>OZ022329.1:7500000-8750000 GCA_963989225.1 Dromius quadrimaculatus
ATACCAAACACGATAAAACCAAATTATCTATTTTGAAAAAACAATTGACGAACGTCTGCTCGTGATGTTCAAATATAAATAATAATAATTCTAATTTTACGCCATGATTCTCGTTATTTGTTTGTTTCAGAAAAATATGACGAATTTTATAATAATTCAAATTTTAATAATAACAAATGAACCGCTGATAATTTTGGAAAATGTTTCAAATAAACTTTATGTCAAATTATTCAAGGATCAATTTTAATCATTTAATATTTTATGATAAATACTGCCGTTTATAAAATAAACATAAAAAACCATCAATAAAGTTTTGGTACCTCTGAAAGAAAAAAGCTCGTTCAAGAACTTAAACTTGGCTTTTCAAATAAAAAATGAAATATAAAGTTTTAGTCGAAAATTCGTACGCGTTTTGAAATTATCAAGCTTTCAGACAGGCTGAAATTATTTAAATTGTGCTTTTTAGGTTAAGTAGGGTCTCAAATGTAAAGATTCATCGGAATCTCGAATTATCAAAAAATCTCGATCACAGTACGTCCCCTATTATATTATAGGTCAGGGAAATGAAAAATAACTTAAAAATGCGAAGTGTTGCAAAACAATGATTCAAATTATTTTTTTTATTATTCGATTCTGCATCAAGGTTATCCGAAATTGAATACATCATGCATTTATATCCAAACAATTGTAGATAAAACGACTATTTTTGAAATATTGGCAGTCCGCGTAACGGAGACTACAACGCTGCGTCAAGCAACAAAAACAGTTTAGATACGATTAATAAATAAAAATCATCACATTATTGAATTGGATTTTATTTTGACAGTTTGTCAATCGATAAAAAAGAAAAAATATTGCAATCAGTTGCAAATTTTAAAGTACAACATGTCCTCATACGTACAGATGAATTATACGAAATAACCATGCGAAAACAAATAATTTATTAAAATTAAACTATCCAATAAATCACCATGAAATTAAACAGGATTATAGTTTGATTATTGGGTAATTAGGAAAAAAATTAATTGATAAAATCGGTTGAAATTATCAACCTAAAATGTGTCCTCATACGTATGTACAAATAAATTACCGAGTATTAATAAAAAAATGAGTAAAAATCAATTGGTAATATAAATCATTATAAAATTTGATGGATTTATAGAATGAAAAAAAATTGATGCAATCGGGTCAAAATTATAGCACCTAATGGGTCCTCATACGTACAGATTAATGGGCTAATTAGGATTTGTGACCTATACAAAACGTGAACTGATACACTTATAATTAAATTCAGTATATAATTTGAATATCAAGTATTAAGATAATTTATTGATTGTACCAAAAAACAGATTCGTCGTGATATAATCGCCCAAAAAAAAATCAAAAATTTCTTATAACTCATAGTGTTCAGAACAGTTTTCAAACTAGGCGATTAGCATACGAATTGCGCTTAAAATATCACAAATTATGAATTATGTTATTGAATATCTGCTGCAAAGGTCACTGGATAATAATCCGAACGCAATAATAAATTCAAGAAGAGTAAAAAGATGTCGCTGCTGTTATCTAAGTCTAGAATCTCCAGGCGACTCGATCTCTTGCTGAGCAGACCAATATCCAAAAATTGGTGGGAGTTGAACCACACCAGAAAATTTGTAGCGTTATTTATACTGATTTCTCTTATTGGGAAATTGAGATACGTATAATAATCTCGTGAGTTATGGTCCTGAGAGGCTATAGAAACGATTTGGAAGGAATTTTTAATTTCAGACACGTGCTTGGGATATCAATTAAATTAATTCAGGAAATGGGCACGTTCTTATTTGTTTTTAATTAAAAAAGTTTTGTACTTTGAGTTGGTGATGATTTGGGGAAATTGTCACACTTTGTAAATGTAAGAATGTTGATTGATGTATTAAAAGCACAAATTGAACACGTTTAAATCTACGATTTATTGAAATATAACTCCAGAAACGACACAGCCCATAAAATTTCGTCTCCTGTATAATAAATGTGTTAGAATAAACCATAGAAAATATTTCACCAATATTAACGACAAATTCTTCCCTCCTTGGCATCAGAATTCAAATAATTATAAATTGATAAATCCTGTATTAAAAATCCTCTCTGTTTGATAGCAGTAATATTGCGTTTCTGACAGATATTAAACATAATATTTATTACAAATTTGTTGTATCGATTATTAATATGTACTTAAATAAATATAATAATAAATTATTTGATTTACTCACATTTTAACCATAAATATCGGAAATCATGAAGGGAACTCACTATCACAACACTAAACACAAAATATACGTCATGGCGACTGAAGCGGACGAATTTATGCAAGATTTGTTGGGAATAATCAATCGATTTACACGGAAAATAACTACAAAAATTTTTATATTGTGTGGCAAGCACATGATTGCCTCCTTTTAGCATCAAATAGTGCCAAAATATTATTTTTTAAATAATTTGTTTTATTTATTTTAATTTTTTCAATTAAAAAATTCATTAGGGATGGTATAAGGGGTTGAATATTGCAACGAGAATTTGCTACGCTTTCTGTAAATAATAATTATGATGCTTTCATAAATTATAAAACCAGTTCCACCCCTTCAGGAATTCCTGATTGAAACTATTGCTTATTGAGGCAATTTTTCCAGCAAGATGACTTATGGCATCTGCAGATTGAATTATTGAGAGTCTGTCTTTGCGTGGGTGCGATTTTTAAAAGCTGTAACACTTGTAAAATCTCCCAGCGTTAAGTACAATGCTCGTTGGTCGTGTGCGTGTGGACACCCCGTGTAGCTGTGTCCAACAGCGATACTCACGCCGTAAATTCACCTCTCACTATGGTATCCACTCCATTTAGCTAATCGTTAAATTAAAATAGTGTCACTCGAAAAATATATTTTCCAAACTATTAATCAAAATGGAGAATGAGTCAAATTAACCGCAGCTCTGACAAGACTTCGCCTCATACTTTACTTTAACTTGAGACCGTACTCATGCTGTTTTATTACTTCTCTTCAACTCTGAATTATGTGGAGGATATTTGCCATTGTGGGAACAAAATCTTATTCTACTTTTTATTTGGAAATCGATCCAATTTTCGTAGAAATACATGTCAAAATTTGAAAGCCAATATCTCCTAAATTAATAATCGTAAAATGATAAACAGTAGTACCATTTAGTACAAAACAAGTTTCAACCCTTTATCATTCAAGCTTAATGTTTGTCTTCTGAAAAAATAGTAGTAGAATAATATCAAATTGAATATTTTTTATTATTAAACCAGTTTGAGCCATTTATCATTCAACCCTGTTGATATAGGGGGCTAAATGGTACAACTAAAGTCTGTCAAAAATTGATGAACTAAACGTTTTCACTTATTATTAAACCAGTTTCAACCCTCTATCATCCAGACCTGGTAGTACAGGAGGTTAAATGGTACAACGAAAATTCTGCCACACTTTCAAAACGTCTGTCTCCTGAAATAATGGACGTAAAATAATGA
The DNA here is from genome assembly GCA_963989225.1 of Dromius quadrimaculatus. NCBI lineage: Eukaryota > Metazoa > Arthropoda > Insecta > Coleoptera > Carabidae > Dromius > Dromius quadrimaculatus. The sequence goes on from OZ022329.1 coordinate 7,503,524, forward strand.
GCTAAATCAAATGCCATCTATAAAAAAAAGCAGTTATAACCTCTTATCATTCAACCCTAAATGTTACAACGAAAGTCTGCCACATTTGTAAAGCTCATGTGTCCCAAAATAATTGACGTAAAATAATAAACCAAATGTTGGGGGAGAGTTCATTGAATACCATCTATTATAAAACTGGTTTTAACCCTTTATCATTCAACCCTGCTGATATGAGAGGCCAAACGTTACTACGAAAGTCTGCCTCATTTGTAAAGCTGATGTGTCCCAAAATAATTGATGTATATTGATGAATCAGAAGTTGATAGAAAGCTTATGGTGTGCCATTTGTTATATAATCCTTCACCATTCAATCCTGGCGGTACAAGGGGTTAAATGTACAACGAAAATCTGTTACACTTTCAAAGCTTATATCTCCTGAATTAATTGACGTATGAACATTGTTAGAAAGATAATTGAGTGCCATTTATTATAATACCAGATTCAACCCCTTATCATCGAGCCCTGGAGGTGCAAATGTTTAAATAATGCAAGTAAAATCGTTCACACGCTCAAAGCATTTGTCTCCTGAAATAATTGACGTAAAATGATGACCTAAATGTTGATAAAAAGCTAGTTGAGTGACATTTATAAAAAAAAAATTATAACCTTCATCATTCAACCCTGTTGATGTAAGGGGCTAAATGTTGCAATGAAAGTCTGCCCCATTTGTAAAGCTTATGTGTCCTAAAATAATTGATGCATAATGATTAATTAGAAGTTAGTAGAAAGCTTATTGTGTGCCATTTATTATATGATCCTTTACCATTCAACCCTGCTGGTACAGGGGGTTGAATGATACGACGAAAATCTGCCACATTTTCAAAGCGTATATTTCCTGAATTAATTTACGTATGAACATTGAAGATAATTGATTGCTATTTATTATAAAACCAAATTTAACCCCTTATTATCGAACCCTGATGGTACAGGGGTTTAAATAATGCAAGTATAATCGTTTACATTTTCAAAAGTCATATCTTTTAAAATAATTGACACAGAATATTTATTACCATTTATTATGAAATCAGTTTAAGCCTTTTACCGTTCAACCCTGGTTATATAGAGGGTTGAATGATGCAACAAAAATCTGCCACACTTTTAAAGCTTATATCTTCTGAAGCAACATTGATAGAAAGATGACTGAGTGCCATTTATAATAAAACCAGATTCAACCCCATATCATCGTACCCTGGTGGTACAGGGATTTAAATAATGCAAATAAAATCGTTCACACTTTTAAAAGTCATATCTTTTGAAATAACTGACGCAGAATATTCATTACCTTATTATGAAATCAGTTTTAGCCTTTTACCGTTCAACCCTGAAGATATAGGGGGTTAAATGATACAACGAAAATCTGCCACACTTTTAAAGGTTATATCTCCTGAAGTAGGTAATAATTAAAGTATAATGATAAAGTAAACGCTGATAGTACACTTATTGATAGCTATTTATTATAAAACCAGATTTTAGTTCTTGATGGTTCAGAGGGTCAAATGATCAAAGATTTTGACTCTTAAAATAATTGACGCAGAATAAGGAACGAAACATTGATAAAAAAAATGGAAGAATCATCTAGTAGATGAATGCGCATTTTTGACAGCTCATGAATGCTTGTTGCTTCAGAGATTTCGCAAACTACCATCTCTCACAATTACTGAGCTTGAAATCATAAATCAAGCATTTTGGGCAAACTTACGAAACAGCAGCTTCCATTTAGTACTAGTTTCAAGTTGACTATTTGATAGGTACATAATTTATGCATGTACAAACTGAAAAATACCTTTTAATCTTCATTGCTTAGTTATTGACTGACGGGAGGTCAAGTGCTGTACCTCAAAATGATAATTTGATCTTTATCAAAGCTATATATAAAAAAAAAATACACCAAAAGTAAACAAATTTTCATCCAATAATAATAATTCATTCTGATAAGCTTCAAATTCGCGTCAAACAAGTCATTGACTGAATCCCGGACAGATTTGACAACTGTACATAATAATAGTGACATCAGCGGCGAAAGTTGTAACTAAATTTTCATCTACTTTAATAAATTTCAGTTGCCATATCCCTAATGTCATATATATCTATGGGCATTGTTTCACTTGAAACAAGTAATTGAATAATTTAATCTTCCACAATCACTGAGCTTTAATTAAAGCAATTTGTGCAAACCTACGAAATAGCAGCTTTTATTAAGTACCAGTTTCAAGTCTGTAAATAGTATAGTTGGTGAGAACTCAGCGTCACGCCAGCCAGCCAGCCAGACAGCCAAAGTGAATATAATAGCGCTTTTTTCCAAAAAAATGCGCTAAAAAATATTAATCATTACCTTTTATTGTGAAATCAGTTTCATCATTCTAGCGTGCAGCCCTGGTAGTACAAGGGGTTTAATGATACAACTGCCAAACTTTCAAAGCTTATGTCTTCTAAAATAATGGGCGTCGAAAAATGAACTGAACGTTATCAAGTTCCATTTATTATAAAACCAGATTCAACCCCTCAGCTCTGTTGATATAAGAGGCTAAATGGTGCAACAAAAGTCTGCCAATATTTATGAAAAGCTTATGTGTTCTAAAATAATTGACGTAGAAAGCTTGTTCATTGCCATTTATTATAAAATCAGTTTTTGTTTTTTACCGTTCAGGTATAGAGGGTTAAATGTTGCAACGAAAGTCTGCCATACATACAAAATTCATGTCTCGTAAAATGATTGACGCAGATTAATGCAACAGACATTAACAAAAAGTTCATTTATTGTCATTTATTATAAAACTAGTTTCAACCCCTTATAATCCAAGCCTGGTAATACAAAGGATTAAATGATGCAACAAACTTTTAAAACCCATGTCAAACTAAAAGAATTGACGTAGAATAAGGAAATAATCGTTGATGGAAAACTTATTAGGTACCATTTATTATAAAACAAGTTTCAACACTTCATCATCCAATCCTGTTGATATAGGAGGCTAAATAATACCTACAACAAAATTTTTTCACATTTTCAAAACTCATTTTAGTTTAGAATAATGAACCAAACGTTAATGGAAAGCTTATTAAGTGCTATTTATTCTGAAACCAGTTTTAACCCTTTATAATTTCACCCTGTTATAGGGGGCTAAATGGTACAACTAAAGCCTGCCACATTTTCAAATCTCATGTTTCCTAAAATAATTGAAAGTAGAAAGTTTATTGAGTGCTATTTATTATAAAAGCAGTTTTAACCCTTTATCGTTCCACCCTGTCGATGAAAGAGGCTAAATGGTACAACTAAAGTCTGCCATTTTCAAATCTCATGTCTTCTGAAATAACTGACGCAGAATTATGTACCAAACGTTAGTAGGAAGCCTATTCATTGTCATTCATTATAAAACCAGTTTAAGCCCCTTATCATCTAATCCTGGTAGTACAGAGGGTTAAATATTGCAACTAGAGTCTGCCCTTCTTTTAATGTTCAGTTCTCCTAAAATAATTGACGTAGAATGATGAAGTGAACGTTGATAAAAAACTTATTGAATACCATTTATTATAAAATAAGTTTCAACCCTTCATCATCCAACCCTGTGCATATAGAGGACTAAATAATACAACAAAGGTTTGTCTTAATTTCAAAATGAATTGACGCGCAGAATATAGAACTAAACCTTGATAGAAATATTATTGATTACTATTTAAAATCAAATGTATTCTAACCCCATGCAACTAAAGTCTGTCACATTCTCAAATCTTATGTGTCCTGAAATAATAACAACAGAATAATGAACTAAACGTTGATAAAAAGTTTATTGAGTGCCATTTATTATAAAACCAGTTTTAGCCCTTTATCGTTTCACCCTGTTAATAACGGAGGCTAAATGGTACAACTAGAGTCAGCCACATTTTCAAATTTCATGTCTCCTAAAATAATTGACGCAGAATAATGCACCAAACGTTAGTAAAAAGCTTTCATTTTAATTTAAACCCCTTATCATCCAATTCTGGTAGTACAAAGGGTTAATGTTGAATAATGAAGTTGATAAAAAACTTATTAAGTGCCATTTTTTAAAAAATAATTTTTAACCCTTTATCATCAAACCCTGTGTTTCTGGAGAGCGTTGAATAATACAAAAAAACTTTGTCTTCATTTCAAAATTCATGTGTCCTGAATATAGAACTAAACCTTGATATAAAGCTTAATGATTACCACTTAAAAAAAATTAATTTCAACCCCTGGATATATAGAGGGCTAAATGATGCAACTAAAGTCTGTCACATTCTCAGATCTTATGTGTGCTGAAATAATGACAACAGAGTAATCAACTAAATGTTGATAGAAAGTTTATTGAGTGCCATTTATTATAGAACCAGTTTTAACCCTTTATAATTCCACCCTGTTGATATAGGGGGCTAAATGGTACAACTAAAGTCCGCCACATAATTCAAATCTCATGTCTTCTAAAGAAAATTAACCCAGAATAATCAACTAAACATCAATAAAAATTTTATTCATTGCCATTTATTATAGAATTGCTTTCAGCCCCTTGTAATTCAACCCTAGTGGTATAGGGGGTCAAATAATGCAACAAAATTCTGTCACAATTTTAAAGCTTTTCTCTCCTTGAATAATTATTATAGAATAATGAACTAAGTGTTCATAGAAAACTTATTGAGTGTCATTTATTATAAAGCCAATTCCAACCCTTTATTATTCAACCCTGTCGATATAGGAGGCTAAATGTTACAACTAAAGTCTGACACATATTCAAATCTTATATCTTCTAAAAAATTTGGCCCAGAGAAATGAACTAAATGTTAATAAAAAGTTTATTCATTGCCATTCATCGAAAAATCACTTTCAGCCCCACTAAAATTCAACCCTGATAGTACAGAGGGTTAATTAAAAGTAAGTCACACTTTTAAAGCTTATGTTTTCTGAAATAATTAACGTAGAATAATAGAAAAAAACCTTATTGAGTGCCATTTATTATAAAACCAGTTTTAACCCCTAATCATTCATTCCTGTTGATATAGAGGGCTAAATAATAGAACAAAAGTTAGTCATGCTTTCAAATCTTATGTCTCTTATAATAATTGACGCAGAATGATGAACCAAACCTCATTCATTGCCAATTATTCAAAATCAGTTTTAGTCCATTATCATTCAACCCTAGTAGTATATGGGGTTAAACGGTGCAACTTAAATCTGTCACACTTTCAAAGCTTATGTCTTCTGGAATAATTGACGTAGAATAATAAAAAAAAATGTTGACATAAAGCTTATTGAGTGCCATTTATAATAAAACCAGTTTCAATCCTTTATCATACAACCCTGATGGTACGGGGAGTTAAATGCTGCAACTATAAAATAAATAATTATATAATTATGAGCCCAATGCTGATAAAAAGATTATGTATTTATAATAGCAGCCCTTGATATTCCTACCCTTAAAGTAGTTCTGTGTGTTTGGTTCCCTTTTTTTTTTCAGAAAATACTGAAGCTGTCTAAATTAAATTTGGCATAAATGTGGATTGTACTTGCATGTACTTATTTTAGAAGCCAAAATTTTAAATGGGGTTGAAGTTTGATGAAAAATAAATTAATTTTTTGCATCATCGTGTTGGGTATCATTTGAAAGGACTAATTTTTGTGCATTCAAAATAAATTTTATTTATTATTCAGGTTGCGTTTTTGATGAGATATGACTGAAATTCAGGAAATCTCGTGCTGTAGCAAATCTTGTGGAGGAGGTCGTTTTATGTGTGGCTTGTTACAAATTCCTCGTATGAGTCCCATTGATATAAATAATATGGATGGCCACCCTGGTGGTTGGCGTGCACGTGGAGGTGTGAATGGTGGCGGTGGAAGATCGGCGGAGGCGTGCAGCATCCCAACTGCGCCGCAATGCCCATAAATCCCCAGCGCCCCGTGAGCCACGTAATTACCCAGTCTGATCTATTGCGCTCTGGCACCAATTCCAGAAGAGTGTGAAGAGTAAAGTACGAGGAGGAGGATTGAGGATGCATGATTTCTGATCCACAACTCATAAAGATCGTTGAAAAATATTCTCGTTTCATGAATAATAGAGAAGTTTTTGTATATGGGCCATCCCCTGAGCCAAAATTCTGTAATTAATATACTTTTTATGTGTAAGTAACCACCCTATTTATAATATAACATTCATGGCCATTTGCATTACTCCTTCCACATTTACTTTTATGAAATACATAAAAACGGCTAATAAAAACAACTTGTTGATTTTATTATCGGTTTGAAGGAATGTGACAAGTTAAGAGCAGCCCTTGTTCTCGACGATGATATTTTTTACTGAAGAAATATATGGGATCGTTAAATTAAAGAGGCGCTCACAGAGGGAGGCCTATGTCTACGGGAATTATAATTAGGAGCATGGAGAAGACAAGGTCACTCGCGAACTCAAAACACTCAAATTTATGGCACTCCACGTCATCTTGTTAAAGAGAATTAGTGTGAATAACTATAAATTTAATCAGGCGAACAGTGGAGTAATCTTATTATTTTTTGTACGACCAGGCATTAAATTGTACATACTTCCCAACACTTTCACACATCAACATCAGACATTCAACCTCCTATGCCATTAGGGCTATAAGATTTAAGGGTTGAAACTGATTTGATACTAAATGGAAAATTGGACGACATGATTTTTTTTATTAGCGTTTGGACCATCGTCATATCATATCTAAGGGTTGGTTGGAGGGTAAAAGCCTTACAACACTTTCTACCAGTGTTTAGTTTAATATTCTACGACCATTATTTCACGAGATATTAGCTCCCAAAGTGACAAATTTTCGTTGCACTTTTCAACTCCTTGTACCGACAGAGTTGAGAGGTCAAGGGTTGAAACTGACATCATAATAAATGTTTTCTCATTATTCTACGTCTATTACTTTAGAAGATATGAACTTTCAAATTGGGCAGGATTTTTTATTGCTACATTCAACCGTTTATACTAACAAGATTGGCGAATGAATTGAAATTTATTTTATTCCATACCAACGTTTATTTTATTATACTACCATAATTATACAAGCGTTCAAAGTGTGACAACACTTAGCCCCCTATACCACAAGGACTAAAACTTGGTCTGATAATAAATGGCATATCATAAACTCTCTATCAACGTTTGTTTTATAAATCTACGATGAAAATTTTAGGAGATATGAGCTTCTAAATTGTAATAGATTTACGTTGTTCTCTTCAACCCCTTATACGACCAGAACTAAAATATGAATGATTTAAATAATAAATGGCACTATATAAGATTCTCATTATCTTCATATTCCATTTGTATGGACCTTAATCTATATGAAAATATATTTTCCATCCCTTAAAACTCCGAAATAGCTGATTAAATAAATTAATAAATATAACATGAGATTGGCTTAAGAATGCCATATTTAATAGGAGGAATTATGCAAAAACTAGAGCCCCTATTTGAGTTTAGATTGTAGATTCGGATTCTAGAGGGTTGAATTAAGGGGATGACATGCGTAACATATTTTTCAAAATTTTCGGTATCGACTTTAAAAGGGTAGCCTTGGGGCTTTTTTAAGTGAAAAAGGGCTTGTCTCTTTGATTTCTTTCAAATTTGGTATACAGTTTCTATAAGGATCTATTCTTTGATAAATTGAATCAAATAATTTTTTTAAAGATATTTAGGGGGTGAAACACCCCTTCAAATTATTAAAGGGCGCATATCTTGAAAACCATTGGGAAATTTTAATTTATCTTCATATTCTGTTTGTACGGACCTTAATCTATATGAAAATATATTTTTCATTCCTCAAAACTCTCAATTAGAGGGTTAAATGAATTGATAAATATAACATGAGATTGGCTGAAAAACGCCTTATGAAAAGGCCGAATTATGCAAGAACTAGAGCCCCTATTTGAATTTAGATTGTAAATTCGGATTCTAGAGGGTTGAATTAAGGGGATGACATGCGTAACACATTTTTCAAAAATTTTACTATCAATTTTAAAAGGGTGGACAGCTTTGGGGTATTTTTTAAGCGAAAAAGAGTTTGTCTCTCTGTTTTCTTTCTTTGGTATATAGTCTCTATAAGGATCTATTCTTTGATAAATTCGAATATTATTGTAGAAGATATGAGCTTTCAAAATGACAGATTTTTGTTATATTATTTAACCCCATATACCATTATGGTTGGAATATTAAATGGCACATCATAAGCGCTTATTTAATTAATCCACAATTATTATTTCAGGAGATAAAAGCTTTCAAATTATGATTGATTCGCGTTGTACTCTTGAACCTTTTATACCACCAGAACTTGAATATGAAGGATTAGAATTATATTATAATAAATGGCACTGCATGAGCTTTCTATGAACATTTACATAATTATTCTATGATTATTATTTCAGAAGATATAAGCTATCAAATTGTGACAGATTTTTGTTATACAATTAAACCCCATATACAATCATGGTTGGAATATAGAGTGTATGATATCAAATGGCACAGCATAAGCTTTCTATAACCGTTTATTTCGTCATTCTGCGGTTATTATTTCAGGAAATACAAACTTTCAAACTGTGGCACATTCTTCTTATATAATTCAACCCCCTTTACCATCATGGTTGGTATGGAATCAAATGGTACATCATGAGTTTTCCAGCAACGTTTGTTTCATAAATCTACAATTTTTACTTTGGGAGACATGAGCTTTTCAATTTTAATAACCTTTCGTCGCATTCTTTAACCCTCATACCACTTGGACTGAAATATGGAGGGCTAAAACTGTATCATAATAACTGGTACAAGTATTAAACAAATACATACTCCATTATTCTATGATTCTAATTTCAAGAGATATAAGCTCTCAAAATGTGACAAAATTTTGTCATATTATTCAATTCCCTATACTATCAGGGTAGAAATATGAAGGGTATAATATTAAATATCACATCATAAGCCTTCTATAACCGTTCACTCCATTATTCTGCGATCATTATTTCCAGAGATATCGATTCTCAAAGTGTGACAGATTTTTGTTATATAATTAATTTAACCCCCTTTCACATTATGGTTAGTACGATATTAAATGGTACATTATAAGCTTTCCAGCAACGTTTCTTTCAAAAATCTACGATTTTTGTTTTAGGAGAAATGAGCTTTAAAATTGTGATAAACTTTAATTGCATCCTTTAACCCTGGGTAGAGATATAAAGGGTAAATATTGTATCATAATAAATGCCAGTCTGTATAAGCTTTCTATAAGCGTTTACTACATTATTTCACGGTTATTATTTCAGGAGATATGAGCTTCCTAATCGTGACAGATTTTTGTTTTATCATTCAACCCCCTATACTACCAAATGGTACATCATAAGCTCTTTATCAGCGCTTAGTTATTTTAGGAAACATGAGGTTTTAAATTAATAAACTTACGTTGCATTCTTTAACCCCCATACCACCTGGGCTGAAATATGAAGGGTTAAAATTGTATCATAATAAATAGCACTGTACACACTTTCTATAATTTATTGTCTAATCCATTATTCTACAGATTCCAAATTGTGACAGATTTTTGTCACATCCCTCAACCCTCTATACCATTATGGCTCAAAAATGAATGGTATGATATTAAATGACATATCATAAGCGTTTGTTTCATTTATCTACAATAATCATTTTAGAGGATATAAGCTGTGATAGATTCACGTTGTACTCTTTAACCTCTTATACCATTTGGGCTGAAATTTGAAGAGTTGCAAATGTTTCATAATGAATGGTACTGTATAAGCTTTCTATAATCGTTTAGTTCATTATTCTACAATTATTATTCCAAGAGATATAAGCTTTCAAAGTGTGACAGATTTTTTTATATCATTTAACTCCGTATAGCGTCATGGTTGGAATATAAAGGATATTACATCAAATGAAATGAAATAATAAAGATGTGAAAATGTGGCGGGTTTCAGTTGTATCATTTAGCCCCCAATATCACCAGAATTGAATGATAAAGAGTTTTCTAACAAATGGCACTCTTTAAATTTTCTACTAACGTTTGGTGCGTCAATTATTTTAGGAGGCATGAGATTTGGAAATGTGGCAGACTCTAGTTGTACCATTTACCCTCCTTTATCAACAGGGTGGAACGATAAAGGATTAAAACTGGTATTATAATAAATGGCACTTAATAAGGTTTCTGTAAACGTTTATTCCATGAATCTACGATAAATATTTTGGGAGAAATGAGCTTTTAAACTGTAATACATTTTTGTAGCTTCCTTCAACCCTTTACACCACCAGAACTGGAATATGAAGGAATAAATCTGTATCATAACGAATGGCATTTATAAGCTTTCTGTAATCGTTTACTCAAATATTCTAAGAATATTATTTCAGGAGATATGAGCTTTCAAAGATGCCAGATTTTTTTAATTAATTTAAACTCTATACCATCATAATTGGAATATGGAGGGCATAAACATTGAATGGCATATGTGAAGCTTTCCAACAGCGTTCGTTTCATAAATCTACGATTGTCATTTCAGGAGATACAAGCTTCCAAATTGTAATTGATTTTCGTTTCATCTTTTAGCCCCTTGTATAACCTGAAATAAAATATGGAGGATTGAAACTTAATCAAAATAAATGGCACTGTATAAGCTTTCTATAATCGTTCACTCCATAATTCTGCGGTTATTATTTCAGAAGATATAAGCGTTCAAAGTGTGACAGATTTTTGTTCAACCCCTATGCCATTATGGTTGGAATATTAAGACTATTATATCGAATGACACACCATAAGCTTTCCATAACAGTTTACTCCACTATTCTACTGTTATTATTTCAGCAGATATAAGCTTTCTTATTTTGACATTTTTGTTATATTATTCAATCCCCTATATTATTATGGTTAGGATATGAAGGGTATGATATTAAATGGCACTTTATAAACTTCTCAGCAGCGTTCGTTTATCAATATATTGTAACGTTATTTATTTTAATTTAGGAAGCAAAAGTTACTAACCACTACTATTTATTTTTATGATTTATTAAAATAATAAATTGGATAACTAACACTATTTCTGATAAATAATTCTAATTTAAACTGAAGAGTATTACACTACACTATAACTTAACTTTAATTATTTATGTCAATATTGATTTATTTTAAATAACACAATTTATTTGAACCACTAACAGTCCATATTAGAAGGTCTCTGAGCCAAAATCAATAATGCTCCTCGTTGAGTCAGCCACTGATATATACCGTGGGTCTCTCGCCACTACGTTTTTCCTGCAAACGTCCAGGCTTTTCTAGGAAGCGCTAGAAGGTAGCAGCAATTTTCTAGAAAACAAATATATTCGCTTCTATTTCTTGATGTAAAATATTTCCACAATAATTCTAAGCACCAGTAAAGCCGAAATGACTAATTTATAGATTTAAATTCGTTACAATATGATCATTATTTTTCAAATTGTTATGAGTTTTTGTCACTACTTGCAACCCCTATACCATCCGAACTGAAATATGGAGGGCTAATATAATAAATGGCACTGTATAAGCTTTTCATAATTATTTATTTTAGAAAATAAAGGCTTTCATCAAAGTAACAGATTTTTGCTATATTATTCAACCCTCTATACCATGATAGTTAAATGATTAAATGGCACATCAAAAGCTTTTTATCAGCGTTTATTTCATAGCTCTATGATTATTATTTCAAGGAATATAAACATTCAAATTGTGATATATTTATATTACACTCTCTTACCCCTTATACTACCTGGGCTAATATATATAGGGTTGAAACTGTTTTATAGTAAATGACACTGTATAAGCTTTTCAATATTATTTAGTTCAACATTCTACAATTATTATTGTATAAGATATGGGCATTCCAAATATGATGGATTTTTGTTGCAACATTTAGCCCCTTATACCAACTGGGCTGGAGCATAGATGGTTGAAACTGTTTTATAATAAATAGCACTGTATAAACATTCTATAATTATCTAGTCCATCGTATTACAATTATTATTTTGTAAGATATAGGCCTCCAAAATATGATTGATTTTTGTTGCAATATTTAACCCCTTATACCACACGGATTGACACATAGCGGGTCGAAACAGTTCTATAATAAATAGCACTGAATAAACATTCTATAATTATTTGATTCATCATTTTATCATTATTATTTTGTTTAATACGGGGCTTCAAAATATTTCACCCTCTATACTACTAAGATTGGAGTATAAAGGGTTGAAACTGGTTTTATAATAAGTGGTGCAACATTGGTTTTCCATCAGCATCTACTTTTTATACTGTGATTATTAATTTGTGGAATCTCGTCCAAATTTTTTTTGTGCTGCCGTATACAAAAGTTGGGATTTAAAGGGTTGAAACTAATCTAATAATAAATACTATTACATGCAAGCTTTCCATCAGCGTTTAATTCATTATTCTAAGGTTATTATTTTAGGAAATATAAGCTTTGAAAGTGTGGCGAATTTTTGTTGCATTATTCAACCTCCTATCCTGCCGAAAAAGACTTAGATGTACGTCAAAGCTGCTAATATTTATTTTTGATAAATTGAGTTCCGGTAGTTAGTTAAAAATGGGCCCAGAAGCTTGAAATCCTAATTTTCAAGTTAATTACAATAATTACATCATTTTTATATGAAAATGGAACGTTAAATACTAAACTTTAAGAATACTGCTCATTTTATAGACAATTAAGTTGTTTTGTTCCCTAATTTATACATTTTTTCAATTTTCTTATTCTGTCATTCTCAGATGTGCTAGATGCTGCCATCTCTGAGAAAGCGCTTGAACTAATAGTTGAACTTTGCCAAATAATTTGAGTATGTACTTATAACTCAAAACTGAGGACTTAAATGGCGAAATGTTTCAAACAAACTCCTATTATTTTTAAAAAAAGAGATGTGTAGTTCAAATACTTTTTTGACATATGAAAGAAATATTGGATATCAATAACTTTTGAACGAAAGTTTGAACAAAAAAATGCTTCAAGTAAACTCGTAATATTTTTTTAAAATAATTTGAGTATTTCCAATACATTTTTTCAATTGGAGTCGTAATTCCGGAGTAAATCGCTTATCGTTGCAGTATTACAAAAATGTATTTTTTTATTAAATTAATTTGATTCAAACGGTATTCTCTCAGATGAGCGGTGGAATTTTAATATCCGTCAAGATTCCTGAAAAATTTTAAAGGACACGTTCCAAATTCAATTTAAATTCATCTGTTGCAGTAGACAAACATAGTGATTATTTTAATCCATTATATTTACTTACGCTGAGAACTAAATTTCTAGAACATCATCCGTAGAGAATCACGTTTCGTGGTAATGTATGCAATTCTGATAAAAGGTGAGTAATTGATTTAAGAAAGTTTATTAAATTAGCCGGAACAATGGATAATACTGATGCTCTACAATTTCTATAACGCATTTAATTTACGATGTTTCAGGTGCTTTACTCTTCAGAGCAGATAGGGAATTTTGATAAGGACGAATATTCAGCGTTTGTTAACAATGGCACGACAATATCAAAAGTTTCAATCTTATTGTTTTGCTCTTCAAATTGAACATTGAGTAATAATGTTAATTGGGCAAAAATTTTATTGCTCTATTGAAACTCGGTCAATCATGAATTGATTATCATTATTGGAATAAGGAAATTGACCTACAGAATTTTTTTTTTCACTGATGGTTCAATCAATGCCTCGTGAAAAGTTAAATTGGCTGTTTTGATGATTTTTTGGCAGTGAAAAACAAGAAAATATTTATGGTAACTTCTGTGCCATCTAGCTCCTTAATTATTAATTTTATAGAGTTGTAGCTCAAACAAAAGAATTGGAGCATTCCATCTTATACCTTTTTTAATTGAAAAAAAATTCTCTCAGATGCACGGTTTTCGTGAAAAATTATTTGAGTATATTTTCAAGTTGACGAAAAACGGTCGAATGCGAAATTTTAAATATAATTACGTCGTGAAATAATAAACGCATTTTTTCCTTCTCCAAAGTATTCGACCATCCTGGAAATATGTTCAACCCGTTTTATTCAAATACCATACAACTTGCAAAAAAAAATACTTTTGAAATAAAAAGTAGAAGACGAAATACTTTATATCTCCTATCATAATAACAACTTTGTTGGGTAACCCTTTGACAGTGAGACAAAAATAAAAAAAATACTTTCGCGCTTTCATCATCCTCACAAAAATATAATGTCGACAAAAATTGTAAAACATTTCATCTTTTACTTCTTATATTTAAATTTTATCTTTCTTGGATGTATATTATAAATTATAATAGGGAATATTGATGAAATTTAAATTTGGTTCAAATATTTCTTTTCCGAATTTTTATTGGCCGGACATTTGTACTAAACCATCATTTTGGTATTTAATATCTTTTTAATTGCTTAAAATTGATAAATAAAAGTGCCAATCAAGCGCGGGAAATTGAAAGTTCTAAAACGTAACACTATTGGTTAAAACGAAATGTGACGTCAAATACTATGTCAACAAGTGCGCACTGCTTACATTTGTATGGCATTGCAGGCTTTTGATTAGAAAACATAGTAATAATGTGTGTGTTGTAAATTCATTTATTGTTTGAGTGTAATTTTAGCATCCTAGTGAGATTATAAATCATTTAAGACAAAGTGGTTTTGTAAAAGCACAATCGGATAATCTGCCAAGAATAAATCCATTCATGATGTCGTCTTATTTTCTTTCAAATACAAATTTTATGTCTGCTGAAATAGAAAGAGTGAACACTGCAAAGTAATTATTCAATAATAACACATTATGTACGCTATTTTAATAAATACAATCCGAAATATGATGAGCAGTAAACATAACCTATAATTTTTGTTTATTTTAAAACGAGCAAATGTTAAACGAAGCCGCATATATACACTGTATTTTATTGCTAAAACTAATCACATATAATGTTATTCATGATCTGTCAAATTTATTATGATACTTCATCTCTTCTGATAACCTTACATCATTTCTTACGTATTTTAAAACCAGTCTGGATTGGAGAAAAGACTTTACCAGGTACATTTCTGATAGTATTTTGCATTCAGGCACAATACAATACTTATAAACTGACTTTTTAGCTTTTTTAATACTGAAATAAGCTGAGAACGAAGACACCTGTAGTAAACAATGGACTGTAATGTCACTGGACATAGTATTTGACGTCATCAATAGAGCGCGCGAAAATGGTGGCGTTTAAACAGCTCAAAATTATTCTCAATTTTAAATATTTTTTTAAACTTGATTACAGCACTTTTAAACGTAGGTAATTTATATTTTTTACTATGTTATAACGATGTAATCAGTGAATTAAAAATATAAAATTAATTCATGAATATACCCTATTGGCACATTCCCTTCTGCTTAGAGTCTCCCGCCATCCTAAAAATATTCACAAATCATTTTATTTCAAATATTGAACAACTAAAAAAAAAACTTCTTATATAAAAAAGGTAGAGGGCGGATTGCTTTAAATTTTTTGTCCTAATCACAATTTTGTTGGATAACTTTTTGGCGGTGAAAATAACAAAAATATTATTTTTTGTGCATTCAGTGCCATCTAACTCCTTAATTTTAGATTTTACAGAGTTGTAATGTCGACAAAAAATGTAAAACATCACATCTTCTATTATTTTTATTCAAAACAAATAAATTTATCAGCCCCAATAAATTATTGACGGTAAAAATCAGGAGAAAATGATTTTTGGTAGCTTCAGCGCCATCTAAATCATTGAGTTTGAACTTAAAAAAATTTAAATGTTGACAGAAATGTAAAGCATTTTATTTTCTATTTTTTCTTATCTGAAATGTTTTCTTCTCATGTTTGCAGTATTCGAAAAAAAATATTTTCATGATAGTGAAAAACGGCGCATTTCTCCCTCCCCAGAGTTTCCCATCAACCCTCGTATCAACCTGAAAATATATACAAATCATTTTATTCCAAATATTGTGTATCTAAAAAAAAAACTTTCCCAATAAAAAAGATAGAGGGCAAAAGGCTCTAATTTTTTTATCTTAATCACAATTTTGTTGAATTACTGTTTGGCGATAAAAATCGTGAAAATATTATTTTTTGTACATTCAGTGCCATCTTACTTCTTAATTGTAATTTTTACACAGTAGTGACATCAACAAAAAATGTAAAGCATAATAAACTCTATTATTTTTATATTATTTTTTTTGTTTTTAAATGTACGGTATTTGCGAAAAAACCATTTTAAAAATATCCTTGAGATAGCATGAAACTCTTTTTGAATTTTTGCCACTTATTGGTTGTTTTGTTAGTGGAAAAAATAAATGTAGGTCAACTTCACTCTTGCAATTTGGAGTTGCGTCCGTTTTTTGATCCTTCCTCATCAATATTTGCAGATAATCGAACAATAAAGTCTCCTTTTTAAGGCATTGTATCTCATAAATTGTTAAATAAAAAACATACGGACTTACGATATTCTTTATGAATTTATTAAACCCAATAAATTTTTGACAGTAGAAATCAGGAGAATATTTCTGTTAACTTTAGCTCCATTTAACTCCTTGAGTTTCATCTTAAAAGAGCTATAATGTTGACCAAAAAATATAAAGCATTTTGATCTTAAAAAAAATATGTTTCAAAAGTTTTTTCTCAATTGTAAAGACCAGAAAAAATTGAATACTATTCGAATTTTAGAAATAAATGCGTCGTATAAATTAAAATTGACGCATTTTCCCTGTTTTGAGTTTTTCGCCAACCTGAAAATATTTTCAAACTTTTCTTCCGAATATTGTGCATTTAAAAAAATACTTTTTAAATGAAAAAGATAGGGAACAAAATGCTCAACATTTTTTGTCTCAATCACAATTTTATTGGTCAATTTTTGGCGGTAAAAAAAGTGAAAATATTATTTTTGTACATTCAGTGTCATCTAACTTCTTAAATATAAGTTTTACAGAATTGTGATACTGACAAAAAATGTAGAGCATTTCATCTTCTATTTTTCTTATTTGAAAAGTTTTTTTCTTTGGTGTACGTGTCTCGAGAAAAATAATTAAACAAAACAAAAATTCCTATTATTTTATTATGAACGTAGGAAGTGAGTATTTTTGTATAACAATAAATAAGGGGATAAATTCCGTCTGGAAGGATAGCAATACCCACATTAATATCGCATAAAGTGGTCTAGTAAGTGCCAATAAATCGTTCAAAAGAAACTTGCAAATAAGTATTCAATAATGGCGACTACACGATTCACCTATAGCAACGCTGTCGAAATTGAAATATAAATATCAATTACCTCGCTTCAACCTATCATTTCAATCAAATTAATTATTCAATTCTCCGTTTCATAATTTTCACCTGACGTTTAAAATTATCGCTACATGTTGAAATTTGAAATAAGGGTTTGTTATCTTTTGTTGCTAGACACGATTTGAAGCAATAAAATATCGTGCGAACCTCTGCACTTGGGACCGTTATTTTGTAATAATTTATTTCATTGCAAAAATGCGACTGAGGAAACTTCCTGTATATTTATCTATCACATTTAATAGTATTAAAGCAAAAATTGTAGCAATTATTTAATTTCATCCCGCCTTAAAATAAAATAAATTGATCCAACATTTTTAAATACTGCATTTGTTTTTTTATTTATAACGGAATAGAAGTAATAATTTTCATAATAAGAATTCAGATAATAATATTGATTCTGGTACAAAAAAAAATTGAATATCGGTTGTAAATGAATATAAATAATATATTTGGTCGGATATTTGGTTATAAATACATGATACAAAAGGTACAATATAAATGCAATGTATAAAAATTATCTATAAAGTTTAAGCTGTCCTTCTAATTCCTCCATGGACGCAACATGGAACTTTTCTTCCTGATCTTTGAGAAGTTTCAAAATTGCTGCTAGCTGTTCTCGTTCAATTCTACAGCAAAACTCAAATAAATAAATAATAATAAAATCAAATATTATATTACTTTTTTTCCTCTTCTAATTGATCTTCTGATAAGCTGGCTGCATATTTTTCTATCTTCTGTTTCTTGACTTCTTTGAAAGTGTTCAAAATTTGTTTTAATTCATTTTCTTCCGGAGATAATTCTAAATCCTTTACGCTTATGTGGTTATCATCTGACACATATTTAAAGTGGTACACCCAAGTTAAAATAATAGCTACTATTGACATAAATACACATATTACATAGTAGGTCGATAAATTGTTATAATAAATAATAAAATTCCGCACATAGTCTGCCAACATTTTTGAATAAATGATACTGGAATTAATTTTAGTACACTATTTATTCTTGAAAGCTACATTCTCGTTTTTTAAATAAAACTGAAATGACAATAAACGTCAAGTCACAAATGTCAAATAGTTCAAATGTTTGTCGCTAGATGGCCGATTGTATGATGCTCTCTTCTTTTTGTTTTTACGTCATTGATCTCTGAAGTCTGGTAGCCATTTTGTACGTGCTAAAGATATTTTAACAGGAATATTGAAGAAAATCAGGTATATTACGATAAATGTATATTTTACTTTATATTATACTTCAAAACTTCATATGGTTGTACATTTTGCAAATATTTTGTTGATTTTATTGTCTTGTTATCGATTACCTAATCCACCTTATTACTTAATACAAGGTGCTCTAACAACTTAAGGGAGTATGAAATTATTCATGTCACTTTTATATGATTTCGGGAAGAAATTTTTGGTTTTAAAAGATTTAAATAAGTTAAGTAAGTATTTCTGGATTCTGCGATGGAAGACTTGAGGATTCTGCTTTAATGCAGCTTTGACGACCGAAAGTTTCAAGATGACTTGAACATAATGTATTAGAATTCAGATAACTATACCTGCAAGTTCTCTTGTAGGTAGAAAATGTCCAGTGGCGCTTGGAACAATCCACCACCGCCAGGCACGTTGGACGACCAAAATACTCGGTCATCCAAAGACAAACCTCACGGAAAAAGTATGAAAGAGAATTATAGAAGGTACAGTAGAAGTCGCAGTCGAAGTTCGGAAGTTCATCGACGTAGTCGATCTCGTTCTTTAACTCGCTCACACAGTCGATCCCGTGATCGATATGATCGACATCGTAGAAGACGCTCTTCTCATTCCCATAGACGGAGCAGCCGCCATAAACATTCACGACGTCATAAACATTCTAGATCACATCGTAAATCATATTCTAGATCACGCAGTAGGTCTCGTTCGCATTCACAGAGCTCCAGCTCATTTTCCGACCGAGATTCCTCGAATCATCGAAAAAAATCGAAACATTTTGTGCCTGAAGTTCCAAAGAATCAGGAATATATCAGAAAAGTTTATTCTAAACACAGCGATGAGGTTCCCACCCAAGAAAACAACTTTAAAAACGATGGAAGCTTCCTGGAAATGTTCAAAAAAATGCAGGAAGAGAAAGAAAAGGAAGAAAAGAAAGAAGCAAGTGATGTTAAAAAGACTCTTCCATTTTTCGGGAAACGACGCGGTGGTAAAATTTTAAAGACTGGTGTTGTAGAAAAATTAAAAAACCCCAATGAAATCGAAGAAGAGCCCAAAGATGCTTGGTCTGTTTATATGAAAGAAGTTAAGCGTTACAAAGAAGCCTGTTGTGATGACGATTCAAAGACAAGGCCTCTTGTCAAGTAGTTATAGTTCTTTAATGTATTATTTTACTAATTAGTATTGTTGTCATTCCTTTTTGGTAAAGTTTGCAAAATGTACACCACTTTCTAATCGAAGAAGCTTTTTATGTAATAATTTTCCTTCCAGACACAATGCCTGTGGCTATTAAACAACAGGAACTCACGACCGCTCCTTTCGACCCGCGTTTCCCCAATACAAATCAAACCCGTTATTGTTACCAAAGTTTCTTGGATTACCACCGTTGCCAAAAATTGAAAGGCAAAAATTACGAACCCTGCGGCTACTTCAAAAAATGTTTTGAAGCCATGTGCCCTAATGCGTGGGTGGAAAGATGGAGCGACCAGATTGATAACGGCACTTTTGCAGGAAAAATTTAAATGTTTATAACATTTTAGATTGTACTAGTAATTTTATATTCTATGTTCGACCGTTCATGTACATAGTTGCAATAAATTAATTTAAAAAATATTATTTTGAACCTATAATTACCAACACATTTGATATTAGCATCTTTAGCTTTATATCAGTCATTGATGCTCGTTTGTTTCGTTCACATATGACAGTCGTTGGTGTTCGTTTGTTTAAATAGACAAAATTTGACACATTAATAATTGATTAGTGTGTTAATTAAGGTGAGAATATATTAATTCAATTCAGCACGCAATTTTATTTTATAACCTCAATTTCAGATGTCATTACGAGCTTTCAACAATTTTAAAATATTCAAAAGATGTTTTGCATCAAATAAAATCGTTTTAACAGATGATTGTACAACATTTGTAGCATGGCATCCAAAACAAGACTTTCCTTACGAATATACAAAACCTATTCCGGAAAAACAAATTCAGGAAAGTAATACTGTATTAAAAACCGTAATGAGTCCAGAATTAAAACAGATATTCAAAAGTAAGACTCCAGATGTGGCAAGACAGGAATTAATGAATATTACTCATACTACAAAACATAGATGGTTCCCTCGTTCAAGAGACAAGAAGGCCAAGAAAACTGAACCGGACAGAGAATATTTATAAATTTCACTGCATATAATCAAAATGTAATAATTATACTTGTTTTATAAAGTGTAGATGAATTTACTGTCTGAATGAATAAAATTTATTTGATAGCAATGTTATGTCATAAACTCAAACTGATTAGAATTTGTTAAATTAAAAAACAATTTAACATAAAAGTATATCCACAAATGGTTAATTTTGCTTCAAAATTCAACTAGAAAATATAAAAGCAAGCCTATGAATAAAAAAGTAAGAAATGACAAAAACAGGAAGCTAATTTTGAGGTTAAGTTCATTAAAATGTCAAAACAAGTGAAAAAATGTGATCCCGAATAGAATTATCATCATTTCCTATCAAATATCTTTCTTCCATAATACATTCTTATAATAATAATAAAATTTGGCCAAACTAGAGTACACCTCGAAGTGCGCTTGCGCAAAAGACGTTGTGCTAAGCAGTAGTCCTCAAACAATATATATGCGCAATACGAAAACAAATTGAATGAGTTTTTTTGAGTTCCGATCAAGCTAGTAGCTTTTGGTTGAGTTTTAGCAATGCAGCCAATCAGAAAGCCTAAATTGTAGTCCCATAAGAACCTTTGGACCTTGCCACCTGAGAGAAACTTTAATCCATTCCTTAACCTTATTCATACTTGACATACGTGTACAATATTTATCTCAGCTGCATGTATGTCTAACAAGACTCATACGATCGAGTGATATTGACGTCATCAGGACTTTATGAGTTATTCCTGGTTGTATTGAACATATTTTTTAAATATTAAGAGTTACGGAATTCATATTTCACCAACATTGTTTTGGAATTTGCATATTCCATAACCAAAAATTATATTGGAACAAATGAAATTCCAATAAATCGTTTAGAATGATTCTGTATGCCGTTTGGAATAATTTCGACGAATCAAAAGCTGTTAATTAGGTTACTACCATGGTTATTTCCTAACAATTCAAATATTCATATATGGTTTTACGTTTGACATTTAATAATTTTTTTAACCTTCGGCTCGGTTTACAAAACTTTCGCTCGCTTAGAATATAGGCCATTCCAATACTTATTGTAGAATATACTATTCTAGATTCTGAATAACATAATAAGAAGCCCATTCTTAATTCAACACAAAAACCACTGTTTTAGTACCACCGACAAAATTTTATTTCACTAGCGGATTGCTCGTACCGCCATCTCTGAAAAATTGTTCAAAATGCTTTTCCTGTCAAATATTTTACTTTCATTCTTAAATAATTATTATGCATGAAATGCACA
Source organism: Dromius quadrimaculatus (assembly GCA_963989225.1). NCBI lineage: Eukaryota > Metazoa > Arthropoda > Insecta > Coleoptera > Carabidae > Dromius > Dromius quadrimaculatus. The sequence goes on from OZ022329.1 coordinate 7,525,566, forward strand.
ATCTTATTTCTGTTATTTCTTATGTTAAGTTTTATAAAATACCTGGTCAATTTATACAATATTCCAAATTCCAATCAATTTGTCGTTCAATAGAATAAGTTTTATTCATTCGGGAAGTAAATTATGAAATATAGTTCATATTAACCGCCAGTGTGGAAGCTGGCGCCACCTGCGTTTGTTTAAATTAAAAATTGAAATGGTTATGGCTGGCGATTTTTGTAATGTCACAAGAAAAATAAATGGCTAGTATTTCAGTTGTGTTGCTGTAATTGGTCTCTCGTAAATAAGGTAACAAGTAAAATACATTATTATTTATTAATTAATTAAATTTCACTAACATTGCTATCAAACGGATGCCACACCTTCAATGCGAAATAATTAATTTTTTGATTGTAATATTGAATGAGTTGACAATTAAATGTTTTTTAGGTTATTACGAGAGACTTAAGTAAGTACGGCCATGGCTGAGGACTCCGCGAAATGATGAGTAAAATGTAATAGTTTAAAATTAATTACTAACGTTTTCTGGTGATTGGTGACTTACTTTTTGCACACTGCACTATGGGATGGGTTGCATGTTAATATTTGGGATTCTAGTGCAATACTACAAATCATCTAGTCAATCTTTGCCATTTTGCGCTAACTCCTTCCTATAAATGACAAATTCCAAAGAGAAATCTCGGAAACACCGCTGCGAAGTGTGTGGAAAGAGATTTTTAGGCAAAAATGATCTCCGCAAGCATATAAGAACGCATTCGGATGAGAGACCGTACGAATGCAGCGAATGTCACAAACGGTTTCGCCAGGGAGGTTCCCTAAAAAACCACATCGCATCACAACACTCCTCACACATCGATAATAAAGATATTTTCATATGTAACTACTGCCAAAAAACGTTTCCGATTAAGGAACGATTGCGTCTTCATATGCGCGTACACACGGGCGACCGCCCTTATGCATGCCCTCACTGTCCAAAAACCTTCGCCAGAGGCGGCCAGCTCGTGCAGCACACCAGAACTCACACCGGCTCCAGACCATACACTTGCAAACAGTGTAAAGCTGCCTTTACTTGTTCCGCTAATTTAAAATTGCACATCAAACGGCACATGGATGTGCGAGATTATGTTTGCGATATTTGCGGAAAGGCGTTCATACGTCGGGATGCTCTCAAGAAACATTTGAATTGCTTCCACAATAATGTGCGCGCATTTCATTGTAAAATTTGTAATAAGGAATTAAAAGGCCATTTGCCGCAGCATATGCGAACACACAATCAAGATAAACCGCATGGATGTGCTGCTTGTGGGGCCCGATTTGCACAACGGTCCCAACTGACTGTCCATCAGCGAATACACAGTGGGGAAAAACCCTACAGGTGCCAAGTTTGTTGGAAAGCTTTCGCACATTCAACAGCTTTGAAATTACATACTCGTCGGCATACTGGCGAGAAACCGTTTCGTTGTTTGCTGTGCGAAAACGTAGCGTTTTCTCAACTGCCACATTTGAAAAAACATATGCTCTGTATTCATAAAACCGATAAGCCATACTTGTGCAATCTTTGCAAGACATTTCATAAAACCAAAAGTAATTTAGAAGAACATTTACAAATATGTAGAAGTGTTGTGGAGACTGTTGAAGAAGAGAAAATAAAAGAAGAAGAGCCTGGTATAGAACCACCAATGGCTTTAGATAAAATGCGCCTGTTACTTGCCGTACTATTAAAAAAGATTTCCTCTCAAAAACGTCTAGACGAATTAGGATTCAATAAACGATTAATCGATGATGTTTTGTATGAATCGATTGAAGGTTCTGGAAGAGAACCTTGCAAAGATGAAAATTTATCAGAAGCGGAGCGCTTGAAACGTAATGTACAAATTCTTTTAGAATGGACCGTTCCAAAACAATACATGGAAAAATTCAAAAACGAACAAAGATCTACCGAAGAATTACTTGAGGAACTAACATCTTGATTTAATTAATTAGCGAAATTTGGTAGCTTCTAATATGTAGATTGTACTATTTTTGTATGCCATTATCCTTTAAATTGCAACACCAAAGAATTATTTATTCGACTGAGAAACTTTTGCGAGAACAAATTATTTTAAGGTGAAATATCATTTGTTCAAAAAAAACTAGTACAAATTGTACATATATTCAATTAGAATTGGATTCAGTGAGTGCTTTTAGTTTAATTTTATAGTCTAGTCGACAAAAAGTGCCACTTGTTTTATATTTTTGTTACCAAGTTGTATAACTTTATATATTTCTTTTTTTTTTATTAATTATTAAATTTAAGTGTGTTACAGGCAAACACCGCAACTAGTTTGGCTTGGCGGCCTAAAAAGTTCAGCCAAAGCGTTCTATAATGGACCTAAAACCTGATTTTAGATCGATCCAATTAAAAAAAATTTGAATGTTTCAGAGCACTTTTAAAACAATTTCATGTCTAGATTTTACCCCAAAATATTATACAATACTTCAAAATGTTTTAGAACATTGTGGAGTCTTCCAAAATGTTCTAAAATATTTTAGAGCACTCTAAAACGTATCAGGACATTCCAGAATAATTGAATATCGCGAAAGTTTTCATGGCTTCGCTCCAGAATGTTCTAAAACATTTCAGAACGTTGTGAAATGTTTTTGAAAACTCAATAACATTGTGGAATGTCTTAGAACATCCAAAATGTTCTAGAATATTTCAAAGCACTGTAGAAAGTTGTGAAACATTTTAGAATAATTTCATTCACCGGGATAATTTTGATGGCTTCGCTTTAGAATGTTGTAAGAAGTTATAGAATCGTTGTACAATATTTTATGGTGTTGAAGAACATTTCGGGATATTAAGGATTGTTTAAGCCTTCCAGGATACTTTAGAATGTTTCAAAACGTTCTGCAATGATTATAAATGTCCTAAAAAACTTCAAGGCGGTTATGGAATGTTTTAAAATATTCCAGAATGCTTTAGAACAAAACGCCAGAATTTAAAGGCGCGAAAATCTTACCGGCTTCGCTCCAGAATGTTGTGAAATGTTCTAGTACATTCCAGAACATTATACAATGTTTCCAAATGTTCCTAAAGACTCAAAAACATCGTGGAAGGCCCTAGAACATTTATGGCGAACCTATAACCCGCAGGTCCGACAATGAACCACGCATGATTTTTGAATGACCCACAAGCTAATTCTCATAGGCACATTTTCATATAAAAGAGAGAAGCTTTTAAACAAAAAAGGGACAAACTTTTTGGAGGACTTTTAAAAGTGAGAACTAAATAAGAAATACTCTTGAACCATCCTTCTCTCCTGCATTTCAAGTGACGCCACTGATTTAGTGACCTACGAGCTGGTACTAAAAAAAATAACTAACAAAATTTGACCCACTTCTCGAAAAGGTTCGCTATCACTGCCCTAGAACATCCAAAAATGCTCTAGAATATTTCAGAATATTTTAGAATAATTTGTAATGAATTGTTAAATGTTTCAGAACGTTATACAATGTTCAAGTATATTTCAGGATTTTGAAGAATGTTTAAAAACGTTCCAGGATGCTCTAGAATGTAATGTAATGATTCAAAAAGTTCCAGAAGCCTTAAGACTGTTGTGGAATATTTTAAAACATCCCAAAATGTTTTAGAATATTTTTAACGTTGAACAATGCTCCAAAACATTTTAGAATGTGTGATATTATAGAACACTCTATAACGTTATGTAATGTTTCAAAAAGTCCCTCAAGGCTTCAGAAGTCATCAGAATGCTCTAAAATATTTCAAAACGTTCCAGAATTATTTCATATTTGAAAAACTTTGCCGATCTCGCTTCAGAATGTTATGCAATTGTTCAAAATTGCTCAGAAGGTTTGAGATTATTGTGTAATGTTTTAAAACATACCATAATCTCTTAGAATATTTCAGAGTACTCTATAACATTTTACAATGTCCCAAAATGTTCCAGAATAATTTCATGTCCAGGAAAACTTGATGACTTTGCTTCCGAATGTTCCAGAATGTTGTAGGATGTTCTAGAATACCGCAGAACGTTATATAATATTTTAAAAAGTTCCAGAAGGATTCAGAACGTTGTGGATTATTCAAAAACATTCTAAAATGCTTTAGAATATTTTATGCTAGAAAATTCTTGAAGATTCCGTTTCAGGATGTTATGCAATGTTCCAAAATGTCTCAGAATTTTTAAGAACGTTGTGGAATACTTCAAAATGATCTAGAGTATTTCAGAACGTTTTAGAATATTATATAATAATTCCATGTCGGATGATATTGCTTCAAAATGTAGTTCAATATTTTAAAATGTTCCAAAACGTTATATAATGTTCCAAAAAGACCCAAAAGGTTTCAGAATGTTATCAAAACGCTCTAAAATATTTTAGAACGTTTCAAAATAATTTCATGTCGAGAATATCTTGACTATTTTTCTCCAGAATGTTGTAAAATATTCCAGGACTTTGTGGAATGTTTAAGAATTTTATATAATGTTCCAAAAATTCCTAGAAGGTTTCAGAATATTGCGGTATGTTTGAGAACATTTCAGAATGCTCTATTATATTTTATGTTGAGCAAATCTTTTCAAAATGTCTCACAGGGTTTAAAAGCCTTGTGCAATGTCTCAGAATGCTCTAAATTATTTCAGAGCATTATATAATGCTTCAGAATAATTTAATGTCAAAAATACCTTGATAATTTTGCTCCTGAATGTTGTACAATGTTTCAAACTGTCCCAAAGAGGTTAAGAACTTTGAGAACATTCTAGAATGTTCTAGAGTATTTCAGAACGCTTTAGAGCACTTTGAATCGTTCCAGAACGTTATATAATGTTTCAGAATAATTTTATGTCGAGTAATTTGACGATTTTACTCTAGAATGTTGTTCAATTCTTCAGAATGTTCTATAAAATGTTGTATAATGTTCAAAAAAAATTCCTAAAAGCTTCAGAATGCTCTAGCATATTTCAAAATGTTTCAGAACAATTTCGTGTTGAGAATACCTTGATGATTTTGTTTGGCGTATTCCAATACTTATTGTAGAATATACTATTAGAACTCTCTAAAACGTTATATGATGTCCAAAAAGTATCAGAAGGCTTCAAAACGTCATCAAAATGCTCTAGATTATTCTATCCAGAAAATCTTGACGATTTCGCTTCAGAATACATATTATACAATGTTCCAAAATATCCTACAGGACTTAAAAATAATGTAATGTCTTGGAACATTCCAGAATGCTCTAAATTATTTTAGAGCACTCTGGAGCATTCCGAAACAATATAAATATTCCAGAATAATCTCATGTCGATGATACCTTGACGATTTTGCTCTAGAATGTTTCAGAATGTTGAGAAATGATTTCAAAATATTTTAGAAATGTCTTAGAACGTTTCGGAATGTTCGAAACAGCTTACGGTGTTGATTTTTTTACTGTAATTAAAATAGTGAGCTGAAATCGGTCGAAATTAGTCTATTTTAAATCGCTTTAGCTGGACGAATTTGACTTATAATCGAATATTGCCTGTAACATATGCATGGTATTTTTTATATTTACTTTTTCCATCGGTTCACAAGCATATTATTTCGCATCTAATAGATGGTCATAATAATTGCTTGTTTTAATTGGTTTTGGTAGCTTCAAATATCTCCTGGGAAAGGGTTTAGAAAATCTTTTTCTCTTCTTTAACAGTGCAATAATTCACAAAATATTTATAATTTTGTTGTACCTTTAATAAATTGTTTATATTTTCAGGTTTTAAGTACTGGAGCTTTAAAAATATGCCATTTTATACCAAATATCCACCAAAGTTATCATTTTATATGTTTAAATATTAGCCTAATATTTTTTGTAGTAATATTTTATCAGAAATGCAGAAATGTATGTTATTTAATTAAGTGTACAGAAATAAATGCATTGGTGTGATCAATTTATATTTATTAATAAAATACAAACATAAATAATTATTAATGTACTTAATTATCTTATTACTAAGAATCTTCAGGCGTTATAGAAACTGCTATTCGTTGCCCTGATCTAATAACACTCATTTTAAGAGTTGTATTTTTTGTTTGTCCTAAAATTTTATAAATATCGTTCACGTGTAGGACTGGCTCTCCGTTTATATGTGTGACTATATCTCCTGGTTGTAATCCTCCACTGTAAAAAAAACGCCCATTAATTTTTTGTCCAATGTCCTGATTAATAAATTTTAGTCTATTTTCTATTCAATTAGAGGACATATTTCCGGCCTCCGTGATGATTAGGGGTCCATATAAATTGTTACACTTTGCAGACGACTTTATGAATGTTCAAAAGGATTGATGAGTTTCTGTTGCAGTTGCACAGTTCAGGCAGAATTCCTTGTACATGCAGCAAACCGGTAAATATTTTGTTTATGAGTGAAAACAAATTTTTTTGGGATGGAATATACTTACATATGGGCTGGAGATCCAATTATAACCTTCCAAACAAGGATTCCATGCCTTAAATCCCCCGGAATGGCATGTTGTCTTTCATGTAATTCATGAATTATTTGCGGAGTGAGAGTCAACATTGTAATTCCCATATATTTCCTCCTTTCATCTGCTAGATTCTTCATCCCTTTACTTCTTTCCAGAAAACTTTTCACGTAATTTATCGGAATGGCAAAAGAAATACCGGCAGTGACTTTCATGCTATTAACTCCAATCGCTTCTCCATCCAAATTTACCAACGGCCCCCCGGAATTTCCGAAAGTAATAGCTGCATCAGTTTGGATATAAACCATTTCCTTGTTCCGGAGCCCTAATTCATCGGAGCCTCTGTGTGTGGAGCTTATCTAAATTATTTAACTTGTAATAAATTTAGGAGAAAATATTGTTGAACTTACTACTCCGCTTGTGCAAGTGTTGCTCAATGAGAGCGGACTTCCGATGGCCACAACAAATTCTCCAGCTCGAGTATCGTTCGAATTTCCTAATTTCATTGTTGGTAGACCGGAAGCTGGTATTTTAATAAGAGCTAAATCGCTGTTATAATCTACAGCATCAATAATTCCGGTGTGTGTTTGGCCTGTGTGAAGACGTACCTCAATTTTAGAGTGAGGTTTATTCACAACTACGTGCGCGTTGGTTACTATCAAACCATCTTCTTTTATTATGAATCCTGAGCCGTTTGATGTTGTTATTGGGCGACCAGTGAAAAAGTCCAGCCGCCGGTTGTCTTTTATTTCGATGTATACCACAGACGGGGCTGATTGCTCAACTACGTCCGATATAAAGTTGTACATCTTACGTCTGCCACTTAAATTTCTTACAGGAATATTAGGAACAGCTGCTTCAACAGTAGGCATTACAGATTCGTTTTTAAATAAGTTATAACCTAAATACCCCGTTGTAGCAAACAAAATATATTTTATTATTTGACTTTTCCGTCTTCTGTAGTGCTCCTCATTATTCCTATTTCCAGAACTAAATTGTAGTAAACTTAAGTTCCTTAATATTAAATATTTTGGGCGATTTAAATAATTTGATAAATGTCTAAATACTGACTGCATTGTTGAAAACTAGGTTAGGTTTACCGATAATAAATATTTACTCACTATTTACACCACAAAATATTAAAAATTCAAAACGCAGTTTGTTTTTAAATAATAAATTAAAAAATAATAATTTAAATAATCATTTTTGACAACTAACAACAAACGTCAAATGTATGAAATGTAATATACAATGGAGGTGACTCTCCTGAGCAGTAAGCGGTGCGTTAGAAAGAGATAGATAGTAGGAGGCTGATTGAAATAACATTTTGATAAACAATTGATTTTATCATCTGTCATTTCATGATGTTTCATTCCCCAACAAAATTTTCCGCGTAAAATAATCATGTTCATCATAAAAGTGCTACAAAATCTTTTTACCAGCATTATTTTGTTCATAATTCTAAAAAACTTTCGAGAATATTATATAACGCAGCAATGAACAACAAAAAAATATGTCCCGTATTCGACAGCACCTACAAAAAATCTTCAGCAAATTACTAAACTTTAAAACCACGCAGAATGGAGCAAGAAACTATAAAATATTTCGAACTACTGGTTTAATTGGTTTGACATCAATAGCCTCAATATATTTCTGGCAAAATTATCGGCACTTCATCCCAATTCCACCTCAACTAAAAAATGTTTTTGCGGTTCCTGTTAATAATCAACCAAAAGAACATTATAACTTTATTGTGAATGTTACCAGGAAATGTGGTCCTTCAGTTGTAGCAGTAGAAGTGAGAAATTCAAAAAGATTAACCGATTCTGGTGAGCCAATGGTAACTTCATCCGGTTCTGGATTTATTGTCAAACCAAATGGGCTAATTATGACAAACGCGCATGTTATTATGAACAAACCAAATGCTATTGTCAATGTTATTACAACTAATGGTAAAACTTATCAAGCAACTGTACATGACATCGATTTGAAGTTGGATTTGGCTCTTTTGAAAATATCGTGCTATAATTTGCCTCCTTTACGACTCGGCAACTCAAAAGATGTGGCTACTGGAGAATGGGTAGTTGCTTTAGGCAGCCCATTATCTTTAAAACATACAATTACTGCTGGAGTGGTAATATTTTTAATTTGAAAATGGGATTTATTATTGAATGAAATGTTTTTAGGTGAGTTCAGTTGACAGGGACGCAAAGGATTTAGGATTTAGCAACGTTCCAATAAAATTTATCCAAACTGATGCCGCAATAACTTTTGGACATTCTGGGGGCCCTCTTGTAAATCTAGATGGCGAAGTTATCGGCGTTAATAATTTGAGAATAACTGCCGGAATCGCTTTTGCAATACCAATAGGTAATATATATTTTTTCACACACCTGTTGTCGCTTCTATCAAACAAGATCAGTTGGACTGATGACGTAATGCTTGGGTGTAGCGCATGTTTTAACGTGGAACTGTCTTCACGAAATTCAACCCGTTGTACTGCACTCATTAAATATTACACGGAAACAAATGAAATATATTAATGTATTTGATTCTTGCCTGCTTCTATCAAGCAAGATTAATTAAATTGATGACGTCATGTTTGGGCGTAGCGCATCTTACAACGTGGTAGCGTCTTAACGCTCGTGCAATGTGATTAATTTGTTGTACTGTGGTCACAAAATTTCGCACGAAAACAAATGAATCATTTTTAGGTACTCGACACTTATATGCTTCTACTGATCAGAGTCAGCCGGACTGATGACATAAAGTTTGAGCCTAATGCACGTTTTAACATGGAAATATCTACAAAATTTTATTCGAAGTAACTATACAACCGCAAAATGTGGCACAAAAACAAATAAATTATATTTGAATAGGTGACATATACTTCTACTGATCAAAGTCAGTCAGACTGATGACGTCATGTTTGGACGCAACGCTCGTTGTTTGACATGGGAATATATTTACAAAATTCAATTCGTCGTACTACAGCTGTAAAACGTCGCACAAAAACAAAAAATGATAATAAAATAACTTGTCGCTCCTAGCGAGCAAGAGCAGTCGAACTGATGCCGTCATACTTAGGCGTAGCGCACGTTTCAACGTGGAAGTGTCTACGCTCGTGCAACGAATTTAGCTCATTGTACTACGGCTACAAAATATCCTATAAAAACAAATGAGCTATATTTAGATACTCGACACTTGTATGCTTCTACTTATCAAAGTCAGTCGGACTGATGACGTAATGTTTGAGCCTAACGTACGTTTTAACATAGAAATATCTATACGAAATTTTATTCGTGGTACTACAGCCACAAAACGTCGCACAAAAACAAATGAATTATATTTAAATATTTGGACACATATACTTCTACTGATTAAAGTCAGTCGGACTGATGACGTCTTGTTTGGGCGCAACAAATGTTGTTTAACATGGAGATATCTTTACGAAATTTGATTCGTTGTACTACAGCTGCAAAAGGACACACAAAAACAAATGAATTTATATTAAGATACCCGAAACTTGTCGCTTTTACCGAATGAGGTCAGTCAAATTGATGACATCATGCTTGGACGTAGTGAAAGTGTCTTTACGCTCGTGCAGCGAATTTAGCTCGTATTGTGGGCACAGAATATCGCATAAAAACAAATGAATTATATTACTCGACACTTATATGCTTAAGTCAGTCGGATTAATGACGTCATGCTTGAGCATAGCGCATTTTTTAACGTAGAGACATCTTTACGAAATTCAGTTAGTTATACAGCACTTACTAAGCATTGTACATAAACAAATGTGTTACATTCAGATATTTTACACTTGTCTGCTTCTACTGATAAAGATCAGTTCAACTGATGACGTCATGCTTTGGCGTAGCGTACGTTTTAACGTGAAAGCATCTTTACGCTCGTGCAACGAATTTAATTCGTTCGATTATGCCAACAAAATATCACACATAGACAAATGAATTATATTAATTGTTCGACACTAATATGCTTCTACTGATCAAGGTCATTCGGACTGATGACGTCTTGCTTGAGCGTAGCGCATGTTTAAATATGGAAACATTTACAAAATTTTACTGAAATGAGGACAAATAAATTATATTTGGAAACCTGACACTTATATGCTTCTACTGATCAAAGTCCATCGAACTGATGACGTCATGTTTGAACCCAACGCACGTTTTAACATGGAAATATATTTACGAAATTTTATTCATAGTACTACAGCTGCAAAACGTTACACAAAAACAAATTAATTATATTTAGATACCCGACACTTGTGCTTCTACCGAGTAAGGTCAGTAAAACTGATGACGTAATGCTTGGGCGCGCGTTCGAGCAAGGGAATTTTCAAATCGGTATATCTCTGGGACACATTGAGCTAGAAAGTTCGTTCGGGTGACATTTGAAAGATCGCAGCAAACTCTACTTGCTATTTAGAAATAAAAAAAAAATAAATGTTATCGGAAATTAATTACAAATATGAGCGCAATAGATGAAGTTGTGACGTTGGGAAACGGAGTGAATAAACAGCAAATCGTGAATAAAAAATTAACATAACTAGATGGTGTTAAAGACGTTTTCACGCAAGACACTAAATATCTATTTTTTTTATTAGATCACGTGAAAGAATTTTTATTGAGAAGCAAGCTATACGCGGATGAAAACTCGCGTGTTCAAGAATCAATGAAGCAGCCTAGATTTGGGCTAATAACTTTGGCCCTATCAGAAACAAGTGTGCAACAAATGCTCAAAGAACAGAATATTATTCTTCCGGCAAATACTGATGGTGTTCTTGTTTGGAATGTGGTGAAAAATTCGTTGGCAGACAAGTAATTGAATATAAGAGATAGAAGGAGTTTTTTTCTATTTTTGTAAATTATTTCAGAGCCGGACTGCAACCAGGAGACATTATAATCAAAGTGAATAGTATTGCAATTTCTAGTATTGCCGAGTTTTATAAAATTCTTACGGAATATGCCCAAAAACTAATCACGTTTACTATTTATCGTAAAGGAATTGAGCACGAAATATTTTTAAAAGTCAAGAATAATTGAATAAATAAATTTTTGTTTTTCAGTGTAATATATTTTTTAAATTTAATTTAAAAATAAGGTTTTATTAGGCAACCAGCTTGACCCAGTGGTTGCAACGGTTGTATGCCTAATGTTTTAATATTAGGCAAATTTGGCGGAGGTTGAATAAAATAATTTCGAAGTGCATTGATGTTTTTTTGGTTTTCATTGTTGAAAAATTGAACAGGTGTGGCTGACGCGCGGTAAAAAGTAAAAAATCAAGTAAGTAGGGTACCGATAAAGCACGTTGTTGAGCATTCCAACACGAGAAGTGTGCGATAGCGATCTGCAGAAGGCGAAGCGCGCCCGAAATAACCACGAGAGCATCGCGGCGCACGGTGGCGCGGCGCGGTGTACAGGCGGGCGCCGTCAAATCGTAGCGCTCTCAACCGCACTCAGTCGACGCTCAACGATGGCGGACGATATAACGTATTTATCACGGACCAAAGGACGCTCGGCGTCCATCTGCGCGACGGGTTCCGCGAGTATGGAGGCCCTCGCCGCCGGTTTACCTCCAGCTTCAAGCGCGCACAACACCCCCGAAGGAGGTACTCCAACGCAACGGCGTCGCCGGCCGGCTACGCGCTCGCAAAGCGCACGTGTTGCAAGCGGAAGATCCATCCGAAGAAGGGCTGCTGTTGCCGCTGCCAACGCCAACCACTCCGAATTAAAAAGTCACTATAATAGTGAACCGAAATTAGCGGAAGATCATGACGTTTCTCCTGCAGCTAGACGGAGGAATTCCACCCGCCGTGGAACTTCAGTTTACCATCGGAAATCCACCGCCTTCTTAGAAATTCCGGACCAACGTAGTGCCTACGGCAACCAGCATAACAAGCATGCTGCAGACGAAGAGGAGGATGAGGATTCTTATAGACTGCGGTCGTTTAGCTTCACTTCGAAAGGTTAGTAAATTTTTTTGTCACATTGTGTTGGCTTCATTTGTGCTTTTGACAACAATAATAGAAATAATCCGTATGTCGAGAACAATAATAAATCAATGGCTAAATTGAGCGCACCAGTGATTCTTGCGAGGGTCAAAGAACGGCTGAATACTGCCTATTTCAAGTACACTCAAGTACACTTTGCCAAAAATCCAAAAATGAAGTTTGTTTCCGTAAAGTTACAAAAATATTCTTTTAAAGTATTGAAATATATTGGAATTCAATTTTACCACCATATGAATGCGTGAAGGTTAAATTAAACTGCCAATTAATGTTGGTAGCACCTAAAATTCACCAGATTACTTGAATAATTTAAATTATTAAGCATATGGGCTGTTTACACATCGTTAGTGCGTAAACTAAGCTTTTTGTTTCTTAATTTCTTGCGTTTTATATTAGCTCCGCTTTTTTTCACATATATCACGATATCTTGTAACGTATTAAAGATACCTTTATAAAAAAAGCAAGCAAATAGGTATTTTTTGCGTATTTCTTTGTAAAAATTAAGTTAATAAGTTGATTTTCTTAAAAGTTATACGTTTTTCATACATATCATAGTTTTTTCCACATATATTACGATATCTTTTGACTTTATGAAGATAGCTTGAAACTGTTGACGAAACAATTATAAAATAGTATATTCTACAATAAGTATTGGAATGGCCTATATTCTGAACGAGCGAAAAGTTTGTAAACCGAGCCGAAGGCGAGGATTACGGTTCGCAAGTGTGGAATACGCTATTCCAAACATGTTGTAGACTATACTTTCTCTAACAAGGTTTTGGAAACTCACCAATATTCCAGAGGAAACTTAAAAAATTATTAAATGTCAAACGTCAAATCTAGATATGAATACTTGAATTGTTAGGAAGTAACCATAGTAGTAGCAAACTAACAGCTTCTGATTCGTCGAAATGATTCAAAAGGCTTACGGAATCATTCTAAACGATTTCTTGAAATGTCATTCGTTCCAACATAATTTTTGGTTATGGAATATGCAAATTCCAAAACAGTGCTGGAGAAAAATATTTTTTGCGGAATATGGTGTGAAAATTGCTATAGTTCATTTTTTTTAAGAAGTCAGTGTGGGGAATATTGTTTTAAATCGCATGCAAGTTTACACAGACGATATTTAGTTGTCCACTCTAAATGTACTTGTAATACAACTTCCAATATCTTTTAATGTAAGTGTACCTTGAAGTGACTGTCAGAATCAAATAATTATATTTAAATTAGTACCTATGTTGATGAAAGTGATGTTGAAATTTGCGCTCACACTATTATTACTTGTTATAATTAACATATTGCTCCTAATATTCTTAAATCTTGTAATAAATAATTAGAGAATCTCGAATTGTAAATGTCATTGAATGACAGTTATAAAATAACCAGATTCAAAGCTTTTCACAGTGTGACTCAGTATTCTAGTTACAGAATTCTTAGAAAAAATAGAGTATAGTCAATTTTACTAAAAGTTATGAGATTAAAGCTAGCGTTTCTCATATTTATTTTCTATTCTATTTCACGTATATCTCGATATCTGTTGCGAAGCAACGACATTTACTTTGTAGTTGAAATAAAATATTTGTATTTTTGAGAAAGAGTAGGCTCCAGAAGAAAAAAAAAATTATAATAGTTGTCAAAAAAACATTTAAAAATATACACAAATATTTTTTCCTGAAGATCCAAACGAATTTAAATGATTGGAGTAAAATACAAAGTAATATAAAAGTTCTAATCAATTTACAGAAATATTATTTATTAACTGATATTTACAGGAAATTTGAAGCCTACTTTTGAAGCCTACTCCTTTGCAACTGCATAAAAAGTACATAATAAAAGATAGCTCTCAAATTTACGACTCCAGAAATTATTTATTTTCCCTTTCCCAACAATATCCTTTGAAATTTCAGCGATATCTCAGTACTGTAGAGAAGAATAGTATATTCTACAATAAGTATTGGAATGGCCTATATTCTAAACGAGCGAAAAGTTTGTAAACCGAGCCGAAGGCGAGGATTACTGTTCGCGAGTGTGGAATACGCCATTCCAAACATGTTGTAGACTATACTTTCTCTTACAAAGTTTTGAAAACTCACCAATATTATACAAGAATCTTGAAGAATTATTAAATGTCAAACGAAAAACTAGATATGAATATTTGAATTGTTAGGGAGTAACCATGGTAGTAACCAAACTAACAGCTTCTGATTCGTCGAAATTATTCTAAACGGCATACGGAATTATTCTAAACGATTTATTGGAATTTCATTCGTTCCAACATAATTTTTGGTTATGGAATATGCAAATTCCATAACCAAAAACTATGTTGGAATGAATGACATTCCAAAAAATCGTTTAGTATGATTCCGTATGCCGTTTAGAATGATTCTGTATGCCGTTAGAATCATTTCGACGAATCAGAAGCTGTTAGTTTGGCTACTACCATGGTTACTTCCTAACAATTCAAGTATTGATATCTAGATTTGACGTTTGACATTTAATAATTTTTTAAGTTTCCTCTGAAATATTGGTAGGTTTCCAAAACCTTGTTAGAGAAAGTATAGTCTACAACATGTTTGGAATGGCGTATTCCACACTCGCAAACCGTAATCCTCGCCTTCGGCTCGAATTACAAACTTTTCGCTCGTTCAGAATATAGGCCATTCCAATACTTATTGTAGAATATACTATTCTGGGTATTTTGGTTTAAAATCTAGTATTCAAGTGAATTCTATTAAAAGTTATAAGAGAATAAACCTAACTTTTCCTCAAAACTACTGCGGTTTTTTCAGCATATGTTACGATATCTTTCGAGTCTCTTGAGATAGCTTAAAACTGCTGAAAAAAAGGGAATATGCATGAAATTTAAATTGATAAATAAAAATGCAAATCAAGCGCGGGAAATTCAAAGTTCTAAAACGCAACACCATTGGTTAAAACGAAATGTGACGTCAAATACTATACCAACAAGTGCACACTGCTAAAATTTGCATGGCATTGCAAGCTTTTGATTAGAAAACATAGTAATAACGTGTGTGTTGAAAATTCATTTATTGTTTAAGTGTAATTTTAGCATCCTAACAAAGTGGTTTTGTAAAAGCACAATCGGATAATCTGCCAAGATAGATACATTCATGATGTCGTCTTATTTTCTTTCAAATCTAAATTTTACGTCCGCTGAAGTAAAAAGAGTGAACACTGCAAAGTAGTTATTCAATAATAACACATTATGTACGCTATTTTAATAAATACAATTCAAGCAGTAAACATAACCTATAATTTTTGTCTATTTTAAAACGAGCAAATGTTAAACACTGTATTTTATTGCTAAAACTAATCACATATAATGTTATTCATGATCTGTCAAATTTATCATGATACTTCATCTCTTCTGATAACCTTACATCGTTTTTTACGTATTTAAAAACCTGTCTGGATAGGAAAAAAGACTTTACCAGGTATATTTCTGATAGTATTTTCCATTCAGGCACAATGCAATACTTATAAATTGACTTTTGAGCTTTTTTAATACTGAAATAAGCTGAGAACGAAAACACCTGTGATAAACAATGGACTGTAATGTCACTGGACATATTATTTGACGTCATCCATAGAGCGCGCGAAAATGGCGGCGTTTAAACAGCTCAAAATTATTCTCAATTTTAAATATTTTTTTAAACTTGATTACAGCACTTTTAAACATAATTTATATTTTTTACTATGTTATAACGATGTAATCAGTGAATTAAAAATATAAAATAAATTCATGAATATACCCTATTGTAGAAGAATATTTTCTGCGTAATTTGATGAAGAAATCAAGTTTGCTACTCAATTTTAATGAAAGTTATAAGAGACCAAAATTAGGGACCTCATATTCACTACATTTTTTACCACAAATGTTGCGATATTTTTAGAAATTTCAGAGATACCTCAAAACTGTAAAGAAAAAGAATGTTTTTTGCGTATTTTGGTGTCAAAATTATGTATTCAAGTGAATTCTATTAAAAGTTATAAGAGAAATCCGCAGCGGATATCATGATATCTTTTGAATTCATAGAGATAGCTCAAAGTTATAGGATAGACAATTGTAAAGGAATACTTTTTGCGTAATTTGGTGTAAAAATCAAGTTTGTCAATTTCACTGAAAGTTATAGAAGGCCAATGTTAGTTTATCTCATATTTACTACAGTTTTTTCAACATATGTCAAGATATCTTTTGAAATTTCAGAGATAGCTAAAAATTGTGGAAAAACAATTGTAAAGGAATGCTTTATGCGTCTTTTGGTGTAAAATCAAGTCTATAAATTCATTAAACCTAAAGTTCTGAAATATCACTGTTGTTGTTTTTCATATTTACTGCAGTTCTTTTTCCACACATATTACGATACATTCCGAACTTTTGAAGATAGCCCAAAATGGTTAGGAAAACGATTGCTACGAAATGTTTTTGGCATATTTATATGCAAAAATTAAATCTATAATATAACTGTACTAAAAGTTATAAGAGAATCAATGTACTGTTTTCTTAAATCTTCTGGGTTTTTGTTAAATATATTACGATATTTTTGTAGTTTTTGAAGATAGCTCAAAATTATAATTAAAGTTATCGTAGAAGAATATATTTTAAATATTTTGGTGTGAAAATCAGGTTCATAAGTCAATTCTACTATAAGTTATGAAAGGTCAAAGTTGGCTATAGTTTTTCCGCACATGAGAATCCTTTTACAGACTTGAAAACATTTTTTTATAAATCGATTGCTCATTGTATTGAGCTATCTTGAATGGGCCCAAAAATATTGTGATATATGTGAAAATAATTGCAGTTCATTTTTCACATTTTTTTTGAAATGCAGTAAACACAATAGAATAAAATGCTAGTAGGTTTCCTGAATATATATTTATATAAATGACTCACGGAATCAGAAAATCCTCTTTACAAGATCCAAAAATAGAATTAGATGAATTCTGTCTGTAGTAAGAATTTGCGAGGTAAAATATTTGAATGAATCAACTTTGAATACTTAAAATTTACTTTGTCACACGAGTGTGCAGCTACAGTAATAACAGGATAAAGCCTTTTTACAACTTGATCACTTCGAGAGAGCAAAGTTTTAATATGGCCCATAAAAAAGTTATAACCCGATACTAAAAAAAAATATTACGCTAAAATCTGCTGAATACATGCGACAGGACATGCATCACAAGAAAAACTTGATTGGAAATGTAGCAAAATATTTTATCGATATCAAAGTTGAATACGCAGATTGCAATGAATTTTTTGCGATAGGTCACAGTTCATTTGTTTTTCATTTATGAGTTCATTTATTTTCAACTGTTTGAGCTTAATTAATTCTATTAGATTTTCTCTTCGCAATCTAATTTATCTTAAATACCTTAATTACAGTCGTGTAGTGACATCCCTGGAGTAATGTGCAATCACAAAGGGATTCTAAGATAATCATACTGTATATAATACTGACAACAGTATGATATTTCTCGAGGAAACAAATGAGAAACAGAAACAAAAAGATACTTGAAGAAAAACTGAATAACAAAGAATTTTCTGTTTTTAATTAAACTAAAATTTTAGACGTAGTTTCTAATATAAAGAGGGCTTTATTTATTTGTATAAGCATTGTATACATTTATAAAATTCGTGGAATATATTAATACATAATTCATAATATATTTATTTTTTTGCGCATACCGCAGACATTAATATTCTGAAAATATGGTTTATATTTAGACCAATTTGCTATCACGAACAAGGGAAAAATTGGCTACTATATTTACTGACTTTATTCTTTGTTTGTGAAGTATTCAATTCTGAGGTTTCATTTATTTGACATTAAAAGTTTTTTTGCTAAAGGATTGAAACTTTTACTCGTTAAAATTAATCTTTCAGTAATACTCCTCTATTTTACAAATTTAATTAGTCTTAGCCTTCTATGATAGTAAATAAACTAAATTAATGTTACGCAACTTGTCTGCACGCGTGTATGAATGGTGGTGGTGCTGCATAAACAACGAAATTTAATGAATAACTTGTAGATGAATAATGATAATATATACTTACCTTTAGAAATCCCACTGGATTTCCGAAAAATGCATTAATCCAAATGGAACACTATTAGAAATGTTTATATCACTTTTATTGCACTAATCACTTTTTACAACTGTAATTTTCAATGTTCTATTTACGTACCATACTAAAATAGGTCCATATAAACAGAGTTTTAATTAAAGGCCAGTAGTTCAGTCCAGATTCACTCCAAGTTCATTAAAAGTTCAGATAAAAAATTTCTTACATAATTGTTACTATAGTAAATAAACTAATTCATCTTAACTATAAATGAACTAATAATGAACAACCAGGCATCGTTCCTGCGGTAATTTTACATAAAACACATAATATAGTTATTATTGTCACAAATTCCATTAAAAATTATTAGCAAACTATCGATTTATCACTAAAAATCGTAATTTAAAACGAAGCGATCGCCCCACAAACACTGACTGCGCATGACCGTCCAGCTACAATGCTACTTTTTAGTTTAAAATAACGCGGTTAAATTATTATTGAATGTATTGATGAATCTATGAATTCAATAACGAATGCATTAAAATGCCGTAGTGATTTGTTGAATTCGCGAAAATCAACAACTAAAACAATTGAATTATTGTGTAAAACACTGGCCAACTAGACACGATTTGCCACAAAAATCGAGACCAACTGAATAACGTTTTTCAAATAATATAATAATATGGAAACTGACAAAATAGTAATAATAAATATAATCAATTATAAATTATTATATAATTAATTTTACAAAAGAGAAATTGCTTCGCCACAAATTATTTTCTTTTTAGTGAACTTTATTAATTCCTTATTTCATTCCAATTTCGATTAACAATTGAACTGAAACTTCATTGAGCGGATGAAATTAAGTTCTGAAGTGGGTGAAAAACAGTTAAAGATAGAAAGGGATGACAGTAGAGTATTACGTGATTGTGGAGAAAAGCTTAATATACAATTTTGTGGATTAAGCGCTGCCACCAAATAATACCTCCTGTAGTTATAACTTGTGTATTTTAATTTGAAATAATAAATCGTAAACCTTATGGGCGATTTTATTGTGAATAATTTATTTACACAGGTTATAGTGCCAATATTTACTTTATACACTTGTATGATCACTATTCCGCTCTCAGTTACTCGTACTAAATGACTGATTCTCTCCTAGCTCACGTTCTTATATACCTAGTCCAACAATAGGCCAATATCCAATTGTCTAACAGTTGATGCCTGGCAACCACCGAACATCTAGTAACCATAGACTGCCAGTCACGTCCGACTATTGAACATCGACTTGGTCAATACTAACCAGGATTACAGTTACAATAAATTATTGCCTAATAACGAATTCAAATAAATGACAATGCGAACTTATTACTTAAAATATTTCACATTTGTGACACTAAAAGAGTACAATTTTTTAGTTTTGTGCTTATATCTCTTGAACGGTTGGTCGCACTAGAAACAATTCTGGATAAAAATTGAAGCTGATAAAACTTCCTACAAGTTTGTATTAATATGTTTAGGAAATATTTACTTCGAGCTGCTTTTTGACCTATTTTTGGTTTTTGCTTATATCTCTTGAACGGTTGACGCACCAAAAATATGATTCAATTCAAAATTGAAGCTGATAAAATTTTCTACAAGTTTGTATCAATACGTTATTTTATTATCTCTAACCGCTTACGAGATATTCACTGTCTAATTTTGTATATTGTTATGTAACAAAACGTTTGACCTATTTTTGATTTTTTGCTTGAATCTCTTAAACGGTTGGTCCCACCAAAAATATGTCTTCATACAAAATTAAAACTGATTAAATTCTCTACAGCTTTTATTAGAACTTTAGGTCACTATCTTAAGCCGCTTAGAAGATATTCACTGTCCAATTGACTCTTCTGTAATATAACTGAATGATTGACTTTTTTTTGTTTTTTGCTTATATCTCTTGAACAATTAATCGTACCAAATATGTCCCTATATAAAATAGAGCTGATTGAATTTCTTACAAATTTGTATCAATACGTAATTCCATTATCTCTAGCCGGCTAAGGCCCAATTGTACAGTCTAAGTTTATCCAAAGTTTAGTAAAACCAAGTTTAATTTCTATGGTTAAAATTATTTCAGTAATTGTAACCATAGAGATTAAACTTAGTTTTACTAAACTTTGGATAAACTTAGACTATACAACTGGGCCTAAGAGATATTCGCCGTATAACGTATTGTTTTGTTATGTAGCAAAACGTTTGACCTATTTTCGGTTTTTTGTTCATATCTCTTAAACAGTTGGTGAAATCAAAAATATGTTTCTCTACAAAATTGAAGCTGATTAAATTTTCTACTAGTTTATATTCACACTTTATTCTATTATCTCTAGCCGGTTAGGAGATATTTGCTGTACAATTTATTGCTATGAGCTAGAAACAAAACGTCTGACCTATTTTTGATTTCTTGTTTATATCTCTTGATCAGTTAATCGTATTAAATATGTTCTTATACAAAATTAAAGCTGATTAAATTATCTACAAGTTTGTATGAATACGTTATTCTTTTATCTTTTATCGCTCAGGAGATATTCCCTGTCTAATTTATTGATTTGTAATGTAGCGAAATGATAAATATATTTTCGATTTTTGGCGTATATCTCTTGAACGGTTGATAGTACCAAAAATATGATTCAATACAAAATTAAAGCTGATCAAATTTCTACAAGTTTGTGTCAATACGTTATTCTATTATCGCTAGCCGGTTTTGATATATTTGCTGTATACCTTTGTTTTGTAATGTATCAAGATATTTGACCTATTTTTGGTTTTTTGTTTATATCTTTTGAACAGCTGATTGTACCAGATATGTTCTTATACAAAATTAAAGCTGATTAAATTGTCTACAAGTTTGTATGAATACGTTATTCTTTTATCTTTAACCGATAAGGAGATATTCGCTGTCTAATTTATTGTTTTGTAATGTAACTAAATGATTGGTATATTTTCGATTATCGGCTTATATCTCTTGAACAGTTGATCGTACCAAAAATATGGCTCAATACAAAATTGAAGCTGATTAAATTTTCTACAAGTTTGTACCTGTACGTTATTCCATGATTTTTAGCCGGCTAGGAGATATTCGCTGTCTAATTTATTGTTCTGTAATGATGCTAAATGATTAGTCTATATTCGATTTTTGGCTTGTATCTTTTGAACGGTTAATCGTACCAAAAATATGGCTTTATACAAAATTGAAGCTGATCAAATTTTCTACAAGTTTGTATGAATACGCTATTCCATTCCATATCTAATTTATTGTTCTGTAATGTAGCAAAACGTTTGACCTATTTTTGATTTTTTGTTCATATCTCTTGAACAGTTGATTGTACCAAATATGTTCTTATACAAAATTAAAGCAGATTAAATTTAAATCAAGCTTGTATAAACACGTTACTATTTTATCTTTAACCGTTTAGGAGATATTCGCTGTCTAATTTATTGTTTTCTAATGTAGCTCAATGATTGGTCTATTTTCGATTATCGACTTATATCTCTTGAATGGTTGATCGTACCAAAAATATGATTCAATACAAAATTGAAGCTGATTAAATTTTCTACAAGTTTGTTTCAATACATTATTCTATTGCCTCTAGCCGGTTATGAGATATTCGCTGTATAATTTATTGTCCTAATATAGCAAGACGTTTGACCTATTTTTGATTTTTTATTCTTTTCTCCTGAACAGTTGTTTGTATTAAATATGTTCTTAGATAGAGTTAAAGCTGATTAAATTATATACAAGTTTGTATGAATACGTTATTCTTTTATCTTTAACCGCTTAGGAGATATTCGCTGTTTAATTTATTGTTTTGTAATGTAGTGGAATGATTGATCTATTTTCGATTCTTGGCTTATATCTCTTGAACAGTTAATCGTACCAAAAATATGGCTCAATACAAAATTGAAGCTGATTGAATTTTCTACAAGTTTGTATCAATATGTTATTCCATTATCACCAACCGGTTAGGACATATTCGGTGTCTAATGTATTGCTCTATAATATAGCTTAATGATGACCTATAACTGGTTTTTACTCATATCTTTTGAACGGTTGGTTGGACCAAAAATATGGTCCTTAACAAAATTAAAACTGATTAAATTTTCTACAAATTTGTATCAATACTATTCCAGTATATCGAACCGCTTAGGAGATATTCACTGTATTAATTATTGTTCTGTAACGTAGTTGAATGATTAGCCTATTTTAGGTTTTTTGAACAATTAGTCGCTCCAAAAATATGATCTAATTAAAAATTGAAGCTGATTGAATTTTCTACAAGTTTGTATTAATACATTATTCATTTATCTCTAACAGTTTATGAGATATACGCTGTGAGATTTATCTTTCGAGTAAGTGAGAGACAACTCTTTGAGCGAGCACCATACTATTTAAGGATGCATTTATTTGCCACTCTAATACCTTATTAGATCATTGAGGACGATCTTTCAATTTTTTTTTTTTTTTTCATTCCAATGACCGAAACTTATTTTGGGCATATTCTTAATATTAAGCTTTTTCTTTAAATACCCAATTGTAATTTTATGTCTAGTCGAGATGATGTGTTTCATAGAAAATTTAATGCTTTACAACTTTGATCGTACAGTTTTTGTCGTAAACTTAATAATTCAGCCTCTAGGAGACAAAACACGCCGAAAAACGAGGTATGATATGAAAAATTTTCAGATTAAAGTCGATTTTTGACAGCGAATATCTCTTAAACGGTTAGAAATTGGGAAAAAAACGTATAGATACAAATTTATAGAAAATTTAATAAACTTTTTTTTGCGGTAGAAATATTTGCCTATAAAACCAACTGTTCAAAAGAAATGAACAAAAAATATAAAAAAAATTGCTTTATCACTCCACTTTTTAGGACATCTCTTTGTAATCCAATGTATCAAAGCTTATATTAAGCTCCAAATCAACAGATTGACCGCATAAATAAATCGTTTAAAATTCCTTTGTAGGTCTGTTTGCAAACAAACGTACAAACGCGAATACCTGTCAAAATTTTTGTCTGTTTGGGCAGAATGAAATATAAGGCACTTTGCCACATTATGAGGTAAAATAAACAGTGGAAAACAGTGACGAAAATGGAAGACACCGCATTTCCTGCTTTCCACCGAGGCAGAATTTAATTTCCGTAACTAAGCGTGAACAATATGTCGAACTGATAACAAAGTACAGTCTGGCAAACTGTTCTGGTACAATAGACCAAAAGAGACTTGTTTCAACACTATTTTGAGTTCTACAAAGGAAACTGTATAAATTATTAAGCTAGGTACGCAAATGTGAGAAAATTAACTGAATGGGGTCTTTTTCCAACCCACTCAATTTGATCTGTCTTAGTTCGAACTCTGAAATTTAAGTACTGAATAATAAACCTTTTAAAGCCCAATATTTAATACTCTAATGAAGTAGGATTAAAAATCTTCATCCCTTTAAAGACTATTATTAATTAAAGTCTTTTAATTATTATTATCCTTACTTTCTTACCTCAGCTTTTAATTAGGGAATGTTAAAATGGAAATTCTGTCTTGCATAGAGAGCAAGTTATTTTATTATAGTTATTTTGTATTTTTTAAGCTTTTTTTGGTATTTCTTGAAAGTCGATTAATATTTTAAATTGGAAATTCAAGATAAACACAATTTAAAAGTCAAAATTGAATTGAGGGAGTATCAGACTAAAGTGTAGCAGCCGAGTAGCAGCGTAAGAAGTAACTTGAATTGCTAAGTTAATTATTCTGTATATATTTAATTATTAGTCATAATATTTGCTAGGACCCTTATAATTGTATTATAAGGTCCGAAGTTTGAATTATTTCTCAGTACTCCCACGCCTTGTAATAGCATATAATTTTTTTCTGAAATGTAACTTGAAGCTACAATGTACTTAAGGAAAAAATTCCGTATCACCATTTGTAATTAGAATACCCGCCTTTAAATATATCCAAATAATATCTGAATAATTGCTCCTATCTTTTGAAGTCTTCCGCCTCTTAATTTTACTCTTTGTAGCACTAATATCATCATATGTAATTAAAAAAAAAAAACGTATTTATCACACTTTAGAAAACAGTTATGAGGTGGAAAATTCATTTCCTGGGCCCAGGCTATGCCTGAAAGAGAATATAACCCAAATACCCCACAATTTCATAATAATAGTCATGTCTCACCCCCTCCCCATCTTTCGTCGTTGTTTTTTTCCTTCCAAAGGTTTTTCAACCCCAACCGGATCTTACTAGTTAAAGACCTAAATTACATTACATCTTACCAACTAAAACATAAATTACATTACGAACTAAACGTAATTTACATGTCGTCTTATAAACTAAACGTAATTTACATGTCACTTTACAAATTAAAGAATAAAATACATGTCACCTTACAAACTACATCTTCTCCATATAAACTTTAAGTATGCAATATGCTTAAAAATGGGACCGAAAGTTTTCTCCTGACGTATTAATTCATAGATTAAGGCAGCAATATGAAAAAATGGCTGTCGGGAAAAAAATTTTACTCAAACGAGAAGTTATTACCTATATGTTATAGAAGAGTGTTCCAAAAATGGTTTGCAATTATTTCAACGGTATATACAAGTCTTTGGGCGTCATTTTGTTACTGTGGATGAAACATGGATACATAATGACACGTCTGACATCAAATAACAGTCCAAATAATTCATGATTGGCCCACAAAATTACGACATCGACTAGCTCATCTCTGTGAAGTTGGGAACTTGAAATTGATGGAGTTAAGGCTCCAATTTGTTTCGCATCCCTCTTTCTGTCCAAATTTGGCTTCCTCGTGTACCCCAATATGAAAAAATGGCTGGTGGGGAAGTGATTGCAGAATATTTTGTGGAGTTGGACTATTTTTATTATTTGGAAAAGATTCACGAGTTGAAGCAACGGAATTTTTGAGCCTCCCTCATTTTACTTATCCTGTTTTAATAGCAGGATAAATCAAACTAATGACGGAGCTGTGTGAATCCATCATTATTCAGAAGTGGTGAATCAAATGAACCAGTGTTCTCTTATGTGTGCAAGGCTCGCTTGAATAGCTCGAAATGATTGCTTTTCTGCCCTCTTTTGCGCGATTCTAAATAATTCTTAGTCTGAATGGAACATGTCTGCAATATTCAGTTCATACGCCTTAACCACAACGATACAAACAGAATGTTATCTCTCTTTGAATGTGCTTCATTTTCGTTGCACGTTTCGAATCCCCCATCATCGAACTTTCACGGCAGAAACGGTTCACTGCACTGCTTACAACGACAAAAGAAAATGCCAAATGGGCACATGGCCAACTGTGACTCTACACTTGTTTTCTTGTTTTATTCGAGAAGACCAGATGAGCACAGATTCATTTACCGATTTTCAATTAGTCTTTGCAGGGAAGTTATAATCAGCATCCTGCGAAAATATCTAAGAAATATGACTTTAAGGTTCAAATATTGATCCAATTGTAATGTTTCGACGATAAAGGTCAGAGTCAATGTTAATGATCAAATTTGGTGTTTGGACGTAGTCCAAAAATGCCGAAAGTTACTATATATTGATTTTAATAACGCAAACGATTCATAATACTATTCTTTCTAATATATAAACTTATGTTTTCTGTAATGTGTCAATGAACTGTCATACGCAACAACTAAACAGTGGGAAGAGATCAAAGTTTTACGACATCTCGTCAGCAACATACTGAGTCCAAAATACGTTGCCCTGTTTTCAGCGTGACAACCACGAATCGCTGAAAAAGATACATACATGCGTTATCTTGGATCTCATCCAAAACTCTCGTTCTTCGAAATAAACTAGTGCTTATTATGTTGATACTTCTTCGGCAAACATATTCGAACAAATTCTTTGAACATGCAGGGAAGATACCATCAACAAATTTTGATTTGATAGACAACCGAGTCCATCAATTGTGACAAATTTTAATGAGAGGATGGGAAAGGAACAAGATTATTTTTTGAGAATCCTTCGTGCTGATCTGGGCAATCCTTAAATTTTTTTGCTTTCGCTAATCTTGCAGAAAAGTTGCGTTGTATGCAGAAAGCTTCAAATTGACGCTCGAACTCAACATCGGTTTGATATTCCAATTCAGTTCTAGAATCGATCGTTGAGTAGCTCGATCAAAGCCAAGTGCAATTTTTATCCAAATAAATGTTACTAAAGTCGTTAGTAAAACATCCTAAGTAATTATAACGAGTAACCATGCAATAATCAATTGCTTGTAAAAATTTAAGTATCCAACAAATCATCTTGAAAATCAATAGGGCTTTAATTTGATAGCCAAACAATTGATTAAATTAAATCATTGCAATTTATCAATGTGTAAAACCTGTAACGTGTCCTCATATGTACAGACCAACAGATAAAAAATAAAGTAATTTTTTCAGACAAATTCAAGTCAAATATCTAAAAAAAATGATAAATAGTGTAATTTATTGGAGAAGGGAACCGTTATCGACTGAGTTATGGCATCACTGATCAACTGTCACAATATATAACTTGCACTTGTACCAATTCGTCGCCGAATTCGAAGAAACGAAGCTCTTGTAGGAAATTGCTCATAAAAATTGAACCCCGCAACAAATCACAATAAAAATCAATAGAGTTTTATTTTGATAGTTATATAATTGGCAAAAATATAAATCAACAAAATCGGTTGAAATTTGTGATCTATAACATGTCTACATACGTACAGATAAACGACGGAGAGGCATGTAATTTTTCAGGCGAATTCGGGTCAAATAAATATTTGAAATAAATAAATAATAGTATAATTCATTAGAAAATTGGTCTTTACCGACTAAATTAGGGCATCACTCACGTACTGCCATTATATAACTTGCACTCATATCATCTAAAAATCGCCGATTCCGAAGAAAAGGAACTTTTGTATAAAAATGCTTATAAAAAATGAACTATATAACAAATCGTGATAAAAATCAATAGGATTATATATTGATAGGTAAATAATTGATTAAAGTGTGAATTACTGAAATTGATTGAAATTTGTGACCAATAACATGTCTAAATACGTACAGATTAATGACAGAGAGTCATACCATGATTCACACAAATTCAGGTCAAATAAATATTTGAAAATAATAGATAATAGTATGATTTATCAGAAAAAAGGTCTTTATCGACTAAATTACGGCATCATTGACCAACTGTTATTATATAACTTGTACTTATACGATTTCAAAATCGCCGATTACGAAAAAAAAACTTTTGTAAGAAATAGCTTATAAAAATTAATCCTCTTGACAAATCATAGTAAAAATTAATAGGATTTTATTTTGATAGTTCAAAAATTGATAAAAATATAAATTAATAGAATCAATCTGAATTTGTGACCCATAACATGTCTACATACGTACAGATTAAGCGACAGAAAGGCATACTATCATTCAGACAAATTTAGGTCAAATATATATCTGAAAAAATTGAATATTAGTATGATTTATTAGAAAAAAAGTCTTTGCCGACTAAGTTATTGTATCACTGTCTTACTGTCACTATAGAACTTGCACTTATGTAATTGTAAAATAACCGATTACGAAGTAAAGCAGTTTTGTGAAAAAAACGCTTATAAAAATTGAACTATTCCACAAATCATGATAAAAACTAATAGGACTACATTCTGATGGTTAGTTGATTAACAAAATTGTGAATTACTAAAATCAGTCAAAATTTGTGAGCAAAAACATGTCTACATACGTACAGATAAACCGATAGAGAGACATTTAATTTTTCATACTCAAATCGAAAAAAATTTTGAAAAAATTCAATAATAGTATGATTTATCAGAGAAAAGGTCTTTACCAACTGAATTATGGCATCACTGACAAACTGTCACTATATATAATTTGCACTTATATCCACCGATTACGAAAAAAGGAGCTTTTGTAAGAAATTGCGTATAAAAATTGAACTACTCAACAAATCATGATACAAAACAATAGGATCTCATTTTGATGGTTATTAATTTGATGAAAATACAAATCATTTAAATCAGTTAAAATATGTGACCCATAACATGACTATATAAGTACAGTTTGACCGACAGAAAGGCATATCATTTTTCAGACAAATTCAAGTTAAATAAATATCTGAAAGAAATGTTTAATAGTATGATTTATTAGAAAAAGGGTCTTAAACGACTAAATTATGGAACTGTCACTATATAACTTGCACTTGTATCATTTCAACATTGCCGATTAGGAAAAAAAGAACTTTTGTAAGAAATTGCTTATAAAAATTTAGCTGTTCAATAAATCATGCTGAAAATCAATAAAATATTTCTTTGATAGTTAATAAATTGATAAAAGTATGAATCAACAAAATCGGTTAGAATTTGTGTTCTCTAATATGTCTACATACGTACACATTAACCAATAGAGAGGCATGTCATCTTTCAAACAAATGCAGGTCAAATATATATGACAGAAATTGAAAAATTGTATGATTTATTAAAGGGAGGGTTGAAAATGCTTGAATTTCTGAACAAATTATGATGAAAATCAATTAATCAAAATGTAAATCACTAAAATAAGTCAAAATTTTTGGCCAATGACATGTACTGTAATGTGTATTGCTTTTAAATTAGCTATTTATGAAATTAGTATATAATATAGAACTTTATTGGACGAGTCGCTGGTTTTGGACGAGCGAGCAGCGCGAGCGAGTCTAATAAGGAAGGCGAGTCTATAAAATTTGTTTATATACGAATTACATACAAAGCTTCATGTTCAACTGTTTTAAAGACGCAGGATATCTTCTAAAAGTATTTCTTATTTTCCTTATATAAAAATTCGGTAAGTATAACTTGGTGTGCTTTGCTAGTGTTGCTATTGTTACAATTGTTTTTTACTGTTTGTTTGCAGATGTCAAAAATATTAAATACAATTTAATAGAAGAAACAGATACGCTATGTCAGTAGCGACGAACGCGACTCCATGCGGTAGAAATTATAAGCTCTTTACTAATACTGACTGGAGCTGTCAAAACAAATATAAAAGAGCATAAAGCAAAACTGAATTTTTGAGGCAAATAAATATGGAAAATCCTTTGAAAAAGTGGGAATCATCGGGACAAGGTTTAATTTGTTGTGTTCCTGAGTGTTCACATACACAATTGCGCAATGGTGAACTGAAATTTTATTAATTTCCTAATCGCGTTTGAGCGTAAGAAACTGAAAAAGTTATCTTCTCAGTTTGCTTTTATGCAATAGTACATATTATCAATCCTTGCACTCTTATGATATTTATTTAACTGTGCTGGACGATTCCAAATCATTGATTGGTCAGTCATGAAGCAGATACTTTCTGTGTTAATTTATATGCAAACTGCAGCTGCATGTTTGCAGTTGCAACTAATATTAACAATTGTTCGACCTAAATTTACCTGTATTAATAAATTTTTATAGCAATCATGCAAAAGAACACAGACTTATTATTATATTAGCGAACTTTAGAAATAAGCAGTTAGTGTTTCTTAAATTGTATAATGTTTGTACAGTATCAATATTGAATTATTATAATTATATTCCGACAATATTATCATTGATTATAAATTAAAGACAAAATGTCATGAATGAATCCTTATTAATGAGTTTTCACTTATTTAAATGAATGATGCTGATTCCTTGATGAAGAATTCAAAACACACCAAATCAAGAAGTTTTTATGATAGCTACACATATTATTTTCAATTCATAAAAATAACTCTTAAATATCAGATAAAGTTATGTAAAATCGTGAGAAAAATTAATATTGTTTATCGATTCAATATTCAGACAATAATTAAACAGAACATACAAAAAGTACACCCGAACGTAAGTATTATATTATCATGTCAAGTAGAAAACTATGTTTACACTTATAATAATTTACACATATCTCGACCAATACATTATACAGTCAGATTTGTTCCATCACTAAATGTGCCAGGCGTTTCGCGCAAAGTAATTCCCGTAATTTCACTAACTTCTTCGTTATTTTTAATTTCTTCTTCGTCGCTGACATATAAACTTTGTACCAATTTTTTCTCTTTGCTCAAACTTTTGGATCTAAATATAGATGAATCAACTTCTTGAGACCCGCATCGAAGTACTATCGTCATTGTAACAAACTTTTTGCTAATTCTGAGTGCGTTTTGCAAATTACGTGAATACGTCAAAATTTGTTGATTGTTACGATTTTAAATATATTAGTAAATAAACGCCAAGTGTCGCCACCAGGACGGCGCTCGCGCCGTTCACAACGCTACTGACATAGCGTATACTCCAGAAAGTGTAGAAGAGATTAAATACGATAGAAAAGATTAAATGGATACTTCAGAAAGTGTAGAAAAGAATAAATACGATAGAAAAGAATAAATGAATACTTCAAAAAGCGTAGAAGTGTTGGCAGCAGGTGCCAAAGAATCACAAATATTGAGAGAAAAATATTTTTGTAATAATAAGAATTTATCTTCGGGTCTGAATATTCGCGATAATAACAATTATGTTATAGGTATTCATTACCATAATAAATAATATGTTGATTCAATTGTTTGGATTTATTTTATGTTACTAAAAGAATATATTCGCGTGACTTTTTTGACAATGACAGCTCCGTCAAATTATATAAAGTAAAAGTCCTAGTCCAATTAAGTGGCACATTATGGGCACTAAATGCAATCATGAACTACATGATTATAATGCAGTCGAACATAATAGTTATTTGTGTATCAAGGCCGTAAAGATTATCTTTCTTGGTCGAATCTGTTGTTTGCGGCCGAAGCGTAGCTGAGGCTGCAATTCAGGTGAGACCGAAAAAGAACTGTAGGCCGAGGTGCACACAACGTTTTTTAGGCGATCATTACGAAATAATTCAAAATCACATCATTTTATCTATTTATTTCTCAAACATTGCAATTGTAAATCTTAGTTGCCGTTGAAATTGTTTTATTTTATTGTCTTCTATCAAATTGACATTTAACAAGAAATGCGTATTTATTTTTTGAATTGCAAGAACTACAGAGGTTGACGGAAGAATATATGTACTATTTAAGCGAAAACTGTTTCTTAAAGAGTTCATCAAGCTGCCCATATAGGTAAATATAAAGTGTTTATGAAATAGACAGATCACTCCCAAAAAGTAATATTTGACAGATCAGTCCCAAAAAGTAAAATTTGACAGATCAGTCCCAAAAAGTGAAACTTCACGGCCGCATAAGAAGCCATAAAAACACCTTATTTGTCATGATCGCCTAAAAAAGTGTTTATTGTTTAAATAAGAATCACTATTCAATAGATGAAAAGAAAATAAAAGTTTTATTCTTCCAAGTATTATTAAACAAACATTATACAATTTATTTCTCACTTACTACTACACTGGTCAACACAGAAAAATTTTCCAGAATTCTGTTGATCGTTTTTGGTTAAATTGAGGGTGTTGATTTCAAAACTAGCATTCGTTTTTTTCTAGCAGCTCTTGTTTTTGAATTACATGCAGGCTATAAATTCTTACGAAAATGTATACTTTTACACACTTAAGTTGATTTGAATCCATACAATATTGTCTTTTATAGAACTTTCTGGAATAAGGAGCTTGCTCAAGGTCCCGACAAAGATTCCAGCAATAATATGCCATCATATAAGTGTCCCATCATCCTTGGTATCGTTCTTCCATAACTCGTACCTTGATGAAATCCTTCATCCTGCTCCTCACTAAAAAACCAAGAGTTTTAGGAAATCGATCCAAATGAGAATGTAAATGATGAACTTCGATGTTCTTGTTACACTCAAAATCTCTCAGATTTGACAACATGTCCTGTACCAATTGTAAATAGTTTTCTGACTTTTTGGATTTTAAAAACGAATTATTTCCATGTTCTCTTTTCGAGCTCAATTTTTCTGCACTTAACTCAGGAGATTTGATAGGTAAGCAGAACATTCATCATCTTAGTTAAGAATCTATCAATATATTGTTTCCTAATGCCGAGTTTATTATGAAGCGGTGGTAATATAATTCGATCTCGATTCACTAAATGGGGATTCATCACGTTTTGATTATCAATAACTAGTGACTCTCTCGATGGTCGCATTCTTGGAGTTCAAAGGTTTTTTTTATTTTTAATATATTTACGATACTGTATTAAGGTATATCCACCACAAATAAAACAAAAACTGTCTTGAAATCAAGTCAAAAAGTATTTATAATTTCTCAAAACCAGACAAGAAAGTACTATCAAGAATCAAGACTTCTTGTTTTTGTGGAAAATTGTTTATAAAACTGAAATATCTAGTGAATCACAGAGAAAACTAGAAGAGTTTTATTTTAATAGTTGATCAATAGATAGAAGAACAAAATCAATAGAATCGGTTAAAAATTGCGACCTGTAACTTGTCGTCATACGTACAGATAAACAGATAGAAATGTCAATCACTAAATTGCCTATAGGAATAAATTTCTTCAAAAAATCGTAATGAAAATCAATAGGGACTTATTTGAGTATTTAATTAATTGATTGAAAACAAAGTCATCAAAATCGATTAAAAATTGCGACCTGTAACGTATTCTCATACGTACAGACCAAAGAGAGAAATGCATGTAATTTTTTCGCGACTGAAATCTATTATGAATTCAGATTTAAGTATTTTGATTAAAACGATTCTTTGCAAAATTACTTGGATTAGAAATGAAGTAAGAAATCTTCTTTCAAAATAAGCGTTCTACTCCAATTAAACAAAGGCCAGCAAAAATCCAATGACGGAAAAAGACGTCTGGAAAGCATCCTGCGAGAAAATCAAGAAGGAAAGATAAAACTGAAGTATTTTCGATGAATAAAAGCCTGCGCATCAAACGAGCTGTCTAAATCTAATAAAAAAATGTTTGTAAATTTCCAGATCCTTCATTTACTTGTTTTGTTCCAAATTTGATTTGGAAAGTGAAATACAGGACGCATGAAAGGAATGGTTTTGATGTCATGATATTAATTGCATGTTAATTTCGAGCAATTTTCAATTAAGAAACCCTATTGTTGTTGTTTTATCTTGAAAATGGTAGTTTTGGTGATGGGGTGAGAGAGCGATTAGCTCCAAGCTTTTGAGAAAACTCATTAGGGAGGTGAATGACACCAAATTGATTTATATCATGGCCCTGATTGTCAGTAACATCTGCCCTTTCTTGAAATTATTTTTGTATGTTTATTGTCGTAACATTCTCTGGCATTATTTCCACATTGTCAGTCGATTGCCACATCAATTTTCACCTCTCATTTTCCTAGTGATTTCTTACCTTCGCGTCGGGAATCTTTTGAAGTATTACAGTTGAGCTTTCGCTTTTGTGGCACTGCAAAGTCATGGAAAAGGAAAGGAAATTGTTAAGGGCACCGATTGTGGAGACAGTATGCCTTTGATGGTTGGAAATATTTCTCCATAACCAATGAAGCTTTTGAAACAGTTATAATTTTAGGGGGTACAAGCTTTAAAATTGTTATATATTCTGTAGCATTATTGCAAATTTAAAATAATTAAAATCATTCATGTTTTCTACCTGAATTAGCGGGTGTAACGTGTAACACATCCAGATTTTGGATTATTTAGTTAAGATCAAACTAGCCGTCGAGCGTCAACCAACAAGCATTTCCAATAATATCAAATTAATATATCAAATCCAAGAGAAATTTTCCTATATACTTATTCGTTGTCGTACAGACAAATTTAGAACGCAATTTTTTGGGCGAATTTTTGCACATCTGCCCTTTCGCAACAAATTTCAACTAAATCAATGATAATTATATGTAGTTATCTGAAAATCACGAAAAAACTGCATTGAAATTGCTCAACCATTTAAAAATTGAGGTAAATTTATTTTAAGTGTTCTCTTCTCGGTCCGATTACACTCGCATCATTAGTACAGCATTATTCTAACTATAAACATTAATATTTTAGTCAGATCCGGCCTGCGGGCTGGCTTTTACTCATGCCTGATTTCTGAATTCTAACATTCTACGTTCAATTGTTTTGGATTGAAGCAAAAAATGTCTCGAGTAAAGTGCACTTTTGGTACAGACGATTGCAATCATAATGCGAGGTGCACAACTAGATGTTATAGAAGTGCTTAATAATATATTTCAATATTCTACGACTGATTGTTTCGAATTTATGCGGAAAATTCGAAAATTCTGTTATTTAAAGTGCATTTCCGGCTCAGCCAATTGGTACAAAAATAGTTGATAATCATTTAGATGCTACAGCAATCTCAAATACATACATACAAACTGTCACAAATTTTATTGTAAGTAATTTATTAAAACAGCTTACAGTGCAACCATTTATTTTATATAATCGTTTGTTCACAATATCATTCACTGTTACTCGTACTGAATCACTGATAGTGAAACACAATTATCTAACAGTTGTTGCCTGGCAACCACCGAACATCTAGTGACCATAGCCTGTCAGTCATGTCCGACCATATTGAACATCGACCTTGTCAATACTAACTAGGATTATAGTTACAACGAATTAAAATAAATAATTATGTGAACTAATTACTACAAATATTTCATATTTGTGACAATACGTACCGACTTCAAGCCGAAAATAGTCGAAATGGATTAAGGGATGCTCAGAACGGATATTTTCATTAAAATCTCGAAATGTGAATTTTGTCGGTTTCACAATACTTCCTTGTACTTTGGAAGGAGGAAGAATCACGACCGTATTTTGGCATTTTCAACGAGGGAAATCACATATAAATATCAGAAAAAAATTTAAGAAACTTAAGCTTTCAGGAACAAAATTTTCTGTTTTTCAAGAATATTTTTGAATTATTGTGATATATTTAGTATCTGCCGAGATATTTGCAAAAAGCTATAAGCCTGTATTTAAGGAGCTTCTTTTGTTATTATTGTAATGATTATTGCTCTTAAAGAATTGTGTATTGTTTAAATAAAAATCACTATTTAATAAATGAAAAGAAGTATTACTAAACTAACACTGTACAATTTATTCCTTATTTACTATTATTAAACCTCAACTAAATAGCCAACAATATTTATGTACAACAACTTATTTATTCGTCACGCTCTGAATATTTACTCTATTTCACTATTCACTGTTCCTCAGTCAGGTTGTTCTCCCTCATATATACGGAAACCAAACATCCAGAAATTTCTACGTTATTCTCGAATGTCGCTTGGCGCGACGAAATAACAGGCTCCGCTCAGACAACAGGGACGGATTCAGAGCCTCTTTTATTTTTACGAATTATGACACTTTCGCACGTTAAATTATGACTACAATTTTAATTGTAACATGCAATCAAGACACGTTGGGGCTCCAGATAAAATATTTAATAAGGCTTTTTTTGGTTATTTTCCAATTAGAGAGGCACAGTTGATTCTGTAAACGGTAAACCGTTTTCTTGGCATTTTTCAACAAGAAAAATCACATATCAATATTTAAGATAAAATTCAGAAATTTCAACTTTTCATAAAAATTTTTTCTTCTTTTCAAGAATATTTTTGAGTTTTTGTGATATATTTAATATTTGTTGAGATATTTGCAAGAAACTAAAAGCCTGTATTCAAGGAGCTTCTTTTTACTTAATTGTACTAGGTACAAGTAAGTATTGTGAAATCGACAAAATTCGCCTATCAAGATTTTGACGGAAATATCCGTGTTGAGCATCTCTGAATCCATTTTGACTATTTTCGGTTTGATGTCGGTACGTATGTGCGTGCGTTCGTGCGTTCATTCGTAACTCGCAAATCTCAAAACTGATTGAACGTATAATGTTGAAATTTTGTATTTAAGACTGGTATAGGGTCTAGTTGTGCACCTCGCATTATGGTTCAAATCGTCTGTACCGGAAGCTTTTTTTCAAATTTTTCTAATAAATCCAGAATGATCAATCGTAGGATGTTGAAATTCAGTATTTGAACTTTATATTGTATCAGAATGATTATCTGCTATTTTTGTATGAATCGGTTAAGCCAGAAGTGCACTTTATTCAAAACTTTTTTAATTTTTTTTGCATAAATCTAGAATGATCAGCCATAGCATATTGAAATTTAGTGTTTGAACTTGTTGTAGCATCAAAATAGTTATTTACTATTTTTGTATCTATCGGTTGAACCGGAAGTGCAGTTTATGTGTATAACAGACATTCAGAATTTGCCGTATAAAACAATCAGTTTTATTGAAATGATAAGATAGGCAAAGATAATCTCTTGTCAATTTTTTTTTATTTTGATTGACATTGTACATGTCAAAATATCATTAAAATTATATTAATTATAATCTGGAGTGACAGAAGACTTTTTTGAATGAATTTGTATATATATCAAATGATGTACAAGTAAGTCACGTGATGTTCACGTCAGATTTTTTTTAGATATTTAATAGGGCCTCTTCTAATTATTTGCCAATTAGAGATACAAAATTGATTCCTTAAATGGTAAGAAAAAGCATCACAATTGTTTTTTGAAATTTTTAAACGAGAGAATTCATATATAAATATGTGAAACAAATTTCAGTTATTTCAAACAAAATTTTCTCCTCTTCAAGAATATTTTTGAATTATCGCAGTATCTTTGAAACTCGCCGACATATTTGCAAAAAACTTAAAACCTGTATTAAAGGAATTTGTTCTGTTCTAATGACTGCAACTTTAATTGGAACGTGCGATCAATGCCAGATAAAGATACATTGGAGCCCCTAGATACAGTATATAATAGATCTTTTTGATAACGTGCTAAGTAGGGGTGATTAGTGGCAGACAAGGACGAAGCATCTTAATCGTTTTTTGACATTATTTATGTAAGAAAAATCACGTAAATATTTTGAATAAAGTATAGAAATTTCAAATGTTTTAGGTAAAATTGCCTTCTTTTTTAGAACTTTTGTGATATAGCTTGTTTTTAAGACTTTTAGATTCATAAATATTTGGTATATTTTCAGAGGATTACATGATACAGCTTTTAAAGGATCTACTTAATCCTTCCAGAACCCTCCTTCAAGTAAATCTTGCCTAAAACTATTGATCCAAAGGAAACAGCGGAACATTTTATAATCTGATATCTTAATAACTTCTTGTGTTACAAAAAAGCGCCCAAAAAATACGTTTTACTTCATATTTCGCATATAGTTTCGTTCATATACTGAATATAACTCTTGTATGATATTTCTGAATACTCTTGGTAATTGGATCACTGTTTCGTTGAGCGAAGCTCATTAAAACAGGAAAAAAGCTCTTGAATTTAATCAACAAGGGTATAACACCAAAAAAGCGTTATTTTCCGTATGAATAAAACAGTTTTCCATCTACAAGTGGAGCAAATGAACGTATTGATATCACCATAATTAGATTCAACACAACATTCGAAAATCCCTAAATCCCGTTGTGTAAATGAACCAGCCACACGGCATCCGAACATCGCTGGCGTTGTTGCACAGCAGGGACGAAACAGTGATCCGGTCGCTTGTTAATCCGGACTTGCAGGACGACTTACTCTCCGGGGAAACTCCCTATCGACCCACCCTCTTTGTCTCCGGATACGGAAAGAAGCACTGCGTTTCACATATTGAAAGAGAAGGAAAGATATCAATAAATGTAAATTGGAAAAATAATGGGAATTTTGGGCCTCATAAACATGAAATATGATTTATTTAGGATAGATTATTCTGAAAAAAGAAAATCATTTTTCTGCTCCCAGAGAAAATTGGAGGAAACTTCGTTAACGTCTTGTGTACAAGAATGAATGATAAGAAATAAAAGTAATTTATTTTGAAACAAAATTAGAAGACACAAACACCCAAGGAAATTGAGTCAAGCGTCTTGCCTCTAGGGATCAGATGACTGTATTGTTTTTTCCTGCCCTCAGCACAAAAGAACAAAAATATTTCATTTCCCACAATATTGTATCTATAACATAAGGATTTCAAACTTTTCTGAAAGCTTCTTTATTTCAGCCCCTGCCCCTCACTGTTTCCTCTGCAAGCCTGATTTCAATTTTAGCAATAAAAAATAATCAAACGGGTGGTAAAGCAAAATATCACAATAGAATAAACAGGAGCATCATCAAGGTGGAAATGGATTATTTCGTGTTATTAATTCCTATTTAAATTAATTGATAATAAAAACAAACTTTAATCGTCTTTTGTTATTTTAGAATACGCCCTCGCTATCCTATACTCCCAACTTCTTTAACAAAGTGCTTTTGATGATCCTCATGCAACCAGTTGCGATATGTCTGAGTCCTGTTTTGAACCAACCTTCTTGGGATGAAGGTTCGGGACTATAGAATATGGTTTTTTGCTCCTTTTTTTGCCATTTCATTTCTTCCATGGTTCTGGCTTCCACCACAGAGTTGAATGGTTTCGTTGGGCTAAGTGTTGCAAGAAATCTTGGCTTCGATTGATGGTTGCTGCTTTTGACCTCTCT
The DNA here is from genome assembly GCA_963989225.1 of Dromius quadrimaculatus. Lineage (NCBI taxonomy): Eukaryota > Metazoa > Arthropoda > Insecta > Coleoptera > Carabidae > Dromius > Dromius quadrimaculatus. Next base: position 7,564,642 of record OZ022329.1, read on the forward strand.
TCAGATAGACATTGATTGCATAGATTCCTACTTCATATTGATGTTTACACTAATCGAAAGATTTTTTGATTATAAAATGAGAAATTATATTGTCCGACATGAATATTGGGGGCCAGTAGTGAGTCCGACGAGCCGCACTTGTCAAAAGTACGTTGGTATAAAAACGGATTACCGCTAGTCTGAGACTATGAGGACGTGTTCAATTATTTTTTATCTAAGATCTGGTCATTTTGTCCGACAAATTTTCGGGGGCGTTTTCTCAGTCCGACACTGAGAACGTGTCAGGATTATAACAGTTCCTTCATCAATGGCCGCTCATCCCTATGTTTTTATTTTCCATTCAAATAGTGGCTAGAACATTACTGTATACATGTCCGACAATTTAAGTGGTGCAATACTTCAGAAAAAGCAAAAATATGTGGTATGGATGCGGCAGCGTTCATAGGCATACAAATATATGAAATGCATATCAAGTCAGTAGGATTATTGATTATAAATAATAAAAAAAAGGCTTGTGCACCAATATATTAATATTATTTTGGAATCAAATGTGTGATATAAAGTCAGTGTACTGTGATAATCACCTCAAATATCATTCAAATTTACCTTCAAATATTAATACGTCAAGAGCAAACTTTCGACCTCTTTTTAAGCATATTGCATGCACGGAGGAGTGTGAGATTTGGCATATTCAAAATTTATATGGAGAAAATGTGCAGAAAGCGAAAATTATATACTGGTGTCCCATTTTAATCTATATATTAATACATGAAGAGAAAGCTTTGTATCCCTTTTCAGGCATATTGCACGCACGAAAAAATTTGATATTTGGCATACTTGAAGTTTATATGATCGAGTGCAGAAAGCGATATAATAATATATTTGTTTTTCTCTTTTCTACTTTACTTTTTTCAATTATCTTGTTGATGAATTATTCATTAGTAGCTTATAAACAACGTCCATTACTTATCTCTTGATATTAAATACGTCAAAAACTGTGTTATATATGTGCGAGCGTTTTCATGTCGGACTGACGATAAGAACCAATATTTTTGTTGGACAATATGTTTTTGGACAGATAATATGCTTTCAAATTATGACTGTTTTGGTCCGACCAAGCGGTCATTGATGAAGGAGCTGTTATAATCCCGACACGTTTTCAGTGTCGGAGTGAGAAAACGCTCTCGAAAATTTGTCGGTCAAAATGACCAAATTTTAGAAAAAAAATCTCATACTAGCGGTAATCCGTTTTCATACCAACGTACTTGTGACAAGTGCAGCTTGTCGGACTCACCGCTGGCCCCCAATATTCATGTCGGACAATATTATTTCTCATTTAATAATCAAAAAATCTTTCGATTAGTGTGAACATCAATATGACGGTAATACATTTTTAAGGCTTCATGAAATTGACATGTTCAATTAGCCCTCGCTGAAAAACGCCCCCAAATCAAGAATTTCGTCAAATGTGAAAGCTGTCGGACTCATCACAATGAAGTCACTCACGAAGTTTCAAGTGAGCGGTAATCAACGAAAAATGTATGCCCTGTCTCACGGACCAGTAGGAAAATATGTGCAGTCCCAAATTAATTTTGATTGATGGTAGCTCCTTTTGGACTATTTTTCAAATCCTTCTGACACAGAGATTGATTGCAGGGATCCCTACTTGAAATATTGTGGCGCTAGTTCTTAGGGTCCCATATGAGGGTTCAGAAGCATCGAGTGTTATTAGTTGCTGTAGTCCCAAACTGAGTTTGATTGATGATTGTTCCTTGTAGATCTATTTCCAGATCCTTCAGGCACAGAGATTGATTGAGTAAAATTCTGCTTGAAATATTAAAGCGCTAGTTTCTAAAGGCTCTCATATACACCCACTCCCGTCTCACCACTGTCTAGTTCTGAGCCATTTTTCTTGAGATGGCTTTTTAACAGTTCATATCAAGATTCAGGCTCCTTTTTTGACATACATTTCTGGTATCTTCTACAAATTTTGGCTTCACCGGTTGTTGTAGGGCAGTTCTAAAATGATTTGATTGATGGTTGCTCATATCGAACCTTTATTTTGTACCATATGGCATAGACATTAAGTTCGTAAATCTCTGTTAAAATATTCTGGCGCTAGGATCTAGAAGCTCTCGTATTTGGCACCCACTCCGGTCTCACCGCTGTCTTTTTTGAACCATCCTTCTTGATATGGTCTTTTAGCAGTCCATATGAAGGTTCAGAATCATCGAATGTTAGCCTATTTTTGGCTTCTGCGACGAAAATCCTTTCTTGTTCAAGCACCTTCTACAGAATTATGTTTCGTCAGTTGCTGTGCAGCTCCAAACTGCGTTTGATTGATGGTTGTTCCTTGCAGATCATTTTTCAGGCTCTTCTAGCACTCCAGTTTTTACACTGTCCAGTTTAAAGCCATTTTTCTTGAAATGACTTTTAGAAGTCCAAATGAAGATTCAGGATCATCCAATGCTATTCTGGCTCCTTTCCTGGCTTTTATGGCATAAACTCCTCCATTCCCTGACAACTACTATAGAGTTTTGCTTTAACAGTTGTTGTAGAGACTCTATGCAGTTCCAAATTCATTTAGAATCTTTCTTATGTGTCAGGATGGCACAGAGGTTGATAACGCCGATCTCTGCTTTAAATGTTGTGACACCAATACCTAGAGGCTCTCATATTTGGTACTCCGGCCTCACCACTGTCTAATTTTGAACCATCCGTTTGGGAAGGCATTTTTGACTCTAATGGCATCAATTCTTCCATTTCTTGGCATCTACTACAAAGTTTTGTTTTGTCTGTTGCTGTAGAGAACCTTTGCAGTTCCAAACTAAGTTTGATTGATGGTTGTTCCTTACAGATCTTTTTTTTTTTAGTCTTTCTGGTACAGAGATCGATTGTGAAGATCTCTGCTTGAAATATTGTAGCACTAGTTTCTAGAGGATTTCACATTTGGTACTTTGGTTCTCACCACGGTCTAATTTTGAACCATCCTTCTTGAAAAAATTCCGAGCAACAGAGTTTTGTTTCGCCAGTTGCCATATACAGAGTTTTATGGATGGTTGCTCCTTGTAGATCTTCTTTTAGGTTCTTGTGGCACAGTGATTGATCGCGTAGATCTCTGTTTAAAATTTCATGACACCAGTTTCTAGGAGTTCCCAAATTTGGTACCCACTCCGGCCTCTACACTATCCAGTTTCAAGTCATTGTTCTTGTAATGGCTTTCAGCAGTCGATATGAAGATTCAGGATCATCTAATGTTATTTTGGCTCCTTTCCGGGCTTTTATGGCATAAATTCCTTCATTTCCTGGCAACTACTACAGAGTTTTGCTTTTACAGTTGTTGTAGGGACTCTATGTAATCTTAAATTCATTTGGACCGATATTTGCTCCTTTTGAATCTTTCTTCTCTACTAGGATGGCATAGAAATTGATTACGTTGATCTCTGTTTGAAATTTTGTGACGCTAGTTCCTAGAGGCTCTCATATTTCACATATTTGGTATTCTGGTCCAAATGTGATCACTCACCATTGTCTAATCTTGAACCATTTTTCTTGAATTGAAGATTTTGAACCACAAAATGGTATTTTGGCTTCTAATTGGCTTAATTCTCTGGTATTCACTACAGAGTTTTGTTGTGCCAGTTGCTGTAAGAAATCTGAACAGTCCCAAATTAATTTAATTGATGGTTGCCCATTGCAGACATTTTTTCTGTGTCAGGATGGCACAAAAATTGATGATGTAGATCTCTGCTTGAAATATTGTGGCACTAGACCCTAGGGTCTCTCATATTTGGCACTCTAAGCCTACTTCAATCTCACCACTGTCTTATTTGAACCATCTTTCTTGAAATAATTTCTTAATAGTCCATTTTTTGGTTGCATGGCATCAATTCTTATATGCCCTGAGATTTAGTACAAACTTTTGTTTCGTTAGTTGTTGTAGGGGATCTGTGCAGTCCCAAATTAATTTTGATCAATAGTTGCCTCATTCAGACCTTTCTTCCATGCCAGGATAAAACAGTGATTGATTGTGTAGATCTCCGCTTGAAATATACTCACTTCGACCTCACTACTGTCTAATTTTGGACCACCTTTCATGAGATGGCTTTTTATCAGTCCGTAGGAAGATTTGGGATCATCGAATGTTATTTTGGTTCATTTTTTGCTTTTATTGCAACAAATCCATCATTCCTTGGCACTTACTATGAAATTTTGTTTTTTTGATTGCTGTACGGAATCTGTGCAATCTAAATTAATTTTGATTGACCTTCCTTCTGCGCCAGGATGGTACAAAGATTGATTACGTGGTTCTCTGCTCGAAATATTGTGACACTAGTTCCTAGCGGCTCTCACATTTGGTACTCTGGTCCAAAAATACCCACTTCGACCTTAACACTGTCTAATGTTGAACCATTATTCTTGAAATGGCTTTTAACAGTCCATATGGAGATTCAGGATCATCGAATGTTATTTTGGCACATTTTTTACTTTGATGGCATCTCTACTACAGGATTTAGCTTCACCAGCTGTTGTAAGCAGTCACAAAATAGCTTTGGTTAATGGTTGTACCTTTCAGACCTTTCTTCAAATCCTCCTGGCACAGAGATGGATTGCAAGGATCCCTACTTGAAAAATTGTGGCTCTAGTTCCTAGGGACTCTCATATTTGGCACCGTGGCCCAAATATTCCCAGTTTTGGATCATCCATCTTGAGATGGAGGCTTTTTTTTTATTTGCTTTTATGGCATCAATTTCTTCATGCCCTAACTCCTGCTATATATTTTCGTTTCGTTAGCTTTTATTGATGGTGGCCTCTTTTAGACCTTTCTTCAGGCTTAACCAGGTACAAAGATTGATTGCATGGAACTCTACTTGAAATATTATGGTGGTATCTCCTAGGAGCTTCCATATTTGATATCCTAGCCTGAACCATCCGTAAAACAGGACTGAGAACTTTTATTGATTTGTCTTACCAATGATGAACATCAGAGCGTCTAATCATTTCAGTTATACTATATAGAACGGATAATAATATCAAAAGTGTTGTGGATTCTAGCTTTTTAGGCATTCAAGAATCAACACAAATCGATTAAATTAATATTTATTAACTTCAAAGGAATAAATTTAAATTATTCCATTATCAAACGTTTACTTATTTACACAGTATAATGGAATGACAAATGTAGATCAATAACAAGCAAAACATGTGGAACTCAACAACAACAAATGGCTCGTTGCTTTGGAAAGACCACCAATCTTCATTGAGCCTCAATTACGAGAAATTGGACGAATATGAGCTTGTTTCTTTATTGCTGTAATATCAAATAATAAAAAAGTATATTATGGAACATCTTGTGTCCTGTTTTCATTCTGTCATAAAATGCTATTGCCTTGATATTGTTTTGTAAACAAATATATTTTCATGAAGCGTAAAGCCTGTTTTCAAATCATAATTATTCAATTACAATATGTAAATAATAATATTTACATACCACACAAAAAATAATGTTTCATTTACAAACAATATTTGTTTTCAAATGCATTATAATATTCCGATTGGAACTATTAATTTTCAATTAGTGCACGGTTGCCTTGATTAATTTTAATTACATTATAGTTTCATATTCGCGTATGAAATATGATGAAGCTCATCTTCATACAGGCAAAGTACCACATAATTATTTAAATTTGTAACAGTTCATGTTGATTAATATAGCTGTTATTAATTGAGAACTGAATTCTGAAAGCTGAAAATCTTTTTTTTTTTCATTGTATTTACATCAACAAAAGACAGCAACGATTAACTGAAAGAATTTGTAAAGCTTTTAAAATTTCCTGGGGAAGTTTTATATCATTTATTCATACTCAATATCCGGTTTTTTTTTATAACTTGTAGAGGTTGCTGCAGTGGAGCTGGAAACAGATTTTACAGCATTTATGTGACATTGAAGGGAAATGAAATATTTTTATCAAGAAGCTGGGGTCTATACATGCATATAAATCACGTCATTCCCTCAAATTCATCTTGTTATAATAGATGCGAGTCCTGAAACCTTTTCGAAGTTTTTGGTTCAAATTATCTGCTGGAAATTTATTATTTGGACTATTAATTGATCTCAGGCGTGCAGAAGTAAATAATGCACTAATAAGACATGAAAGTGCCAATCATTTCCTTCATTGATTTCATATCTAATTACGATGCTCGATGGTTTCAGCTCCTTTCCAATAACCACTACGTCACAAGGAATATCCAAGTCCTTCTGATTGGTGTTCGTTTGTTTACAATGCCTTTCATCTCGTGAAAGTCAACTACTGACAACATGCTCTGGACTCTTTGATCTTCCTGTCATTACACCGGAATTTCGGGCTTAAATGACCCCACATGAGAAACAGTCTTTAAAAGTCACCAAAATTTAATCTGCTCCAATTATCACAAGCTGATTTTATTCAATTTTGTCCTAAAGTCGGCATTTTATCTCCAAGTCCATAAATAATCAAAAATAATTTAGATTAGATATTATATTTTACTGTACACAAACTAAAAGCAATATTAATTTTCGTATTATATCGTAAAGTAAATAAACACAAACAAACTTCAGGAAATAGGAAATGAATTCTCGCGAATATTCAAAAATAGCTCCACGCTTTGTAGACTATTTCGCAAATATAACAAAGAAAAATAAGGCTTTTCATAGGTTCTTTCGAAATATCCATGCAACAAAGAATATAAATGCACTATGAGTCAGTATCGGATGTATTAATAACCATTTCTTGTTATACATTATTGAATCTGTAAACATTTTAGCTGGTAGCAATAACATTCCAAATATGATTCTATTTTCTTCTGCCACTCGTTTGTTCAATGATTTGTGATTATAAACCTTCAATTTTAGAACAGAAATTCCTCAACCGATTTTTACCTCCAGTTAAAACTTGAAAGCTATAAAGATAAAAATTGTGTGCTATTCCGGAAAGAAGTCGAGCTCCAGCAATTCGTTTCCATTTGCATAATTATCTTGGCACTACATTTTGTTGAATAATTACTTTTATGGACATTCTACACGAAGAGTTGCCAAGAATTATAACCAAGAAATAGGAATACATTTGTTAGTTCCTCAAGTTTAAAGGCCCTACATATTTTATAAGTACAAACAGCTTAAAGATTCATTTCCTGTTGAGAACAGGAAGTTATTTTATGTTTAATTATTTAATCTCCAACGCAAACTTTAATAACAAGATTATGAATAATATTTTTCTCTTTTTGTTTCAGGAATTGTAAATAGAGGCGACTCCTTCCGCCGACGTCGCTCCCGAAGCAACAGTTTGCTGCCTCCAGCAGCAGGATCAACACTGCCTTCTCCACTACATGATAATTCCTATACTACAGATAACAATGCTCCTCCTGATGTACAAACCTACACTGTAGCTCTTATAGGAGCTCAGGGCGTTGGAAAAACTGCTCTTATATCACAATTTATGACGTCAGAGTGCATCAACGCCTACGATAGACAAAAAGGTATATATAAATCATAATAAATACTTCTATCTGAAATAATATGTAATAAAGAGTGAATCTGCAACCTGTAGAGCGGATTTGTCGAAATGGTAACACTTCAAAGACGTCAATAAAGAACTTCAAGGGCCATTGACCCTTTAAATACAATTTCACAAAGGGTTCAACCATTTTTTGAGCTTAATATGGTCGTCAAACGAATAATTCAACTTTTATGTAAGAACGCATATGTCTGCAGCCTGCAGATCAGGTTTGTCAAATTAGTAGCGTTTCGAAAACGTATAAAGAGGACTCCGGAGGTCATTGTCACTGTAAATATATTTTGAAAACAATTTGCCAACTCTTTGTGCTTATTATTGACTTTTATACAACCTGCAGAGCGAGTTTGTTGAGTTGGCAGCGTGTCAGAAACGTCTATATAGTGTACTAAGGAGATCATTGCTTCTTCAAGTATGATTTATAAATTTTTCGTCAAATTTTTAAGTTTTGTATTGGTTTTAGAGAAATTATTCAACTTTTATCTAAGAACGGCTGCGTCCGCAACCTGCAGAACAAAATTGCCAGATTGGTAGCCTTTCGAAAACGTCTATAAGAGAATCCAGAGGTTATTGCCCCTCAAAGAACAATTTAAAAGAACAGTCTATCAATTTTTTGTGCTTATTATTGACTTTAGAAAAGAAATTAAATTTTGATGCAACCTGCAGAGCGAATTTGTTGAGTTGGTAGCGTTTTAGAAACGTCTATAGTGGACTCAAGAAGTCATTGCACCTTTAAGTGTGATTTATAAAATAGCCTGTCAAATTTTTTATCTTTTTGCTGGCTTTAGAAAAGAATTTAAACTTTTATGTGAAAACGGTTGCGTCTGCAACCGGCAGAACAATTTTTTCAAGTTGGCAGCCTTTCGAAAGCGTTTATAAAAGACACCAGAGGTTAATGTCTCTCTAAAAGCAATTCAAAAAACAGTTTATCATTTTTTTGTGGTTATTATTGACTTTAGAAAAGAAATTCAACTTTGATGCAACCTGCGGAGCGAATTTGTCAAGCTGCTAGCGTATCAAAAACGTCTAAAGTGGACTCCTTCAAGTGTGATCCATAAAATAGTTATTTACTGGTTTTAGAGAATAGTTTCACTTTTTATCTGAGAATAGTTGCGTCTACAATCGGCAGTACAAATTTGTCAAGCTGACAGCGTTTCGAAAATGTCTACAAACGACTTCAGAGGTCATTGTCGCTTCAAGCGCTAGTTTTTAAATAATTTGTCAATTTTTCGAGCTTATTAAAAACTTTAAAGAAGAAGTTTGACTGTTATTTGTCATATTGCTAGCATTTCTACTGAGAGAACGCCGAAGGTTATTGACCCTTCAAGTATGATTTTGAAAAGAGCTGGTCAATTTTTCTTGCTTTGTATTTTAACTTTTATGTAAGAACGGTTGCGTCTACAATCTGCAGAACAAATTTTTTAAGTTGGTAGCCTTTCGTAAACCTCTTAAAAAGACTCCAAAGGTCACTGTCCCTTTGAAAGTAATTTAAAAAAACAGTTCATCAATTTTTTTAGGCTTACTATAAACTTAAGAGAAGAAATTCAATATTTTGTAACATTGGATGCATCTGCAACTTGCAGAACAGATTTGTCAAGCTGCTAGCATTTCGAAAACGTCTACAGAGTACGCCGAAGGTCATTAACCTTTCAAGTATGATTTTGAAAACAGCTGGTCATTTTTTCTTGCTTAGTATTCGACTACTATGTAACAAAGGCTCCGTTTGCAACTTGCAGAACAGGTTTGTCTAGTTTCTAGCATTTATAAAACGTTTACCGAGAACGTCGAAGGTCATTGACTCTCCAAATATAATTTTGAAAACAGCTTGTTATTGACTTTGGAAAAGAATTCAAACTTTTTGTGAGAACGTTTGTGTCTGTAATCTGCAGAGCAAATTTGTCATGTTAGTAGCCACCTGAAAGGTCATTGCCTTTTTATGAGTAATTTAGAAAATAGTTTATCAATTTTCTGGGCTTACTATTGCCTTTAGAGAAGAAATTAAAATGTTATGTAAGAACAGATGCGTTTGCAACTTGCAGAACGGATTTATTAAGTTTGTGGCGTTTGGAAATCATCTATAAAAGATTCCAGAGGTCATTGTCCCCCTGGAGAGTAATTTTCAAAACAGACTTTAGAGAAGAAATTCGTCTGTAATGTAATAAAAAATGCCTCTACAACTTGCACCAGTAGGCAATTTTTTAGCATTTCATAAAAAACTTCAGAGGTCGTTGACCCTTTAAGTGCGATTTCTAAAGAAGTTTGTTCGTTTTTTGAGCTTAATATTGCCTTTCAAAAAGAAATTCAACCTTAATGTGATAACGGATACGTTTGCGACCCGGAAAACAGATTTTTGGAAAATATCTACACGAAAATCTAAAGCTCATTGTTCCTTCAAGTGATATTTTTTTAATAGTTTGTTCGTTTTTTTGAGATTACCTTGACTTTAGGAAAGAAATTCATTTGCTATTGAATAACAGATGTGTCTGCAACTTGCAGAACAGTTTTGTCAATTTGCTAACATTTAGAAAACATCGTCAGAGTATTTTGAGGTCATTGCTCCTTTTAGTGTGATTTAAAAAGAAGTGTGCTCATTTTTTTTAACTTACTTTTGACTGTACAGAAGAAATTTAAGTTTTATGTAATAATGGATTCGTCTGCAACTTGCAGAGCGAATTTATCAAATGAATAGCACTTCATAAACGTCTGTAGAAGACTCAACAGGTCATTGCTCTTTCAAGTGTGATTTATTTTGACTTTCATCTACTAACACATGCGTTTCCAACCTGCAGAACAGTTTTGTCAAGTTGGTAGCATTTAGAAAATGTCTATAGAGGTTTTCAGAGGTCATTGCTCCTTTGAGTATGATTTTAGAAGCAATTTGCTATTGTTTTCAACTTACTATTTACTATAGAGGAAAAATTGATCTTTCATGTAATAACAGATTCGTCTGTAACCAGCAGAGCAAATTTATTAAGTTAGTAGCGTATCAAAAACGTCTATAGTGTCTATAGTAGACTCAAGAGACCATTGCTTCTTCATGTGTGATTTATTTTGGCTTTCATGTACTAAGTGATACGTTTGCAACCTGCAGAAAAGGTTTATTAAGTTACTAGCATTTAGAATAGGTCTGCAGACGTTTTCAGAAGTCATTGCTCCTTTAAGTGTGATTTTAAAAGCAGTTTGCTATTTTTTCAGCCTACTATTGACTGTAGAGGTAAAATTGACCTTTCATGTTATAACAGATCCGTCTGCAACCCACAGAGCAAATTTATTAAGCTAGTAGCGTTTTAGAAACGTCTATAGTGGACTCAAGAGGTCATTGCTTCTTCAAGTGTGATTCATTTTGACTTTCATCTAATAACAGAAGAGTTTCCAAATTGCAGAACAGTTTCGTCAAGTTGGTAGCATTTAGAAAATGTCTACAGAGATTTTCAGAGGTCATTACTCCTTTAAGTATGATTTTAAAAGCAATTTGCTATTTTTTTCAACTTGCTATTGACTGTAAAGGAAAAATTGACCTTTCATGTAATAACAGACTCGTCTGCAACCCGCAGAGCAAATTTATTAAACTAGTAGCGTTTCAAAAATGTCTATAGTGGACTCAAGAGGTCATTGCTCCTTCAAAAGTGATTTATTTTGACTTTTATCTACCAACAGATGGATTTGCAACCTGCAGAACAGATTTGTCAAAATGCTAGCATTTAGAAAATGTCTGCAGAGGTTTTCAGAGGTCATTGCTCCTTTCAGTGCGATTTTTAAAGAAGTTCGCTATTTTTTTTAGCTTACTATTGACTGTAGAGGAAAAATTGACCATTCATCTAATAACAGATTCGTCTGCAATCCGCAGAGCAGATTTATTAAGTTAGTAGCGTATCAAAAACAACTAGTGGACTGAAGAGGTCATTGTTGCCTTACGTGTGATGCATTTTGCGTTTCATTTATTAACAAATGCGTTTCCAACTTGCAGAACAGTTTTGTCATGTTGGTAGCATTTAGAAAATGTCTACAGAAGTTCCCAGAAGTCATTGATCCTTTGAGTGTGATTTTAAAGGCAGTTTGCTATTTTTTTAGCTTACTATTGACTGTAAAGTAAAAATTGAACTTTCATGTTATAATAGATTCATCTGCAACCCGCAGAGCAAATTTATTAAGTTAGTAGCGTATCAAAAAGTCTATAGTGGACACAAGAGGTCATTGCTCCTTCAAGTGTGATTTATTTTGACTTTTATTTACTGATAAATGCGGTTGCAACCTGTAGAACAGTTTTGTCAAGTTGGTCAGAGCTCATTGTCCTTTTGAGTGCAATGTTGAGAACAGTTTAGCAATTTTTGAGCTTATTATTGACTATAGAAGAAATTTTACTGTTAAGCAACAATGGATGCGTCTGCAACTTGCAGAATACATTTGTCAAGTTGGTAGCCTTTCTTTAACGTCTACAAAGGACTCCAGAGTTCATTGTTCTTACAAGTGTGTTTCAAAAACAATTTTTTTTTATTCTTTGAGCTTACTATCAACTCCAACGTGAATCAAAAAATGGGAACTTACACAGAATGAAATAAAGAATCTGTATTTGTACAGAAATTATTATATTTGAAAGAGGTGAATTATTTTTGTATGGATAGTCCTGAATATTTATTATTAAGAAAAAATTCATTTCAGTTTCTAATTATGTTTTCATTATTAACAATAGCAAAGCAATAAAATCAATGTGGGGGCTGTCCAAATTATGCTATAATTAGCAGTAAAATATATTTTTAAAATATATGGATATCGTAGGCTGGTAATCAGTACCTGATATTGATTTGGCATATCTCTTTGAAGTTTATATATCGGAAAGTTTCATATTGGTAGCCCAAACCTACGCTACATGTTATTGGATCGACCTACAGATAAAAAACAATTTGTGCCCTAAAATTCATAATCGAAGTGCATAAATAAAAGAATCTCTCGCAAATGCTGTTGGCAGATTTTAATTTTGTCGTGAATTATGACGAAATGTTACAGTATAAATAAAACTTCATTATAACTTTTCAGGTAAAGTAAATATTATTATGGAACAAATTTAGATTACATTTCTTTGCAGGTTTATCTCCGATTTTTATTGCCAGAAATATAACGGAATACTAGAAATATCAGCCAATAAACTGATCGTAAAATTTGATCGAAATAAGAATTTTTATTGAACTTTGTTTGTAAAAATAGTGACCTTTGAACTTTTGAGTATTTGATACGTCAATCCTGGCTCGTGCTGCAATAAAAGTACTCAAATGTTCTCCAAAGATATATTATATTATTTTATAGAACGAAAAATAAGCCTTTATTTGTATTTTGGCAAGCTAAATAACAAACGCTGCCACCAATTTATGCGTTAGCTCTTTCATCATTAGAGCAATAATTTTCTCGTGTAATCCAATTCATAGAATGTCAAACATTTGAAATCATCTATGATGAAGTCCAAATCATCAATGATCTATAATTACGCGGACATTTTGATATAATCAAATTATCTGATTAAACGCTGAATAATTCACGTATTTGCGAATTGCTGCAAACTGAATTACAAACGCTCTTCATCCCAATATTGAACATGACATATTCCTCTGTTTAGGAATTCTTTTGAAGAACAAATATCTCGTCGTATCGTGTATAAAAAATAAAAACACAAATGCAAATTTTATCTGGATGTCTCCGAATGCTTTGTGAATAAAAATCATTAAAACGACTGGAAATTATGTCAGATAAATATTTTTTTATCACAGATAATAAAAATAAGATTATTTGCTCATCGATGTTGAAAAAATAAACAGTCGATTTGTTTCTAGGGAAAAACTCGTTAATATATAAATATATTGGTGTAAATTGTGACGTTTTCTTTGGCAACGATTGATAATAAAAATAATGATTTTTTTTAACGATGCCAAATATTTACATTGCATAAATTTTACATCTGGACAATATTACAGGTGATCTATAAACAACATTGCTTCATTTACATAATTTTATTTGAAATTCTTTTGGGTTAACTGATTACGATATTAATAGAGCTCTGTGTGAACCTTCTGTATAGAGTATAATCTTGGAGATATTGTGCCACCAGTCCAATTACTCGAATGAAGTTTAAAAAAAACTAATAAACTGCTCGTTTGATAAATTGACATTCAAATCAAGCTTAAAATTTTAATATTGTTGAAGCAACTGTTACCGAATGGATCCCCAGAAAGCTCCATTCTGTAATTAACAGAATTCAAGTGCTTTGATAAAAAATGTCGCATTGCAGAGCCAAAGTTTTGTCGCCAAAAATGCACGATCCTCAGAATTCATAACGTCTTTTATGAGGCTATATTTTTCATAATTTTTTGACTTTTTAGATTTGAGAATCTTTTGATGTTCTCTTTACATACTGAAGTGCAATAAATTTTACAAAATTCTTCGAAATAAAAATAAAAATAAACTCAATTCTTCTCAAACTTTGAGGTGAATGCATTTTAAAAATATTCCTGATTCAATAAAGCACCATATTGCAGTATCTAATGGAGTCCTTGAGCCTTAAAGCCGGAGGCTTTTGAAGCTAAGGCCCGTGCCTAGTACACCTGAGGTTAATTAGGCCGATTTTAAACACCGAGAGGGCCCCAGGCACAGTATTTAATAGGGCTCCAAGCCACACTATTTAATGGTACTTCTGAGCAGATGAGAATCTATAAAATGCTTGGAGAACTTTAAAGCCGGAGGCCCTCAAAATTAGGACTATTAGACCTGTATCTATTGTAAACTTTGAGATAAATGCATTTTTAGAATATTTCTGATTTAATAAAGCACAATATTCAATGAGGCTCTCTGGTACAGTATCTAATAGGATATTCGAGTTTTAAAGCCGGAGGCTTTTGAAGCTGAGACACCTAGACTCGTGCCTAGTACGCTCAAGTATAATTAGGCCGACTTGAAACACCGTGAGGACCTCAGGCACAATATTGATTAAAGTTTCAAGTCACACTATTTAATGCAATTCCTGAGCAGATGAGAATCTATAAAATACTTGGAGAACTTTGAAGCCGGAGGCTCTTAAGACTAGGACCACCACTCACCAGACTCGTATCTATTGTATGTACTAATACGATATTTAATAGGGCTCGAAGCCCCACTATTCGAAGGAACTTCTAAGCAGATGAAATCTATAAAATGTTTAGAGAACTTTAAAGCCGGAGGCCCTCAAAACTAGGACCACCAGACTCGTATCTATTGCATGCATTGTTAGTGCCGACTTGAGGCTCCGTGAAGGCACCAGGCGCAAAATATAATAGAGGTCCAAGCCACACGATTTACCTAATGCAATTTCTGAGCAGATGAGAATCTATGGAATGCTTGGAGAACCTTAAAGCCGGAGGCCCTCAAAACTAGAACCACCAGACTCGTATCTATTATATGCTCTGTTAGTGCTGACTTGAGGCTCCGTGAGAGCACCAGGCACAATATTTAATAGGGCTCCGAGCCACACTATCCGAAAGGACTTTTGAGCAGATGATAATCTATAAAGTGCTTGAAGAATTTTAAAGCCGGAGACCCTCAAAACTAGGACCACCAGACTCTATTTATCGTATGCACTGTTGGTGCTGACTTGAGGCACCGTGAGGGATCCAAGCACAATATTTAATAGGGCTCCAAGCTCCACTATTCAAAGGAACTTCTGAGCAGATGAGAATCTAAAAAATGCTTGGAGAACTTTAAAGCCGGAGGCCTTCAAAATTAGTATCACCAACTTGTATCTATTGTAAACTTCAAGGTGAACGCATTTTAAAAATATTCCTGATTTAATAAAGCACAATATTCAATGAGGCTCTTGGGCACAGTATCTGATGGGATTCTTGAGCCTTAAAGCCGGAGGCTTTTGAAGCTAAGACTCCTAAACGCGTGCCTAGTACGCTTAAGGACAATGAGGCCGACTTGAATCACCGTGAGGGCCTCAGGCACAGTATTTAATAGGGTTTCAAATCACACTATTTAATGCAATTCCTGAGCAGATGAGAATCTATAAAATACTCGGAGAACTTTAAAGGAGCCTCAAAACTAGGACCACCAGACTCGTATCTATTGTATGTAGGTGCTGTCAATCCTGGCCTGAGGCACCGTGAGGGCTCCAGGCACAATATTTAATAAGACTCCAAGCCACACTATTCAATGGTACTTCTAAGCAGATGATAATCTATAAAATGCTTTGAGAACTTTAAAGCCGGAGGTTCTCAAAACTAGGACCACCAAACTCATATCTTGCATGCTTAACAAATAATCTGGCAATGCAAGGACCAGATTTAGACTCATTGAGGGTCTTAAAGGCAATATTTATTTATCACAGTATTCAATAGGACTTCTGAAGATGTGGGAGTAAATGAAATGCTTCGAAAACCTCTATGGCCTGTGAAATTGTCTTTCCTGGATCCATATTTAGACTATCGAATTGAAACACATTGAGGGCCTTATGCACAGAATTTAATGGGACTATTTAATGGAACTCCTAAACAGATGACAATCCATGAAGTGCTTGAAAAATTTTTTGGCCGGATGCTTATGAGATTGTCTTTTCTAGATCTATACTTCCGAATTTTGGTTTCGGGCCCTATTTAATTGCCACAGTATTCAATTGGACTGCCGAATATGTGAGAATAAATGAAATGCTTGAAAAACTTTTAGGGCCAGAGGTTCATGAAATTGTATTCCCCTTACTAGATCCATACCTAATATGTTTAAGAATAATCCGTCACTGTCAATGTCGAATTGAAATATGTTGGAGACTCTATGCATAGTATTCAATAGGACTATTTAATGGAGCTCCTGAACAGATGACAATCCATAAAATGCTTGAAAAACTTTTAAAGCCGGCGGCCCTCAAAACTAGGATCACCAGACTCATATCTAATATGCTTAATAAATAATCCAGCAATGCAAGGGCCAGATTTAGACACGTTGAGGGTCCTAAGGGCAGTATTTAATTGTCGCAGTATTCAATAGGACTTCTGATGTAGGAATGAATAAAACGCTTGAAAAACTTTTATGGCCGGAGGTCCATGAAATTGTCTTCCCTAGATCCATACTTAGGATGTTTAAGGTCAATGTCGAATTGAAACACGTTAGGGGCTCTGTGCACAGTAATAGGATTATTTAATAGAGCTCCTGAACAAATGAGAATCAATAAAATGTTTGGAAAATTTTGAAAGTCGGAAGCCCTTAAAACTAGGACTATTAGACTCATCTAGTTGCCTAATGAATAATCCGGCAAAGTAAGAACCGGATTCAGTCCTGTTAATGGTCCTAGAGGCAGTATTAATTAGGACCTCTGAAGACGTAAGAATAAATGGAATGCTTGAAAAACTTTTATGGCCGGGGCTTACGAAATTTTCTTTCCCAAATCCATACTGCCGGATTTAGGTTCCGGGCCCTAGTGAAAATATTTAATTGTTACGGTATTCAATAGGACTGTTGAAGATGTGAGAATAAATTAAATACTTGAAAAACTTTATGGAATTGTCTAACCTATAGATCCAAACTTAGTATGTTTAAGGATATTCCGGCACTGTCAATTTCCAGTTGCGACACTTCGGGAGCCCTATACACGTATTCAATATGACTATTTAATAGAGTTCCTGAACAGATGAGAATCCATAAAATGCTTGGAAAACTTTTAAAACCGGAGGCCCGCGAAACTGGGACTACCAGACTCATATCTAGTATGCCTAATAAATAATCCAGCAATTTAAGAGCCGGATCTAGTCACGTCAAGGGTCCTAGGGACAGTATTAAATAGGACTTCTGGAGACGTAAGAATAAATGAAGTGCTTGAAAAACTTTTTGGCCGGAGGCTTTTGAAATTGCCTTTCCTAGATCCATACTTCCGGATTTAGGTTCCAGGCCCTTAAAAAAATATTTAATTATCACAGTATTCAATAGGACTGCTGAAGATTTGGGAAAAACTTTTATTGTCAGAGGTCCATGAAATTGTCTTCCCTAGATCCATATTTAGTATTTTTAAAGATAATCCGGCACTGTTAGTGTCGAATTGAAACATGTTGGGGGCCCTATGCGTTGTATTCAATAGGAAGTTTTAAGAGCTTCTGAACAGATGACAATCCATGAAATACTTGGAAAACTTTTGAAGCCGGAGGCCCTCAAAATTAGAGGTACTGGAGTCATATATAATATGCCTAATAAATAATCCGACAATGTAAGAGCTAGATGTAGACACGTTAAGAGTTCTACGGACAATATTAAATAGGACTTCTGAAGACGTAGGAAGAAATGGAGTGCTTGAAAAACTTTTATTAATGAAATTGTCTCTCCTAAATCCATACTTCCGAATTTATGTTCCGGGCCCTAGGAAAAATATTTAATTGTCATAGTATACATTGAGACTGCTGAAGATGAATGCTTGAAAAAATTTTATGGCCGGGGGCCCATTAAATTGTCTTTCTTAGATCCATACTTAGTATATTTAAGGATAATCCGGCACTGTCAATGTTGAATTGAAATACGTTGAGGGCCTTATGTATAGTACCTATACTAGGACCACCAGACTTATATCTAGTATGCTTAACAAACAATTCAGCAATGCAAGGGCCAAATTTAGACAAGTTGAGGGTAGAGTATTCAATTGCCACAGTATTCAATAGGACTTCTGAAGGTGTGGGAATAAATGAAATGCTTGAAAACTTTTATGGCCGGAGGCACTCAATGTCGAACTGAAATATGTGTGGGGCCTTAGCACAGTATTCAAATAGTTAATTTTGTATTAAGTGTGCGAAGTGACTGTTTTTTTTTGTTGCGCGTGAGAATGTCAATTTTAACCGAGACCGTAAGGTCGAGATAACAAATAAACAAAAAAGCGCTACAAAAAATACAATCACTTCGCGCACGAAATACAAACAATATTTTTTCGCCAACTGTCAAAAAATAATAGATCAACAATAATTATTGTTTTATTCAGTAAAATGTAGGAAAAAAGTACAAAATTTTTTCACTTGAAAAAGGCAGCACTTTGCTGTTGAAACGTTGTGTTTCTAATAAATTTACAGAACTTATACCCAATAAAACATATTTATTTTTAAAATAAAATTAATTTGCAGTCACCTGGGTATTGTAACCAATTGTATAAAAGAATGTGCAATTGTTGCTTGATAAATAAAGAACTGTCATTAATTTTTATATTTAAAAATAAGTAGTTTTGTGTACAAATTCATATTTCTCTTTTGTTAAATACCTGTTTGTTTCTATCCTTGTAGCATTACTAAACTAAATTATATTAGATTAGGTGGACAAAAATATGTTTCATTTTTTTACTAGTGAAAAAATCACGAACTTTGCGTATCCATAACAATACAAAAATATCATGTTTTTTTGACAGTTGGCAAAAAAAAAACTATTTAATAGAGCTCCTGAACAGATGACAATCCATAAAATGCTTGGATAATTTTTAAAGCCGGAGGCTCTCAAAACTAGGACCACCAGACTCATATCTAGTATGCCTGATCAGTAGTCCGGCAATGTAAGAGCCGGATTTAGTCACGGTTAGGATCCTAGGGACAGTATTTAATAGTCACAGTATTAAAAAGGACTTCTTAAGACGTAAGAATAAATTAATTACTTGAAAAACTTTTATGGCCAGAGGTCCATAAAATTGTCTTCCCTTGATCCATACTTAGTATGTTTGAGGATTATCCGGAAGAGTCAATGTTGAATTAAAACACGTTGGGAGCTCTGTGCACAGGGAGCTCCAGAACAGATGACAATCCATAGAATGATTTGAAACCTTTTAAAGCCGGAGGCCTTCAAAACTAGGACTACCAGACTCATATATAGGTATGCCTAGTAAATAATCCGGCAATGTAAGAACTGGATTTAGACACGTTTAGGGTCCTAGGGACAGTATTAAATAGGACTTCTGAAGACGTAAGAATAAATAATGAAATGCTTGAAAAACTTTTATGGCCGGAGGCTTATAGAATTGTCTTTCCTAAATCCTTACTTCCGTATTTAGTTGCCGGGCCCTAGGAAAAATATTTAATTGTCATAGTATTCAATTGGACTGCTGAGGCTATGGGAATAGATTAAATATTTGAAAAACTTTCATGGCCGGAGGCCTATGAAATTGTCTTTCCTTGATCCATACTTCCGGATTAAGGTTCCAGGTCCTAAGAAAAACATTTAATTATCATAGTATAAAATAGGACTGCTGAAGATGTGAGAATAAATGAAATGCTTGAAAAACTTTTAAAGCCGGAGGCTCTCAAAATTAGGACCACCAGACTCATATCTAGTACGCTTAACAAATAAGTCGGCCATGCAAGAGTCAGATTTATTCAATTTTCACATTATTTAATAGGACTTCGGAAGATGTGGGTATAAATGAAACGCTAGAAAAATTTTTATGGCCAGAGGCCCACGAAATTGTCAACTCTAGATCCATACTTGGACTGTCGAATTGAAACACATTGGGGTTCCTTTGCACAGTATTCAGTAGGACTATTTAATGGAGCTCCTGAACAGATGAGAATCCATAAAATGCTTGAAAAGCTTTTAAAGCCGGACGCCCTTTAAACTAGGACTACCCGATTCATATCTAGTATGCCTAATAAATAAGCTGGCAATGCAAGGGCCAGATTTAGACACGTTTAGGGTCCTTGGGCAGTATTTAATTATCACATTATTCAATAAGACTTCGGAAGATGATGAAATAAATGAAATGCTTCAAAAACTTTTATGGCCGGAGGCCCATAAAATGGTATCCCCAAGATCCATACTTAGTATGTTTAAGGATAATCCAGCACTGTCAATGTCGAATAAAAACACGTTGGGAGCCCTATGCACAGTATTTAATAGGACTATTCAATGGAGCTCCTAAACAAATGACAATCTATAAAATGATTGGAAAAATTTTAAAGCCGGAGGCCCTCAAAACTAGGACCACTAGTCTCATATCAAGTATGCTTAATAAATAATCCAGCAATGCAAGGGCCAGATTTAGATACTTTAAGAGTCCTAGGTGCAGTTTTTAAATGTCACAGTCTTTTGAAGATGTGGGAATAAATGAAAGGCTTGAAAAACTTTTATGTCCAGAGGCCCATGAAATTGTCTACCCTAGATCCATACTTAGACTATCGAATTGAAATACATTGGGGGCCTTATGCACAGTATTTAATAGGACTATTCAATGGAGCTCCTGAACAGATGAGATTTCATAAAATGTTCGGAATATTTTTAATGCCGAAGGCTCTCAAAACTAGGACTACCAGACTCATATCTACTATGCCTAATAAATAACCCGCCCGGTAAGAGCCGGATTTAGTCACGTTAAGAGTTCTAAGGACAGTATCAAATAGGATTTGTGAAGACGTAAGAATAAATGAAATGCTTGAAAAACTTTTATGGCCGGAGGTT
This sequence comes from Dromius quadrimaculatus, assembly GCA_963989225.1. Lineage (NCBI taxonomy): Eukaryota > Metazoa > Arthropoda > Insecta > Coleoptera > Carabidae > Dromius > Dromius quadrimaculatus. Next base: position 7,585,611 of record OZ022329.1, read on the forward strand.
TATGAAATTGTCTTTCCCAGATCCATACTTTCGGATTTAGGTTCCAGGCCTTAAAAAATATTTAATTATTACAGTATGCAATAGGACTTTTGACTAAGATGTGGGAATAAATCAAATGCCTGAAAAACTTTTATGGCCGGAGGCCTATGAAATTGTCCTCCCAAGATCCATACTTAGAATGTTTAAGAATTGATTGAAATATATTGAAGGCCCTAGGCAAAGTATTCAGTAGATTCCCAAGCAATATTATATATTGCAACTTTTGAACATTAAAGCCGGAGGCTAGGCTTGTATGCAGTATGCCCAACAGATTATCTGGCAATGTAAGAGCTAGATTTAAATCCCCTAGATGCGTGCCTAATATGTTTAAAGATAATTTGGCACTGTTAATATTGTCAATATTGGATTGAAAAACGTTAGGAGTCCTAGGCACAGTATTCAATAGGTCCTCAAGCCATATTATTTGATGCAACTTCTGAACATTAAAAGCCAGAGATCTTCAAAGTTGGGCCCAACAGGTCATCTGGCAATGTAAGAATTAAATTTAGACACGTTAAGGGCTTTAGGGACAGAATTTAATAGTTCTCCAAGCCACAATATTCAATGGGATATATGAATAAAGGAGAAAAAAATACCCCAGTTGGACTATTTTCATGAATGAATTATGTAGGGGTAAGTTTATAAATTGGAATGAAATATGTTACTTGTAAGAAAGTGTAAATATTTGTAAATATGTTATATTTTTTCTACCTATATAGTTTTTATCAGTCGTTATTCGTTTATGATAAAATAATACGAATTGTTATCCAAGTTCGTTTATTATATTAACTTGACTTAAAATTTTTAACATTTAGAAGAGAAACATTTATTTAGGATTAAAAGATTAAAGTAATAAACTTGGCTCAAACGGTATATAGGGATTAAGAGAAAAATGCTCAAATGGTCTACGAGATTAGGACAAAACTGACCACCGTGCTCAAACGGCATATCCCCTTATGAATAGGTAAGAATAAATTTAAGGCTTTAAAAATGTATAAACTTGCTTCCCTTAGACCCGTACCTAATATACTTTTGGGACTTCAGGCACAATATTCAATGAATGCTCAAGCCATAATATTCGAAAGAACTTTTGAATAGATGAGAATATATGAATTGATTGGGGAAACATTTAAAGCCAGAAGCTTTAAAAGCTGGGTCTTTTTGACTTATGTCCAGTTTGTCTAACAAATAATCCGGCAATGTCAGAGTTAAATTTAGACACATTGAGGGCCTAACGGATAGTTTTCTAATCGTTCCTCAAGCCACAATATTCAGTGGAACTTTTGAATATATGAAATGCTTGGAAAGCTTTTGAACCTCTTCTTTAGAATCTCAAATTCGCAAGTAAGTGTGAATAGACTTATAAACGTATAAGAATATATTAAATGCTCAAGTACCCTCAAAACTAGGAACACCAGGATAATCCGACTCTGTAAATGCCGACTAAAGACATGATGGTTCCTCAAGCTACAATTTCAATGGGGCTTCTGAACAGATGAGAATATATTAAATGCTTGGTAAATCTGTGAAGCCGGAGGCTCTTACAGCTGGAGCCACTAGGCCCAGATGGATAATCCGACAATGTCAGTGGCGCATTTGGAGACGTATTTAATAGGGCCTAAACCACAAAATGCAATAAAATTTCTGGACAGGTGAAAATATATAAAATACTTGGGAAACCTGTAAAGCCGGAGGCCCTTACAGCTTACTTAATTGGGCACGGATTCAGTATGCCTAACAGATAATTTGGTAATGTCAGTGCCGAGCTTAGACACTTTCGAGGCCCTAGGGAACATTCGTACGTACAATATTCAGTGGGAGATCTTAATAGATAAAAATACATAAAATGCTTGAGATATCTTTGAAATCGGAAATCTCTGAAGTAGAGGCCCCTAGACATGAATCTAGTGTGCCTAATGAATGATTTGGTACTGAGGGAATTCCATAATTTCTATTTGACACATATTTTTTTGAAAGAAATGTCAGGTGCAAATCATTAAAGTCTGTTTCAGCTACTAATTTACGAAAAATGATCATAAAAGTATTTTAAAAAGTCCTTAATTAAAAATCTGGAATATTTTGAGATGATTCTAGCAGCTTTTCGAAAGTAGAGCTGTAACAAGAGAGATTCCGCTCTCTGCCTTTATAAAGGACTGCGACGTTTACTCGAGAGGTTACAGAATAAATCAAACGGTCAGAGGATTACATAGATTAGTATATTACATGAATATTCTTAAAATAAATATTAGTTGCATTATTATTATTAAGTGTAGAGTAATAAATGATTTTAGAATATTGATCAAATATATTATATATAGGTATAAAGTTTAGTCTGAAGATGCTGAGACAAAATACAACGTATACTCAATTTATGTCATCCTTCGTCCTTAAACGACATGAATATTTATTGAGTGTCTCAAGTCCTGCGGTTATGACATTTACTTTCTCTTGGAAGGGTAGAACCCCTTCAAGTCAAGATATTATTCAAAATAACAATAGCAGTTCATACTTCGTTCATAATCTTTTGAGTTGGAGATTATAAATTACATGTTTTGATCTAAATTAAGGTATAAATCTTTAATGAGTAATGCGAGGAGGTGAATTATTGCTTTCATGAATTATTAATTGTCCTGGATGAAGGATACTGTATTAATCAAAGCGCTTTGTTGGATAATCTATCCTTTCCAACAATGAATTCATCATTTTAAGGATATTTTGAAATAAGTAAAAAAAAATTCAATTAGTTTTTTGATAGATTCCATTGAACTTTCACGTCAACTTGTCATTTGCCACAAGTAACAGAATCGACGCTAAAACCTCAATAACGAAATTATTAAAATTTGAAAGTGAGGTTGCAGCTTGACAATTCATAATTTCCTTCCATTGAGGTGACTAATAACATTACAATATTAATCCAGTGGCGGTACAAATCAAATCAGATGCTAAATATTCTTGATCAGACTTCGTTGTGTCAAATTACACAAAATAATTCGATTACTTATGATCGCGCACGAAAGGTATTAAGGTAATGAAATAGAACGGTACGCGTGACAATCAGGGACATGGTGTGCGTGATATATACGCATGGACATGCGCGAATCACGCACTCAGAATTAATACGCAAATCCCACTCTATTTGATTAACTTTTGTTTGAAATGATTTTTTGTTGAAAGGATTCTAGGAATCTTTTTAAGTCTTAGTCTAAATTCAATTGTTTTATGTTAAGAATTTTAAAAATAAATTGAGGAGGTTTCAATGTTAATAAATGCGGCTCTAATCTGTCCTTTACTTCAAGCTCTACATCTCATTGCATCTCGATAACAGCTCAATCAAGAATAATTTAACTTAACAGTCGGTTACCTATTTCCCAAATTAACCGTGATAATTCTAGCGAAAGTTTAACCGGAACCGTTCAAGTATATTGTGCTTTGTGCCTATCCTTACGTTTCCAGAAAATCAATGACAATTTCACGCTGAAGCTTAATTAGGACTGAAGGAAGCAGCTTTACATCCGGTATTGTTCTGTGAATTACTGCCCTAAGATTGCAACATGAAACAATGTCTTTAGCAGAAATATTTCTTGGTTTTTATTGAATAAAGAGCTTTGACATTGCACACATACACCAATTTTTTGTTCACGAGCGGAGCTATCATCATGAGAAACAGTAAAGATATAACATTATACTTTTTTTTTACAAATGTCATTTAAGAAACTAATATAAAAACGTTTAAAACTAGCTTCAGCATGTGTTTAAGTTCTCTCAGCTAACATCAAATCGTTATCAAAAAGCTTTAGGACAGCAACAAGTGTGTAAATATTTGCCACCTTCTTGAAATGGAAGTTTCAGATAATACTGCATTTTAAAGCCCCTAAAACGGATTCAAATTAATGATTTGAAAAATTAAAATATATATTAACGCTCAAACAAACCCTGTAAATTATAAATATGTAAAAACAATTGAAACATGTTTACAAATTTTTGAGAGATCGCGGTTTGTAATCAAATTTTGATCCTGATATTGAAAAAAAAAAAATATTGGAAAATGAGGCTTTTTACTACACATGAAATATTGGGCTTCAAAATAGTGTGTTGAAAAAACTAATGAAAAAAGCTGTTCCCGTTTGATATTTTCTCAAGTCACGATAAATTTCGGTCGATAATGTACATTGGAAAAATATATGCTGTTTTGTAAAGTTGTAACTATTATAAGAGGTACCTTTAATTGAGCCTCTACGCTCCATAAATTACTTATAGAATATTGTTTCCTTTCCTGCTTCACCAAATTTTTATTATAAGTGCGATCAGATGATGCGCATTTCGTACATTTTAATTTATTACATGAATAATACTAAAGAGTGAATCTTTTTACTATGATACATACAAAGTATAGGAATTAAGATATTACCCTGCGAAAAATTAAATTTTTTTCGTCGAATATTTCATGAGATATTGCGCTTCAAAATAGTATGTTTCAAAAAACTGTTGAAAAAAGCGGTTCCTTTTTTATATTTTCCCAAGTCACGGAAAATTTTGATCAGTAATACATATTGATTAAAATATATGTTGTTCCATAAGGTTATACCTTTCAGATAATGTACTTTTAATTAAGCCTTGTCGCTCCATAAATTACTTATAAAATATTGTTTTCTATCCTATTTTATAAAATTCTTATTATTAGTGCGTTCAGATGATGCGCATTTCATACATTTTGATTTTATCATATGAATAATACTGAAAAGTAAAGTTTCTTCCTATAATACATACAAAGTATAGGATTCAAGTATTATCGTACCAAAAATTCGTTTTTTTGCTTCCAATATTTCAAGAGATATTGGGCTACAAAATAGCGTTTCCATAAAATTGATGAAAAAGCGGTTCCCGTTTGATATTTTCCCAAGTCGCGGAAAATTTCGGTTATTAATACATATTGATGAAAATATATGCTGTTCCATAAGGTCCATCCTACTTTACCAAATTTTTATTCAGATGATGCGCATTTCGTACATTTTAATTTATTACTAGAATAATACTAAGAAGTAAAGCTTCTTGCTATAATACATACAAAGTATAGGATTCAAGTATTATTGTGTCAAAAATTCGTTTTTTTTCATTCAGCAATATTCTAGGAGATATTGGGCCACAAAGTAACTGTTGAAAAAAACGATTCCCGTTTGTTACTTTACAAAGTCACGGAAAATTTCGGCTATTAATACATATTGATATAAATATATGTTGTTCTGTAAGGTTGTACCTTTCATTCTAGGTACTTTTAATTATGCCTTGTCGCTGCTTAAATCACTTATAGAATATTGTTTCCTATCCTACTTCACCAAATTTTTAGTAGTGGTGCGTTCAAATGATTTCTTACATTTTAATTTATTACGTGAATTATATTAAGAAGTGAGGCTTGTTACTATAATACATACAGAATATAGGATTTAGGTATTATTGTGCCAAAAATTCGTTTTTTTTCATTAAATATTTCAGGAGATATTGGGCTTCAAAGTAGCGTTCCAAAAAACTAAAGAAAAGTTGGTTCCCATTTGATATTTTTCCAAGTCACGTAAAATTTCGGTTAGTAATACATATTGATAAAAATATGTGTTGTTCCTTAAGGTTCTATCTTTCATTCGAGGTACTTTTAATCAAGCCTTGTCGTTGCTTGAGTCACTTAGAGAATATTGTTTTCTATCCTACTTTACCAAATTTTTATTAGTGGCGCGTTCAAATGATGCGCATTTCTTACATTTTAATTTATTACTTAAATAATACTTAGAAATGAAGCTTGTTACTATAATACATACAGAATATAGGATTTAAGTATTATTGTGCCAAAAATTCGTTTTTTTTCATTAATTATTTCAGAAGATATTAGGCTTCAAAGTAGCGTTTCAAAAACTGATGAAAAAAACGGTTCCCGTTTGATATTTGCCCAAGTCACGAAGAATTTCGGTTAGTAATACATATTGATGCATTGATAAAAATAATAATACATACAAAGTATAAGATTCTAGTATTATCGTGCCAAGAATACATTTTTTTTTCATTCAATATTTGGACTTCAAATTGGCGTTTCAAAAAAATTTTGAAAAAAGTGGCTTCCGTTTGATATTTTCCCAAGCCACAAAAAATTATGGTAAGTAAAACATATTGATGAAAATATATGTTGTTCCGTAAGGTTATATCTTTCATACGAGGTACTTTTAATTAAGCCCTGTTGCTCCATAAATTACTTATAGAATATTGTTTTCTATCCTATTTTACCAAATTTTTATTAGTAGTGCGTTCAGATGATGCGCATTTCTTACATTTTGATTTATTTCTTTAATAATACTGAGAAGTGAATCTTCTTACTATAATATATACAAAGTATAGGATTCCGGTATTATTATGCTAAAAATTGTTTTTTTTTCATTCAATAGTTCAAAAAATATTAGGCTTAAAAGAAGCGTTTCAAAAAACTGATGAAAAAAGAGGTTCATATTTGATATTTGCCCATGCTACGAAAAATTTCGGTCGGTAATACATATTCATACAAATATATGTTATTACATGAAAATGTAGCTTCCAAATGAGATATGTTTCAATTAAACTTAGTAAATTATAAATATGTAAAAACTAGTGGTATGCAAGGCGCCTTAGGCGCCCTTTAAAAATGATGGGTCGTCAATCAAATGGAAGATATGTTTAGCACAAAATAACTAAAATAAAATACCTTAAATGTAAATGATGATGCTTTAGATAAGTAATGTTGAAGAAAATGTTATGTGTATGAACGAAACAAAAATATAAAAATTTTAACTTGTCCCGAATGCGATTCTAACATCGAACCGGTTGAACAATAGTCCAACACTCTACCACTGAGCCATAAACTGCTGTAATAATTTGTTGCTGTAACTGAGTTATATCTCTATATCTATCTTAGAGCGTTTCGGAGTCAGTGAATCAGTGATGGGCGAAAATATATGTTAAGAAGATTTGCCCGCCACCTCTTCTGTCTTTCTTTAGCCAAGCGACGCTTTCTAGAAGCAGGATCTTCGTCCTCACTCATAATAACTGTTAAAAAAAAATCATACAAACCGATTTGGAAAGATCATTATAAAACACACAATAATTCACGCAAAAATCAAGTCACATACAAAATGATACAAATAAACTCCAATCTGTGGTACATATTATTCAATTTTAAACTTCAACAGAAATGCAAACAATGTAAATTTTTTAATATTATCTTATCCTGTCAATCCGATCATATTTGTTCCACAATAAAAAGTTCAAGGTGTAGTATGGATTAAAAAAAAATTAAACTAATAACAGTTTAAGTTTACAATTCACAATTATTTGAATTCAAAGATCAATTTAAAAATTGTAATATCACAACAATATTTTAAAGTGATAGTACTGTTGCCAAGTATCTCTATCATCACACGAAATATTGCAGATTCATATGAAGATAGAAGATATATTTAGCACATAACATATAATACCTCAAATGTAAATGATGATGATTTGGGTAAGTAATATTGATGAAATGGTTACCTGTATAAAAAAAAATATATGCAGTCTGAACTTGGTACCTATCGAGTCGTAGTCCAACTGCTCTTACAATTAATTGCTTTAACTGAGTTATATCTCTTTATCTATCTTAGAGCGTTACAGAATCAATGAATCAGTGATGAGCATAAATATATGTTAAGATAATTGAAATATATTCACACATTTTTGAGAAATCACAGTTTGAAGCAAAAATTTGAACTTTTTCTCATTTAATTTATTTCAATTCATTTAACGAATAATATCAAGCAGTGAAGCTACTTACTATGATATGTACAAAATACAGGACCCAAATATTATCGTGTCAAAAATTTAATTATTTATGTCAAATATTTCATGAAATATAGGGGCTTCAAATTATTGTGTTTCAAAAAACAGATGAAAAAAGCGGTTTCTGTTTGAATTTTCTCCAAATCACGAAAATTTGTATCAGTAATGTATATTCATATAAATATATATTGTTACGCAAGGTTGTATCTTCTATATGAGGTATCTTTTATTGGGCTTTAATGCTTCATAAATTATTTATAGAATATTGTTTCCTATCAAACTTCACTAAATTTTTATTATTAGTGCATTCACATAATACGCATCCCGTACATTTCAATTTATCATAAAAATAATACTGAGATGTGAAGCCTTTTACTATAATATCTACAACGTATAAGATTCAGATATAATCTTGCGAGAAGTTTGTTTTTTTCCATCTGAAATTTCAGGAGATATTATGGGCTTCAAATATTGTGTTTCAAAAAAGTGATGAAAAAAGCGGTTTCCATTTGATATTTTCCCTTGTCACGGAAAATTTCGGTCTGTTATACATACTTGTAAAAATATATGTTATTACGTAAACTTGTAGCTTCCACATACGATATGTTCCAAGAAAATCAAATAATTAGTTGAAAATATATAATCATTCAATTCCGACTGTCTTTTTACTCCAATTATAGTGTCGTGTATGGTTTGCTACATTGCAATAAGATTTATAAATAGCCGTAAAGACCAGTAAAATTAATATTCTTAGGACAAAGACTATTGTCTAGATATTTCATTATTAGAGAGCCCAAAATCGAAAACAAACAAAAAAAAATTAATTTTTAAGACGGTAATTTTCAAAAAGATTTATTTGCATCTTTTCAAACAAAATTAGAACAATGAAATGTAATTCCGTAAAAAATAAGTTCTTATAGCGGATTATAAGGAAATAAAAGTAACTTTCAAAATTTCCATGATGCATTTCGTGATAAAATTAATCTGAAAATCAATTGCTTACGTAATCAGATTCTACATAAAAATTAATGTTTTCAGTTCTGGTAAGACAAAAATTGGCTTGCTACCGTTTTGTTTTGCAAATAATAATACAATTTCCTGAAATTTATAAACAAAACGTGAGTCCCCTGAAGGAAAAACTGAAAATATTTACTGATGTTTATTTCCAAAAAAATCTGGCACCTTTCTTTATAAAGATTCTCGAGAATTACATGTGGGTCGAAACAAAGAACTTTTGCGAACTTAATTCAAAAGTAATTTCAAGTAAACTTGTGCACCGTGTAACATTTATTTGATTTTCAAGTTTCCTGCTTCCGGAAATCTTTTGTTCAGTTGAGAGATCCAGCAATTTGTAAATGTTGTCAATGGTTTTGGTATTTTTCTTCATTTTTTCGATGGCCTATTTCTCGTAGCTTTCCAGGAGAGATGAAAATAGGAATGAACGTACCTTCAAGTGCTTTCACGCGGCTTCTAGCAAACGTCCACTCGAAAAGAAATAAGGTGTGGAGATTTCTGCTTTTATCATGTTATTCTCAAACTTTATTGGTAAAAAATTGTTAACATTTGCAAAATTGGAGTAAAATCTATAATTGGCTCAATATTTATTTTCAAGCACCACACACGAATCAATTAATCTGGGTATGTCTCAGTGGGGCTAGTTTCATCGTTTTAACCATCCAAAGGTAGTGGATAGTTCGAGAGTTTGCCTCCTAGAGAATTGTAATGACAGAAACCTTTGGGACGTTTAATCTACCACATAAACATACCCAAATTTCAGCCAATTGGACACATGGGGTCCATAGAAGTTATTAATCTACTTTCCCAACAAGATTAAATAGTTGTACAACTAAATCTGTCATTAGGAAGCCAGTTTTTTGATAAAATAGTACAATATAGTTTGGCGAATTCTCTTTTCCGTTCGTAAAGTTCAACTCATACCCCAACTGTTGTAATAACGCTTTTCATAAATTTTTGGGTGGCACGCACAGGTCCTGTTGTACGATTCAGTAAATTGTAATTTAGAAAGCATCAATTTCCAAAATTAAGTTCATAAAATCAAAAATTTAACTTTTAAAACACTAAAATAAGGTGTGATTTTTCATATCGCTACTGTTTATCTTATCGATCGTTTCCAATTAAATATTAAAGTGTTAATATGCAATATCAGAAGGTGTAATCAATATACAGCGGCTGCTAAGTGCCTGTTATATAAATAGTAGCATGCTTCTGAAAATACATGCATTCTATAATAAACATAGCATTCGTAGAAGGCTGAATGAACTTGAAATAGGTCAGTGGCAATGCTGCATATTCTCAATTACAAAGCTCCTTTCTGATTTACTTATCAATAGTACCTGAAAGTTCAACAGAAAAATTCTCTCCTCCGTCCGGCAAGACGAGGCAACTCCAGCTGATAAAATTCTCTCTGCCGTTCGGTACATTAGTACCCCTCAAAATAATTAATCTTCCTGATCCGAAAATAAAACAAAATATGTTCCTTTGGTATGAATGAGTTCCATTTACTATTCAAAGTTAGCTTGACCAGCGTAGCATCAAAGAAAAACGAAGACTGCTCTTGAAGATTTTCATCAGTAAATAAACAAATTCAATCTGAAACGCAAACGCTATTCATCATTTTATGATGTATTAATTATTTCAACAAAACGTAATTACAACATGTTCTCGTCTACTGATAGATTTATCTTGGAACTAAGGACGATCTAAGCGGTGTTTACGTCGTACAAGTATCCAAAAATAAATCTTGGTGAAAGAGTGTTTCAATAATGACGTACTGAAGATGCGAAGTAGATGTCCATTACAAACAATTATTTCATGATAAAAACTTACGAATAATAATAATAAATTTATCACCTCACGTCAATTTTTTGTAAAACAACATGTATTTATACTGAGAGAATTTTTGGCAGAAGTGGGGGAAGTCTGTAGGCCAATCACATAAGCCATCTCACGCTGGTAACGCTAAATCTCAGGTAATAGCTTCAACAAGATTTTAGCGAATAAATTTCGTTCAATTTATTTAATTAATTATATTTATGCCCTACGTAAAGATTTAAACCAATATTCATAACTTTCACTGTCTACTTTCCCTAATTACTTTCCAGCTCACGACATTTATTGAAACAACTTGCATTTATGCTACACAAAATATTAATTAGGAGTGGGGATAGCTCGTAGGCCAATCACTTTAACCAGATTCCGGCGAGCAGAATATCCAAGATAAAATTATATTCATAATTATGCTTCACGTAGGACCCTAACTCGTATCCTTGGTTTTGCAATGTTAATAGTTTTAAATCACTGATAATAAATTCATCAGCTCACGACATAATAATTGAAGTCAATTTTTTGTGAAGTATTTAGACAAAGAAAATGTTTGTAAGGAGTGAGGGTATCCCGTAGACCAATCACACAAGCCACATTTGGGCAGTTACACTAAGGCTCAGCCAATAAATTAGGCATGTTTCTTTATTTAACTAAAATGAAGTCCTAATTACATTTATGCCGTACTTAGAACTCGAACCCATATTCCAATTGTCTCAAATAATTAACAATAAGTTTGTTAGCTCAAGAAAAAATAATTCAAGTCAATCTTTTGTGAATCATATGTATTTATGCAATGAGAATTTTGGTTAGTGGTAGGGGTAGCCCGTAGGCCAATCACATAAGGCATTTCTTTCCAGTAGTGCCAAGGCTCAGCCAATAAATTAAGCAAGTTCTCGGTGAGCACGTTTCTTTATTTAACCAGAATAAAGTACTAATTACATTGATGCTTTACGGAGAGCTCGAATCCACACTTCAAACTGTCTTGAATCACTAATAATAAGTTTGCTAATTCGCGAAATAACAACTCAAGTCAGTCCTTTGTGATGCAGATGAATTTCTGCAATTGAAAAATTTTGATTAATGGTAGGGGCAGCCTGTGGGCCAATCATGTAAGATCTCGTTGATAGTGCTGAAGCTGAGGTGATGACTTCTGCAAGTCTTCGGCGAATAAATCATGTGTGTATATAGTAACAAAAAATATGCTTCACAATATTTGAATTTACATCCATTGTCTTGCAATGTGAATAGTATTAGATCACTTCATCATCTCCCGAAACAATAACTTGGATCAATTTTTGTGAAGCAGATGTATTTATACTTGGGAAATTTCTGTAAAGGGTGAGGGTGTCCCGTGAACCAATTACATAAGCCACATTTGGGCAATAACACTAAGGCTCAGCCAATAAATAAAGCATGTTTCTTTATTCGACTAGTAGGAAGCTCTAATCACATTTATGCTGTACTTAGAACTCGAACCCATATTCCAAACTGCCTAAAATAACTAAAAATAAGTTTGTTACTTCAAGAAAAAATAATTCAAGTCAATCTTTTGTGAATCATATGTATTTATGCAATGGAAATTTTGGTTAGTGGTAGGGGTAGCCCGTCAGCCAATCCCGTAAGATCTCGTCGATAGTGCTGAAGCTCAGGTGATAACTTCAGCAAGTTCTCGGCGAGTAAATTATGTGGGTATATAGTAGCAAAAAATATACTTCACAATATTCGAATTTATATTCATTCTTTTGCAATGTGAATAGTCTTAAATCACTTTATCATCTCACATCAATTAGGTAAATTTTTTTGTGGAACAAACTAATGAAATCGCTGTTAGGGGTGAGGGTATCTCGACGACCAATCACATAAGGCATTTCTTGCCAGTAATGCCAAGGCTCAGCTAATGAATTGAATAAGTTCTCAGAGAGCATATTTGCTTCATTCAACCAGGATAAAGTTTTAATTACATTATGACGTACGTAGAGCTCGAGCCCCTATTCCAAGCTGTCTTAAATTACGAATAAAAAGTTTTTTCGCTCACAAAATAACAACTTAAGTCATTCTTTTGTGGAGTAGATAAATATATGCAATGAAAATTTTAGTTAGTGGTAGGAGCCAATTCCGTAAGATCTCGGCGATAATCACGAAACTCAGGTGATAACTACAGAAAGCTCTTGGCTATTTAATTAAGTTAGGTATGCAAACAATATTTTTGAAATAATAGCAAAAATATGCTTCAGAATATTCGAACTCGTATCTATTGTTTTGCAGTGTGGAAAGTATTAAACCACTTCATCAACTCACGAAACAATAACTCAATTTTTCGTGAAGCAGGTATATTTATACTAAGGTAATTTCTGTTAAGGGTGGGGGTATTTCGTGGACCAATCATATAAAACATTTCTTGCCAGTAATGCCAAGGTTCAACTAATAAATTGAATAAGTTCTCGGGAAGCATATTTGCTTCATTTAACCAGGATAAAGTTCTTATTACATTATGACGTACGTAGAACTCGAGCCCATACTCCAAGCTGTCTTAAATTACGAATAAAAAGTTTTTACGCTCACGAAATAACAATTCAAGTCAGTCTTCTGTAAAATAGATGTATTTATGCAATAAAAAATTCTGTTAGTGGTAGGGGTAGCCAGTTGGCCAATCGTGTAAGATCTCGTCGATAGTGATAACTTCTACAAGTTCTCGGCGAATAAATTATGATGGTAATAGGGTGAATTCATGAATTTGTTTTATATTTTTAATTCACTATTTACATCGTTATAACATAGTAAAAAATATAAATTATGTTTAAAAGTGCTGTAATTAAGTTGAAAAAATATTTAAAATTGATAATAATTTTGAGCTGTTTAAACGCCGCCATTTTCGCGCGCTCTATTAATGACGTCAAATACTATGTCCAGTGACATTACAGTCCATTGTTTACTACAGGTGTTTTCGTTCTCAACTTATTTCAGTATTAAAAATGCTCAAAAGTCAGTTCATAAGTATTGCATTGTGCCTGAATGCAAAGTACTATCAGAAATTTACCTGATAAAGTCTTTTTTCCAATCCAGACAGGTTTCAAAATACGTAAGAAATGATGTAAGGTTATCAGAAGAGATGAAGTATCATAATAAACTTGACAGATCATGAATAACATTATACGTGATTAGTTTTAGCAATAAAACACAGTGTTTGTATGCGGCTTCGTTTAACATTTGCTCGTTTTGGAATGAACAAAAATTATAGGTTATGTTCACTGCTCATCATATTTCGGATTGTATTTATTAAAATAGCGTACATAATGTGTTATTATTGAATAATTACTTTGCAGTGTTAACTCTTTTTACTTCAGTGAACGTAAAGTTTGGACTTAAAAGAAAATAAGACGACATCATGAATGGATCTATTCTTGGCAGATTATCCGATTGTGATTTCACAAAACCACTTTGTCTTAAATGATTTATAATCTCACTAGGATGCTAAAATTACACTTGAACAATAAATGAATTTACAACACAGACGTTATTACTATGTTCTCTAATCAAAAGCTTGCAATGCCATACAAATGTAAGCAGTGCGCACTTTTTGGCATAGTATTTGACGTCACATTTCGTTTAAGCCAATGGTGTTGCGTTTTAGAACTTTGAATTTCCCTCGCTTAATTTGCACTCTCATTTATCAATTTTAAGCGATTGGAAAGATATTAATTACCAAAATGATGGTTTAGTACAAATGTCCGGCCAATAAAATTTTTTTTTTTTGAAGGGGCTCTGAATTTTTTGGAGGCGGTTCTGGGAGTAAAAATAAAATAACCAACTTGCTTGAAAGCAGCTTTTTTTCAACAACCCTGACTTAGAGAATAAAAACACAGTTTCAATGGTAAACCTTGATCATAATTCAGACTCCAGCCGCACCGGGCTGAACAAATTTGACGAATTAGATTTCGGGATGGGGGAGGTTGAACAACCAAAATCCCCCCTTGGATGCGCCAATGATGCTCCTATTCAAAATAATGTAAATATTATGTTACGCTGTGTATCGTTAAAAATATGCTTCAATATCTAATTTTAAAACTAAATTACTCCGAAAGTACAAACAGAATATTGTGAGACTTTCTTTCAATACTCCTTTAGAATACTCTAATTGCCGATAATTTGATGAGTTCATTGCTTAATTCTCAATGTTATCGGTAAGTAATACCTTATGTGATTGGCCCACGGATTGCCTCCACCTCTAAATTGAATATCCTCAACATGAATGCAAGCTGCTTCACACAATGTCACTAGATGACAAATATATGATCAATAATTTGAGATAGTAGACAGCAATAGCAAAAGCTGAGAATATGGGTTCGAGTCCTACGTAAGGCATAAATGTAATTAAAATTTTATCCTGGTTCAATAAATTGTACATATTTGCCCGCCGGAATTTGGTTGCTTTAGAGCTACCGGAGCGGGTTATCTTATGTGATTGGCCTACGGACTGCCCCCACCCCAAAAAGAAATTTCTTAAGCATTAATACATGCTGCTTCACAAAAAGTTGACTCATTTTCAATACACCATTAATGTTATCCAGGCAAAATTAGATTTTTAAATGAAATTAATATATTTATTTCCGCAAGTTGCATCCGGGTTAACTTTTACGACCTCGTAATTGAGAAAACTTTGTGTACTTTGAAATTTGATGTAAATCGTGTGTGGCGAACCGCCACGTAAATATCCATCTTCAAATCGTAGCGAAATATGTTTGCTTTCTTTAAACATTTTATTACCCTACAAATTTCTTGAATCTTATTTCGTATCGCGAATCTTAAACGTATCTACGTCAAACCGTCGTGTTTACATTGCATGCTCTTGAGGTTGCCTTTGATTCTAAATTGGTTTTGGTGTTACTCAAAATCATCCTGAATTTAACATGGACCTTTGAGAAAATAAATAAGTTTATAGCCAATTGTTCCAAGCTCACAAACTGTATTTAGAGCGAAATATTAAACTAGGTAAGTGGTAATGTAAAAAATTCTCTCCTCCGTTCGTCAAGACCAACCAGTACCTCAAGTATAAAACTGAATAAGACAGAAACAGTTCCAATTGCATTAATTACATTGATTGATTGGTTGTATTATTTTATCACAATGCTATTAATACAAATAAAGTCCAATTATATAAATGTATTTTAAATTTCCAATAAAATTGCAAAATCAGGGCAAATTGTTTTGGCGTTGGTAAATTTATGACAGTGATGTTTCTTTTGTAGTAGCACGTGAACGATATTTAGAATCTATAAATAAAATTTTCCTATTAGTGAATTACGTTTGTTCTTTACGCTGTAACTGGTCCCATATATTTTATTTTATTTTTAATCCATTATTCGAACAGACTACAAATAATTGCTTCAGTAAATTAAATTGAGTGCACAAGATTTAAAATAAATATAAATGTATGATTTTATAATTAATAGGTTAATAAATAATTTAATTGATTAGCTTAAATGATATATTTTTTTTATTGCAGAATCTCCAAGCGAACAGTCAGTATTCATAATGCTCAATGGAGAAGAATCGGAGCTCCGATTTGTAAATTTGGAACAATTTAAAGTAAGCATTTACAATCTCCTATCTGTTCGAGGATCTTAACACGTTATACTTTTTCAGGACCTAGATAAATCGAATTTACCACATGCATTTCTCGTGATGTATTCTGTGGTTGATAAGGCGTCCTTCTTGAGGGCTGAAAGTGATTTGACGAGGTTATCTGAGGCCGAGTTGCTGAGGAGCAGGCCAGCGATATTAGTAGGGAATAAGGTCGACCTGGCGAGAAGCAAAGCCGTTTCCACACAAGGTATTGTTCCACTTTTGTGTCATTTATTGATATATGAATTAATTTTGGTGAATTTTGACGTAAAACATTATTTGAACCAATAATCATATAGTCCGTGAGACAGGGCATGAATTTTTCGTTGATTACCGCTCACTTGAAACTTCGTGAATGACTCCATTGTGATGAGTCCGACAGCTTTCACATTTGACGAAATTCTTGATTTGGGGGCGTTTTTCAGCGAGAGCTAATTGAACATGTCAATTTCATGAAGCCTTGGAAATGTATTACCGTCATATTGATGTTTACACTAATCGAAAAACTTTTTGATTATAAAATGAAAAATAATATTGTCCGACATGAATACTGGGGGCCAGTGGTGAGTCCGACAAGCCGCACATGTCACAAGTACGTTGGTATGAAAACGGATTACCGCTAGTCTGAGAATTTGAGGACGTGTTCAGTTATTTTTTTTCTAAGATTTGGTCATTTTGTCCGACAAATTTTTGGGGGCGTTTTCTCAGTCCGACACTGAAAACGTGTCAGGATTATAACAGTTCCTTCATCAATGACCGCTTGTCGGACCAAAACAGTCATGGTTTGATATTATCTGTCCAAAAAACATATTGCCCGACAGAAATATTGGTTCTTATCGTCAGTCCGACAAGAATACATTCGCACATATATAACTCAGTTTTGGACGTATTTAATATCAAGAGATAAGTAATGGACGCTGCTTATAAGCTAATAATGAATAATTCAATAACAAAATAATTGAAAAAAAGTAAAGTAGAAAATAGAAAAAGAAATATATTATTATGTCGCTAAGTTGGAACATTACTCACTTCAATCATCCATCTCCGGGGGTTCCTAAAAGAATTAAATTGGTATTCGATGCTCCATTCGAATCTAAAATTAGGATAAGTGGTTCCCATTCAAGATGTCAAAGTGATTTTCTCCTCCGACTATAGGAAGGGAAGAGAAATCTTTGAAATTTTTCTTCAGTCATTCTCCCATTCGGTGCATATTTCTCCAGACATACTTCAAATACGCCATATCTCACATTCTCCACACAGACTTCAACTAAGCCAAGTTTCACATCACCTCGTGTGCGCGGTACAATGTTTTCTCTTCACGTCGTAAAATTAAAATGGGATACCTGTATGTACTTTCAGCTTTCTGCACTCGATCATATAAACTTCAAATATGCCAAATATCAATTTTTTCCGTGCGTGCAATTTGCTTGAAAAGGGATACAAAGCTTCCTCTTCACGTATTGATATATAGATTAAAATGGGACACCTGTATATAATTTTCGCTCTCTGCACATCTTCTCCATATAAATTTTGAGTATGCCAAATCTCACACTCCTCCGTGCATGCAATATGCTTAAAAAGAGGTCGAAAGTTTGCTCTTGACGTATTAATTTATATATATATATCACAGTTGGAGGTAAATTTAAATGATATTTAAGGTAATTATCACAGTATACTGACTTTATACCACACATTTGATTCCAAAATAATATTAATATATTGGTGGACAAGCCTTTTTTTATTATTTATAATCAATAATCATACTGTTTTGATATGCATTTCATATATGTATATGTCCATGAACGCAGCCGCATTCATACAACATATTTTTGATTTTCTGAAGTATTGCCCCACTTAAATTGTCGGACATATATACAATAATGTTCTAGACACTATTTGAATGGAAAATAAAAAACATAGGGATGAGCGGTCATTGATGAAGGAACTGTTATAATCCTGACACGTTTTCAGTGTCGGACTGAGAAAACACCCCCGAAAATTTGTCGGACAAAATGACCAGATCTTAGTAAAAAAATAATTGAACACGTCCTCAAAGTCTCAGACTAGCGGTAATCCGTTTTCATACCAACGTACTTGTGACATGCGCGGCTTGTCGGACTTACCACTGGCCCCCAATATTCATGTCGGACAATATTATTTTTCATTTTATAATCCAAAAATCTTTCGATCAGTGTAAACATCAATATGACGGTAATACATTTTCAAGGCTTCATGAAATTGACATGTTCAATTAGCTCTCGCTGAAAAACGCCCCCAAATCAAGAATTTCGTCAAATGTGAAAGCTGTCGGACTCATCACAATGAAGTCACGAAGTTTCAAGTGAGCGGTAATCAACGAAAAATTTATGCCCTGTCTCACGGACTAATAGAATGATGAATCAAATTAATTTAAATTCTGATAGTATAAAGGGTTGAATGTTGCAATAAAAGTATGTCACTTTGAAAGTCTGAATCTCCTGAAATAATAATTGTAGATAGTAATGTGTGTCTAAATAGTTTATAAATATGCCAACTGCAGGTCGTGCTTTAAAAATATTATTTAGTTTGTTTATGGATGTGAAAAAATTAATTTTCATTTTGCATCATCAAATTACAACATGCAATCTGTTTTATAATGTATTCTGTTACAAAACAAGTGTTGTAACATACAACTTTGTCTATATTAGCTCATATCAAATTACTTTTGCTCCTGACAAATTAAATATCATCCTTTGTATTCATTTCATAACTTCTTGTTAATAACATTCGATGGGTTATCAAACTCCTTTGATGATTTTCCTCTTGAAATATATTACATATTAACTGTCCTGAAATTGATTTTTCAGATGGGAAATGCCTGGCCTGCACTTTCCGTTCAAAATTCATAGAAATTTCTGTGGGCATCAACCACAACGTGGACGAACTCCTGGTGGGCATTCTCACCCAGATTCGGCTGAAAAGCGCCCATTGTGCCCATCTCTCAGAAAAAGAACAATCCCATTCGCCTCATTGGTACAAATCTAGAGGAGTTGTTAGGGCCAGTATGAAAGCCAGACAGATGTTCACCTGGCTTTTTGGGAAAGAAGACTCCAAATTTAAAAACTGTGAGAATCTGCATATCCTTTAGTGAGGAAACAAATATAGTACAGTCAACGGAGGATTTACTCTTTAAAAAAATACTGAATCCAATATTCAAATCGTTTTCACGTGAATACCGTACAACTAATAGAAAAACTTTACAAATATAAAAGGTAGAAAATAAAGAGCCCCACCTTTTTTGTCTGGATCACAACTCTGTAAAACTGATAGTTAAAAAGTTAGATGGCATTGAATTATTTTTGGTACATACAATGTCGTCTAACTTTTTAGGTATGAACCTTACAGAGCTACGTTCAAAACAAAAAATGTTGAATATTTCATCTCCTATCTTTTTTATTTTACGAACTTTGAGATAAAACGATTTGAAAAAATGTTGTTATCGCTTGAGAGCAGCAATACGGAATTTGTTTCAACGCATTGATTGTACTAATACTAAAAGACTCTTATTCATGTTTAGTATCCATGCCAAAATAAAATCTTATTATATCAAAATCAATGTGACAATAATTTATATCACACATATAACATTTAGAAATAAGTATTTAAGTTTTAAAATGTATATTATTGTAGGGGTACTAATGTAGATTATTTATTGTTATTATAAAACAACTGGTCTTATTACTAATTACAAAAATACCAAATTTTATTTTTTCGTACATGTTGTAATACATTTTCTATAAACTTTTCTATAAAATTATGCTTTTAAACAGCTTATAAATATTGTTCTTCCTTGTAAATTTCACTGGCTCAAAAATAAATTATCTTGTTTTCAATGTAATATATTTTTACGTATAGTTATAATTTGGAAATAATATCTATGTATGTTAATAATGCAGACTTTTCTAGAAAAAACACTCATTTTTTATTTAAAGACCAATTCCTGTTCAATCATTTTTACTTACTTGTACATCTTGCATTATGATTGCGATCGGCTAAGCCGGAAGTGCACTTTATTTTAGACTATTTTTTAATTTTCCGCATAAATCCAGAATGATCAGCCGTAGGATACTGGAATTTAGCATTTGAAATTGTTGTAGCATCTCAATGGTCATCTTCTATTTTTGTAACAATCGGCTGAGCCGGAAGTGCACTTTATATGACAGACTTTTTCAATTTTCCGCATAAATTCTGAACAATCAGTCGTAGAATATTTAAATTTTGTTCTAGGCACTTTTATAATATCTAGCTGTACACTCTGCATTATGATTGCTATCGATTAAACCGGAAGAGCACTTTATTCGAAACATTTTCTAAACTTTCCGCATAAATCCAAAACGACTGAACGTAGATTGTTAGAATTCAGTATTTAGGACGATTATACCGTCTATATGCTCATATCCTATTTTTATTCAGATCCACCGAGCCGGAAGTGCACTTTACTTGACAGTCTTGGAATTTTTCGCATAAATTCGAAACGATCAGGTGTAGAATATTGAAATTTGGTATTTCAGTCTGCTGTAGCATCTGAATGATTGCCTACTATTTTCATAACAATAGACTGAACCGGAAGTGCACTTCAGTAGGAATTTATTTTTTAATTTTGCGCATAAATTTAGATCTGTTGGTAGTCGTAGAATTTAGGAAATCAGTATTTAGGAATGTTGTAGTATAAGAATAATGGCGTACTGTTTCCATAGCAACCGACTTGGCTGAAAGCGCATTTAACTTGACAGATTCTTAGAATCTCTTGGGTAAATCCAAAACGATTAACTGTGGAACGATGAGATTTTGTGTTTGATTATATATATCCAATGATATATATAATCAAACACAAAATCATATCGTATTATATATCCAATAACATACAAGTAAGTCACGTGATATTCACGTCAGATTTTTATAATAGAGCCAGAACTACTGAATCAGCGATGCAATGAATTTGAAATTTGGAATGCTGACTGAGGAAAGATGTAGAAATAATATACTAAAGACAGAGTGACCTAATTGTTTTTCTATACATAATTATAATGTTCAAATCTCAAAATCATAATAGATGGAATAATGCAATGTGCCCCCTTGATTTGATGAATAAATTCCTGACTAAATCAGTGATTCAAAAAATTTGGAACTGAGAGTGCTGACTGAGAGAGGATGAAGAAGTAATATACTGAAAACAGAATGACATCATCATTTTCCTGCATACAATTATAGTGTCCAAAACTCAAAGTCACAATAGAAATAATAATCCTATCTGTCCTCTTGAGATAAATAATTTATTTCTGATTATACCAGCGATTCAAGAAGTTTGAAATTATGAGGGCTGACTGAAGAAGGATATAGAAATGATATAATGGGAACAGAATGACATCATCGTTTTTCTGCTCACAATTACAGTGTTCAAAACTCAAAATCATACTAAAAATTATAATCAATCTTCCTTTTGATTTATTTATTAATTCCTGACTAAATCAGCGATTTATAAAATTTCAAACTGTGTGTGCTGACTGAAAAAGAATGTAGAAATAATATAAATATAGTGTCCAAAACTTTTTGATTAAATAATATACTGAAGACAGAATGACGTCACCGTATTTCTTCACACAAATACAATGTTCAAAACTCAAAATAACAATAAAAATCTGATGTGAACATCACGTGACTTACTTGTACATCATTTTATATGTACACAAATTTATTCAATAAAGTTTTCTGTCTCATCACAGTTTATAACATAATTTTAATAATATTGTACAATGTACATGTACAATGTCAAACAAAATCAAAAAATTGACAACCTGATTATCATTGCCTACCTTATTTCAATTAAACTGATTGTTTTATATGGCAAATTCTGAATGTTATACATATAAACTGCACTTCCGGTCAGAATTGGGATTGTGGATTGTGGATTTTGGATTGGGATTGAAATTGTGAGTTGTGAATTGGGATTGGGATTAAAATTGTGTATTTTGGATTGGGACTATGATTGTGGATTTTTAATTGAGATTGGGATTAAAATTGCGGACTAGGACTCAAATTATGCGATTAAAATTTTGGACTGTGGATTGGGATTTAAATCTATAAAAAAGAAAAGTACGATGAAGAGCGGCAGGCAGGAGGGACGCAATTTATATATCTTTGGACCCCGGCGGTTAGTAGGCTAGAGTCGCCTCTGGATATAGATAAATAAATATTCAAATATAATTTGTGGATCATTTCTTACAATATATTGAGTTTTTGAAAAATAATTTTATAATTTTGTATTTTTATTAAAATGCAGTACCAAATTCAGAAATAATTGTTTTGATTGTTTCAGCTTGTCTGGTGTGTGACGTAGAAAAAGTATTTCTATCTCTTTTCAACTCATTGTAGCTATACTGTATTAATATTTGAATTTGTTATTTGAATAATAACAATTTATATTTGTTTATAATAATATTGATACAATATTTAACAAATATTTAGCAATATTTCTGCACTAAAAAGACTGCTTAAAATTATTTTTTGCAAATACTGCTTTATTATTTTTTATAATGTTTAAACAATTATTATTAATAATAATTTATACAGTGTACAACAATTTTACAATATTTCAAATAATTTTATTTCAATATTTTTAAATTTTTATTTTAAAGATTCTTTTCCAATTACTTCGTCGAAGCAAGTTAATTCAATCAAGTACTAATTGATGGTTGCAACACGTTAGAGCTTCGATTCGATTTTTGATAATACTAGTTCCTTTTAGCATATCTATCTCTTTTTAACACATTGGAAAACGTAGTATACTTCTTAACTCATATAATTCATTTCTGAAGCTTGCTGTTTCGTTTCGTGTGGTTCACTGCTGTCGTGGCTGTCGTAGAAGCCGCATTTGCGTCGTCTTTGCTCTCGTAAACTGCGTTTAAAAACTATTTTAAAAGTGCTCTGTGGTATATTTGGGGTTGTGAATTTTGCCTATTAACGTAGAGATCAAAATTTTGTGTATTTAAATATGTAAATTGGGGTGAATTTGTTCCGCATTGCGTGTCCGTTAGGGGCATGTATTTGCGATGTTAGTCTTTGCTTTTATTATGTAATAAATAAATAAAATATCTTGGTTTTTTTGCAAAGGCCTGTAATGAAAGGTCCAACGTGGGAATCGGTGCACACGTAGGTACCGCTACGAGAGGCACCCCCCCTGATGAACACCACCGCGTGGGGTTGCAATGAGTTCTAGGGCGAACGAGCGATCTAATTAGGGAGTAACGGCATACTCTCGATATGTACCTATCGGAAGTCGGAAAATATGGTAACTGGCGGGGGTCCTTGATTAAGTTCAAGAAACGACATTAGCTGAGACCGTTACTTAAGGTTACCATATCGCGTAATTAGGCGGTATCGCGGGCCTCGGAATATGCATTGGCCACGTATTCAAACAACGTATTTTTTTCTTTTGCAAACGACGAGCACACCGGTGCTTGGGTGTCTGAGCGCTCAGGCACTCATTGGGGTAGTAAAGTAGAGTCAAACAGTAGCATAATATATCTGAGCACTTTTAAAATTAAATCGCGAAGTAGTATGGCAGCAGTCACTCATCGCGTAGCTAGCTCTTCAAGCAAAAAATTAAATCCGTTAAATAGGCGCGCAACAAACAAACCAACACACAAAACACGTTTGAATATTGAACGAATGTTGAATGTATGCAACTAATCAAAAAAAGTTCCCTTTCAGCTTCTTCATTTCATCATTACCACCTCCAACAAATCAAGAAAAGGACGTAAGTCGACTAATAAACTTTGCTTTTCAGGTTCTAATCTATTTTTCTTTCAGCTATTTTGTATTGCTTTTTCGCAGATTCCTAATTAATTTGTATTTTTTCAGATCATTTGCTGAGGATGAGCCCAGCTGATGAGGTGGACAACGAGGGAATGGACATCGAGGGAATGGACATCGTGGGAGGAGCTGAGGATGAGCCCAGCAGCCAAAATCAACTCTCAATATTTGTTTTGTTGAATGTGATTCACCAAAATTTGTTTTAAGTTTCTGTTTCAGGTCGCCGGCCGTAGATCTTCATAACATCACCGCATCATCAGCTAGGTAATATAATATTGCTCATTATGTAACTGTTTTTAACTACTGCTAAACACGTAAATTACTTATCTTCAATTTATTAATTTATTTGTATTTTTTATATTTTTAGATCATCCAGCAGCGGAACCAGAGCCCAGCAGCAGAATCAGACCGCAGAAGCAGAATAAGAGCCCAACAGCAGAACCAGAGCCCAATAATCTTTCAAGAAGTCTTCCAGCAGCAGCAGAACCAGAGCCCAATAATCTTGTAAGAAGTCCTCTAGCAGCAGCAGAACCAGAGCCCAACAACCATCCAAGAAGTCCTCCAGCAGCAGCAGAACCAGAGCCCAGCAGCCGTCCAAGAAGTCCTCCAGTAACTGCAGCAGATCAACACATCAGTAGCAACTGTTTCAGGCCCCAAATTCAGTTCAACTTTAAAGAAATCAACTGATTAATTTAGCCCGCCGCTTGCAAAGATCAAGTGAGTTCAATTTGTTTTTAAATCTTCCGACTTGTAATAATTATTTTGTTGTTTCAGTTGCAGTTAGCGAAGAAGCCACTTCTCTGGTCTAGGTTTCGCTGGGGTTTTCCTAGGCCCAAAGGGAGAATTCCCGGAGAAGAGTTCGTCTCTTTCCCCTTAGTCATTGCCTGGGGACGAACAAGGTTTACAACGCAACAGCATCTCGGACAAGACTTCCAACAAGACAACAGCATCGAGTAATCAACAATTAATCTTCGAATCTTTGTACCCTTTCCTAATTCCCAAAATAAAATTATTTCCACAAAATTTATAGTCGTTTTATTTCTAAAACCCATTTTTATTGTTTTCAGGAGTAGTTAATGAATGTATTGTTAAATAGTTTTTAGAATAAATTAAATTCATTAATAACTTGTGTTTTATTTTTAAAGTGAATACAAACTTTAGAAACTTATTTTTACTATTTTAATTATTCAAAAATATCAAAATAAATTATTCAAAAGTCTCTGCAATAAATAAACATGCTAAGTAGTCGTTATTTTTTCTATTTAAATAATTTAGTTCAAAAACGTGCTAGGTGCTGCCATCTCTGACTAACTAAACAAACTAGTGCCTATTCAAAAATGTGTTTATTTTCGGCGTACAAGCTTTTATACACAATTTTTGATCAAAATATACTCTTTATTAAATTAAAACAAGTATAAATATCAGTTTGAAATTATTATTTCAGTAGTGAGTCAAGATTTATTCAGATAAACACAATGCCGGCAAGCGACGCGTCGATCGCCGGTTAAATCTGACAGCCCTGATATTTCCCGGTAAAGAGGTATGAAATAAAATAACTGTTATTGACTTGCTACCAAATATATTTTCATATAAATTTTGATCCATAAAATCAGAATATAAAAAAATTTATCCTACGGTTGATCATACTGGATTTATTAGAAAAATTCGAAAAAAGTTTCAAGTAAAGTGCACTTCCGGTACAGACGATTGGAACCATAATGCGAGGTGCACAACTAGACCCTATACCAGTCTTAAATACAAACGTTCAACCAGTTTTGAGATTTGCGAGTTACGCACGAACGAACATACGTATCGACATCAAGCCGAAAATAGTCAAAATGGATTCAGGGATGCTCAAAACGGAGATTTTCATCAAAATCTCGATAGGTGAATTTTGTCGGTTTCACAATAGATACTTCCTTGTACTTAGTACAAGTAAGTAAATATTGTAACTGTCCTCTTAGATAAATTATTAAATCATGACTAAATTAGCAATTTAAAAAAATTGAAATTGAGAGTGCTGACTTAAGATGATATAGAAATGACATACTGAAGACAGATTCTCTCTGGTCTCCCGAAATGTTTAATTAGTTTTTGAATGAATTGGGGATCCAAATTAGCCATTAGGTACACTTGGTAAGTGCTTAGGGTTGTCCTGTTTCGCATATTGTCACCAACTCAGTGGCCTCGTCAAATTTTGTGCCTAGGATCCTCAATGGGTCTAAATACGGCACTGCATTACTTTAAATTATTGAAGATTTTCAGAAAATGGATGGAAGAAAATTTTATGATAGGCAAATCAGCTCAGATTTTGATTTTCAATATAACAATGTTAAAATATCATTTTCCCTAATTCAGTTTATTTTCAAAGTCAAGAGTGAAGTTTTAAAATTTTCCGCTAGAGTCAGCACCTGTCAATAAATGACTCAAAAAGAATTATATTATTTGTACATAAAAAATGCTATTTTTATGGCTTGATGTGTCATAATGAACCTATTAAATTATTAATATATATTTGAACTCAAGCTGAAAAGCCAAAAAGTCACTATTTCCAAGTGATAGTTTTAAAATGTGCTAGATGCTGCCATCTTTCGGTGAAATTAATCACTACAAAATAAAATTAATCTATAATAACAGTTTTTTTCAGTTAACTAATACAAAATTTTGTTCTAAATTAATTCTAGATGATTCACAATTTTTTTTAGAGTATAATAAGCACTATATATATTTTTAATATAATATTTGTGATGTCTATACCCGCGTATTTGAAATCGTAATTCTTTTGTTTCAACAGGCATTGTTTATTGTTTTTGCTAAGCGTCGATTCTTATAAAACTCATATTTATCAATCAATATAATATTAATCGAATGTTACATGGAATTAAAATCGTTAATTTGGATCAATTTGAAACAGTAGTGTTGCAAATTTGAAGTGATACATAAACTTAGGTGCTGTTGTTTAAATGTTTAAACCAGTGTATGTGATCTAATAAAAGTGTAACCTTCCCGGAGGAATAATTATTGCAGATGAATTGTGGTGAGTCATCCCTAATATTTTACTTATTTTATAATTCTAGATATTTTCTATGCCCGGTTTGATGAATAACAGAGGGCTGAATTAGCTCCATTAATTTCCATGCAGTTACCATGGAAAAAGCTTTCATCTCTTTCTTTATTTAATTATCTTAACATATGTATGATACGTATGATACACCATTGTTTCTGATGTCATATGACACTCAAATTGATTAGAATTTGATGAGCAGAATAAATTTAATCGAGGATTAAATTTACCCAGTCTTGTATAAATAAATAAACTAGCAAAGTCCTATATTTTATCATAATAAATGACAAAACGTGCTGGGTGCTGCCATCTTACAGCATGCAATCGAACTGCAATAAAACATCAAATATTGAAAATCAATTTTAATTCTGTCAAAAATACTGAAATCTGCCTTCAACGTAATTTCTGAATTATTAGAAATTATTCATCAATATTTGAGAGGATAATGCTTCTTTCCCGCGTACTGAAAATCGTAATTCATTGGTTCTTGTTTAAAGCATTGCTAAGCGTCAGTCTTTATTAAATCCCTATTTTATAATGAATAAAGTTGGAATTAAGTGCTAATTTGTGTTAAATTGGTGAATATAAGTAAAATTTGATCGATTGTGACAGTTATTTCAAGTTGGAGCAGCATTTTATGTGTTAAAAATGTGTTGTAAATTTGATGTTCTTTGATTGACTTTTGGTGTTGGATATTTATAATTGTGTGATTGAAAGGAAATACATTGATCTGGGGATAATTAATCGTAAGTTTCTCCAATATTTTATTAATATTAATAGTAGGATGGTTTGACAGTTGGCTGTAAGATAGCAGCACCTATCACGTTTGAGATGTCATGTTCGTAAAAATGAGCTTATTGACTGTATGCGGCATTTAACAGACAAGTTTTATTGAAATAATTTACTTGGTTTTTTATCTAGTTTAGGGTTGTATACAATATGCGATTTGATTTAATTTTTTTATTTGAATAAAAATTGACAAGTTAACATTAATGCTGTAAGATGGCAGCACGTAGCACGTTTGGCGATTTTGAAATATGACATTTGTTTTATTCAACCTAATAAGATGGATATAAATTTATATAGTGATATACTCCCTGAGTGATATAATAACAGAAATACGCAACCACAATGGTTCAACAAAAGTTTGCTTAGAAATTTTACAAACTGCAAACTGATTATGACATGACATTTGTGTGTAATGTCAATCGCCTTTCATAAATTACATAAAACGTTCTTTTTGTGTTTTATTTTTATGATTTTGGAATTAAATATGTGAAATTAAGTAAAACAATAGACGCTAAACATTAGGTAGAACAAGTTTTGTTGATATTTTGATATTGAGGTTAAGGTGTTATAAGCAATGCTACTTATGTTAACATTAGCATCAGCTACAGTTGGTGCTGGCTGTTATTTATTATTTAAAAGGAGGGAAAAGACAGAAAAACTACCAGTTCAGTCAATACATGTTCCACCAGCTGAAGTTATATTTTTTACTGGGGCTAATACAGCCTGCCGTAGAGGCTGCATTTGTGTAAAAGGGGAGAAAAAACCATGCGGAAATGATTGTTCAATACTCAAACTGAAACGAATTACTGATTTTATTAATAATGCCGAAAGTACAATTGATGTTTGTGTGTATTTAATTACGTGCAATGAACTAGCTTGCTGTATTATTCAAGCTTATAGACGAGGTGTTAAAATTAGGATTATTATCGATGAAGGAATGTCTACCTGTACTGAATCTAAATGCAAATTATTTATGAGCGAAGGTAATCCATTTGTCACACAAATGGGAATTTTTAGGGAAAAAGTTAATTTTAACGATTTTTGGGTAATATTTTAGGTATTCCACTTAAATCAAAAGAGAGCCATGCATTAATGCATCACAAATTTTGCGTGATCGATTTTGCCCTCCCAAAAAGAAAATTACTAACTGGATCACTTAATTGGACTTTACAAGGACTAGCCGGTAATTATGAGTATGTGACTATAACTTCGCATCCTGAACCTGTTTTAGAATTTCAAAAAGAATTTAATACATTGTGGGAAGAGTTTTGTTTGAAACGTTAATGAATAAAAAGTACATAATTTCACAATTATTTTATTACTCTGCTGTAAATTTAAAAGACTTAACAATTGAGCTCTATTTTTTAATAAGAAAATCACTGATCGATATCCAGATCATTTAATTCGTCCTCTAAATCTTCTAGATCATCATCAACAAATAAATTTTCGTTAATAGGAACGGCAGCAGCATCTTCAGTTTCCGATTTTTCAGAGTCCGGCTCTATTTCATTAGCTTTTAATCTATCTTCTGTTGCTAGGGTACCCGTTCCGTCAACTTCTTGCGCTTCTAACTCAATAAGATCAAGTTGTAATTCTCGATATTGTATTTTATCACCGTCTTCCTCTTCCTCTCCGTCTACAGCGTAATAATCGAACGCCTCATCTCCGTCTTCCATATCATAATCAGCAGCCAGTTCAGGATTAAAGCTGAACATTTCACGACCAGAAAGACCAATTTGTCTTCCGGCTTTATAATCGTTCCTTTTCTTCTCTTCTTCTTTAATTGCGGCGTCTTTCTTCTCTTGAAGTTTTCGCTTCTTCCACGCAATGAATGTTTCTAGTGTAATCCTGGTTTGATTTGGACCTAAAGCTGCTCGCTCTTTTTCGATTAGATCTTCTAATGAAATTTCGCTCTTTTTGTCATCCTTCTTCTTGTCTTTCTTCAGAACGAAGCCAGGAGGCAAAGCGTGTCGATATATGCATTTTGTTCCTGATGGGCATTCCCAGAACCAACCATATTTTGATTTTTCAACGGCTTCCAAGAAATGTTTGCAGATCTAAAACAAATATTTTCAAAAACAAAAAATATTGGTGCGAGTTTTATACTTACAATCTCAGTTGTTGGCATTTGTGTGTTATTTTGTGCGTGTTTCTTCTCTACGACTTCGGCGAGCTTATTTTCATCCCAATTTTCCATAGTATCATCCGTATCGCCAGGATCTCGCATATCCACGTATAAAGACCGTTTTTCAGCTTTTCTTTCAACCGTTAAGTCATGTGAAAATTTACACCTGTCTCCTTTCCCGCACTGTCCTTGTTTAAAGAAAGCACAAACAATAGATTTCGGATCGGCACCCTTTTCGATTTTTTGTGTTTGTACAGGCTTGAATAACATCGCAAGTTCCTTCTGTTCCTTCAACTTCTTCTCCTTTTCCAATTTTTTTGGGTCATCTTTGACAGCGCCAGGATGATGTCCGCCGCTCTTCACTTGTTTCTCAACTTGTTGAATGAACTTCTGCTGTTTCGCTCCTTTTTTGTTTTTTAATCCAAATGTTTTATCCTAAAACATTTCCGTATATTCTACAAATGAATGTACCGAAGTAAATAACAATACCAAAAAAATTTGGCAGGAAAAAAAGGTGTTTGAGGTTAGAAAGATGAATTTAGTGCATAAAACAAAAGACTACAAGATATTTCAAAATTACTCACCTCAATAACTTTTTCCTTTTTCTTCTGCTCATTTTTTTTACTGGGTGCTGCACTCGGTTTTGGTTTCGGTGGCATATTGTCTAACCTTTATTATATTTTCTTATCAAATAAGTAAATTATCGTACCTTATATTCTAAAACAATAATTTATCCGTCGTAATTACATGAATACTTCATATATTTTCTAAAACATATTGCTTTAACGATAATTTTCAAGCGCACATGTATTTCGTGAACTTTGCAGGCTAAAGACATAAACTATTGATCAGTGTTGTCATGTTTATGAAACCCGTTTTATTATTGCTCACTTTTTATAATTTTAATTGTAAATAAATTATGTTTTGAAGTTTATATAATATTAACAATTTAAAATCGATTGCAGAAGTATCTGCATTTATTTTTAGATAATTTTAATAAAATTTGGCAACATCGATTTATCTACGTAAACGTCAAAATATGGGGAAATTTCGCTGTCAGTTCCGACTATCTTCTTTTTCTTGAACCAGTGATAAAAGCTAAAGAACTTAAAGAAGAAATTTAGTAACTTTTATGTACATTTATGTCAAAGTCAAAGAAAAGAATATAATAGTATTTTTACCTTATTAGCACATCAGTAACTCCCGAATTAAATATGTGTGATAGTTTATTTGTACAGGAAAACAGGAAAATATGATTGTTCAGGAACCAATTCAGGTAATTAACAACTTTTAATAGTATTTTAGGCAGCAAAAATGTAAACTTTAGCATTATTGGAGGTAAAGGAATAGTTGTCCGAATGCTTGCTTAAAAGATTTTTTTTGAGCCATATTTTAACCATTTTTCAGCACACAAATGAGCCCAGAGCTCAAATTGACATTTATGAGCATTTGTTAGAAGTCCCTGAAGCTAGGGCTTCCTTAACCTATATTTTTATGTGCAACCTAATTACAGATTTTTAGATCTTCCGGTAATGAATTTAATATTTCACACTTAAAAGGATCTCTAAATATTATTTTTTCATTAAATTGATATTTGCTGAAGGAGTCTTCACTTAAGGAGTTGTGTGGGAACGCCAAGCTGAAGCTCCTGTATGAAATGTCAAATTGACAGTTCTATGTAAGAAAACCTCCTAAATGTGAAGTGTGAATTATTTTAGAACAGTCCTATTAAGGAAGCCCTGGAAATTGAATTTTTGAGCACTTAGGTTGGTTTTACAGAAAAATTAATGCAAAAATTAGGTTAAGGAAACGTTCATAAATATGCACCTTACGAACTCTTTAAGCTAAGGTTTCATTGACGTACCTTACGTCAACCTAAATGTTTAAAAAGGCTCCTTTTCTTACCTTTTGAAGTGGTGCTTCTTACCAAAATTCAATGTTCTGTCTTTCTTTATTTTGTTATTTCCACTATACCGTTTTTGTTCAATGACTGAACATAATAATCCAAAATTGATGTTTACTTCACATTTAAAATATAAGTCATACCTGGAATTGTTCATTGAAAGCTTCTCAAGTTGAGGTTTTCTCAAAGAATGTAAAATTTTTAATATAAAACTCTCATAAATGGGAATAAAAATAATTTTTTGATTATTCGTTGAAGAAAACTTTACCAGCCGCAATTTTGCTACATTTGGGTTGATTTGAAAAAGTCGATATAAATTAGTCTGATATTCTTTAATTTAATGCACTGTGTGTTTGTTAATTTTATTATTTTAGAAGAAATGTCCATGATAATGTGATTTTATTAATTTTTCAGGCCGCCATTTGGCACTGTCTCAATCACTATGCTTATAATGACGCCGTATTTCTGTCTGAACGTTTGTACGCCGAAGGTATGATCCTAACTATGTTTCGTACTGATTTTTTATTAAAATACTGATTATTTGCAGTAAAATCGGATGAAACATTATTCCTTCTCGCAACATCTTACTACAGATCCGGTTTGGTAAATCATACGTATGCTATACTAAAAAAGCACCCTGGTTCTTCCCTCCAATGCAGATATTTATTTGCATGCTGTGCTACGGAACTAAATAAGTAAGTATTTTACTGAAAACTATTGTTTCTGATTAGTAATTTGACTGTAGGTATTGAATTATGGAAATTTAATGACTACAAATTCTTTTCACTCCTGAAGATGGTCCAGGTGCGACCGAAACTGTAGAGTAAAAATATATATTAGAATCCTTGACTGAATTTCTATAATTTAATACTTACTCCATTACTGTCTGAAGAGTTCATAGAAAATAATATTTTGTGTATACTTATTATTGTGACGATGAACTTCAAAAATTCTGATGTATTATTTTTAAATGATATAATATTTGTAGATTTTACGAAGCAGAAATAGCGCTGACAGGAAATGACGCCCAGCAGAAGAATTTAGACGAACTAGTATCAGAATTTGGAGACCAAGCCTCATTCGCTTTGCAACTTTTAGCCAAAATATGTATTAAAACTGAACGAAAGACTAAGGCCGCAGAAGCATTCAAAAAAGCCTTGAAAATAAATCCATTTTTATGGACATGTTTTGCAGAACTTTGTAACAGAGGTGAAAAACCAGACGCAAATCAAGTTTTCCAGCTTAATGGACTCGATAATTTAACAATGTGCCACGGTGTATATTATAATACAGTGGAGAATGTTACTCCTAATCAAAATATTCAACAAGATCCTATTTATCATACGATTACTCCTTCTTCGGGGACTGTTTTGCAAAGTACAGTTAATACGACAAAAATGTGCACGCCTGATGAGAGCCCCTTAGCCAATCCTCTGATGTTATCTGGTATAACATCGCTTCCACAGACGCGGTTAAAGCAAGTAAGATATCGAAACCTAATAGGAAACGCTAGTTCAGTTAGCCCAATGACCCCAAGTTTTGAAATAATTAATTGGGAAAACAGCCCGGATTTGTATTATGGAACACCAATTGTCTCACAACCAACTTTAACAGAAGCTAATGATCAAAAGTCGTTAGCAAAAAGAGTTAAAGCTCTTATCAACCGCAAGGAAACACCTTTACAAATTAGTAAACCTGTATTTAGTCAATCTAGTAACGTCCCTAGCGCTATTTCATCCCCAAGCTCTCCTGGATCTCTAACGCAAAACGTTCGACGAAGCTCGAGATTATTTAGTAACAGTTATTCAGTTAAAGAAAATAATAAATCGCCAAATAAATTCGTAACGCCTAAATCCCCGTCTAGGAAGAGTAATAAACGTTTAGCTAAGACAAATTTGAATAAAAATGCTTATAGTGAATTAAATGCGAGAAATCGAGAAAAAGAACGACCGGAAACAATAACCTCGGCTGAAAAAATAGCGAATAGTGCAATAAATACAAACATACAACAATCAGTGGTAATTCAGAAACATTGTGCGGAAGGTTTGATGCAGCTGATGCGGACGCTCGGACAGGCGTATGGATATTTGGCGCAGTTCGAATGTAAAAAAGCTGTTGAGTGTTTAAGTGCGGTTAGTCCTCAACAGTATAACACGGCTTGGGTGCAGTCCGTTTTAGGGGTCGCGTATTTTGAAATGACGGAATATGAACAAAGCGCCGAATTTTTTGCTGAAGTTCATAAAAGGGAGCCTCATCGGCTGCAGTACATGGATATTTATTCGACTGCTTTGTGGCACCTTCAGAAAGAAGTAGCTTTATCGGCACTTGCGCAAGATTTAATCAAATTGGACAAAAATTCCCCTGTTACGTGGTGCGTAGCTGGTAATTGTTTTTCGTTGCACAAGGAGCATGATACAGCAATTAAATTCTTCCAGCGAGCTGTGCAAGTCGATCCAACTTTTACTTACGCCTATACGCTTTTAGGTCATGAATATGTTATGACGGAAGAGCTAGATAAAGCAATGAGCAGCTATAGATTGGCTATTTGTCAAGATTATAGGCACTATAACGCCTGGTTTGGTATAGGAACTATTTATTCAAAACAAGAACGATATCGTTTAGCCGAAATTAATTATTTACGCGCATTATCCATCAATACTCACAGTTCAGTAATAATGTGTCATGTTGGGGTCGTACAACATGCATTAAAACAGGCCGATAAAGCCCTACAAACACTAAATACAGCAATTGCTAACGACCCTAAAAACCCTTTATGCAAATTCCACCGAGGACAAGTCTATTTCAATCTAGATAGACACACGGAAGCATTAAAAGAACTAGAAGAACTAAAAGAAATCGTTCCTAAAGAATCTCTTGTTTATTATTTAATCGGAAAAGTTCATAGAAAGCTCGGAAACACAGATTTAGCTTTGATGCACTTTAGTTGGGCCACCGATCTGGACCCTAAAGGCGCCAGCAGCCAAATTAAAGAAGCATTTGATCCATCAGTAGGCCGGGCACATACCGACGACGAATCTCCCCAATCTCCTTCAGCAGAAGACTTTCCTAGTGATAGTAATTCGGTGCCTCAGGAAACATCACAGGAGGAACTCGCATTTAATGGCTTGCCAGAAGATAGTGACAGTGACATTTTGTAAATTTGCTGTTGTTTGATGTTCGCTTATAATAAAATGTGTAATTAACGGCGTGAAATATTAAGCTTTTGTTTGCACACTACGGAAAATCAACTGCCACAAGTAAAGTCTCAACTTATTCGAATTTACTTTTATCAATGATTGGAACATGTAACCCAAAGATATTTTATTAGTCTTAACAGAGTTAGAGACTTTATAGTGTTAATTAACATCCGCAATTATAGAAGATTGTTCTTCAATAATAATTGTAAAAGTTCATTACTGTATAATTAAAATTTTGATGAAATGTGAACATTTTCTTATTTTAAAATATTATTTTTAATTCATCTGGTAAATTGTAGAATCAAAAATCTAGAAAAGGACTCTTAATTTTCAAAAATAAATTATTCAATTCATTCGTGTCTATTCGTGACATTTCAGAATCATTCTTGTACGTAATTGAAAATTCCTATATTTTTCGCGACACTCTTAAGTTCTCACAAAATTCATGATTTCCTGCAGCCGTGTGTTCTATTACGCGAACCATTTGGAACCACTTTTGGCCCCTTAATAACTCACAATCTATTTAACATAAACACGTGAAATTGGGCTCAATTTATTGAAACTCCTTGGATTGAACTAGAATCCCAAAATTTAATGAATACATCTCAAACGGTTATTGAGATATTGATGTCTGAAAATCGGCATTTTTATCAGAACATTTTCCAACTTTAACCTCGACGTAAACGCTACGGACCGAGCGGCAGCCGCGCCTAATAATGCAACCAGTTCTAAAATTTACTGTTTTACATGTCAACATAATAGCTTTGACATATTGAAACATTATTTTAGAGTCCAAATTAATTCAATTAATCCTAATAATAAAAAGGTACAGCTCATAACCTTCGTTTGTTTACTTCTACACAACTTTTTAGTAACTACAAAAGGAAGTTACACAGATACTGATATAGAAACTAGTACGATACAAAGAATAATGAAGACAAGAAAAGCCTGCAAGAAGATTAAAAATTCAAACAATATTTTAATTCCTCGGAAGGTGCTGTGCCCTAGCAAGATCAAGCTATTGAACGCTCATTAAAATAATATGAAAGAAAAGGAAACAAACATTTATTATTTATTTATAAAAAAATAAAATAGAAACAATCAAGTGTTTGAATCAATTTTATTATTCAATTATATTTCACCAAGTGAAATCTACTTCATTTCTTGGAATTATTAATTTTACGGATCACTTTTGGATGATAAATAATAATAATTTCTCTACAAAAAGTTGTGATATCCCATGCAAAACATAAATATGAAAATGGGAGCCAAGTTAAATATTAAGAATAAATGCGTGGTTGTCGACTTCGCCGACAAAAGAATTGTGATCTAAACGGATGCCAAGTTCTGTAGATAATCCTGAAATTTATTTGTAAGTCCATACAACATTCTAAAACAGATTTAAAACAGAATTTCTTGGTTTTTCTGCTACAATAATGTTTGCTATTTAAAAATATAATTTCTTAAATAAACAGTCGAATTATTTATTTAAGATCGTTTTCTGACGTGTTTTTATTCTAAATAAAAGTACAAAATGTAATTTAAATACAATAATAAAGATAATGAAACATAACTAAATAAAAGAATTAAATTACACGTCTTTTCAACAAGTAAAGTAAAGTAAGTGAAGTATTTTACAATAAATTATAACGTCAGCCAAATCAATCAAAAACTGAAAGTTGTTTCATTCTAAACCATCACAACACCTAGGGGCTGTAGCTGTGGAAACAACTTTACATTTATACAAAGCAGTTAACATAGCTTTGAAGCTCAAGATTTGATTTGACTAGTTTTTACCAGTAAACCAAATTTATAGAAGAGTAAGATATATTGAACTTACAATATAAAAATAGTAACTTGTGTATCACATAAATAAGATAACTTGATTAGCCAAATGCATATAAGATAACTTGTATATGAAAACTAGCCAAGTCAGATCTTGAGCTTTAATTTATCCCAAGTTATCTGCTTTGTGTAAATAATTCGACTGTTCAAATTTAAGAAATTATGTTCTCAAATAGCAAACATTATTATACAGAAATAGTATATTGTGTGGCTAGGGACGAAACAAGACGATTTCAGCTGAGGGTGAGTGTTGCTTGCCCGAGAGAAGCGAGGGCTGGCATAACCCTCGGCTGAAATCGTGTTTTGTCCCGTGCCACACACTGTATTTTTCATAATACCTGTATTGAAACTTTCCACATTACAAATTTGTTATAATAAAGTAAATATTTTTCTTTTGAGTTCGCAGGTAACAAGTCGAGAATAGCTGCTTGTGCTTTATCAATAAGATGTTGTGGTGTACTTGGAATTGTCGTATTAATACTTTTTTTCTTGAAACTAATCGTCTTTTCAATTTAATTTATAGTTACGAATACAACAACTGTCAAATTATCTTAGGTTATATGATTTTCATTTAGAGATTGACAATGAACAAATGCGACTCTGCCAGGGATAAAACGATGTAAGAAACAAATTCAGCGGGCAGAAACAAGCTTGTTTCTCCCCTGAGGTAGAAACAGACTTGTTTCTGCCCAGCTACACTCGCATTTGTCTGAAATTGTCTTGTTTCTACTGACAAAACAGGCGCGAAAACGCCCTGTTTCAATGCAGATATTATGAAAAAACAATTGTGTTTCAAATTTATTTTAGGTTGTTGTATGTTTTTATAAATAAATTCAGGATTATCTACAGAATTTGGCACCCATATTCTTAATATTGAACTTGGCACCTATTTTCACATTTATGCAGAGGCGGTCTTATGCCTGTATTACACGATACAATTTATTGGTCAATTATTTTCAAAAGTTGACCTTCAATTTATTGTTGTGTGTAATATGTCCAAAATTTCCACAATTTTTTCTTGACCAATAATTGACCAAGTTATTTTTGAAATAGAACTGGCTCTATTTTTCACCAGGGTATTCTAGGGAGATTTTGTCGTTGCCAACATTACTCATATTAGTTATTTCGCGTCAAATGATAATCTTAGTGTTGACAAAGTATTAATATAATTTTGTAGACAGTTGCCCTCAGTATATTAATTTTTGTCATCTCTACCAGGCGTTAGAAACTCATATTGCAGCAAGTGGTACATTGAAAATAGTTCACGCTCC
This sequence comes from Dromius quadrimaculatus, assembly GCA_963989225.1. NCBI lineage: Eukaryota > Metazoa > Arthropoda > Insecta > Coleoptera > Carabidae > Dromius > Dromius quadrimaculatus. The sequence goes on from OZ022329.1 coordinate 7,623,988, forward strand.
AATTAAAAGAGGGTGCTGTTGCTAGTTTTAAAAGTTTTGTTAAAAAATAAAACTGTTTTACCTACATTATTAAACATCAAACGTCAAAAATTCAAACAGAAAATTCGTTACATAGACATAATCGACATAAAACATAATAAAGTTTTCGTTGTTTGTTAATATTAAAAGTGCTTAGTTAATATAATTATTCTCTTAGGTACTTAGACGAAAATTTTACTGTTCTTTCCAGGTAAATAGATTATAATATTAAAAACAGGTACTTATATTTGTTGACATAGAATGTATAATTAAAATTGTACTGTTTTTCGTTAATATATTAGGAATTGGTATTTATATTTATTGACATAGAATGTACTGTTAAATCTTTCTTTTGTAGGTGGACGACTTTGAATTTGCATTTGCTCAAATATGGGGGTGATTTTTAAGCCGATTAAGGAACATCAAATAGGGAGGGATGAAGCACTGAATATAAATACAAGAAGAAATCGTATATTTCTTCATATTCCATTTTATTCTGCATTGTTGCGAATAGTGAAATATTGTGTCTATCGTGTTTTTACTGTGCTCAAGATGATTGGTTGCTGTATTCCTGGCTGTATTGCTACTGGTAAGTTTATTTTGTCTAGTATAGTAGAAAAACTGTCTAATTTTTTTAAATGTAAGCATGAAAAATCGGAGGAAAGCAACTTTCTTGACTAATATATCACATTCCACACTACAACAAGTCTTGAAAGTTAAAACTACCTAAATCGTCTTCATATGTTAGTTTATATCTTGATATACAAATTTTAAATAGTCATGACACGTTCCTCATGGTATTTTTCCCGTGATTTCACTAATATTGGATATTATCTAATCCAAAGGGCCATAGTATCAATGAGCCAATGTTAAATAATCAATATTTAAGATAAAAGTATAAAAAGTTATTCTCTAATGCACGAGCGGATAAAAATACGAGTATCGTGAATGCATAGATACATTTTACTTGTGCGTCTTACTATGTTTTTTCTTCGATCATTCTGATTTTCGTAAAACAGTCAATAATATAAAAATATTTTTTCTTTTATGGGTGTCACTCTGACTGCTACTATTGATAGCTAAGGAAACGATTTTACGAATTGAACTGTTTTTCCTGAATTTGATATAGATGTTCTAAAGAATTTGAATTAAAATATCAAGTTTGAAACGATCAAAAGTCATTTCGACGTTGTAAATTACAAAAAATTGTTTAACTTTGTGATAGTGTTTCTATACCTTTCAGATTGGATAAAATAATAAAACAGTAATTTCTAAATATGTATTAGATAATATATAGTTACTTTAACGTATTTTATTGTCAATTCCCAAATATTATAATTAGTTATTTATGTATCTAGTGCGCGAAATTATACTTTGGTGCTTGAGAATTAACGTTTTGTATCGAGGCGGGAGCCGAGACAAATCATTCGAAAGCCTCAAAGGAATTTCATGCACGAGTTACATACACAACATTTTCTTTACAGACGTAAAAAAAAAATATAAAAAACTATTAAAATACAAAAATTAGTGGAGTACTCTTTTTAGACAACGTGCACGAAATAATAAAATGAAATCAGTGCTCGGAATACTTCGTGTCCGTTACCATGATAAACAACTATTGTTGTACAAATGTCATCATTTGTTGAAAAATGTTTTTTATTAATTGCAAATGAATTTAAGGATGTTCTTTTTTGCTAGGTGTGAGCCTTCATCGGTTTCCCAACCCCAAGAAATGTCCTGAACTGTTTAACGTTTGGTTAGAAGTTATCGGACTATCTTCTCTACGGGATATGACAATGGAGCAGGTTTATCAAAATAGGCGAATTTGTTTTGCTCATTTTGATCCCAAGTACAAAAGTCCAGGAAATCCCAGGATACATCACAATGCTGTTCCCTCCATAGGACTTCCAGGTATTGTACAATTCCATTTTTTCAATACAGTATGTACATCTATTTATAATATATATTTATAATAACAGTACTTATTATTATTGTTACAGGTGGAACGTTGCAAATTGAAGACAATTCTACAGTCTCCAATGCTTCTGAGAATATTGTTGATGCAGCAGGTACTTTTTACTTATTTTATAATGTTTATAATTTGCTAATTTGGTTTACTGGTAAAAAGTATGATGTTTCAGTCGTACAAAAAAATTTGTCAGGTGTGCTGAAACATTTTTTTTGTACGACTGAAATATCATACTTTTTACCAGTAAACCAAATTAGCAAATTTTTCTGGAATTATGTTAACGAAAACAAATGGCTTGATGTCTCTAATGCTTTAGAATGATTAAAATCTTTTCACTAATCCCGAAACCATGTATTCTTTGTACTAATGTAAAAAATAATCATAGAATAACTATGTTGCCTAGAAAACAATAATTATGAGTAATTATCATTATTGCTAATTCTTTATTTTTTTTCTAGAGGATCGTCCATTGACTCCAATCGCTGAATTTCCATTGCCTGGTCCTTCCGGCCTTTCAAACATTGTAATGCCGACACATCAAGATCCTGTTTCCTGTAGAGACGAAGGTAATAATAGTTTTTATTTTTTTGTGGACTTCGCCTCTTGTCGTCCAGCAATTTTAGCGCTCCCGAAATATTCTTTTTTGTACGACTGAAACATCACACTTTTTACCAGTAAACCAAATTAGCGAATTTTACTGGAATTATGTTGACGAAATCAAAATGGCTTGATGTCTTTAATGCTTTAGAATGATTAAAATCTTTTTTCGCCAACTGTCAAAAAAACATGATATTTTTGTATTGTTATGGATACGCAAAGTTCGTGATTTTTTCACTAGTAAAAAAATGAAACATATTTTTTCACTAGTGAAAAAATGAACATATTTTTTCACTAGTGAAAAAAAAAATTCTATCTTTGCACACCCAATCTAATATAATTCAGTTTAGTAATGCTACAAGGATAGAAACAAACAGGTATTTAACAAAAAAGAAATATGAATTTGTACACAAAACTACTTATTTTTGAATTTAAAAATTAATTGTTGACAGTTCTTCATTTATCAAACAATAATTGCGCATACTTTTGGTGACAATACCCAGGTGAATGCAATTTTTTTCTACATTTTACTGAATAAAACAATTATTATTGTTGATCTATTATTTTTTTGACATATGGCGAAAAAATATTGTTTGTATTACGTGTGCGAAGTGATTGTATTTTGTTGCGCTTTCGAATGAATTTGTTACCTCGACCTTACGGTCGCGGTTAAAATTGACATTATCACGCGCAACAAAAAAAACAATCACTTCGCATACTTAATACAAAAATAACTATTTTACCCATTCCGAAATCATGTATTCTTTGTACTAACGTAAAAAATAATTATATAATAGCTATGTTGCCTAGAAAATAATAATTATGAGTTGTTATCATTGTAGCTAATTTTTTTTTTTTTTTTAGAGGATCGTCCATTGACTCCGATCTCTGCATTTCCATCGCCTGGTCCTTCCGGTCTTTCAAACATTGTAATGCCGACACATCAAGATCTTGTTTCCTGTAGAGAAGGAGGTAATAATCGTTCTTATTTTCTTGTGGACCATTGACGGAGATTTAGTGTCATACAAATCCCCAGATTATTGAACATATTTCAAAAACTAGTTTAGTATGTGTGAAAATCAAATAACTTTATTAATTAACTTGAAAATAGATTGAAAACAATAATAGTACTTGACGAATCTTATGTATGTAATATCAAGAAGCTAGATCTGGGTACGGAAAAAATTAACAACATATTTCAATGTTCATGTTGTTAATCATCAAATTTTGTGTGCTTAAAACCCTTCATAAAATTTATTCACTATTGAATATTGTGTTTATATATTTTTCTCCTGGATTGAATCAGTTGTTGCTTAACTATAGTAGTTAACCCAGTCAAAATAGTGAATTTTTATTACTCATGCAGGATGAGTACTATATTGAGCACGTTTTTCTCTACGAAATAATAGAATCGACTTTTTCTAAACGGCATTGAAAAGAAAAAAAAAATGCCCATCACAGTTTGCATCCGAAATTTTGCAATACTTTGTGTTTCAATCCATCGAAAATAGTGGTAATTTTTTTTCAAAGTTCTTCAATTCGAATCATAGGATAATAATTAAATTACTTGTGATTTTTTTTACAATACCATAACATTTTTGCAAGATTCATTTTTACGATGCTATCTAATTTTATCTAATACTATCCGATTTGAATTGTTCGATTCTTGTTTTTTAGGGCTTTTAAATGCCTTCAACTTTGTCCATACAACATATTAAATATATTTGCAGCTATTTCCACAATTTAGGGAAAAACTAGTTTTCGATAAATTTTTTTGTTTCTTTCTTTTACATATAAAGAATGCTACTACATATTACGAGTTGAGTTTATGTAATATAGCTTATTCAAGGCCTGTAGAACACTATGGTACCAGTTTCATGCTATTATGATTTTGCCAAATTATAGGGTTTTATCCGTATATTGACTGACCTATAGGCTATGTGCAAGGGGGCGGAGTTTGAACAAATATCGATGCGAGCGCTCATGGTGAGCACCATTGTAACCATTGAACTCCATTTCACAGAATACGTCAATGAGCTGTCATTGAGCATTGTAGTTTAAAAGTGAAAATAATTGCATATAAAACATGGGAAAATGTTTGTTTTGTTCCAGGCTGTTATGTTAAGGATGATTCAAGTGAAATATAGTTTCATAGATTTCATGTACCCAGTTATAACATAAAAAAACGAGTGAAGTGAATCAAAGCGGTAAATAGAGTATTGTCTGTCTTTCATTATTAATCTATATAACAAATATGTTTGTAATTCAATTGTGAAATTAGAAATATTCATCATCGATTTGGGATTCATGAATTTACCTCTATCTCTAATTTGTAAGATGTTTCAGTGATAGAAGTTTGTCAGATGCACTTCGCAATAATTTTGTTGTTAATATTGTCAGCAACATATTCTTCAACATGTTTAATATGGCAAAACTAATTTCACGCTTTTCTTCAATGCTTCCTCGGTAAAAGGGATACAGTGTTTGATAAATACAAACCCGATCTGCAAGATCACGGCGTCATAATTTGAGGTTATCCTGTCAATTTGAACGGTTTAAGACGTTTTCTTTATAATAAGTACGTTATAATTGAAGAAAAAAATACTCAAAATAGATCATTTCACTGTAGCTTTTATGCTATGCAAGTTATATTATACGTACACAGCTGAATTAAATAATATTAGTACATTTAAAAAATTATAGGTATGAAACAATGATAAAATGGAGCTCAATCGTTCTCCATTGCCCGCTAGAGGCGCTAGTAGACTTCATGCACGTAGGCTATAGATCTGAAAATCATCTCTAATAAAAGTATATTAATGTGAAATCCAAATATTTTACTTCATTGTTTTCATACTGATTTTTCTATTTCAGAGCTTCTAAGGTCAGTAAAATCTCGTAAGAAGATAGAACTAACACCCAAAGCCAGGAAACTATATGATTCGGCTATAGTATTTAAACGACGAGCAGAAAGGAATAGGAAGAAATGCTTGAGTTTCAAGCAGAGGCTTGCGTTGGCCGAAAAATATTCAGAAACTAAATCCTTTCAGGATGTTTCCCACTCCTTAACACCGGCAGGAACAAAATTTTTGTGGCTTCAAACCAGAGAGGGAATGAAAAAACCTAGAGGCAGACGTTTTACTACTACTGATGAAAAAACGCTATCTCTCTCTCTTTTCAAGAGAAGTCCTAAGGGATACGATCTGCTGAAGGAAATGTTTACGCTGCCTTGCAGAAAAACATTGAACAACTTCCTTGGCCAGTTGCGACTGAATCCAGGCATCAACGAAGCCTTATTTTCCATATTAGAAAAGCAGGTGGAGAAAATGCCAAAGCATCACAGGTTATGCTCTATTATTTTCGATGAAATGAGTATATCACCTCATGTGAATTACGATGTGACAAATGATTGCGTACAAGGTTTTACTGATAATGGTCAATATAAAACTAATTCTTTTGCTGACCATGCATTAGTTTTTATGGCAAGAGGTGTCATAAAAAAGTGGAAGCAACCACTGGTCTTCACATTCTGCGAGGGATCCACTAAAAATGAAATATTGAAGAGTATCCTGAAAGATGTGATTGCAAGGTTGCAGAATATTGGTCTAAAGGTTATTTGTACTGTTTGTGACCAAGGTAAACCCAACCAAAAAGCTGTGAATTCTTTAATTGAAGATACAGCTATTGAATACAATAAAAAAGGAGAGGAAATGAGAGGAGAGTTTTTCGAAGTAAACGGCCAAAAAATAGTACCACTATTCGACCCTCCACATTTATTGAAATGTATTCGCAACAATTTGCTCAAATATGATTTGAAGTTTGAGGAAGATGGAAAGCAAATGACTGCGAAGTGGAAACATGTCATTGATTTGTATGAAGAAGATATAATAGAAGAAAGCTCAGATTTGAGAGAACTTCCGAAGCTAACGGAGGCTCACGTTCGCCCTAAAGCCAACGAGAAGATGAAGGTCAGTTTCTGCAGTCAGGTTTTTAGTCAAAGACTAGCTGCATCTCTACGATTGAGAAGTAAATATTGTAAGTATCACATATAAAGCTTATATTGTAGTTGACGTCAATTGGCAAACAATTAATATTGATTTCATATTGTTATAGGTCCAGATAAAGCTGATTATATTGAGACGGCCCGCCTGTTCATCTTCTTCGACAAACTGTTTGACAGTGTCAACAGCAGCACAGTTGAAGCAGTCACTGGCAAAGAATTGAAGGGTGCCCTCAAAGAAAAATCACCGCACGAGGAGTTCTGGCGCGTCGCGGTCAAAAAAATCTCCTCCATGGTGTACATAGAGCGAACAACAGGCAAATGTAGCAAACCTGACTGTTTGAAAAATTGGATTAAGACAATCCGTGGCTTCGAAATGATCTGGAAAATTTTGCAAGCGGATGGTATCAAATTTTTATTGCTTCGTAATTTCAATCAAGATCCGCTTGAAAATTTTTTCGGCTCAATTCGAAGCCAAGGTGTACGGAATGTCAATCCAAGCTGCCAATCATTTATAGCCGCATATAAAACTCTTCTGATAAATAATTTCATGGCACCACATTCCATTGGCGCAAATTGTGAATTAGATATCTCTGAAGGAGCGTTGACCACATTGAAAGAATTATTCAATTCAGGATCTTCAATCATCCAGTCATCCACAGAATTGAATATAAATAATATTATTGAGTTGGATGAAGATTTCAATGCATCTTTGAAAACAAATTTTTGTTGCGGATACATTTTAAAAAAATTGAAAAGAATTTTAACTAATTGTGCAACATGCAAAAATAATTTAAATGCTGCTCATTTTGGCTTACAGCATGAACTGATTCGTGAGAGAGAATATTTGGACCAACAAACCCTGCTGCAATATCCTTCATTTTCAGCAGCAACATGTTTTACTCATATTAAAAAAATTACATATTATGTATTAGAAAAATCTCCGACTAGTTCATGTATAGTTAGAAGTATAGAGGAATATTGTCAAAAAAATGTAAATTTCGATTTTTTGGAATGTGAAATCCATAAAGAAAAAAATCAAAAAAAAATTATACATGACACAATAATGCTAATAATGTATGGTTATTTAACTGAAATTAATAGGATTTTATGTGGAAAAAAAATTGTACGTAGCATCGTCGGTCATAGCTTAAAAAAAAATGCTATCAAAAAACGAGAGAAAATGATGAAAAATAAACAATTGGCTAAATAGTATTCATTGTGTTTTATTTATTGACATATTTTTCTGTCTGATATTTTTCTATCTTTTACAATTCTATTTTAGAAAAGAATTATTATTATCTGTAATTCTTTTTTAAAATAGAATTGTAAAAGATAGAAAAATATCAAGCACAACTCAATATTTAATTTTTATATAACGCGGCTTTTTTAAATTTAGTTCGGCTCCAAACACCAGGGGTCTATACTGTACGTAGTACCAGTCTTATATATGGGAGATTCCGGTCTATAGTATATGTTGTCTATGATCTCTACTATCTCACTTTCTCTCTAACCACACTTTTTGAAGTTACGTCAGAAATTATAAGTTGGTAGTTCTGATTTTTCTTGACGAAAACTTGTATCGTGTAATATGGTACAAAATATTTTTGAGCTCGACAATAAATTGTTGAAAACTTGACAGAAAACTTGGTCAATTTATTGGTCAATAAATTGTATCGTGTAATACAGGCATTAGCCTACTTACCGCCCGGGTGCAAAGATAGATGAATTGCGCCCCACCCCCTCCTTACGTACATATTTTTTGGATGAATCTTCGATTTTTGGAAAGTTTGAAGTTTTCTCTTTCAGGGTATGTAAGTTAATTCGACGTCGAGTCCATCACCCCTACCACACCCCTGAGATAAAAAAAAATGTTCTTGATGTCAAAAAATGTCAATTTTTGAGAACTTGTACCAGGTACAAAAAAAAATCGTGGACTCAATTCACGATCCAGGAAATCAAGTTCATTCTTTTTACTTACTTGCACAAAGTGCAAGGAAGTATTGTGAAACCGACAAAATTCACATATCGAGATTTGATGGATATATCCGTTTTGAGCATCCCTGAATCCATTTTGACTATTTTTTGGCTTGATGTCGGTACGTATGTTCGTACGTGCGTGCGTAACTCGCAAATCTCAAAACTGGTTGAACATATAATGTTGAAATTTTGTATTTAAGACTGGTATAGGGTCTAGTTGTGCACCTCGCATTATGGTTCCAATCGTCTGTACCGGAAGTGCACTTTATTTGAAACTTTTTTCGAATTTTCCGCATGAATCCAGAATGATCAACCGTTGGATGTTGAAATTCAGTATTTGAACTTGATGTTGTATCAGAATGGTTATCTGCTATTTTTGTGAGAATCGGCCAGGCCAAAAGTGCACTTTACTTGAAACTTTTTTGAATTTTTTGCATAAATATAGAATGATCCGCCATAGCATATTGAAATTTCGTATGAAGAACTTCTATAACATCTTATTGTACATCTTGCATTACGATCGGCTTAACCGGAAGTGCACTTTACTTAAGACTTTTTTTGAATTTTCCGCATAAATCCAGAATGATCAGCCCTATTTTTGTAACAATCGGCTGGGCCGGAAGTGCACTTTATATGACAGACTTTTTGAATTTTCCGCATAAATTCTAAACTATCAGTCGTAGAATATTTTAATTTTGTATCAGGCACTTTTGTAATATCTAGTTGTACACCTTGCATTATGATTGCTATCGACTGAGCCGGAAGAGCACTTTATTCGAAACATTTTTTGAATTTTCCGCATAAATCCAAAACGATTGAACGTAGATTATTAGAATTTAGTATTTAGGACGATTATACCGTCTAGATGCTCATATCCTATTTTTATTGAGATCCATCAAGCCGGAAGTGCACTTTACTTGACAGTCTTTTCGAATTTTTCGCATAAATTCGAACGATCAGGTGTAGAATATTGAAATTTGGTATTTCAGTCTGCTGTAGCATCTGAATGATTGCCTACTATTTTCATAATAATAGACTGAACCAGTAGTGCCCTTCAGTAGGAATTTATTTTTTAATTTTGCGCATAAATTCAGATCTGTTGGTAGTCGTAGAATTTTGGAAATCAGTATTAAGGAATGTTGTAGTATAAAATAATGGCCTACTCTTTCCATAGCAACTGACTTGGCTGAAAGCGCATTTTACTTGACAGATTCTTAGAATCTCTTGGATAATCCAAAACGATTAACTGTGGAACGAGGAGATTTTGTGTTTGATGATATATACAATCAAACACAAAATCACATCGTATTATATATATATCCAATGATGTACAAGTAAGTCACGTGTTGTTCACGTCAGATTTTTCTCTAGATTGCGCAAAAAATGCGACGATTTGACGCGGTTATGAAATAAACAAGAAAAACACATTTTGTGCTTTTTTGGCCATAACTCGGCTAATCTTGCACGAAAATTGATGAACTTATTAAAACCCAGAAGTTCATCAATTTCAATTAGCCGAACTGTGAACAAAAAAGCGCAACATGTTTTTTTCTTTTTGTTTAATGCATAACTTTGCCCTAAAAGAGACAACTTCAAACTTTCCAAAACTCAAAGATTCATCTATTTCCAATCAAAATCAACCGAGTTATGGCGGTTTGAAAAATCAGAATTTTTGGTATATATTTTGGAATTTCAGAATGAAACATTCACTTACCAATTCGGCAAAAGTAATTTGCTAAACTATTCTTGGCATTCGTGATAACTTATAGTCCGTGAGACAGCGCATAAATTTTTTGTTGATTACCGCTCACTTGAAACTTTGTGAGTGGCTTCATTGTGATGAGTCCGACAACTTTTTCATTTGGCAAAATTCTAGATTTGGGGGCGTTCACCCGCGATGGCTAATTAATTGAAAGAATATTACCGTGATACTGATCTCTACACTAATCGAAAGATTTTTTGATAATAGAATGAAGGAAAAATATTGTCCGACATGAATATTGAGGCTACCGGCGAGTCCGATTTGTCATAAGTACCAACATACTTACCATTAGTACCAACATACTTATGACAAGTGCGGCTTGTCGGATTCACCGGTAGCCTCAATATTCATGTCGGACAATATTTTTCCTTCATTTTATTATCAAAAAATCTTTCGATTAGTGTACAGATCAGCATTACGGCAATATTCTTTCAATTAATTAGCCCTCGCTGGAAAACGCCCCCAAATCTAGAATTTTGCTAAATGAAAAAGTTGTCGGACTCATCACAATGAAGCCACTCACAAAGTTTCAAATGAGCGGTAATCAACAAAAAATTTAGGCGCTGTCTCACGGACTATTAGTAAGTATTATGAATTAGTATAAGAAGAATAACATAAGAGAAAAAGATTGACATTGTATATTTATTGATAAATTCCTATTTAAATGACTTCACTGAAAGATCGTCAAATAAGAATTATTAGTTACTTTTCGACTACATATAGACGTGGATCATCAAATGATTTCATTTGAAACTAACTGTAAACCAATAATATGACAAAATTTGCAACGACATAAATAACGTTTGATATGTTATAAACAGATTATAATAGCTTCAGCCCGATTATGATAATATTCGTTGGTTCGGCACGTTTTTATTAGCAAGGCAGTAAGATAACAAGGTTTCTCCTACTTGCTCAGTAGGTCCCTATATTGATGCTCACAATCCCTTATTTTGAATATTTTTGTGTTTAAAATTATTTTATTAGTCCTGATAAAATTGTTTTTCGCTTTGAAAGAAATATGTTCGGAGCCCAGCTGCCGTCCTTAAGGATATGGCACCGGAGAGCCATGCATTCCTGCTCAAGACGCCCCTGCATTTATGTTTATGTCTGCCTAGCCTACGCAAATAATCATTTTATATATTTTCTTTCATTTATATGCTCTATGTACAAGCCCTATCTCAGTTAAGTTATTTTATGTTTTTTAACGAAATTTAGCTAGTTCTTGAGCAATTTATTGTAATTAATATATAATAAACAATAGGTGGAAGATGTCGAGCACATTGCTGATCCGAAAATGATTCCATTGAAGATTATTACCTGCTTAGTAAGAACGGTTTGTTGGAAAATAAAAGACTCGATTATATTTATGTTTATTTAATATCTAAATTGAACTTTCCAAACGACGCTCCTATAAAAACTGATAATAAATCAAACATACAATTAGATTTACAAATCTGTCATTAAATGTCCAAATATAAAACTTAAATTAATTTTCAGTCAAATTAAAATCTTCCACCGGACGAAATGTTCTTTAAAATATTTCCTTGCAATAAACTATCCAGCGCTTTTTGAACTGACGGGTCGTTAAGAATAGGGGCAGAATTCTTTGTATTTGGGGGAGGAATAGTAGGTGCTACAGCTGGAGTGGGTGCTCCAGGGCCTTTGTTCAAAATACTCATGATTCTATTTTGGAGCTCGGCTTCTTTAGTGAAGTCTTTTTCAGTTTCGGTTGACTCACCAATTTCTTGCTTGTACTGAAGTTCTCGTCTCTCTTGCATGTATTTTATAATGCGATCATACTGTAAAGTAGTCAGTTGGCGATTATCGGCCAAAAGGTTTAATAGAATTTGTATTGCTTCCGGATGGCGCTCGGTTGAAACTGGTGCTGGCCCAATGGAGACAGTTGATGGGCCAGTTTTTTCTCCTCGCTTATATGCGTCAAAATTGCGGGAAATTAATGATACTGCGTCATCCACTGGCATATTTCTATGTTCTGAAAAAAATTAAAAATACATCAATTCAAACTATTATACCATATTTCTACTTTTAAAAATTTATTAAATTTACGTCTTCATCCGAAAATTTGTACGTATGACACGCTACAGGTCGCAAATTTTGACCAATTTCGGTTATTATTTATTTTATAGATTGTAAACTATCAGAATAGAACCTTATTAATTTTAGTCATGATTTGCCAAGTAGTTTTTATAAATAATTATCCGGACGTTTATTTCTTACTGTCATTTGTGCGGGCGAGAAGATATGCTTTCTCCAATTCAATAAAAATGTTAGCTTACGTGCATTATTTCCAAATATTACACACAAGTTATGCATCATTGTTCGAGATTCCATGTAAGTATAAAAAGTTTTAACCAATGAAGTATATACTACCTTGTGGTATGCCATGCAAGATATTCAACGTTAAGCTTTTGTGCTCTTCATTTTGCGGCATGACAAGTATTGCATACAGACATCCCCGACTTGATATATTGGCTAATACTCGACCGATTGGTACATCTTCGTTAGGAAACAATAAGTCCACTGTTAGACCAATCGACTTTAACCGATGCTCAATGTATTCAGCGTATTCACTAAAAAATAAACCCTCTAATATTTGTACTTACTCAACGAATTAAATATTTACGTTAAAGCTTTCGACACAACAATAATTTCACAGTCGTTTCGATCAGGATTTGCAGTTTTCCGATCATTTGAAGGTTGTGCCGCAAATCCAGAGCCCGAAGTGAAATCCCTTTCGTAGAATTTTGGCCCATCTCTGCGAAAACTAAAATAATTTTATTAGAATATTTTTTTTGAAAACAAAACTATACCTGTAATCGCGCTCTTCTCCAGCCGGAGATATATCTCGTTCTCCTCCCATAGGACCACCTCCACGGCCTCCTCCTCGAGGTGGACCACCTCCTCTCCACATTTTACGAGGAGGACCTCCATCCATCATAGGTCTAGCTCCCCCCATTTGTTTCCCAGGAGCTGAAGATTCTTCGGCTTGCATACCAGTAGGATTCTTATTTTTGTTGTTATCTATTGCTTGTTTTACATTTAATTTCCGGCCTTGGAACATTACGCCGTGTTCTTTTTGAATTGCCAATTGTGCAGCATTCTCCTCTTCGAATTGAACAAAACCAAACCCTCGTTGAACAACTACACCGAGAATGTTTCCATGGCATTTGAAATGCTCTTCCAAGTTACTAGGTGTAACAGATTCATCTAAATTTCCCACATATATTCTGCAATTTACTGTAGCCGGATTTCTCATGTAAGACTTATTAGAGCTATACATAGCTGAAAACAAAAAGTAGTTAGATACTTATCAGTAATGCTAAATTATTTTTTTATACTTATCGTGAGGTTAGAAACAATGTTGACAGTACTTTTTTGAATGTCAAAACTGTTAAATTGTACGTTGTAGAGGTTCTAAAACAACACATCGATCGTGACACGAGGAGATTGCGTTTGCGTAGCCTGCGATATTCGCAACGAAAACTACCGCTAGTGGCAGCACTGAGCACCGAGAATTGCGCAAGCTACTGCTATAAAAATAATGAATTAGAAGTTTAGGAATATTTTATTTGAATATCGCAGCGTGATTTGATCGTTTAATTCAAATTCAGTATTGCAGGCGAGTATTTTTTATTATTATTTATTTTTAAAACATCAGTGGACGTACGTGTGTTTCTTACTTCGTACGATTTAATTTTTGTTTTTCTGTCTTTTGACTGATGCGGAAAAGTTAACAAGTTAACAACTTTTTTTAGCGTCGTTTGTTGTATTTTTGCATTACTTTGAAGTTGATTAGATTATATTAGTGTTCAATAGCTCGTGATACATGAAGAGATTAATTTGATTTAATTTGGAAGTCGTGAGTAATAAATTTATGTGTACCCTCCGGTACACTTTGTACGTTTTGATACTTTGAATTTCAAATGTTTGTTTGCAAAGTTAAATGGTTTTGTCGGTAGTGCATAATACCTTTATCAGAGAACGAACCAGTGGCTCATCATCACGATGATTATGTCCGTGCTTGAGGTAGCACGTAAATTTGCTAAGGGATGATATGCAGGAAAGCTCCTTGGGTGTAGATTTCGTTGGACAATAAAATATATCTCATTATCATAAGATGTTAGATCCGTTAAAAAGGCACAAAAAAAGCAAACCAGAAGACAGAACTCAAGATAGAAGCGAAGAAAAGAAACATTTGAATATTGAACAAATGTTGAATAAACGATTAATAAAAATCTTTTTCAGCCTTCTCTTTCAGGTCATCGTCATCAACAGCAACATCAGCAGGACGTAAGCCTATTTATTATTTTTATTTAATTTTTTTTTACAGCTACTACTGATAAAATTATTTATGATAATTTTTATTTTCCTATTTTATTTTTGTTTTACTATTGATTTGATGACTTATTTATTGTTTGTATTTATTTGCAGTTGATGGCATCCGTCTCCAACGTCGTGAGACTCGCAGTTCGAGGAACAGCCGTCGGAGGGATCTTTGGGATTCACCGTTGGACCTGATGGCATCTTGGGATTGAGACGGCATTTAACTACGACGATGGAAGATTAATTTTAAAAATCCTCTTTCAACTTACCATGATCATAACCTGCAGTTTTGGGAGCAGATATCAAATAGATTTGGACATATGGAGCTGCTTTGATATCTAAATCAGCTCTAACACCTGGAGCAACCTGATCATCTGCAGCAGTTCAAATGTAGTAAGTATCATAATCTCAAAAAATTTATATGATTTTCATTCAAACTTTAATAGTTATTTATGATATAAGGCCCGGTTTCACCCAAGTCAGTTAAATTTATCTACAGGTTATTTTGAGCTAGTAACTATAGTTACAATTGTATTAACAAAGGTTTTCGTATAAAATAGCCTCTGGTGAAACTCGCCCTAAGTGTTAAAAGTGTCATTTTATTTTGTGAGAAAGGAAGTTTGGGACACGACGCGCAGCGGAGTGGCGTAAACTTTGGAACAAAATAATAGTTATTTATGATATAAGTGTTAAAAGTGTCATTTTATTTTGTGACAAAGGAAGTTTAGGACACGACGCGCAGCGGAGTGGCGTAACCTTTGGAACAAAATAAAATCACTTTTAACACGTATTTCATACACTATTTTTTATACAAACACTATTGTTAGTGATAATAATGCGAAATTGGTAAAAATTTATACAAATTATGACATATTAGATGAACTGTCATTTATATAGCAACCACGTACTCTTTGATAGCAACCAATGTCTTGTTCTTATTTAGACAGTTTGACAGATATTTTGAATGAAATGGATAGTCAAGAATATAAATTAATTCCAGCTGAAATTGACGGAGCAGCTACTAGAACTGTTCATTATCTATTATCTTCGAAGTCGAGGCAACAGTATGAGATCACCTACGGACGTTTTTTGAAATGATGCGAAGATAAAAATGTTTCTAGTAAATATTATGAGACTGTTTTTTTGGCGCACTTTGAGGAGGAATCCAAGTTGTGGAAATCGTCAACGTTATGGTCGAATTACTTTGTATGTAAAAACTATGTTGAAAATAAAGAACAATCAAGATTAAGCAAACATTATATATTAGTGTTGAAAGTGAAACACTTTTAACACGTCGTCAATGGTAACGTGTTAAAAGTGAATCACTTTTAACACGTCGTCAATGGCAACGTGTTAAAAGTGATAACAATGTCATAAATTGTTATTTTTAATACGCTAAGCAACCATTAAAAGTCGTACTTTTAATAGTGTTTGTATAAAAAATCACTTTTAACACGTATATCATACATTATTTTTTATACAAACACTATTGATAGTGATAATCTGATAATAATGCGAAATTGGTAAAAATTTATACAAATTATGACATATTAGATGAACTGTCATTTATATAACTATGATGAAAATAAAAAACAATCAAGATTAAGTAAACATTATATATTAGTGTTAAAAGTGAATCACTTTTAACACGTCGCTAATGGTAACGTGTTAAAAGCGATAACAATGTCATAAATTGTTATTTTTAATACGCTAAGTAACCATTAAAAGTCGAACTTTTAATAGCGTTTGTATAAAAAATTATTTATTTAATTATCATCGTCAATGTTCGGATCAGTTCGGATGCTCTCTTGTTATAAACAAGCCATAGACGCCATATTGTTGAAACGTAATTATGAGTTATAAATTGATGTTATTTTATATTAAAATGTGTTAACGGTAGTAGTTTAGCAGTAAAAATGTGTTAAATTTGCGACATTAATCAATTATCTATCGATTTATACTAAAAAGATAATTAGGACGCGGTTTTTAATAGTTAAAAATTGATATCAAAATTTGTTAAGCACAAAAGCTCTTCATTGGTTATTATATAAATGAGTTTTTTAAGTTTATTTGATAAAAATATTTGTTAGAAGCATACAAAACGGCGATTAATATTAATGCAAGCAATGTTTGATAGTTTTTCCAATAAAATAATGAGATTCAGAATATATTTAGAGAAATATTTCAGTGTATGTTTTCACGTTATTTCGGAATTCACTTTTGTTCATGCTTCTAGGCATAAGCAAATGAAGAAAATATATCGATAAATATCCTATTCATGAGCAGTACCGTTATTTATCGAGACAAAATATCGATATATCAATATTTTTACCTAAAACCAATAATTATCTGAAAGTATTCTCAAAATACATCGCAATATTCAAGTGAAACTCGGAAAGTTGAAGAACATGTAGAAATTGTGAAAATGATTTAATGAAAAAAAATCTCAATATCATACACACAAAAACACAAAAAAATCTAGAAAGTAGGCGAATTAATTTTATTTTTAAGACTCGTGCACCAAATCGGATATATACGCAAATTCATCCAACATAAATATGCAACGTATGAAATCGGATACAGAACTGCGTTCAAACAAAAAATATCGAATTTGATATTTAAATGATTGGGGCTATTCTGTAACTCGATCGATAAATTTTTATCGATCATTATCTATTTCAGCCAATAACGTAGGTAGCACTGAAAAAAATTCTGAATATTCGCTTGTTACAATTGTTTCTATTTGTAAAAAATCTTGTCGATCGATAATAAGTTAATGATTTTGTTACAGAATGCGGCCGAATACTAGAAAAAAAGTTGATTATTTAAAAAAAATATCGATATATCAAAATCTAGCCTACTTATAAGCTTTAATTATTTCACAAATACGGTACAGAGAATGTGTCGGTTGCAAATATTTATTTCCGCGTTATTTTTGGATTTATGGCCAATTGCACCGCTGACTCTTGAATTTTAAGTGTCGCTTGATTGAAAAATAACGTATCAAGACTTGAAAGTCAAATGTGACATGAAAATTGCTGTCATTATTCCGATTCGATATTTTTTGCTTAAGTGAGACTTAAAATTTAAGCTAGAGCGGTGCAACTGGCCACCAGGCTTCTTGAAAATTAAAATAAACTCTTTTCAGGTGGAATACTTTCCCTCAGTGGTAGAGAATGACATGGGGGTGATGATCATTGCTTGAAGGATCTGGAGGCTAGTGATCAGGATCAGTCCCAGTGAAGGATTGGAAAGTCAGAATCAAGAGTTATATGACTTGGAGGTCAAAAAGCGAGATGCATTAATAATGGATCTAGAGGTCAAAGACCTAGTGATGGAGAACATGTAAGTTGATTTTTTGCCTTCCTGAAATTAATATCCTGAATTTATGGTATTTGAAAATCAAATTTCCAATAGAAACAAGATAAGCCAACGAAATAAACAGTCGTCAAAAAATGATGACATTTGTACATCAATATAGTTTGCAAAATGTCGCATTAGAGTTGTTTATCATGACAACGGCCACGAAGTATTTCGTGCATTGATTTTATCTTGACAACGTGCACGAAGTAATTCGTGCATGTTGTCAGGAAAAAGAACTCCTCTAATTTTTTAATATATTTTTAAAATTTTTTGATGTCTTTAAAAAAAAAATTGTATGCAACTCGTGCACGAAATTTCTTTTGGAGCTTTCGAATGACCTTCATGCTCAAGCACCAAAGTATAATTTCACGCACTAGATTCTAGACAATGATCATTTGTGAGGTATTTGAATGCTAGCTCATTGTTGCAAAATATCAGTGTTACAATATTAGTTATAATATTGGATATTGTTGGAAAAGGTTATATAAGTCCACGTGGACTGGTAAAAAGGGGAATAATCAATCAATAAAAGTGATTGCTACCGATTTTATTATTGTGCGACGAATTATAGAGTAAATAAGTGTACTGTCATCATAAAATCACAATAAAATTTGTGACAAATTGGTGTCAGATGTGAGATCCTGGAAAATTGAGTGAAAATAATTTTGGATCCGGACGGCAAATGAGAAATTTGGTTGCAGTGCTGAAAAATTGTGTTCAGACTGTTGTAAATGCCTACAACAAGAAGCGTAGCAACTAGTGAGATGCAGGAACAGCTGAACAGAAAGTGGCCATAGCTGAACGGAAAGCATCCGCAACGGAACAGAATCAAGCTACGAAAGTCATGAAGAAGAAAAAAACGAGTTTGCGAAAGGTTCACGGAATCCATGGAAAGGAGAATGAATGATTTTTTTTGTTTACTAATTCAGCACAGCTTATTGTGTTACTTGTTTTTTCTTACTGTAATAAATGAATAAATAAATAAATCTACAGAAGGTAAGGAAGTGGCAGTAGCTAAAGAAATACAAGCAGTGAAACAATCTTCAGCCTAGGAAATGAGATTGATGGAGAAGAAAGTACCAGAAGTCACAGAAGGTATTTTTACAAAGTTGGAGAAGATATCGGAGTAGAATGAAACTATGATAGGAAAAATCCGGGAGATAGATAAAGAGACTGGGAAGGACCATACAAAGTCATAAAATGCTTGAACGACATTTTAAAATCACAATAAAATTTGTGATGAATTGGTGTCAAAAGTGGGACTCTTGGAAATTGAGTAAAAGTAATTTTAGATCCGGACGACAAAAAAGAGAATTTGATTGCAGTGTTTGAAGTGCTGGAAAATTGTGTGGGAACTGTTGTAGATACTTCCGATAAGAAGTATGGATGGAAGATGCAGGAATAGCTGAAAATGTTTATAGAACTAGTAAAAACGACAACAGCCATAGCTAAATAAAAAGCATCCGCAATGGAACAGAAGCAAGCATGGAGAAGAAGAACGAATCTGCGGAAGGTATGAAATCAATGGAAATTGAATCCACAAAAGATGTGAAAGTGGCAGTAGCTGAAAAAATGTAAGCAGTGAAAAAATATCCAGCCATACAGAACTTACTGAAGTAAAGCATCGAATCAAGCAATAAGAGATTGATATGGAAGCGAAAATAGACTCATTTGTCACCGAAACACTACAGAGCCTTTATCTAAACGGAAATGGTGCAGTTCTATAATTGAAAAGTGTTCCGATGTCTTTCCAAGAACGCTTGGATTATGGAAAACTGAGGTATAAATTGAAGCTGCGCTTCGGGGAGGAACACACGAAAGAGCTGCTACATGGACAGCTACGGAATTATTTACAGCTGTAAAAGAAGATCTGAGAACGTTCGCGTATGCTGTGCTGAGTCTGATTGGAAAAGCTTTCGTAGATTGTTCTAGATCAACGCAAGAATTTGTGGCGGTGAGACAATTTATGGATGGCATTGGTGGTGACGAGATTGGACAATTCGTGCGGCTAGCGAATCCGAAGATGGTAAAAGAAGCGCTAACGAAAACGTTGAAACTGGCAAGCAAGATAGTTGAAGCATGAAGAAGAGAGACGGCTCAAGATGAGGAATAACACGACTATCGTAGAGAATCGGCAACGAAAGCGGTCTTCTCGATTCATACTAACGTTATTACATTATTATTATTATTATTAGTGCGACTAGAAGGGTCATATTTGAATAGATTGTCGCGTCAAATGCTCTGTCGATTGTAGTGCGAATGCATCATCGGATAAACTGAAGCTAACCAGTTTTGGAAGGCGGAAGCTGGCTGAATCGCCCATCGAAAGTCCCAAAGGCATCGATCTCAAGATGCGAAAAATAGAAACAGCGAAAGTAGTTGCTTCAAGAAATTATCTGGTATCTTCTTGTTGCGAAGAGGGGCTCCAAATGAACTAAATAATATCTCAAAAGATAGAACGTAACTGTGTGGTACTGGAATATGGTACTGAAAGAACTACAGCGGGCTCAGCTCGATGATTCCGTCTAGAAACCGATTTTAGTGTGGATGAGCACCGACCAGAAGCTTGATTATCAAGTAACATAAGCTGTGAATTCAATTACAAAGATCTATTTATCGCAGTGGAATTTTCTGAGAGTAAGGAACGGTGTATTATTCCGACTATGGAAGAATTTCGATGGAAAAAAGGCGTTGAGAAAGCAAATTTGGATATAATTTCATCAAAATGAATCAGGCAGCAAGAAGACGAGAGGACAAAAAGGCCCAATAAGTAGGTCAAAGATCTTTAATATGTTTATTTTCCGTCTTTTCAGATACTTTATTACAAGAATTTAATGGTATATTTCGTTAAATTAAAGAAAAATTGATAAAATCAATTATGAAGATCAATAATAATTAATTGAAATAATCAATTTCGTTTAAATTTATTATTGGATTATAAATGGCATAAATTTTATATTAATTACCAATCTTATTATCTAGTTGGTATGACTGTCAGCCGCAAAAGTTTGTTGTGAAAATTAATAATTCATTTATTTCTTTGTTATTTTTACCATGCTTGTGTTCAATTAGATTTTTTTCTGATATTTTTGTGCTAAATCAGTTATTTAGTGGTTGCAATGTATTGAATCTGCGAGATTAATCAATTATTTATCGATTCATACCAAGATAGAATTCGGGGCTCAGTTTTTAATAGTTAAAAATTATATAAAAAATTAGGATGTGCAACATAAACAGATAAGTAAGTATTTTGGTTATTTTTAATATTAAAATGTTTGAGAAAAATAGAAATATAATTAAAATTGGTATTTATGCCCTTAAACTCAAAAAAAAAAAGTAATAATATATGATTGATGCCTTTTACCCGATACAAGTAAATTATTCCAATATATTGGAAATAATATTAAATAAATAATATTTATTTAATTATCATCGTCAATGTTCGGATCAGTTCGGATGCTTTCTTGTTATAAACAAGCCATAGACGCCATATTGTTGAAATGTAATTATGAGTTATAAATTGTTGTTATTTTATATTAAAATGTAGTTTAGCAGTAAAAATGTGTTAAATTCGCGACATTAATCAATTATCTATCGATTCATACTAAAAAGATAATTGGGACTCGATTTTTAATAGTTGAAAATTGATATCAAAATTTGGTAAGTACAATGCTCAGCATTGGTTATTATATAAATGAGTTTTTTAAGTTTATTTGATGAAAATATTTGTTAGAAGCATACAAAACGGCAAATAATATTAATACAAGCAATATTTGATAGTTTTTACAATAAAATAATAAAATTCAGAACATATTTAGAGAAATATTTCAGTATATGTTTTCACGTTATTTCGGAATTCAGTTTTGTTCATTCTTTTATGCTCGGGCCACATCTACGCCTAATGCCATTAATTGAGGCGTTGTTTAACAATGAACACATTGTCAATGACAAAATATCAATTGTCACATAACGCCTTAACTAATGGCACTAGACGTAAGTGTGGCCCCTGCATTAGGCATAAGCAAATGAAAAAAATATATCGATAAATATCGTATCCATAAGCAGTATCGATATTTATCGAGACTAATTATTATTGCTGTATCAATATTTTTGCGAAGAATCAGTAATTATCTGAAAGTATTCTCAAAATACATCCCAATATTTCAGTGAAATTCGGAAAATTGAAGACACCTGTAAAGTTGTAAAAATTATAAAAAAAGAACAACCTCATTATCGTATACTCAAAAGTACAATAAAAATGTAGAAAGTAGATGAATTAATTTTGTTTTTGAGACATAAATTCATCCAATATAAATATGCAACGGATGAATTTGGATATTAAGCTGTGTTCAAACAAAAAATATTGATATTTTGATATATCCATATATTGTAAATATGTTTTCTGCGTTATTTCTGGATCCAGACTTCCTAGAAATTAAAATATTTTTTTTCAGGTGGAATACTTTTCCTCAGTGGAAAAAAACATGGATTTGAGCTCAATAAGCGAGATGATAATTACTTGAAGCAGAACTGTCCAAATCAGGTATACGATCCCGGGCCAATACAAATCACTAAATAGATTGGAGGGCAGCAGAAACAAATACGCACACAAACACACAGTTCGAGAATTGGAAAGTCAAAATTAAGAAATATATAAACTGGACAAGAAATGAGATGCATTAAAGGATATCTATAGATCAATACGTAAGTCGATTTTTTGTCTTTACAAAGTGAATGTTCTAAATTTATGGAATCCGAAAATCAAAGCATTGATAAAAACAATTTTTTGGAATTTTCGAGGTTTGATGAAGGTTACTCAATGACTTTTAAGGCAGGTTGTACTTGGAACCGGCCCCAATTAGCTAGCTTCATAATATATAAGAAATATAAACGAATATTTGGATAAATGATGCCAAATAGCCAATTACTTTTTGATGATGGGTATATCATTAGTCTAAAAATCTGTAAATTTAAGTATTTTTTTCCATTACCGGTTGACTTTGTCTTTTGGTTGATATCTGTGGTAGCAATTGTTCCCGCAAAAGTGTTTGAAGTGAGAAAAACAGTCAAGTAATTGATTTAAAAATTGATTTCAAAAAAATAGTTCCATAATAAGTCGATAATCACAATACAAAGATTTGAAAGTTATGGGACGATAAAATGACAATGGCATTAGACTTAAGTTCTGCTATCATCCAATTTTTTTTTTGAATACGAGGGTGGTCGAAAAGTTCTTGGCTAAAAGCATAGATGTCGCTAGTATGACCATAATGCTATTATATTAAGTAAAAACCTTCAAATGGTGCAAAGTTTTAGACTTGTTTTGTTGTAGCAGTGACGGTAAGTAAACGATTTTTTTTCTGTATCATGAAATGAATACAATTGAAGTTCGTACTGTGATTAAGTACTTCATTTTGAAAAGTTTAAGCCTGTTAAAAATAAAAAAAGTGAGTTAGATTTTTTATTAAAAGAATTTGCTCATTTATTTTTGACGCTTAAAAAGTGGGCGGCTGAATTTAAACGTGGTCGTACATTGGTCCACGATGATAAACGCACGCATTTATTTTTGAAATATTAGAATATCTTTGCCAAGCATTCAAGTTATTTCGGGCACATCTGGTTCAGCACAAAATCGATGTTGTACATGTACAGCAGATGAAATAGCCCCCAAGGCGAATACCTTGGTCCCGGATTGACGAAATTCATGATTGGTAATTGGCATGGATAAGAGAAGCGACAGAATGAAAGCCCGATATGATCTGCGAGCTAACAGCCTCAGTTTCAGCAAGGCGAATTGGTGTGATTCTACAGCCCCAGCAGAAGAAGAGAAAAATATCAAAATTACAGAGACTGGGAAGGACTATACGAAGTCATAAAATGCTTGAACGACATTGTATTCCGGAGACGGAAGGAAGAAACGGGAAACCGAAGGTCGGACATGAAAAATTGTGGCCATACCAAGAACGAGTTCCTAAGTCACCGAGGTTAACGGATTGTGTTGGAACTGTTGTAGATACCCACGACAAGAAGTATGGATGGAAGATGCAGGAACAGCTGAAAATGTTTATGGAACTAGTAAAAAAGACGACAGCTGAACAGAAAGTGGTCATAGCTAAACGGAAATAGTTCTGAACGGAACAAAAGCAAGCTACGGAAGCCATGGAGAAGAAGAATGAATCTGCGGAAGATATGAAATCAATGGAAAGGAGAATGATTGAATCCACAGAAGATGTGAAAATGGCAGTAGCTGAAGAAAACAAGTGCAGTGGAAGAATATCCAGCCAAGCAGAAGAAAGTGACAGAAGCCACAGAAGGTATTTCTGCAGAGTTGAAGAAGATATTGGAACAAAATGAAAATATAAAATGAAAAATCTAACAGATAGATAGAGAGCATTAAATCAAGCAAGTTGAACATGATAATTATGGAAGCGAAAATAGAGTCAGCTGTCACCGAATAACTACAGAGCCTCAGTCTGAATGGTGATGGTGCAGCCCTGCGATTGGAAAGTGTTCCGATGTCTATCGAAGAACGCTTGGATTATGGGAAGCTGACATCTGAATTGAAACTGCGTTCCGAGGAAGAATGCATGAGAAATCTGCTACACGGACAGCTACGGAACCGTACACAGCTGTAGAAGAATATCTGACAACGTTTACGTATACTGCGCAGAGTCTGGCCAGAAAAGCTTTGACAAATTGTCGTGATTTAACACAAGAATATGTTACAGTAAGACAATTTATGGATGGCATCGTCGACGATAAGATTGGAAGAGTCGTAAGATTAGCGAATCCGAAGACGGTGAGAAGCGCTTACAAAAGCCTTGGAAATTGAGGCGGTCACGAAGGCGTCAAAATTAGTGAAGAGAGTGAGATGGCTGAAACGAGTGAAATGTGATGAGGCAAAAAGGAACACGACTTACACAGGGACTCGCCAACGAGAGCAGCCTTCGCGATTTGCACCAACGTCACCTAGAGAGAAGAATAAGTTGTTGGCAGTGCGGCAAGGACGGCCATCTTCGAGCAGATTGTTGTGCAAAGCGTACTGTTGATTGTGGCGCGAGCACCTCGTCGGAATACTAAATTTAGCCTTTCTTCGAAAGCAAGGATTGGCTGCATGTCACATCGAGAGCCCCAAGGTCATCGATCTTCAGGTCTAAAAAGAGAAACTAGTCCAGCTGTAGAAGGGTTTGCGGAGAATGTATCATGTAATATGCTGCTAGATATCGGGATGAAAGTCACCATTGTGCATCCAGAAGTTTCTGCAAAAATAAAACAAATTCCAAGAGGACGAGCCAAGAGTCAGCGGATTTTATTAAAGACAGCCAATGGGAAAAGTATACTCTAGTACCCAGCGCAGAGGAGCTTGAATTCTCAAGCGGAATTCTGAAGAACATCATTCATTGCCACAATCGTGCATGTCTGCATATCGAGTTCCTGCGATACTTTGAATGTACTAAATTGAAAAGGACTTATTATCTATAAGCAGAACTCAAAAAGTGTCCTGTAAAATGAAGGCTGGTAACTGCACGGAAGGTGCACCTAATCACGGCCTTTTTTGAATTTTTATTCTAATAATTTAAGTATATACTTTGTTAAATTGTATTAAAAATATATAAAATCAACGACTAAAATCAATAATTAACAAAAAATAATAAATTTCGTCTTAATTTGTGCATTTAATTTTTAATTTTATATTTATTAATCACTAAGTTTATCATTTATTTGGTTGGTATTCGTGTCCTTATACTTTGGTGGCGTTGTTGACATGTCATATTAATTCATATGTTTCCCTGTTTATTATCGACAGAGTGCTTGATTTCGCTATGTTTTATTGTCGATTTATCGCGCTAAATCAGTTGATCAGTGGTAAAAATGTGTTGATTTCGTGAGATTAATCAATTATCTACCGTTTCATACCAAAACAAGTAATCGGGGTTTAATTTTTAATAGTTAAAAGTTAATTCAAAGTTTGGTGCATGAACTCCTGTTTGGTTTGTTACATGAATAAATTTTTGGAGTTCATTCGATGAAAACATGTATGAGAAGCTTACAAAAGGCCGAATAATATTAATTCGAACAATATTTTGGATAGTTTTATGGGTAAGTTATTTTAATATAATATTAATTGTAATATTAGATGATAATACTTATTCGGAAACTATCGAGAATTTTCGGATGATCTTCGTCGCCTATTGTTATAAATAAACAACCACTAGACGCCATCTTTTTCACTGTTGATATGGCTTAGAAATTGATGTTATTTGATATTAGAATGTGTTAATTGTAGTGGTTAAGTGATGAAAAGTGTTAAAATCGATAGAATAATCAATTATCTATCGAATGGTACAAAAAAGTGTACGGGGCTCGGTTTTTAATAGTTAAAAAGTTATAACAAAATATTGGTAAATCAAGTTCTGTTTCGCCTCAATATACAAGTTGGTTTTTTGGAGTTTATTGGATAAGAATAGGTATCAGAAGCAAATATAATGCCGAATAATAACAATGTAAGCAATATTTAATAGTATTTCCAATAAAATAATAAAATTCAGAATGTATTTGGAGAAATATTTCAGTGTATGTTTTTACACTATTTCGGGATCTAGCCTTATTCATATGTATCTTGGGATGGGCAAATGAAGTAAATATATCGATAAGTATTGTATTCCCGAGCAGTATCGATATTTATCGAGAAACAATTTCGATATTTTTGCCCAAAATCAGTAACTATCACATCGCATTATTAAAGTAAAATTCGGAAAATTGAAATCCCGCCCTTATCACATAATATACACACAAAAACACGAAAAAAATGTAAGAAGTAGTCGAATTAATTTTATTGATTCACAAATATGGAACAGAAAATATGTCGAATTGTAAATATTTGTTTCCGCGTTATTTCGGGATCCAGACTTCCTCAAAATTAAAATAATTTCTTTTCAGGTGGAATACTCGACCTCAGTAGAGAATGATAATTGAAGGTCAAGGAACAAGATGATAATTACTCAAAGGATTCAAAGGTCAGTGACCAGGGCAGTCCCAGTGAAGGATTGAAAAGTCAAAATTTGGTAGCATGTGAATTATTGGAGATCAAAAATGAGATGTATTCAAGGATCTAGATATCAATGACCTACTGGTGAAAACACGTAAGTTGATTTTTTGTCTTTCCAAAATAAATACTCTTTTATGGAATTTCAAAATCTAAATATTATTAAACACAATTTTTTGGAAACTTCGAGGTTTGATGAAAGTTATTCTATTATTCTAAGAGTTTTGGAGCGGGTTGTACTTAGGGATCAATCCTAATCAATAAACAATTTTAGAATATAAGAAATATTAACGATTATTTGGATGGCTGATGCCAAATGGCAAATTACTTTTTGATTAAGGTAGTAAATTTAAGCCAGTTTTTTAATTCTCGGTTGGCTTTTTTTATTGGTTGATATCTGTAGTAACAATTGTTTCAGCAATTGTTACCGTGTTTATTTAAGGTTTTATATTGTTAGAAATATAAAATATTTTTGTTTACACTAATGTTTGTGTAAATTTGTTATTTATTTGATAATTTATTTTAATTACGGTCCAAGTTAGTATTCGCAAACAATTTAAAAAATGTTTAATTGTCAGACATTTGAATGCTAGCTCATTGTTGCAAAATATCAGTGTTACAATTGGTCCGCTGGCTGATTGACGGCATTCTGATCAGTTAGAATATTGGACATTGTTAGAAAACGGTATATATGTAAGTCTGTGTAATCATTCAATAAAAGTGATAGCTTGTGATTTTATTATTGTGCGATGAATTTGGAGGTAAATAAGTGTGAATTCACAATAAGATTTGTGACAAATTGGTGTTAGGAGTGGGATCCTTGAAAATTGAATTAAAGTAATTTTGGATCCGGCGGGCAAATAGAGGAATTTGATTACAGTGCTGGAAAATTGTGCTGAAACTGTTCTAGATACCCACGACAAGAAGTATGATGCAGGAGCAGCTGAAAAACTACATACTTCTAATTCCAAAACCAGCGGCTCTTACTGAAGACAGGCAATGGAAAAGGATGCCAGTACTCAGTGAAGAGGAGCTTGAATTCACAATTTGCAGTCTGAAGAAGAAACATCAAGTATTAATTGCCGCAATCGTGGATGACTGCATTTTGGGTGTTGAGTTCCGGCTAGATCTTGGTTGTCTTAAATTTGAATGGTGATGTCCTGCAAATTGGTTATGGAGAAGAAGTATTTTGCGCTGTCGACAAATGGAAATAGAAGTGGCGGATGTTGTTGCTCATGATAATTTCCTAGTACTTTCTTGTTCGGAAGAGCTGGTTCCAATTAATAGACAACATTCCGGTATAAAATCTCCAATTAGGTACTTCGAATTCTAAATATTTCGGATTGTCCACTTCGAATTGAAAAGGGAACACCGTTAAGCAGAAGAGGCTTTGATATTAATTCGAAAAATTGAAGGTACAGTCCCCAAAAAGACCCATTTTCAAGATAACTGCGTCACACAACTCAAAAGTCATTCCACAGAAGCAGCGCTTACTTGACAAAACAGAAAAATAAATTACGCGATTTGATTGGAATATCAATATCTTTACCAAGGATTCAAGTGATTTTGGACGTACATACAAGATGCACAGCGGACCGAACAGTCCCCAAGGCGTATATCTTTGTCCCGGATTGACGAAGTCCATGACATGCAGAAGAGAGGCGTCATTGAACCATCAACAAGTCCCTGGGTCGCTCCGATAGTTCCATTCGTTTTTGTGTATTACCGAAAATTGAACGAATTACCCCGTGCCAAGAATTGACGACACCCTCGATACGACGAAGAAATTACTTGACTGAGTGCCAAATTTAGGAGAACGTTTCTACTGGATTGACTATTTAGAAGACGTAGAAGAATGTTGCAAGACGTGTGAACGCTGTAACTCAAGAAAGAGGCCCACCATTTGACATCGCGCTGAGATGCAGCAGTACACCGAAGAGGATCCATTTGAGAGGATTGACGTGGACATACTTGGACCTTTGCTTATTTCTGAACGGAGAAACAATTACTTAGTTGTTGTCATGAATTATTTCACCAAGTGGCCGGAAGTAATATCAGTAATAAATCAAGCAATTTAAACAGTTGCGGAAGCCCTTATTAAGAACGTGATTTCAAGATTCACAGTGTCATTGGAGTTGCATTCCGATCAAGGCAGAAGTTTTCAAATACGTAATGAAGATTTTGGGCATCAGCAAGAATTACAGCCACAGTGTGATTGCATGTTAGAAGGTTTTTACAAAACAATTCTGGATTATCAAAATTCGTCAACGAACACCGAGGTGATTGGGATAAGAAGATTCACTTTGTCAACTAGCGTACAGGTCGACAGTCAATCACTTAATACACTCCAGCCTAGCTTATGATTGGTCGAAAGCTGCGCTTCTACCTGAAGATAACGAGCAACATTTGCCAGAATGGGTCAGCCATCTTCAGGACAACTTGTGAAGCGTCCATTAGCTGCCAGCGACAGAACGAAGGCCCGATATGATCCTCGGTTCCAACAAGGCGAATTGGTGTGGTTCAACAACCCCAGTAAAGGAAGAGGAAAATATCCAAACTGCAGAGACTGGGAAAGATCATACGAAGTTATAAAATGCTTGAATGACATTGTATTGCGGATACGGAAGGCAGAAACGGGTATTCGAAGGTTGTATATGGTAAATTGTGGCCATACCAAGAACGAGCTCCTGAGTCGCCGAGGTCGACGAACCATGAGGGAAGAGCAGTGTCACAAATATGAAATATCTCAAGTTTTTAATTTATACATGATAATTTATTGTAATTACGATCCAAGTTAGCATTTGCGAACAATGCTAGCTCATTGTTGCAAAATATTGTCACAAATGTGAAATATTTTGAATAATTACTCCACATAAATATTTATTTGAATTCGCTATAACTGTAATCCTAGTTAGTATTGATTAATTATCAGATGTGATTGACAGCCTACGGTTACTAGATGTTTGGTGTTAAACAATTGAATGTTGGCCCATTTTCGGCTTAGGTATATAAGAGTGTGAGCTAAGAGAGGATTAAGTGATTCAGTTGAAGTAACTGTGAGCGATATTGTGTTTATACGAGTTTATAAATTAAATATTGGCACTGTGTTAATGAATTATTCTGAATACAATCTGTGACAAATTGTGGCAGAAGTGAGATCCTGAGAAATTGGGTAAAAATAGTTCTAGGATCCGGACGACGAAGACTGTATTAGGTTGCAGTGTTGTGAAGTGTTTAAAATTAAGTTGGGACTGTTGTGAATGCCCAAGACAAGAAGCATGTCCACCAGCGAGACGCAAGATCAGCTGAAGATGATGATGGAATTCATGAAGTCATCGGCGGCATCCATGGAGAAGAAAATGGCTGAATATACATAAGGTATTTCTGCTGAACTAAAAGTGGCAATGGCTGAAGAAATGCAGGCAGTGAAAGGCGCAGTAGCTGAAGAGATAAAAATGATAAAAGAAGCGACAGAGGAAATGGCTACAGAGTTGAGGAAGATCTCGGCGCAGACTGAAATGGTAACAGGAAAAATCCAAGAGATTGAAGAGAAATTTTATGGGAAACTTACTGAAGTAAATCGTCGAGTTGAGCAAATTGAACAGGATTTAGAAGCAAAATTAGACTCTATTGTCACCGAGAAACTACAGAGCCTTAGTCTCAATAGCGATGGCGCAGCCCTACGGATAGAAAATGTTCCAGCATCCACACCAAGAGGAGTTACATCCAATTTCACCCTGAAATCAACTTCTTGGAATGAATATTTCGCTCACTTTGAGCTGATTTCGGAGAATAATGGTTGAAGTGTGAAACAAAAAGCTATTGCACTGGCTGGAATGCTCCGAGATACAGCATTAGCGGTACTCTCAGGACTGTCCGAACAAGAACGCCTAGATTATGAGAAACTGTCGTCTGAATTGAGACTGCGCTTCGGGGAGGAGCACATGAAAGAATTGCCACATGGACAGCTACGGAATCGTACACAACTACACAAAGAAGATCTAACTACATTTGCATACGCTGTGTAGAGTCTGGCCAGGAAAGCTTTTGCAAATTGTAGGAGTATGTAGCAGTAAGAATTTGTGGATGGTAAAGGCTTTGGAAATTGAGGCGGCCACGAAGGCGTCAAGACTGGCAAAGGGAGTGAGGTGGTTCGAGCGCGATGAGGAAGAGCCCGAAATAAGAAGGACCACGACTTATACAGGCAACCGCGAACGAGAGCGATCTTCTTCTCGATTTGTACCGACCTCACTTGGACCGAGAAGAATTAGATGTTGGCAGTGCGGCAAAGAGGGTCAGATTCGAATAGACTGCCGTACCAAGCATACTGTTGATTATGGCATGAATACGTCATCTGGACGGCAGGAATTACCCAGATTTTGGAGAATGAGATGCTGGCAGTGTGGTCAGGAAGGACATCTTCGAGCAGATTGTCGTACAAGGCACACCGTCGATTGTCGTACGGACACATCGTCAGCAAAAAACAAGTTCACCAGTATAGAGAAGCAGAAGCTGACGGGAAGTGCGGAGAATTCGAGCCAGCCCAACCGTGGAAGGATTCGTGGAGAATGTACCATGTAAAATGGTGCTAGATACCGGAGCAACTGTCACGATTGTCATTATAAAATCACAATAACATTTGAGATAAATTGGTGTCAGAAGTGGAATTCTGGAAAATTGGGTGAAAGTATTTTTAAATCTGGACATCAAAAAGAGGAATATGATTGCAGTGTTTGAAGTGCTGGAATATTGTGTTGGAACTGTTGTAAATACCCTCGACAAGAAGCATAGCCACCAGCTGGAAATATTTATGGAACTAGTAAAGACGCAGCAGCTGAACAGAAAACGGCCATAGCTGAACAGAAAACAAACATCCACATCGGAACAAAAGCAAGCTACAGAAGCCATGGAGATGATGAACGAATCTGCAAAAGATATGAAATCCATGGAGAGGAAAATGATTGAATCTGCAGAAGAAATGGAAGTGGCAGTAACTGAAGAAATGCAAACAGAGAAACAACCTTCAGCCAAGCAAATAAGATTGATGGAGAAGAAAGTGACAGAAGCCACAAATTTTTACTGAGTTGAAGAAAATATCGGAGCAGAATGAAACTATGATATGAAAAATATAGAAGATAGAGGAATATAGAGAAAATAGGCTCAGTTGTCACCGAGAAACTGAAAAACTTTCATCTAAACGGAAACGGTGCAGTTATACAAATGAAAAGTGTTCCGATGTCTATCCAAGGACACTTAGATTATGAGAAGCTACCGTCTGAATTGAAGCTCCGCTCCAGGGAGAAGTTCATAAAAAATGGAAGAATCATCTAGATGATGAAAGCGCATTTTTGACAGCTCATGAATGCTTGTCACTTCAGAGATTTCGCAAATTACCATCTCTTACAATTACTGAGCTTGAAATCAAGCAGTTTGGACAAACTTACGAAACAGCAGCTTCCATTTAGTACTAGTTTCAAGTTGACTATTTAATAGGTACATAATTTATACATGTACAAACTCAAAAATACCTTTTAATCTTCATTGTTTAGTTATTGACTGACAGGAGGTCAAGTGCTGTAGCTTAAAATGATAATTTGATCTTTATCAAAGCTATATAAAAAAAAATACACCAAAAGTGAACAAATTTTCATCCAATAATAATAATTCATTCTAATAAGCTTCAAATTCGCGTCAAACAAGTCATTGAATGAATCCCGGACAGATTTGACAACTGTACATAATAATAGTGACACCCGCGGCGAAAGTTGTAACTAAATTTTTATCTACTTTAATAAATTTTAGCTGCCATATCCCTAATGTCATAGATATCTATGGACATTGTTTCACTTGAAACAAGTTATTGAATAATTCAATTTTCCACAATCACTGAGCTTGAATTAAAGCAATTTGTGCAAGCCTACGAAACAGCAGCTTTCATTTAGTACCAGTTTCAAGTCTGTAAATAGTATAGTTACTGAGATCTCAGCGTCACGCCAGCCAGCCAGCCAGCCAGCCAGCCAGCCAGCCAGCCAGCCAAAGCGAATATAATAGCGCTTTTTTCGGAAAAATGCGCTAAAAACTGCTACATGGACAGCTACGGAACCGTACACAACTGTAAAAGAAGATCTGACAACGTTTGCGAATGTTGTGCAGAGTCTGGATCAACATAATTCATGGATGGCATCGATGACGACGATGGTGAGAGAAGCACTAACAAAAGTCCTGAAAATATAGGCAGCTACGAAGGCGTCAAGATTGGCCAAGAGAGTGAGGTGGTTGAAATGTGATAATGAGGTAAAAAGGACCGCGACTTACACAGAGAGTCACCAACGGAAGCGGTCTTCTCGATTTGCACCAACGTCACCTAAAGAGAAAAAGAATAAGATGTTAGCAGTGCGGCAAGAAGGCCATCTTCGAGTAGATTGTAAAATGCTGTTTGATACCGTGACGAAAGTTACCATTGTGCATCCAGAAGTTTCTGCAAAAATAAGACAAATTCCAAGAGAACGCGCTCAATATCAGCGGATTTTATTATAGACAGCCAACGGGAAAAGCATAGTAGTACTTAGCATAGAGGAGCTATAATTCACAAGCGACAAGCTGAAGAAGAAAAATCATCCATTGTCGCAATCGAGCATGTCTGGATATCGAGTTCCTGTGATACATTGAATGTACTAAATTAAAAAGGACTTATTATTTATAAACAGAACTCAAAAAGTGTCCTGTAGAATGAAGGCTAATAACTGTACGGAAGGTGCACTTAATCACGGCCTTTTTTGAATTTTTTTTTCAATAATTTAATTATATACTGTGCTAAATTGTATTAAAAATATATAAAATTAACGACTACAATCAATAATTGACAAAAAATAATAAATTTCGTCTTAACTTGTGCATCTAATTATAAATTTTATATTTATTGATCACTAAACTTATTATTTATTGGGTTGGTATTCGTGTCCTAATAGTTTGGTGGCGTTGTTGACACAACATATTAATTCATTTGTTCCCCTGTTATTATCGGCGGAGCGCTTGTGTTTGCTATGTTTTATTTGCGATTTATCGCGTTAAATCAGTTGATCAGTGATAAAAATATGTTGATTTCGTGAGATCAATCAATTATCTACCGATTCATACCAAAACAAGTAACCGGGGTTTAGTTTTTAATAGTTAAAAGTTACATCAAAGTTTGGTAAATGAACTGCTGTTTGGTTTGTTACATGAATAAATTTTTGAAGTTCATTCGATGAAAACATGTATGAGAAGCTTACAAAATGCTGAATAATATTAATTCGAACAATATTTATCATAGTTTTATGGGTAAGTTATTTTAATATAATTTAAATTGGAATATTAGATTATAATATTTATTCGGGAATTGTCGAGAATTTTCGGATGATCTTCGTCGCCTATTGTTATAAATAAACAACCACTAGACGCCATCTTTTTCACTGTTGATATGAGTTACAAATTGATGTTATTTGATATTAGAATGTGTTAATTGTAGTAGTTTAGTGATGAAAAGTGTTAAAATCGATAAAATAATCAATTATCTATCGATTGGTAGTAAAAAAGTATACGGGGCTCGGTTTTTAATAGTTAAAAAGTTATAACAAAATTTTGGTGAGTCAAGTTCTGTTTCGCCTTGATATACAAATTGGTTTTTGGAGTTTATTGGAAAAGAATAGGTATTAGAAGCAAATTTAATGCCGAATAATAACAATGTGAGTAATATTTGATAGTTTTTTCAATAAAATAATGAAATTCAGAATGTATTTGGAGAAATATTTCAGTGTATGTTTTTACACTATTTCGGTATCTAGCTTTATTCATATGTATCTTGGGATGGGCAAATGAAGAAAATATATCGATAAGTATCGTATTCCCGAGCAGTATCGATATTTATCGAGAAACAATTTCGATATTTTTGCCCAAAATCAGTAACTATCACATCGCATTATTAAAATAAAATTCGGATAATTGAAATCCCGCTCTCATTACATAATATACACACAAAAACACGAAAAAAATGTAGGAAGTAGTCGAATTAATTTCATTGATTCACAAATATGGTACAGAAAATATGTCGAATTTAAATATTTGTTTCCGCGTTATTTCGAGATCCAGACTTCCTCAAAATTAAAATAATTTATTTTCAGGTGGAATACTCGACCTCAGTAGAGAATGATAATTGAAGGTCAAGGAACAAGATGATAATTACTCAAAGGATCTAAAGTTCAGTGACCAGGGCAGTCCCAGTGAAGGATTGAAAAGTCAAAATTAGGTAGTATGTGAATTATTGGAGATAAAAAATGAGGCGTATTCAAGGATCTAGATATCAATGACCTACTGATGAAAACACGTAAGTTGATTTTTTGTCTTTTCAAAATAAATACTCTTTTATGGAGTTTCAAAATCTAAACATTATTAAAAACAAATTATTGGAATCTTCGAGGTTTGATGAAATTTATTTAATTATTTTATGAATTTTGGAGCAGGTTGCACTTAGAACCAATCCTTTAGATTTAGAATATAAAAAATATTTGGATAAATGATGCCAAATGGTAAATTCCTTTTTTTAAGGGTATATTAGTCGAAAAATCAGTAAGTTTAAGCCATTTTTTCAATTTTCGGTTGGCTTACTTTATTGGTTGATATCTGTGATTGTTCCAGCAATTGTTATCGTAGTTTATTTGAGGTTTTATATTGTTACAAATATGAAATATCTTTGTTTAAAATAATTTTTATGTAAATTTGTTATTTATTTGATAATTTATTTTATTTACGGTCCGAGTTAGTATTCGCAAACAATCTAAAAAATGTTTAATTGTCAAAAATTTGAATACTAGCTCATTGTTGAAAAATATTAGTGTTACTAGTGGTTCACTGGCTGATTGACGGCATTCTGATCAGCTAGAATATTGGACATTGTTAGAAAACGGTATATATGTAAGTCTGTGTAATCATTCAATAAAAGTGATAGTTTGTGATTTTATTATTGTACGATGAATTTGAAGGTAAATAAGTGTACTGTCATTATAAAATCACAATAAAATTTGTGACAAATTGGTGTTAGGAGTGGGATCCTTGAAAATTGAGTAAAAGTAATTTTGGACCCGGCGGGCAAGAAGAGGAATTTGGTTACAGTGCTGTGAAGTGCTGGAAAATTGTGCTGGAACTGTTCTAGATACCCACGACAAGAAGTATGGCTACCAGTGAGATGCAGGAAAAGCTGAAAATGCTGAAAAACTACATACTTTTAATCCCAGAACCAGCGGCTTTTTCTGAAGAGTGAAGACAGGTAATGGAAAAGGATGCCAGTACTCAGCGTAGAGGTGCTTGAATTCACAATTTGAAATCTGAAGAATTTACACCAAGAATTAATTGCCGCAATCGTGGATGACTCATTTTGGGTGTTGAGTTCCTGCGAAATCTTGATTGTCTTAAGTTTAAACGGTGATGTCCTGAATTGGTAATGGAGAAGAAGTATTTTTTCACTGTCGACAAATGGAAATAGAAATGGCGAATATTGTTGTTCATTCGGAAGAGCTGGTTCCAATTAAAGTAGACAACATTCCAGAAGATTTTTTGTTCCTAACTGAGTCAGTGTAAAATCTTCAATTACTTGGAATTAAAAACGGAATACCGTCAGGCGGAAGAGGCGTTAATATTGATACGAAAAATTGAAGATACAGTCTCCAAGAAGGACCCATTTTCAAGACAACTGTGTCACACAACGCGAAATTTATTCAACAGAAGCAGAGTTTACTTGACAGAACAAAAAAAGGAATTACGCGATTTGTTATTGGAATATCAATATCTTTACCAAGGATTCAAGAGATTTCGGACGCACACATCAGGTTTAGCATAAAATCGATGTTGAAGATGTACAGCCGATCAAACAGTCCCCAAGGCGAATATCTTTGTCCCGGATTGACGAAGTTCATGAACTGGTAATTGACATGCAGAAGAGAGGCGTCATTGAATCATCAAGTTCTTGTATCGCTCCGATAGTTCCACTCGTTTTTGTGTGGATTACCGAAAATTGAACAAGTTACCCCTCGATGCTGTTGGAAATCCGAAATGGTTTTCTACCTTAGATTTGCAGAATGGATAATAAAATCAATCACACTTTTTACCCGTTAGATGCGATTACTAGTCATCAAGCTATGGGTACTCTTGGTTTTTGTGGAGAATCTAATCCGCGACCTCCGGATTATAAAGCCAACTAATTTGGACTGAGCTACGAATACTCAATGGATATTGTCAAATCGAAATTAACGAACAAGATAAAGATAAGACAGTATTTACATCCTGTGCGGACTTATGGCAATTTACAGGCATGCCTTTTGGACTCTGCCCCAAGCACAATTGATGGAGAGAGTTGTCATGGAAAACTGCACTTGTTTATCCTGATGATGTAATAGTATTCCAAGCAACATCCCCGAACTGAGAAGCTCCCTGGGTTTGGTTAGTTATCATCGTCGTTTTGTCAAAAATTCTCATTGATCGTCAAGCCGCTGTTCGCTTGAACAAAAACAATCGAAATTTTGTGGTTACCGGACATCCACCTGAAGACAACGAGCAACAGTTGCCGGAATGGATCAGCCATCTTCAGGACAACTTGTGGAGCGTCCATTAGCTGCCAGCGACAGAATGAAGGTCCAGTATGATCTGCTCACAGTTCCCGGTTCCAACAAGGCGAATTGATGTGGTTCTACAACCTCAGCAGAAGAAGAGGAAAATATCCAAATTGCAGAGACTGGAAAAGACCATACGAAGTTATAAAATACTTGAACGACATTGTATTTCGGAAGACAAACGGAAAACCGAAGGTTTTACATGGTGAATTGTGGCCATACCAAGAACGAGTTCCTGAGTCGCCGAGTTTGGCGAACCATAAGGGAAGAACGATGTCACAAATATGAAATATCTTAAGTTTTTAGTTTATACTGATGTTCATTCAAATTATTTATTTGATAATTTATTGTAATTACGATCCAAGTTAGCATTTGCGAACAATGCTAGCTCATTGTTGCAGAATATCATTGTTACAATTGATCCGCTGGCTGATTGACGGCGGTCTGATTGGTTAAAATATTCAACATTGTTGGAAAAGGGTATATAAGTCCACATGGACTGGTAAAAAGGGTAATAATTAATCAATAAAAGTGATTGTTACCAATTTTGTCATTGTGCGACAGATTTTAAAGTAAATAAGTGTATTATCATTATAAAATCACAATGAAATTTGTGATAAATTGGTGCCAAGAGTAGGATTCTGGGAAATTGGGTGGAAGTAATTTAATATCTGGACGGCAAAAAGAGGTATTTAATTGCAGTGTTTGAAGTGCTGGAAAATTGTGTTGGAACTGTTGTAGATACCCACGACAAGAAGTATTATCACCAGTTAGATGCAGGAACAGCTGAAAATGTTTATGGAAAAACGACGACAGCTGAACACAAAGTGGCCATAGCTAAACAGAAAGCCTCAGAAGTTATGGAGAAGAAGAAATCTGCAGAAGGAATGAAATCACTGGAAAGGAGAATGATTGAATCCACAAAAGATGTGAAAGTGGCACTGGCTAAAGAAATGCAAGCAGTGGAAGAATATCCAACCAAGCAGAGGGAAGTGACAGAAGCCACAGAAGGTATTTCTGCAGAATTTACTGGAGGAAAGAATCAAATCGAGCAGTTGGAGAATGATATGGAAGCGAAAATAGACTCAATTGTCACCGAAAAACTACAGAGCCCAAATCTGATCGGAAACGGTGCAGCTCTACAAATGAAAAATGTTCCGATGTTTATCCAAGAACACTCAGATTATGAGAAGTTGACGTCAGAATTGAAGCTCCGCTTTGCGGAGGTGCACATAAAAAAGCTGCTACATGGACAGCTACGGAACCGTACACAATTACTGTAAAAGAAGATCTGACAACGTTTGCGAATGCTGTGCAGAGTCTGGCCAGCTTTCGTGAATTATCCTGGATCAAAACAAGAATATGTGGCAGTAAGACAATTTATGGATGGCATCGGTGACGACGATGGTGAAAAAAGCGCTAACAAAAGCACTGAAAATCTAGGCAGCCACGAAGGCGTCAAGATTATGAGGTAAAAAGGACCACGACTTACACAGGGACTCGCCAACGAGAGCAATCTTCGCGATTTGCACCAACGACACCTAGAGAGAAGAAGAATGAGGTGTTGGAAGTGCGACAAGAACGGCCATCTTCGACCAGATTGTCGTGCCAAGCATACTGTTGATTGTGGCACGAGCACCTCGTCGAAAAACTAAATTTAGCCTCTCTTTGGAAGCAGAAGTTGGCTGGATCTCACATCGAAAGCCCCAAGGTCATCGACTTTCAGGTCTAAAAAGAGAAACCAGTCCAGCTATAGAAGAGTTCGTGGAGAATGTACCATGTAAAATGATGCTAGATACCAGGACGAAAGTCACCATTGTGCATTCCGAAATTTTTGCAAAATAAGAATTTCCGGGAATACGTGCTCAAAATCAGCGGATTTTATTAAAGACAGCCAATTAGGAAAGTATACTACTGCTCAGCGCAGAACTCAAAAAGTATCCTGTAGAATGAAGGCTGGTAACTGCACGGAAGGTTCTTCTAATCACGGCCTTTTTTGAATTTTTATTCCAATAATTTAATTATATACTTTGTTAAATTGTATTTAAAATCAATAATAATTAACAAAAATAATCGGCTCACTTTTACATCAGGAACCTAGTGACGTGCGCATGCGCGTACCTTGCACATGTGTTGCTATAGTCAGTGGCTTTCAAACAGAGAGAATTTCACCTAAATACGTACATGTTGTGTGCCTCGCTGACAACAATGGATTTTTTTCAATACTAGTTGGCCTATAAAGCTTGATTTAGGTTATGTCTTGGTTGGTAATTTTTTTCGAACTGGAAAAACACTAATTAACTGTTTTCCAGTACTACTTGACCTAAAAAGCTAGGTTTAGCTCATGTTTTGGTTTTTTTTAAACCAAAAAAACACTGATTTACTGTTTTCCAATATTAGTTGGCCTAGAAAGCTCGGCTGCTTTTTTTTCTAAACAAGTAAAATACTAATTCCCACCGTTCTAATGCCACTGGAAAATTTCTTTGCATCCCTGTGGCGCCATCTCTTTTTACTTTTATAACTACCACTAGGTAAAAGTCTACAATATTTTGGACAGTTTTATGGGTAAGTTATTTTAATATAATTTAAATTATAATATTAGATTATAATATTTATTCGGGAATTGTCGAGAATCTTCGGATGATCTTCGTCACCAGTTGTTATAAATAAACAACCACTAGACGCCATCTTTTTCAATGTTGATATGAGTTACAAATTGATGTTATTTGATATTAGAATGTGTTAATTGTAGTAGTTTAGTGATGAAAAGTGTTGAAATCGATAGAATAATCAATTATCTATCGATTGGTGCTAAAAGAGTGTACGGTACTCGGTTTTTAATAGTTTAAAAGTTATAACAAAATTTTGGTAAGTCAAGTTCTGTTTCGCCTTGATGTACAAATTGGTTTTTGGAGTTTATTGGATAAGAATAGGTATCAGAAGCAAATTTAATGCCGAATAATAACAATGTAAGTAATATTTGATAGTTTTTTCAATAAAATAATGAAATTCAGAATGTATTTGGAGTAATATTTCAGTGTATGTTTTTACACTATTTCGGGATCTAGCTTTATTCATAAGTATCTTGGACTGCGCAATTGAAGAAAATATATTGATAAGTATCGTTTTTTCGAGCAGTATCGATATTTATCGAGAAACAATTTCGGTATTTTTGCCCAAAACCAGTAATTATCAGATCGTATTATTAAAGTAAAATTCGGAAAATTGAAATTCTGCCCTCATTACATAATATACACACAAAAATACAAAAAAAATGTAGAAAGTAGGCCAATTTAATTTATTTTTCACAAATATGGTACAGAAAATGTGTCGAATGTAAATATTTGTTTTCGCGTTATTTCTGGATCCAAACTTCCTGAAAATTAAAATAATTAATTTTCAGGTAGAATACTCAACCTCAGTGGAGAATGATAATTGAAGATCAAGGAACTAGATAATAATTATTACTTGAAGGATCTAAAGGTCATTGAACAGGGCAGTCCTAGTGAAGGATTGAAAAATCAAAATTAAGTATTATATGAATTATTGGAGATAAAAAATGAGATCTATTCAACGATCTGAATATCAATCACTAGTGATGAAAACAAGTAAGTTGATTTTTTGTCTTTCCAAAATAAAATTTTAAAATGTCAACATTATTAAAAACAATTTTTTGGAATCTTCGAGGTTATGAAAGCTATTTAATTATTGTTAGAGTTTCGGAGCAGGTTGTACTTAGGAACCACTCCTAATTAATAAACAATATAAGAATATAAGAGTTATAAACAAGTATTTGGATAAATGATGCCAGATGGTCAATTACTTTTTGATTAGGGGTATATTAGTCTAAAAAACAGTAAATTTAAGTAATTTTTTGAATTCTCGGTTGGTTTTCTTTATTGATTGATATCTGAGTAACAATTGTTTCAGCAATTGTTATCGTGTTTATTTAAGATTTTGTATTGTTACAAAATATAAAATATATTTGTTTACATTAATGTTTATGTAAATTTATTATTTATTTTAATTACGGTCCAAGTTAGCATTCGTAAACAATGTAGAAAATGTTTGATTATCAGACATTTGAATGCTAGCTCATTGTTGCAAAATATCAGTGTAACAATTGGTCCGCTGGCTGATTGGCGACATTCTGATCAGTTGGAATATTTGGACATTGTTGGAAAACGGTATATAAGTCTGTGTAATCATTCAATAAAAGTGATAGCTTGTGATTTTATCATTGTGCGATGAATTTGAAGGTGAATCAGTGTACTGTTATTATAAAATCACAATAAAATTTGTGACAAATTGGTGTAAGAAGTAGGATCCAGGAAAATTGAATAAAAGTAATTTTGGATTTGGACAGCAAGAGGGGAAATTTGGTTGTAGTACTGTGAAATGCTGGAAAATTATGTTGGAACTGTTTTAAATTCTGACGACAAAAAGCATGGCCATCAATGAGATGCAAGAACAGCTGAAATGCTGAGAAACTATATACTTTTAATCCGAATGGTGATGGCGCAGCCCTACAAATAGAAAGTGCCCCGATATTTATGTCGAGAGAAGTTACTACTAATTTCACCCTGAAACCGGTGCCGTATGATCGCAAGACATCATGGAATGAGTGTTTTACTAATTTCGAATAATAATGGCTGGAGAATGAAGCAAAGAGCTATTGTACTAGCTGGATATAGCATTAACTCTTACGATTGTCTGTACAAAAACGCTTGGACGTCGGAGTTGAAGTTGCGCTTTGGAGAGGAACACATAGGACAGCTACGGAACCGTACACAACTACCTATACATAAAGAAGATCTGATTATGTTTGTTTATGCTGTGTGGAGTGTGACCAAGAAAGCTTTTGCAAATTGTCTTGGATCAACACAGGAATATGTGGAAGTTCATGGATGGCATCGGAGGCGACGAGATTGGGCGCTAATAAAAGACCTGGAAATTGAGGCGGCTACGAAGGCAACAAGATTGGTCAAGAGAGTGTAGTGGTTGGAATGTGACAATGAGGTAAAAAGGACCACGACTTACACAGGGACTCGCCAACGAGAGCAATCTTCGCGATTTGCACCAACGACCTAGAGAGAAAAAGAATGAGAAGTTGGAAGTGCGACAAGAACGGCCATCTTCTTGCAGATTGTCGTGCCAAGCGTACTGTTGATTGTGGCACGAGCACCTCGTCGAAAAACTAAATTTAGCCTCTCTTCGGAAGCAGAAGTTGGCTGGATCTCACATCGAAAGCCCCAAGGTCATCGACTTCCAAGTCTAAAAAGAGAAATCAGTCCAGCTATAGAAGGGTTCGTGGAGAATGTACCATGTAAAATGATGGATACCAGGACGAAAGTCACCATTATGCATCCACAAATTTTTGCAAAATTAGACAATTTGAGAAAGCGTGCTCAAAACCAGCGGATTTTATTAAAGACAGCCAATTAGGAAAGTATACTAGTGCTCAGCGCAGAACTCAAAAAGTGTCCTGTAGAATGAAGGCTGGTAACTGCACGGAAGGTTCTTCTAATCACGGCCTTTTTTGAATTTTTATTCCAATAATTTAATTATATACTTTGTTAAATTGTATTGAAAATGAATTAAATCAACGACTAATATCAATAATAATTAATAAAAATAATCGGCTCACTTTTATATCAGGAACCTAGTGACGTGCGCATGCGCGTACCTTGCACATGTGTTGCTTTAGTCAGTGGCTTTCAAACAGAGAGAATTTCACCTAAATACGTACAAGTTGCGTGCCTCGCTGACAATAAGGTTCGTGCACCTACGTCACAAACATGGCGCTCATCAGCTGTTTGTAGGGCAAAAATTGTTGACTCTACATATAAGTGTGTGTTATTCTGACATCTTTCTGTTTATTACATAAACATCATTGTGCATATACATTATGACTCTTTCTTACCCTACGACTACGTCGTCTTGATCGCCTAAATCGATTATTTTTGACGGCACTTGGCGATTGTTTTATTAGACAGTTTTTTGTACTTTCCGGTTTTAAAAATTTACTAGGAATCCAAATGAATGCGTCTTGCAATCTTCAGAAAATGATTTGTCTATTAATAAAATGTGACGATAGTACATATTATGTTTAATGCATACATTATGCCTTGAACAATGTGATACTCTGTGATCTTCTCGTCCAATGACTTTTAACTTTAACCAGGGATCACCCTGCTTTAACCAAGTCTGTTGCCTGGATTTTTTTCGTTTGCCCTCTCTTCTTCGTCTATCACTTATAGCTGGTACCCGATGAAAACTTATACAAATGTCTTTGAGTCCTCATCCAGCAACACGACAAGTAACGGGCAGATTAATAATTAATAATTGTCTTGAAAGTAGAATTTATCCTGGTTACAAGAAAATTTAATTACATTCATTAGATAAAATTAGATATAAATCTACAGAAAGAAATACAAACGACTACTTTTTGAGTTGTTTTGTTTTGGTACTCAATATGCTGTGTGCCACACAATCAGCTGTTCAACGCCATGTTGTGACGTAAGCTGCACGAACCTTATAATGGATTTTTTTCAATACTAGTTGACCTATAAAGCTTGGCTTAG
This sequence comes from Dromius quadrimaculatus, assembly GCA_963989225.1. Taxonomy (NCBI): domain Eukaryota; kingdom Metazoa; phylum Arthropoda; class Insecta; order Coleoptera; family Carabidae; genus Dromius; species Dromius quadrimaculatus. The sequence goes on from OZ022329.1 coordinate 7,668,294, forward strand.
GTTATGTTTTGGTTGCTTTTTTTTAACTAGAAAAACTAACTTTTCTTGTACTGCTTGACCTAAAAAGCTCGGTTTAGGTTATGTTTTGGTTTTTTTTAAACAAGAAAAACACTGATTCCCACCGTTCTGATGCCACTGGAAAATTTCTTTGCATCCCTGTGGCGCCATCTCTTTTTACTTTTATAACTACCATTAGGTTCTTTTTGTAAAAGTCTATCATATTTTTGATAGTTTTATGGGTAAGTTATTTTAAAATAATTTAAATTGTAATATTAGATTATACTATTTATTCGGGAATTGTCGAGAATTTTCGGATGATCTTCGTCGCCAGTTGTTATAAATAAACAACCACTAGACGCCATCTTTTTCACTGTTGATATGAGCTACAAATTGATGTTATTTGATATTAGAAGGTGCTAATTGTAGTAGTTTAGTGATGAAAAGTGTTGAAATCGATAGAATAATCAATTATGTATCGATTGGTACTAAAAAAGTGTACGGGACTCGGTTTTTAATAGTTTAAAAGTTATAACAAAATTTTGGTCAGTCAAGTTCTGTTTCGCCTTGATATACAAATTGGTTTTTGGAGTTTATTGGATAAGAATAGGTATCAGAAGCAAATTTAATGCCGAATAATAACAATGTAAGTAATATTTGATAGTTTTTTCAATAGAATAATGAAATTCAGAATGTATTTGGAGAAATATTTCAGTGTATGTTTTTACACTATTTCGGAATCTAGCTTTATTCATATGTATCTTGGGATGCGCAAATGAAGAAAATATATCGATAAGTATCGTTTTTTTCGAGCAGTATCGATATTTATCCAGAAACAATTTCGATATTTTTGCCCAAAACCAGTAACTATCACATTGCATTATTAAAGTAAAATTCGGAAAATTGAAATCCTGCCCTCATTACATAATATACACACAAAAATACAAAAAAAATGTAGGAAGTAGGCGAATTTAATTTATTTTTTTCACAAATATGGTACAGAAAATGTGTCGAATGTAAATATTTGTTTCCGCGTTATTTCTGGATCCAAAATTCCTGAAAATTAAAATAATTTCTTTTCAGGTAGAATACTCAACCCCAGTGGTGAATGATAATTGAAGGTCAAGGAACTAGATAATAATTATTACTTGAAGGATCTAAAGGTCATTGAACAGGGCAGTCCTAGTGAAGGATTGAAAAGTCAAAATTAAGTAGTATATGAATTATTGGTGATAAAAAATGAGATCTTTCCAAGGATCTAAAAATCAATCACTAGTGATGAGAACAAGTAAGTTGATTTTTTGTCTCTGGAATCTTCGAGGTTTGATGAAAGCTATTTAATTATTGTAAGAGTTTCGGAGCGGGTTGTACTTAGGAACCACTTCTAATTAATAAACAATTTTAGAATATAAGAAATTTTCACAAGTATTTGAATGAATGATGCCAAACGGTCAATTACTTTTTGATTAAGGGTATATTAGTCTAATGCTGGGGCCACACTTACATCGAATGTCATTAATTAAGGCGTTATTCAATAATGAACATATTGTCGATGACAATATGTCAATTGTCACATAGCGCCTTACTTAACGGCATCAGACATTAGTGTGGCCCCTGCATAAAAAACAGTAAATTTAAGTGATTTTTTAAATTCGCGGTTGGTTTTCTTTATTGATTGATATCTGTAGTAACAATTTTTTCAGCAATTGTTATTGTGTTTATTCAAGATTTTATATTTTTACAAATATAAAATATATTTGTTTACATTAATGTTTATGTAAATTTATTATTTATTTGATAATTTATTTTAATTACGGTCCAAGTTAGCATTCGTAAACAATGTAGAAAATGTTTGATTATCAGACATTTGAATGCTAGCTCATTGTTGCAAAATATCAGTGTAACAATTGGTCCGCTGGCTGATTGGCGACATTCTGATCAGTTGGAATATTTGGACATTGTTGGAAAACGGTATATAAGTCTGTGTAATCATTCAATAAAAGTGATAGCTTGTGATTTTATTATTGTGCGATGAATTTGAAGGTGAATCAGTGTACTGTTATTATAAAATCACAATAAAATTTGTGACAAATTGGTGTAAGAAGTAGGATCCAGGAAAATTGAATAAAAGTAATTTTGGATTTGGACAGTAAGAGGGGAAATTTGGTTGTAGTACTGTGAAATGCTGGAAAATTGTGTTGGAACTTTTTTAAATTCTGACGTCAAGGAGCATGGCCATCAGTGAGATGCAAGAACAGCTGAAATGCTGAAAAACTACTCACTTCTAATCCGAATGGTGATGGCGCAGCCCTACAAATGGAAAGTGCCCCGATGTTTATGTCGAGAGAAGTTACTACTAATTTCACCCTGAAACCGGTGCCGTATGATCGCAAGACATCATGGCATGACTAATTTTGAATTAATTTCGAATAATAATGGCTGGAGAATGAAGCAAAGAGCTATTGTACTGGCTGGATATAGCATTAACTCTTACGATTGTCTGTACAAAAACGCTTGGACGTCGGAGTTGAAGTTGCGCTTTAGACAGCTACGGAACCGTACACAACTACCTATACATAAAAAAGATCTGATTGTTTGTTTATGTTGTGTAGAGTGTGGCCAAGAAAGCTTTTGCAAATTGTCTTGGATCAACACAGGAATATGTGGAAGTTCATGAAGGCATCAGAGGCGACGAGATTGGGTACTAATAAAAGACTTGGAAATTGAGGCGGCCACGAAGGCATCAAGATTGGCGAAGAAAATGAGGTGGCTGGAATGTGATAATGAGATGAAAAGAACCCCGACTTACACAGGGAGTCGCCAACGAGAACAGCTCTCGATTTGCACGTCACTTAGAGAGAAGAAGAATGATTGGCAAGAAGCTGATTGTCGTGTCAAGCGTACTGTTGATTGCGGCATGAATAAATCGTCGTTAGTTCAATGGACCGATGAAAAACAAGCTTTCAGAAATCTGAAGGATGTTCTAACGACGTCTCCAGTGTTGGCACATCCAAAGGAAGAAGATACATTTTTCTTGGATACGGATACTTGTTACTTTGGCATTGGTGCTGTTCTGTTTCAAGAACAAGATGGAGTTGAGAAAGTGATTGGCTATTACAGCTAAACTCTAAATAATTGAATCGATTGAGAATTTCACAACTTGCTATTCAACCGAAAATTTGTCGTCAATGGCTGATATGTAATTCAAGAATCCTGAAGGACAAACGGGCTGTTGGTTGGAGCATCTGCAGGTATATGGTTTTGAGATCTGTCGCAAGAGTCCTTGTCCTGTCGACCGTGTGATGACCAAAGTAGAAGAATTTGAGCAAGATCCGTATTATCAGTGCACGAAGTGCAAAGAAGTCTGGTTTCCAGGAAACTGTTATTGTGAGGCGGTGGAAGGACGTAGAACAAAAAATACACAACTGTTTTATCTAATTAAGATGAATAAAGTAGTATTTATTTACACAACGTACAAAATAACATTCGTAGAAAACAACATGGACGCGTATCGTTGTTACACACTTCTACCCGATCGATAACTTCGCGCGACTGTGCCCGAACACGAACATAGTGAGCACGAGCATCATTCGTATGCGCAGTCGTACTCCTGGTGTGATTGCAAAGATGACGAACCATCAGAGGAGAGCAGTGTTACAAATATGAAATATTTTAAGTTTTTAGTTTGTACTAATGTTTATTTGAATTTATTATTATTTTGATAATTTATTGTAATTACGATCCAAATATTGTCACAAATGTGAAATATTTGTTCACATAAATATTCATTTGAATTCAATAAAAGTGATTGCGACCAATTTTGTTATTGTGCGACGAATTTTGAAGTAAATAAGTGTATTATCATTATAAAATCACAATAAAATTTGTAATAAATTGTTGTCAAAAGTGAGATTCTTGGAAATTGAGTCAAAGTTATTTTGGATCCGGACGGCAAAAAGAATTTGATTGCAGTGTTTGAAGTGCTGGAAAATTGTGTTGGAGCTGTTGTAGATACCCACGACAAGAAGCATGGCCACCAGTTGGATGCAAAAACAGCTGAAAATTTTTATGGAACTGGTAAAAACGATGACAGCTGAACACAAAGTGGCCATAGCTAAACAGAAAGCATCGGAAGCCATGAAGAAGGAGAACGAATCTGCGGAAGGTATGAAAATAATGGAAAGGAGAATGATTGAATCTACAGAAGATGTGAAAGTGGCAGTAACTGAAGAAATGCAAGCAGTGAAAGAATATCCAGCCAAGCAGAAGAAAGTGACAGAAGTCACAGAAGGTATTTCTGCAGAGTTGAAAAAGATATTGAAGTGGAATGAAAATATAAAATGAAAAATCTGGGAGATAGATAAAGGGCATTAAATCAAGCAAGTTGAACATGATATGGAAACGAAAATAGAGTCAGTTGTCTTCGAATAACTACAGAGCCTCAGTCTGAATGATGATGGTGCAGCCCTACGAATGGAAAGTGTTCCGATGTCTATCTAAGAACGCTTGGCTGACGTCTGAATTGAAGCTGTGTTCCGGGGAAGAACGCATGAGAAAACTGCTACACGGACAGCTACGGAACCGTGTACAGCTGTAGAAGATCTGACATCGTTTACGTATGCTGAGCAGAGTCTGGCAGAAAAGCTTTCACAAATTGTCGTGGTTTGACACAAGAATATGTTACAGTAAGACAATTTATGGATGGCATCGTGAGATTAGCGAATCCAAAAACAGTGAGAGAAGCACTTACAAAAGCCTTGAGGCATTCAGGAAGGCGTCAAGATTGGTGAAGAGAGTGAGATGGATGAAACGTGATATTGAGGTAAAAAGGACCACGACTTACACAGGGACTCGCCAACGAGAGCAGTCTTTGCGATTTGCACCAACGTCACCTACAGAGAAGAAGAATGAGATATTGGAAGTGTGGCAAGGAGGGTCATCTTCGAGCAGATTGTCATGCCAAGCGTACTGTTGATTGTGGCACGAGCACCTCGTCAAAAAATTTAATTTAGCCTCTCTTCGAAAGCAGTGGTTGGCTGGGTCTCACATCGAGAGCCTCAAGGTCATCGATCTTCAGGTCCAAAAAGAGATACTAGTCCTGCTTTAGAATTGTTGTAATATGCTGCTAGAAACTGAGACAAATTCCAAGAGAACGCGCCCAGAACCAGCGAATTTTATTAAAGACAGCCAATGAGGAAAGCATATTAGTACTTAGCGCAGAGGAGCTATAATTCACAAGCGGCAATCTGAAGAAGAAAAATCGTCTATTGCCGCAATCGTGCATGTCTGGATATCGAGTTCCTGCGATACTTTGAATGTACTAAATTAAAAAGAACTCATTATCTATAATCAGAACATAGAAAGTGTCCTATAGAATGAAGGTTGGTAACTGCGTTCAAGTTGAACCTAATCACGGATTTTTTAAAGTTTTTATTCCAATGATTTAATTATATACTTTGTTGAATTGTATTAAAAATATATTGAATCAATGACTAAAATCAATAATAATTAACAAGAAATAATCAATTTCGTCTCAATTTATGGAGTTCATTCGATGAAAATATGTATGAGAATAATATTAATTCAAACAATATTTTGGATAGTTTTATGGGTAAGTCATTTTAATATAATAATAATTGTAATATAAGATGATAATACTTATTCGGGAATTATCGAGAATTTTCGGATGATCTTCGTCGCCTATTGTTATAAATAAACAACCACTAGACGCCATCTTTTTCACTGTTGATATGGCTTATAAACTGATGTTATTTGATATAAGAATGTGTTAATTGTAGTAGTTAAGTGATAAAAAGTGTTGAAATCGATAGAATAATCAATTATCTATCGATTGGTAGTAAAAGAGTATACGGGGCTCTGTTTTTAATAGTTTAAAAGTTATAACAAAATTTTGGTAAGTCAGGTTCTGTTTCGCTCTATATACAAATTGGTTTTTGGGTTTTTTTAGATAAGAATAGGTATCAGGAGCAAATAAAATGGCAAATAATTACTATACAAGCAATAATCAATAGCTTTTTGAATAAAATAATATTTCAAATTGTTCAGGGATATCGGAGAGTAATTTAAATATTTTCTAAGACCAATTTGAGTATTTTTAGGGGTAAATGTTCACTGCAGGCCAGAAAAAGATGAATAAAGTGATTCTAAATGTTAAAAAAAACAATGATTTAGATCATTATGATTTTCATTTCCAAGTGTTTTTAGTTTTCAAATTTATTATCCCAAATTTTTCTATTACAATCATCACTTTGAGGTTTTGTTAAAAGAAAGTTCAATTCAAATCAACAATTTTCAACGAATAATCAAAATTTTAAAATTATCTTAATTAATAAGAACAATAAATAATTATTTTGTTGAATATATTCAATAGATTGATAAAATCGGCTTGTAAGTTGAGATAAATTAATATTATCTTGAAACGTGCGGATATAAATTGATGATATTTTGTTGTTTACTCAATTTTGTTATTTCTATTGCAAGCAAACTAAAATGATTAATATTGAATCATAAAAATATCTACGTAAATAGATTAAGAATGGCTCTAATGAGTAGTCATCAACAAAATTAGAAATTTTGGAACATTTGTTGATTTCTTATTTTGTTATCCTAATATCAATAATTAGTGGAGTACTCTGTACTAATTTGGCTTGATTTTCCATTTTTCTAACGTGATTCTTTTTGTAGTCAAGATATACTTACGATGGATTTGAGGCTATTGAGGCTAGAATTGTAGTGCCGCCGACAAATGATCCTAGCAGTTATGAGTCTTGACAGATGGAAAAGATGTTCGTGTGTTAATAAGATTTAGCAACAGTCCAGGAACGTTCTTTTGGAGGACACCTAATTGGATAAGCATCAAATAAGAGAACTTGTTCGGGTGAGTCTTTAAAAAAATATTTCTGATCAAGATATCTATTATTTTTTCCTATGAAAATTTTCAACTCTTTTAAATAAATCACATTATACCAAAAAAGGCTTTTTGAACTGAGCCTATATTTGCTAGTCGCAGTAAGCATATTCGACAAGGATAACTTTATATTCCCTGGTAACCCATCTAGATTCTTGCGAATGTACAACACACATACACGCACATTATATTTCCCGATAACCCCTATGAATTCTTGCAATTTAGCGAGACATTATATCCTTCTACAACTCCCTATAAATTATACCAAAAAAACAAATTTCGATGGAAATAAATACATATCCCCCACTGTAAATTCTCGCGAATGAAACCCCCACACACATACACATTGAATTCCCCAACAACTCCTTTAAATTCTTGTAATTAATTATTCAGCGAATCTCATTGTATCTGCTCCCTCCAAAAATTTTTTTCTAATTATACCGGGACCCCGCAGGGTATGCATAGCTAACTTGACAGTTATGCATTTTGGTGAGTAGCGTCACCACGGACCCGAGCTAATAGGGAGTTTTTGCAAGCCTCCGCTATTGATACGATAACGCTAACGTAGAAAACATTTTTTTTGGAAAATGCTCGCTCAATAGTGCTAATTTGAATCACAGTATACTCATAAGAAACTTCGAGGGTTAGCAAACATCAATAACATAACAATGAATCTATTTGTCAATACCAGTAACAGTGCATAAAGAAAATAGCGTTAACGTTTCATCAGCGGTGGTTTGCAAAAACTCCCTAATGATCCTCCACATTACATCTTCTCCCTCCAATAACCCCCTTTTTTTTATTATTGCGGGAAGTGTTCTTTCTGGGGGTAGCGTGGTACGCCCTTCGGAAAGCAATTCCCGATGGAAATAAACTCATAATCCCCTTTGTAGATAATTGCGCGACTTAAAACTTCCTCACACATACACAATAAATTCCCCAACAACCCCTGCGTATTTTTGTGATTATTCAGTGAATCACATTGCATCTCCTCCCTCAAATTACCCCCTTTTTAATTATTTCGGGAAGTGTTCTTTCTGGGGGTGACGTGGTACGCCCTTCAGAAAGCAATTCCCGATAAAAATAAACTCATACTCCCCTTTGTAAATTATTGCGCGACTAAAAACTCCCTCACACATACACATTAAATTCCCCAACAACCTCTTTGTATTTTTGTGATTATTCAGTAAATCACATTGCATCTCCTCCCTCCAATTACCCCCTTTTTAATTATTTCAGGAAGTGTTCTTTCTGGGGGTGACGTGGTACGCCCTTCAGAAAGCAATTTCCGATGGAAATAAACTCATACTCCCCTTTGTAAATTATTGCGCGACTAAAAACTCCCTCACACATACACATTAAATTCCCCAACAACCTCTTTGTATTTTTGTGATAATTCAGTAAATCACATTGCATCTCCTCCCTCCAATTACCCCCTTTTTAATTGAACCGGAAAGTGTTTTTTCGGAGGGTAGCTACACCCTTCAGAAAGCACAATTCGGTGTAAATAAATTCATACTCCCCTCTGTAAATTATTGCGCGATTAAAAACTCCCTCACACATACACAATAAATTCCCCAACAACCCCTGCGTATTTGTGATTATTCAGTAAATCACATTGCATCTCCTCCCTCCAATTACCCTCTTTTTAATTGAACCGGGAAGTGTTTTTTCGAGGGGTAGCTACACCCTTCAGAAAGCACATCTCGGTGTAAATAAATTGATACTCCCCTCTGTAAATTATTGCGCGACTAAAAACTCCCTCACACATACACAATAAATTCCCCAACAACCCCTGCGTATTTTTGTGATTATTCAGTAAATCACATTGCATCTCCTCCCTCCAATTACCCCCTTTTTAATTGAACCGGGAAGTGTTTTTTCGGAGGGTAGCTACACCCTTCAGAAAGCACATCTCGGTGTAAAGAAATTCATATTCCCCTCTGTAAATTATTGCGCGACTAAAAACTCCCTCACACATACACAATAAATTCCCCAACAACCCCTGCGTATTTTTGTGATTATTCAGTAAATCACATTGCATCTCCTCCCTCCAATTACCCCCTTTTTAATTGAACCGGGAAGGGTTTTTTCGAGGGGTAGCCACACCCTTCAGAAAGCACATCTCGGTGTAAATAAACTCATACTCCCCTCTGTAAATTATTGCGCGGCCAAAAACCCCCTCACACATACACAATAAACTCCCCAACAACCCCTGCGTATTTTTGTGATTATTCAGTAAATCACATTGCATCTCCTCCCTCCAATTATCCCCTTTTTAATTGAACCGGGAAGTGTTTTTTCGAAGGGTAGCTACACCCTTCAGAAAGCACATCTCGGTGTAAAGAAATTCATATTCCCCTTTGTAAATTATTGCGCGACTAAAAACTCCCTCACACATACACAATAAATTCCCCAACAACCCCTGCATATTTTTGTGATTATTCAGTAAATCACATTGCATCTCCTCCCTCCAATTACCCCCTTTTTAATTGAACCGGGAAGGGTTTTTTCGAGGGGTAGCCACACCCTTCAGAAAGCACATCTCGGTGTAAATAAACTCATACTCCCCTCTGTAAATTATTGCGCGGCCAAAAACCCCCTCACACATACACAATAAACTCCCCAACAACCCCTGCGTATTTTTGTGATTATTCAGTAAATCACATTGCATCTCCTCCCTCCAATTATCCCCTTTTTAATTGAACCGGGAAGTGTTTTTTCGAAGGGTAGCTACACCCTTCAGAAAGCACATCTCGGTGTAAAGAAATTCATATTCCCCTTTGTAAATTATTGCGCGACTAAAAACTCCCTCACACATACACAATAAATTCCCCAACAACCCCTGCGTATTTTTGTGATTATTCAGTAAATCACATTGCATCTCCTCCCTCCAATTACCCCCTTTTTAATTGAACCGGGAAGTGTTTTTTCGGAGGGTAGCTACACCCTTCAGAAAGCACATCTCGGTGTAAAGAAATTCATATTCCCCTTTGTAAATTATTGCGCGACTAAAAACTCCCTCACACATACACAATAAATTCCCCAACAACCCCTGCGTATTTTTGTGAATATTCAGTAAATCACATTGCATCTCCTCCCTCCAATTACCCCCTTTTTAATTGAACCGGGAAGTGTTTTTTTCGGAGGGTAGCTACACCCTTCAGAAAGCACATCTCGGTGTAAATAAATTCATATTCCCCTTTGTAAATTATTGCGCGACTAAAAACTCCCTCACACATACACAATAAATTCCCCAACAACCCCTGCGTATTTTTGTGATTATTCAGTAAATCACATTGCATCTCCTCCCTCCAATTACCCCCTTTTAAATTGAACCGGGAAGTGTTTTTTCGAAGGGTAGCTACACCCTTCAGAAAGCACATCTCGGTGTAAATAAATTCATATTCCCCTTTGTAAATTATTGCGCGACTAAAAACTCCCTCACACATACATAATAAATTCCCCAACAACCCCTGCGTATTTTTGTGATTATTCAGTAAATCACATTGCATCTCCTCCCTCCAATTACCCCCTTTTTAATTGAACCGGGAAGTGTTTTTTCGGAGGGTAGCTACACCCTTCAGAAAGCACATCTCGGTGTAAAGAAATTCATATTCCCCTCTGTAAATTATTGCGCGACTAAAAACTCCCTCACACATACACAATAAATTCCCCAACAACCCCTGCGTATTTTTGTGATTATTCAGTAAATCACATTGCATCTCCTCCCTCCAATTACCCCCTTTTTAATTGAACCGGGAAGGGTTTTTTCGAGGGGTAGCCACACCCTTCAGGATGCACATCTCGGTGTAAATAAACTCATATTCCCCTCTGTAAATTATTGCGCGGCCAAAAACCCCCTCACACATACACAATAAACTCCCCAACAACCCCTGCGTATTTTTGTGATTATTCAGTAAATCACATTGCATCTCCTCCCTCCAATTATCCCCTTTTTAATTGAACCGGGAAGTGTTTTTTCGAAGGGTAGCTACACCCTTCAGAAAGCACATCTAGGTGTAAATAAATTCATATTCCCCTTTGTAAATTATTGCGCGACTAAAAACTCCCTCACACATACATAATAAATTCCCAACAACCCCTGCGTATTTTTGTGATTATTCAGTAAATCACATTGCATCTCCTCCCTCCAATTACCCCCTTTTTAATTGAACCGGGAAGTGTTTTTTCGGAGGGTAGCTACACCCTTCAGAAAGCACATCTCGGTGTAAAGAAATTCATATTCCCCTTTGTAAATTATTGCGCGACTAAAAACTCCCTCACACATACACAATAAATTCCCCAACAACCCCTGCGTATTTTTGTGATTATTCAGTAAATCACATTGCATCTCCTCCCTCCAATTACCCCCTTTTTAATTGAACCGGGAAGTGTTTTTTCGGAGGATAGCTACACCCTTCAGAAAGCACATCTCGGTGTAAAGAAATTCATATTCCCCTTTGTAAATTATTGCGCGACTAAAAACTCCCTCACACATACACAATAAATTCCCCAACAACCCCTGCGTATTTTTGTGATTATTCAGTAAATCACATTGCATCTCCTCCCTCCAATTACCCCCTTTTAGATTGAACCGGGAAGTGTTTTTTCGGAGGGTAGCTACACCCTTCAGAAAGCACATCTCGGTGTAAAGAAATTCATATTCCCCTTTGTAAATTATTGCGCGACTAAAAACTCCCTCACACATACACAATAAATTCCCCAACAACCCCTGCGTATTTTTGTGATTATTCAGTAAATCACATTGCATCTCCTCCCTCCAATTACCCCCTTTTAAATTGAACCGGGAAGTGTTTTTTCGAAGGGTAGCTACACCCTTCAGAAAGCACATCTCGGTGTAAAGAAATTCATATTCCCCTTTGTAAATTATTGCGCGACTAAAAACTCCCTCACACATACACAATAAATGCCCCAACAACCCCTGCATATTTTTGTGATTATTCAGTAAATCACATTGCATCTCCTCCCTCCAATTACCCCCTTTCAAATTGAACCGGGAAGTGTTTTTTCGAAGGGTAGCTACACCCTTCAGAAAGCACATCTCGGTGTAAATAAATTCATATTCCCCTTTGTAAATTATTGCGCGACTAAAAACTCCCTCACACATACATAATAAATTCCCCAACAACCCCTGCGTATTTTTGTGATTATTCAGTAAATCACATTGCATCTCCTCCCTCCAATTACCCCCTTTTTAATTGAACCGGGAAGTGTTTTTTCGGAGGGTAGCTACACCCTTCAGAAAGCACATCTCGGTGTAAAGAAATTCATATTCCCCTCTGTAAATTATTGCGCGACTAAAAACTCCCTCACACATACACAATAAATTCCCCAACAACCCCTGCGTATTTTTGTGATTATTCAGTAAATCACATTGCATCTCCTCCCTCCAATTACCCCCTTTTTAATTGAACCGGGAAGGGTTTTTTCGAGGGGTAGCCACACCCTTCAGAAAGCACATCTCGGTGTAAATGAACTCATACTCCCCTCTGTAAATTATTGCGCGGCCAAAAACCCCCTCACACATACACAATAAACTCCCCAACAACCCCTGCGTATTTTTGTGATTATTCAGTAAATCACATTGCATCTCCTCCCTCCAATTATCCCCTTTTTAATTGAACCGGGAAGTGTTTTTTCGAAGGGTAGCTACACCCTTCAGAAAGCACATCTCGGTGTAAAGAAATTCATATTCCCCTTTGTAAATTATTGCGCGACTAAAAACTCCCTCACACATACATAATAAATTCCCAACAACCCCTGCGTATTTTTGTGATTATTCAGTAAATCACATTGCATCTCCTCCCTCCAATTACCCCCTTTTTAATTGAACCGGGAAGTGTTTTTTCGGAGGGTAGCTACACCCTTCAGAAAGCACATCTCGGTGTAAATAAACTCATACTCCCCTCTGTAAATTATTGCGCGGCCAAAAACCCCCTCACACATACACAATAAACTCCCCAACAACCCCTGCGTATTTTTGTGATTATTCAGTAAATCACATTGCATCTCCTCCCTCCAATCATCCCCTTTTTAATTGAACCGGGAAGTGTTTTTTCGAAGGGTAGCTACACCCTTCAGAAAGCACATCTCGGTGTAAAGAAATTCATATTCCCCTTTGTAAATTATTGCGCGACTAAAAACTCCCTCACACATACACAATAAATTCCCCAACAACCCCTGCATATTTTTGTGATTATTCAGTAAATCACATTGCATCTCCTCCCTCCAATTACCCCCTTTCAAATTGAACCGGGAAGTGTTTTTTCGAAGGGTAGCTACACCCTTCAGAAAGCACATCTCGGTGTAAATAAATTCATATTCCCCTTTGTAAATTATTGCGCGACTAAAAACTCCCTCACACATACATAATAAATTCCCCAACAACCCCTGCGTATTTTTGTGATTATTCAGTAAATCACATTGCATCTCCTCCCTCCAATTATCCCCTTTTTAATTGAACCGGGCAGTGTTTTTTCGAAGGGTAGCTACACCCTTCAGAAAGCACATCTCGGTGTAAAGAAATTCATATTCCCCTTTGTAAATTATTGCGCGACTAAAAACTCCCTCACACATACACAATAAATTCCCCAACAACCCCTGCGTAGTTTTGTGATTATTCAGTAAATCACATTGCATCTCCTCCCTCCAATTATCCCCTTTTTAATTGAACCGGGAAGTGTTTTTTCGAAGGGTAGCTACACCCTTCAGAAAGCACATCTCGGTGTAAAGAAATTCATATTCCCCTTTGTAAATTATTGCGCGACTAAAAACTCCCTCACACATACACAATAAATTCCCCAACAACCCCTGCGTATTTTTGTGATTATTCAGTAAATCACATTGCATCTCCTCCCTCCAATTACCCCCTTTTTAATTGAACCGGGAAGTGTTTTTTCGGAGGGTAGCTACACCCTTCAGAAAGCACATCTCGGTGTAAAGAAATTCATATTCCCCTTTGTAAATTATTGCGCGACTAAAAACTCCCTCACACATACACAATAAATTCCCCAACAACCCCTGCGTATTTTTGTGATTATTCAGTAAATCACATTGCATCTCCTCCCTCCAATTACCCCCTTTTTAATTGAACCGGGAAGTGTTTTTTCGGAGGGTAGCTACACCCTTCAGAAAGCACATCTCGGTGTAAAGAAATTCATATTCCCCTTTGTAAATTATTGCGCGACTAAAAACTCCCTCACACATACACAATAAATTCCCCAACAACCCCTGCGTATTTTTGTGATTATTCAGTAAATCACATTGCATCTCCTCCCTCCAATTACCCCCTTTTTAATTGAACCGGGAAGTGTTTTTTCGGAGGGTAGCTACACCCTTCAGAAAGCACATCTCGGTGTAAATAAATTCATATTCCCCTTTGTAAATTATTGCGCGACTAAAAACTCCCTCACACATACACAATAAATTCCCCAACAACCCCTGCGTATTTTTGTGATTATTCAGTAAATCACATTGCATCTCCTTCCTCCAATTACCCCCTTTTAAATTGAACCGGGAAATGTTTTTTCGAAGGGTAGCTACACCCTTCAGAAAGCACATCTCGGTGTAAATAAATTCATATTCCCCTTTGTAAATTATTGCGCGACTAAAAACTCCCTCACACATACATAATGAATTCCCCAACAACCCCTGCGTATTTTTGTGATTATTCAGTAAATCACATTGCATCTCCTCCCTCCAATTACCCCCTTTTTAATTGAACCGGGAAGTGTTTTTTTGGAGGGTAGCTACACCCTTCAGAAAGCACATCTCGGTGTAAAGAAATTCATATTCCCCTCTGTAAATTATTGCGCGACTAAAAACTCCCTCACACATACACAATAAATTCCCCAACAACCCCTGCGTATTTTTGTGATTATTCAGTAAATCACATTGCATCTCCTCCCTCCAATTACCCCCTTTTTAATTGAACCGGGAAGGGTTTTTTCGAGGGGTAGCCACACCCTTCAGAAAGCACATCTCGGTGTAAATAAACTCATACTCCCCTCTGTAAATTATTGCGCGGCCAAAAACCCCCTCACACATACACAATAAACTCCCCAACAACCCCAGCGTATTTTTGTGATTATTCAGTAAATCACATTGCATCTCCTCCCTCCAATTACCCCCTTTTTAATTGAACCGGGAAGTGTTTTTTCGGAGGGTAGCTACACCGTTCAGAAAGCACATCTCGGTGTAAAGAAATTCATATTCCCCTTTGTAAATTATTGCGCGACTAAAAACTCCCTCACACATACACAATAAATTCCCCAACAACCCCTGCGTATTTTTGTGATTATTCAGTAAATCACATTGCATCTCCTCCCTCCAATTACCCCCTTTTAAATTGAACCGGGAAGTGTTTTTTCGGAGGGTAGCTACACCCTTCAGAAAGCACATCTCGGTGTAAAGAAATTCATACTCCCCTCTGTAAATTATTGCGCGATTAAAAACTCCCTCACACATACACAATAAATTCCCCAACAACCCCTGCGTATTTTTGTGATTATTCAGTAAATCACATTGCATCTCCTCCCTCCAATTACCCCCTTTTAAATTGAACCGGGAAGTGTTTTTTCGAAGGGTAGCTACACCCTTCAGAAAGCACATCTCGGTGTAAATAAATTCATATTCCCCTTTGTAAATTATTGCGCGACTAAAAACTCCCTCACACATACATAATAAATTCCCCAACAACCCCTGCGTATTTTTGTGATTATTCAGTAAATCACATTGCATCTCCTCCCTCCAATTACCCCCTTTTTAATTGAACCGAGAAGTGTTTTTTCGGAGGGTAGCTACACCCTTCAGAAAGCACATCTCGGTGTAAAGAAATTCATATTCCCCTCTGTAAATTATTGCGCGACTAAAAACTCCCTCACACATACACAATAAATTCCCCAACAACCCCTGCGTATTTTTGTGATTATTCAGTAAATCACATTGCATCTCCTCCCTCCAATTACCCCCTTTTTAATTGAACCGGGAAGGGTTTTTTCGAGGGGTAGCCACACCCTTCAGAAAGCACATCTCGGTGTAAATAAATTGATACTCCCCTCTGCAAATTATTGCGCGGCCAAAAACCCTCTCACACATACACAATAAACTCCCCAACAACCCCTGCGTATTTTTGTGATTTTTCAGTAAATCACATTGCATCTCCTCCCTCCAATTATCCCCTTTTTAATTGAACCGGGAAGTGTTTTTTCGAAGGGTAGCTACACCCTTCAGAAAGCACATCTAGGTGTAAATAAATTCATATTCCCCTTTGTCAATTATTGCGCGACTAAAAACTCCCTCACACATACATAATAAATTCCCAACAACCCCTGCGTATTTTTGTGATTATTCAGTAAATCACATTGCATCTCCTCCCTCCAATTACCCCTTTTTTAATTGAACCGGGAAGTGTTTTTTCGGAGGGTAGCTACACCCTTCAGAAAGCACATCTCGGTGTAAATAAACTCATACTCCCCTCTGTAAATTATTGCGCGGCCAAAAACCCCCTCACACATACACAATAAACTCCCCAACAACCCCTGCGTATTTTTGTGATTATTCAGTAAATCACATTGCATCTCCTCCCTCCAATTATCCCCTTTTTAATTGAACCGGGAAGTGTTTTTTCGAAGGGTAGCTACACCCTTCAGAAAGCACATCTCGGTGTAAAGAAATTCATATTCCCCTTTGTAAATTATTGCGCGACTAAAAACTCCCTCACACATACACAATAAATTCCCCAACAACCCCTGCATATTTTTGTGATTATTCAGTAAATCACATTGCATCTCCTCCCTCCAATTACCCCCTTTCAAATTGAACCGGGAAGTGTTTTTTCGAAGGGTAGCTACACCCTTCAGAAAGCACATCTCGGTGTAAATAAATTCATATTCCCCTTTGTAAATTATTGCGCGACTAAAAACTCCCTCACACATACATAATAAATTCCCCAACAACCCCTGCGTATTTTTGTGATTATTCAGTAAATCACATTGCATCTCCTCCCTCCAATTACCCCCTTTTTAATTGAACCGGGAAGTGTTTTTTCGGAGGGTAGCTACACCCTTCAGAAAGCACATCTCGGTGTAAAGAAATTCATATTCCCCTTTGTAAATTATTGCGCGACTAAAAACTCCCTCACACATACACAATAAATTCCCCAACAACCCCTGCATATTTTTGTGATTATTCAGTAAATCACATTGCATCTCCTCCCTCCAATTACCCCCTTTTTAATTGAACCGGTAAGGGTTTTTTCGAGGGGTAGCCACACCCTTCAGAAAGCACATCTCGGTGTAAATAAACTCATACTCCCCTCTGTAAATTATTGCGCGGCCAAAAACCCCCTCACACATACACAATAAACTCCCCAACAACCCCTGCGTATTTTTGTGATTATTCAGTAAATCACATTGCATCTCCTCCCTCCAATTATCCCCTTTTTAATTGAACCGGGAAGTGTTTTTTCGAAGGGTAGCTACACCCTTCAGAAAGCACATCTCGGTGTAAAGAAATTCATATTCCCCTTTGTAAATTATTGCGCGACTAAAAACTCCCTCACACATACACAATAAATTCCCCAACAACCCCTGCGTATTTTTGTGATTATTCAGTAAATCACATTGCATCTCCTCCCTCCAATTACCCCCTTTTTAATTGAACCGGGAAGTGTTTTTTCGGAGGGTAGCTACACCCTTCAGAAAGCACATCTCGGTGTAAATAAATTCATATTCCCCTTTGTAAATTATTGCGCGACTAAAAACTCCCTCACACATACACAATAAATTCCCCAACAACCCCTGCGTATTTTTGTGATTATTCAGTAAATCACATTGCATCTCCTCCCTCCAATTACCCCCTTTTAAATTGAACCGGGAAGTGTTTTTTCGAAGGGTAGCTACACCCTTCAGAAAGCACATCTCGGTGTAAATAAATTCATATTCCCCTTTGTAAATTATTGCGCGACTAAAAACTCCCTCACACATACATAATAAATTCCCCAACAACCCCTGCGTATTTTTGTGATTATTCAGTAAATCACATTGCATCTCCTCCCTCCAATTACCCCCTTTTTAATTGAACCGGGAAGTGTTTTTTCGGAGGGTAGCTACACCCTTCAGAAAGCACATCTCGGTGTAAAGAAATTCATATTCCCCTCTGTAAATTATTGCGCGACTAAAAACTCCCTCACACATACACAATAAATTCCCCAACAACCCCTGCGTATTTTTGTGATTATTCAGTAAATCACATTGCATCTCCTCCCTCCAATTATCCCCTTTTTAATTGAACCGGGAAGTGTTTTTTCGAAGGGTAGCTACACCCTTCAGAAAGCACATCTAGGTGTAAATAAATTCATATTCCCCTTTGTAAATTATTGCGCGACTAAAAACTCCCTCACACATACATAATAAATTCCCAACAACCCCTGCGTATTTTTGTGATTATTCAGTAAATCACATTGCATCTCCTCCCTCCAATTACCCCCTTTTTAATTGAACCGGGAAGTGTTTTTTCGAAGGGTAGCTACACCCTTCAGAAAGCAAATCTCGGTGTAAAGAAATTCATATTCCCCTTTGTAAATTATTGCGCGACTAAAAACTCCCTCACACATACACAATAAACTCCCCAACAACCCCTGCGTATTTTTGTGATTATTCAGTAAATCACATTGCATCTCCTCCCTCCAATTACCCCCTTTTTAATTGAACCGGGAAGTGTTTTTTCGGAGGGTAGCTACACCCTTCAGAAAGCACATCTCGGTGTAAATAAATTCATATTCCCCTTTGTAAATTATTGCGCGACTAAAAACTCCCTCACACATACACAATAAATTCCCCAACAACCCCTGCGTATTTTTGTGATTATTCAGTAAATCACATTGCATCTCCTCCCTCCAATTACCCCCTTTTTAATTGAACCGGGAAGTGTTTTTTCGGAGGGTAGCTACACCCTTCAGAAAGCACATCTCGGTGTGAAGAAATTCATATTCCCCTTTGTAAATTATTGCGCGACTAAAAACTTCCTCACACATACACAATAAATTCCCCAACAACCCCTGCGTATTTTTGTGATTATTCAGTAAATCACATTGCATCTCCTCCCTCCAATTACCCCCTTTTTAATTGAACCGGGAAGTGTTTTTTCGGAGGGTAGCTACACCCTTCAGAAAGCACATCTCGGTGTAAAGAAATTCATATTCCCCTTTGTAAATTATTGCGCGACTAAAAACTCCCTCACACATACACAATAAACTCCCCAACAACCCCTGCGTATTTTTGTGATTATTCAGTAAATCACATTGCATCTCCCCCCTCCAATTACCCCCTTTTTAATTGAACCGGGAAGTGTTTTTTCGGAGGGTAGCTACACCCTTCAGAAAGCACATCTCGGTGTAAAGAAATTCATATTCCCCTCTGTAAATTATTGCGCGACTAAAAACTCCCTCACACATACACAATAAATTCCCCAACAACCCCTGCGTATTTTTGTGATTATTCAGTAAATCACATTGCATCTCCCCCCTCCAATTACCCCCTTTTTAATTGAACCGGGAAGTGTTTTTTCGGAGGGTAGCTACACCCTTCAGAAAGCACATCTCGGTGTAAAGAAATTCATACTCTCCTCTGTAAATTATTGCGCGACTAAAAACTCCCTCACACATACACAATAAATTCCCCAACAACCCCTGCGTATTTTTGTGATTATTCAGTAAATCACATTGCATCTCCTCCTTCCAATTACCCCCTTTTTAATTGAACCGGGAAGTGTTTTTTCGGAGGGTAGCTACACCCTTCAGAAAGCACATCTCGGTGTAAATAAATTCATATTCCCCTTTGTAAATTATTGCGCGACTAAAAACTCCCTCACACATACACAATAAATTCCCCAGCAACCCCTGCGTATTTTTGTGATTATTCAGTAAATCACATTGCATCTCCTCCCTCCAATTACCCCGTTTTTAATTGAACCGGGAAGTGTTTTTTCGGAGGGTAGCTACACCCTTCAGAAAGCACATCTCGGTGTAAAGATTCATATTCCCCTTTGTAAATTATTGCGTGACTAAAAACTCCCTCACACATACACAATAAATTCCCCAACAACCCCTGCGTATTTTTGTGATTATTCAGTAAAACACATTGCATCTCCTCCCTCCAATTACCCCCTTTTTAATTGAACCGGGAAGTGTTTCTACGAGGGGTAGCCACACTCTTCAGAAAGCACATCTTGGTGTAAATAAATTCATACTCCCCTCTGTAAATTATTGCGCGACTAAAAACTCCCTCACACATACACAATAAATTCCCCAACAACCCCTGCGTATTTTTGTGATTATTCAGTAAATCACATTGCATCTCCTCCCTCCAATTACCCTCTTTTTAATTGAACCGGGAAGTGTTTTTTCGAGGGGTAGCCACACCCTTCAGAAAGCACATCTCTGTGTAAATAAATTTATACTCCCCTCTGTAAATTATTGCGCGACTAAAAACTCCCTCACACATACACAATAAATTCCCCAACAACCCCTGCGTATTTTTGTGATTATTCAGTAAATCACATTGCATCTCCTCCCTCCAATTACCCCCTTTTTAATTGAACCGGGAAGTGTTTTTTGAGGGGTAGCCACACCCTTCAGAAAGCACATCTCGGTGTAAATAAATTCATACTCCCCTCTGTAAATTATTGCGCGACTAAAAACTCCCTCACACATACACAATAAATTCCCCAACAACCCCTGCGTATTTTTGTGATTATTCAGTAAATCACATTGCATCTCCTCCCTCCGATTACCCTATTTTTAATTGAACCGGGAAGTGTTTTTTAGAGGGGTAGCCACACCCTTCAGAAAGCACATCTCTGTGTAAATAAATTCATACTCCCCTCTGTAAATTATTGCGCGACTAAAAACTCCCTCACACATACACAATAAATTCCCAAACAACCCCTGCGTATTTTTGTGATTATTCAGTAAATCACATTGCATCTCCTCCCTCCAATTACCCCCTTTTTAATTGAACCGGGAAGTGTTTTTTCGAGGGGTAGCCACACCCTTCAGAAAGCACATCTTGGTGTAAATAAATTCATACTCTCCTCTGTAAATTATTGCGCGACTAAAAACTCCCTCACACATACACAATAAATTCCCCAACAACCCCTGCGTATTTTTGTGATTATTCAGTAAATCACATTGCATCTCCTCCCTCCAATTACCCCCTTTTTAATTGAACCGGGAAGTGTTTTTTCGAGGGGTAGCCACACCCTTCAGAAAGCACATCTTGGTGTAAATAAATTCATACTCTCCTCTGTAAATTATTGCGCGACTAAAAACTCCCTCACACATACACAATAAATTCCCCAACAACCCCTGCGTATTTTTGTGATTATTCAGTAAATCACATTGCATCTCCTCCCTCCAATTACCCCCTTTTTAATTGAACCGGGAAGTGTTTTTTCGAGAGGTAGCCACACCCTTCAGAAAGCACATCTCGGTGTAAATAAATTTATACTCCCCTCTGTAAATTATTGCGCGACTAAAAACTCCCTCACACATACACAATAAATTCCCAAACAACCCCTGCGTATTTCTGTGATTATTCAGTAAATCACATTGCATCTCCTCCCTCCAATTACCCCCTTTTTAATTGAACCGGGAAGGGTTTTTTTTGAGGGGTAGCCACACCCTTCAGAAAGCACATCTCGGTGTAAATAAATTCATACTCCCCTCTGTAAATTATTGCGCGACTAAAAACTCCCTCACACATACACAATAAATTCCCCAACAACCCCTGCGTATTTTTGTGATTATTCAGTAAATCACATTGCATCTCCTCCCTCCGATTACCCTATTTTTAATTGAACCGGGAAGTGTTAAATTCATACTCCCCTCTGTAAATTATTGCGCGACTAAAAACTCCCTCACACATACACAATAAATTCCCAAACAACCCCTGCGTATTTTTGTGATTATTCAGTAAATCACATTGCATCTCCTCCCTCCAATTACCCCCTTTTTAATTAAACCGGGAAGTGTTTTTTCGAGGGGTAGCCACACCCTTCAGAAAGCACATCTTGGTGTAAATATATTCATACTCTCCTCTGTAAATTATTGCGCGACTAAAAACTCCCTCACACATACACAATAAATTCCCCAACAACCCCTGCGTATTTTTGTGATTATTCAGTAAATCACATTGCATCTCCTCCCTCCAATTACCCCCTTTTTAATTGAACCGGGAAGTGTTTTTTCGAGGGGTAGCCACACCCTTCAGAAAGCACATCTTGGTGTAAATAAATTCATACTCTCCTCTGTAAATTATTGCGCGACTAAAAACTCCCTCACACATACACAATAAATTCCCCAACAACCCCTGCGTATTCTTGTGATTATTCAGTAAATCACATTGCATCTCCTCCCTCCAATTACCCCCTTTTTAATTGAACCGGGAAGTGTTTTTTCGAGAGGTAGCCACACCCTTCAGAAAGCACATCTCGGTGTAAATAAATTTATACTCCCCTCTGTAAATTATTGCGCGACTAAAAACTCCCTCACACATACACAATAAATTCCCCAACAACCCCTGCGTATTTCTGTGATTATTCAGTAAATCACATTGCATCTCCTCCCTCCAATTACCCCCTTTTTAATTGAACCGGGAAGTGTTTTTTCGAGGGGTAGCCACACCCTTCAGAAAGCACATCTTGGTGTAAATAAATTCATACTCCCCTCTGTAAATTATTGCGCGACTAAAAACTCCCTCACACATACACAATAAATTCTCCAACAACCCCTGCGTATTTTTGTGATTATTCAGTAAATCACATTGCATCTCCTCCCTCCAATTACCCCCTTTTCAATTGAACCGGGAAGTGTTTTTTCGAGAGGTAGCCACACCCTTCAGAAAGCACATCTCGGTGTAAATAAATTTATACTCCCCTCTGTAAATTATTGCGCGACTAAAAACTCCCTCACACATACACAATAAATTCCCCAACAACCCCTGCGTATTTTTGTGATTATTCAGTAAATCACATTGCATCTCCTCCCTCCGATTACCCTATTTTTAATTGAACCGGGAAGTGTTTTTTCGAGGGGTAGCCACACCCTTCAGAAAGCACATCTCTGTGTAAATAAATTCATACTCCCCTCTGTAAATTATTGCGCGACTAAAAACTCCCTCACACATACACAATAAATTCCCCAACAACCCCTGCGTATTTTTGTGATTATTCAGTAAATCACATTGCATCTCCTCCCTCCGATTACCCTATTTTTAATTGAACCGGGAAGTGTTTTTTCGAGGGGTAGCCACACCCTTCAGAAAGCACATCTCTGTGTAAATAAATTCATACTCCCCTCTGTAAATTATTGCGCGACTAAAAACTCCCTCACACATACACAATAAATTCCCCAACAACCCCTGCGTATTTTTGTGATTATTCAGTAAATCACATTGCATCTCCTCCCTCCAATTACCCCCTTTTCAATTGAACCGGGAAGTGTTTTTTCGAGGGGTAGCCACACCCTTCAGAAAGCACATCTCGGTGTAAAGAAATTCATATTCCCCTTTGTAAATTATTGCGCGACTAAAAACTCCCTCACACATACACAATAAATTCCCCAACAACCCCTGCGTATTTTTGTGATTATTCAGTAAATCACATTGCATCTCCTCCCTCCAATTACCCCCTTTTTAATTGAACCGGGAAGTGTTTTTTCGAGGGGTAGCCACACCCTTCAGAAAGCACATCTCGGTGTAAATAAATTCATACTCCCCTCTGTAAATTATTGCGCGACTAAAAACTCCCTCACACATACACAATAATTTCCCCAACAACCCCTGCGTATTTTTGTGATTATTCAGTAAATCACATTGCATCTCCTCCCTCCAATTACCCTATTTTTAATTGAACCGGGAAGTGTTTTTTCGAGGGGTAGCCACACCCTTCAGAAAGCACATCTCTGTGTAAATAAATTCATACTCCCCTCTGTAAATTATTGCGCGACTAAAAACTCCCTCACACATACACAATAAATTCCCAAACAACCCCTGCGTATTTTTGTGATTATTCAGTAAATCACATTGCATCTCCTCCCTCCAATTACCCCCTTTTTAATTGAACCGGGAAGTGTTTTTTCGAGTGGTAGCCACACCCTTCAGAAAGCACATCTCGGTGTAAATAAATTTATACTCTCCTCTGTAAATTATTGCGCGACTAAAAACTCCCTCACACATACACAATAAATTCCCAAACAACCCCTGCGTATTTCTGTGATTATTCAGTAAATCACATTGCATCTCCTCCCTCCAATTACCCCCTTTTTTATTTGAACCGGGAAGTGTTTTTTCGAGGGGTAGCCACACCCTTCAGAAAGCACATCTTGGTGTAAATAAATTCATACTCTCCTCTGTAAATTATTGCGCGACTAAAAACTCCCTCACACATACACAATAAATTCCCAAACAACCCCTGCGTATTTCTGTGATTATTCAGTAAATCACATTGCATCTCCTCCCTCCAATTACCCCCTTTTTAATTGAACCGGGAAGTGTTTTTTCGAGTGGTAGCCACACCCTTCAGAAAGCACATCTCGGTGTAAATAAATTTATACTCTCCTCTGTAAATTATTGCGCGACTAAAAACTCCCTCACACATACACAATAAATTCCCCAACAACCCCTGCGTATTTTTGTGATTATTCAGTAAATCACATTGCATCTCCTCCCTCCAATTACCCCCTTTTTAATTGAACCGGGAAGTGTTTTTTCGAGGGGTAGCCACACCCTTCAGAAAGCACATCTCGGTGTAAATAAATTTATACTCCCCTCTGTAAATTATTGCGCGACTAAAAACTCCCTCACACATACACAATAAATTCCCAAACAACCCCTGCGTATTTCTGTGATTATTCAGTAAATCACATTGCATCTCCTCCCTCCAATTACCCCCTTTTTAATTGAACCGGGAAGTGTTTTTTCGAGGGGTAGCCACACCCTTCAGAAAGCACATCTCGGTGTAAAGAAATTCATATTCCCCTTTGTAAATTATTGCGCGACTAAAAACTCCCTCACACATACACAATAAATTCCCCAACAACCCCTGCGTATTTTTGTGATTATTCAGTAAATCACATTGCATCTCCTCCCTCCAATTACCCCCTTTTTAATTGAACCGGGAAGTGTTTTTTCGAGGGGTAGCCACACCCTTCAGAAAGCACATCTCGGTGTAAATAAATTCATACTCCCCTCTGTAAATTATTGCGCGACTAAAAACTCCCTCACACATACACAATAATTTCCCCAACAACCCCTGCGTATTTTTGTGATTATTCAGTAAATCACATTGCATCTCCTCCCTCCAATTACCCTATTTTTAATTGAACCGGGAAGTGTTTTTTCGAGGGGTAGCCACACCCTTCAGAAAGCACATCTCTGTGTAAATAAATTCATACTCCCCTCTGTAAATTATTGCGCGACTAAAAACTCCCTCACACATACACAATAAATTCCCCAACAACCCCTGCGTATTTTTGTGATTATTCAGTAAATCACATTGCATCTCCTCCCTCCAATTACCCCCTTTTTAATTGAACCGGGAAGTGTTTTTTCGAGGGGTAGCCACACCCTTCAGAAAGCACATCTCGGTGTAAATAAATTCATACTCCCCTCTGTAAATTATTGCGCGACTAAAAACTCCCTCACACATACACAATAATTTCCCCAACAACCCCTGCGTATTTTTGTGATTATTCAGTAAATCACATTGCATCTCCTCCCTCCAATTACCCTATTTTTAATTGAACCGGGAAGTGTTTTTTCGAGGGGTAGCCACACCCTTCAGAAAGCACATCTCTGTGTAAATAAATTCATACTCCCCTCTGTAAATTATTGCGCGACTGAAAACTCCCTCACACATACACAATAAATTCCCAAACAACCCCTGCGTATTTTTGTGATTATTCAGTAAATCACATTGCATCTCCTCCCTCCAATTACCCCCTTTTTAATTGAACCGGGAAGTGTTTTTTCGAGTGGTAGCCACACCCTTCAGAAAGCACATCTCGGTGTAAATAAATTTATACTCTCCTCTGTAAATTATTGCGCGACTAAAAACTCCCTCACACATACACAATAAATTCCCCAACAACCCCTGCGTATTTTTGTGATTATTCAGTAAATCACATTGCATCTCCTCCCTCCAATTACCCCCTTTTTAATTGAACCGGGAAGTGTTTTTTCGAGAGGTAGCCACACCCTTCAGAAAGCACATCTCGGTGTAAATAAATTTATACTCCCCTCTGTAAATTATTGCGCGACTAAAAACTCCCTCACACATACACAATAAATTCCCAAACAACCCCTGCGTATTTCTGTGATTATTCAGTGAATCACATTGCATCTCCTCCCTCCAATTACCCCCTTTTTAATTGAACCGGGAAGTGTTTTTTCGAGGGGTAGCCACACCCTTCAGAAAGCACATCTCGGTATAAATAAATTTATACTCCCCTCTGTGAATTATTGCGCGACTAAAAACTCCCTCACACATACACAATGAATTCCCAAACAACCCCTGCGTATTTTTGTGATTATTCAGTAAATCACATTGCATCTCCTCCCTTCAATTACCCCCTTTTTAATTGAACCGGGAAGTGTTTTTTCGAGAGGTGGCCACACCCTTCAGAAAGCACATCTCGGTGTAAATAAATTTATACTCTCCTCTGTAAATTATTGCGCGACTAAAAACTCCCTCACACATACACAATAAATTCCAAAACAACCCCTGCGTATTTTTGTGATTATTCAGTAAATCACATTGCATCTCCTCCCTCCAATTACCCCCTTTTTAATTGAACCGGGAAGTGTTTTTTCGAGGGGTAGCCACACCCTTCAGGAAGCACATCTCGGTGTAAATAAATTTATACTCCCCTCTGTAAATTATTGCGCGACTAAAAACTCCCTCACACATACACAATAAATTCCCAAACAACCCCTGCGTATTTTTGTGATTATTCAGTAAATCACATTGCATTTCCTCCCTCCAATTACCCCCTTTTTAATTGAGCCGGGAAGTGTTTTTTCGAGGAGTAGCCACACCCTTCAGAAAGCACATCTTGGTGTAAATAAATTCATACTCTCTGTAAATTATTGCGCGACTAAAAACTCCCTCTCACATACACAATAAATTCCCCAACAACCCCTGCGTATTTTTGTGATTATTCAGTAAATCACATTGCATCTCCTCCCTCCAATTACCCCCTTTTTAATTGAACCGGGAAGTGTTTTTTCGGAGGGTAGCTACACCCTTCAGAAAGCACATCTCGGTGTAAATAAATTTATACTCCCCTCTGTAAATTATTGCGCGACTAAAAACTCCCTCACACATACACAATAAATTCCCAAACAACCCCTGCGTATTTTTGTGATTATTCAGTAAATCACATTGCATCTCCTCCCTCAAATTACCCCCTTTTTAATTGAACCGGGAAGTGTTTTTTCGAGGGGTAGCCACACCCTTCAGAAAGCACATCTCGGTGTAAATAAATTCATACTCTCCTCTGTAAATTATTGCGCGACTAAAAACTCCCTCACACATACACAATAAATTCCCCAACAACCCCTGCGTATTTTTGTGATTATTCAGTAAATCACATTGCATCTCCTCCCTCCAATTACCCCCTTTTTAATTGAACCGGGAAGTGTTTTTTCGAGGGGTAGCCACACCGTCCAGGAAGCACATCTCGGTGTAAATAAATTTATACTCCCCTCTGTAAATTATTGCGCGACTAAAAACTCCCTCACACATACACAATAAATTCCCAAACAACCCCTGCGTATTTTTGTGATTATTCAGTAAATCACATTGCATCTCCTCCCTCCAATTACCCCCTTTTTAATTAAACCGGGAAGTGTTTTTTCGAGGGGTAGCTACATCCTTCAGAAAGCACAGCTTGGTGTAAATGAATTCATACTCCCCTCTGTAAATTATTGCGCGACTAAAAACTCCCTCACACATACACAATAAATTCCCCAACAACCCCTGCGTATTTTTGTGATTATTCAGTAAATCACATTGCATCTCCTCCCTCCAATTACCCCCTTTTTAATTGAACCGGGAAGTGTTTTTTCGAGGGGTAGCCACACCCTTCAGAAAGCACATCTTGGTGTAAATAAATTCATACTCTCCTCTGTAAATTATTGCGCGACTAAAAACTCCCTCACACATACACAATAAATTCCCCAACAACCCCTGCGTATTTTTGTGATTATTCAGTAAATCACATTGCATCTCCTCGCTCCAATTACCCCCTTTTTAATTGAACCGGGAAGTGTTTTTTCGAGGGGTAGCCACACCCTTCAGAAAGCACATCTCGGTGTAAATAAATTTATACTCCCCTCTGTAAATTATTGCGCGACTAAAAACTCCCTCACACATACACAATAAATTCCCAAACAACCCCTGCGTATTTTTGTGATTATTCAGTAAATCACATTGCATCTCCTCCCTCCAATTACCCCCTTTTTAATTGAACCGGGAAGTGTTTTTTCGAGGGGTAGCCACACCCTTCAGAAAGCACATCTCGGTGTAAATAAATTTATACTCCCCTCTGTAAATTATTGCGCCACTAAAAACTCCCTCACACATACACAATAAATTCCCAAACAACCCCTGCGTATTTTTGTGATTATTCAGTAAATCACATTGCATCTCCTCCCTCCAATTACCCCCTTTTTAATTGAACCAGGAAGTGTTTTTTCGAGGGGTAGCCACACCCTTCAGAAAGCACATCTCGGTGTAAATAAATTAATACTCTCCTCTGTAAATTATTGCGCGACTAAAAACCCCCTCACACATACACAATAAATTCCCAAACAACCCCTGCGTATTTTTGTGATTATTCAGTAAATCACATTGCATCTCCTCCCTCCAATTACCCCCTTTTTAATTGAACCGGGAAGTGTTTTTCCGAGGGGTAGCCACACCCTTCAGAAAGCACATCTTGGTGTAAATAAATTCATACTCTCCTCTGTAAATTATTGCGCGACTAAAAACTCCCTCACACATACACAATAAATTCCCCAACAACCCCTGCGTATTTTTGTGATTATTCAGTAAATCACATTGCATCTCCTCCCTCCAATTACCCCCTTTTTAATTGAACCGGGAAGTGTTTTTTCGAGGGGTAGCCACACCCTTCAGAAAGCACATCTCGGTGTGAATAAATTTATACTCCCCTCTGTAAATTATTGCGCGACTAAAAACTCCCTCACACATACACAATAAATTCCCAAACAACCTCTGCGTATTTTTGTGATTATTCAGTAAATCACATTGCATCTCCTCCCTCCAATTACCCCCTTTTTAATTGAACCGGGAAGTGTTTTTTCGAGGGGTAGCCACACCCTTCAGAAAGCACATCTCGGTGTAAATAAATTTATACTCCCCTCTGTAAATTATTGCGCGACTAAAAACTCCCTCACACATACACAATAAATTCCCAAACAACCCCTGCGTATTTTTGTGATTATTCAGTAAATCACATTGCATCTCCTCCCTCCAATTACCCCCTTTTTAATTGAACCAGGAAGTGTTTTTTCGAGGGGTAGCCACACCCTTCAGAAAGCACATCTCGGTGTAAATAAATTAATACTCTCCTCTGTAAATTATTGCGCGACTAAAAACTCCCTCACACATACACAATAAATTCCCAAACAACCCCTGCGTATTTTTGTGATTATTCAGTAAATCACATTGCATCTCCTCCCTCCAATTACCCCCTTTTTAATTGAACCGGGAAGTGTTTTTTCGAGGGGTAGCCACACCCTTCAGAAAGCACATCTCGGTGTAAATAAATTCATACTCTCCTCTGTAAATTATTGCGCGACTAAAAACTCCCTCACACATACACAATAAATTCCCAAACAACCCCTGCGTATTTTTGTGATTATTCAGTAAATCACATTGCATCTCCTCCCTCCAATTACCCCCTTTTTAATTGAACCGGGAAGTGTTTTTTCGAGGGGTAGCCACACCCTTCAGAAAGCACATCTCGGTGTAAATAAATTCATACTCTCCTCTGTAAATTATTGCGCGACTAAAAACTCCCTCACACATACACAATAAATTCCCAAACAACCCCTGCGTATTTTTGTGATTATTCAGTAAATCACATTGCATCTCCTCCCTCCAATTACCCCCTTTTTAATTGAACCGGGAAGTGTTTTTTCGAGGGGTAGCCACACCCTTCAGAAAGCACATCTCGGTGTAAATAAATTCATACTCCCCTCTGTAAATTATTGCGCGACTAAAAACTCCCTCACACATACACAATAATTTCCCCAACAACCCCTGCGTATTTTTGTGATTATTCAGTAAATCACATTGCATCTCCTCCCTCCAATTACCCTATTTTTAATTGAACCGGGAAGTGTTTTTTCGAGGGGTAGCCACACCCTTCAGAAAGCACATCTCTGTGTAAATAAATTCATACTCCCCTCTGTAAATTATTGCGCGACTAAAAACTCCCTCACACATACACAATAAATTCCCCAACAACCCCTGCGTATTTTTGTGATTATTCAGTAAATCACATTGCATCTCCTCCCTCCAATTACCCCCTTTTTAATTGAACCGGGAAGTGTTTTTTCGAGGGGTAGCCACACCCTTCAGAAAGCACATCTCGGTGTAAATAAATTCATACTCTCCTCTGTAAATTATTGCGCGACTAAAAACTCCCTCACACATACACAATAAATTCCCAAACAACCCCTGCGTATTTTTGTGATTATTCAGTAAATCACATTGCATCTCCTCCCTCCAATTACCCCCTTTTTAATTGAACCGGGAAGTGTTTTTTCGAGGGGTAGCCACACCCTTCAGAAAGCACATCTCGGTGTAAATAAATTCATACTCTCCTCTGTAAATTATTGCGCGACTAAAAACTCCCTCACACATACACAATAAATTCCCAAACAACCCCTGCGTATTTTTGTGATTATTCAGTAAATCACATTGCATCTCCTCCCTCCAATTACCCCCTTTTTAATTGAACCGGGAAGTGTTTTTTCGAGGGGTAGCCACACCCTTCAGAAAGCACATCTCGGTGTAAATAAATTCATACTCCCCTCTGTAAATTATTGCGCGACTAAAAACTCCCTCACACATACACAATAATTTCCCCAACAACCCCTGCGTATTTTTGTGATTATTCAGTAAATCACATTGCATCTCCTCCCTCCAATTACCCTATTTTTAATTGAACCGGGAAGTGTTTTTTCGAGGGGTAGCCACACCCTTCAGAAAGCACATCTCTGTGTAAATAAATTCATACTCCCCTCTGTAAATTATTGCGCGACTAAAAACTCCCTCACACATACACAATAAATTCCCCAACAACCCCTGCGTATTTTTGTGATTATTCAGTAAATCACATTGCATCTCCTCCCTCCAATTACCCCCTTTTTAATTGAACCGGGAAGTGTTTTTTCGAGGGGTAGCCACACCCTTCAGAAAGCACATCTCGGTGTAAATAAATTCATACTCCCCTCTGTAAATTATTGCGCGACTAAAAACTCCCTCACACATACACAATAATTTCCCCAACAACCCCTGCGTATTTTTGTGATTATTCAGTAAATCACATTGCATCTCCTCCCTCCAATTACCCTATTTTTAATTGAACCGGGAAGTGTTTTTTCGAGGGGTAGCCACACCCTTCAGAAAGCACATCTCTGTGTAAATAAATTCATACTCCCCTCTGTAAATTATTGCGCGACTGAAAACTCCCTCACACATAGACAATAAATTCCCAAACAACCCCTGCGTATTTTTGTGATTATTCAGTAAATCACATTGCATCTCCTCCCTCCAATTACCCCCTTTTTAATTGAACCGGGAAGTGTTTTTTCGAGTGGTAGCCACACCCTTCAGAAAGCACATCTCGGTGTAAATAAATTTATACTCTCCTCTGTAAATTATTGCGCGACTAAAAACTCCCTCACACATACACAATAAATTCCCCAACAACCCCTGCGTATTTTTGTGATTATTCAGTAAATCACATTGCATCTCCTCCCTCCAATTACCCCCTTTTTAATTGAACCGGGAAGTGTTTTTTCGAGAGGTAGCCACACCCTTCAGAAAGCACATCTCGGTGTAAATAAATTTATACTCCCCTCTGTAAATTATTGCGCGACTAAAAACTCCCTCACACATACACAATAAATTCCCAAACAACCCCTGCGTATTTCTGTGATTATTCAGTGAATCACATTGCATCTCCTCCCTCCAATTACCCCCTTTTTAATTGAACCGGGAAGTGTTTTTTCGAGGGGTAGCCACACCCTTCAGAAAGCACATCTCGGTATAAATAAATTTATACTCCCCTCTGTGAATTATTGCGCGACTAAAAACTCCCTCACACATACACAATGAATTCCCAAACAACCCCTGCGTATTTTTGTGATTATTCAGTAAATCACATTGCATCTCCTCCCTTCAATTACCCCCTTTTTAATTGAACCGGGAAGTGTTTTTTCGAGAGGTGGCCACACCCTTCAGAAAGCACATCTCGGTGTAAATAAATTTATACTCTCCTCTGTAAATTATTGCGCGACTAAAAACTCCCTCACACATACACAATAAATTCCAAAACAACCCCTGCGTATTTTTGTGATTATTCAGTAAATCACATTGCATCTCCTCCCTCCAATTACCCCCTTTTTAATTGAACCGGGAAGTGTTTTTTCGAGGGGTAGCCACACCCTTCAGGAAGCACATCTCGGTGTAAATAAATTTATACTCCCCTCTGTAAATTATTGCGCGACTAAAAACTCCCTCACACATACACAATAAATTCCCAAACAACCCCTGCGTATTTTTGTGATTATTCAGTAAATCACATTGCATTTCCTCCCTCCAATTACCCCCTTTTTAATTGAGCCGGGAAGTGTTTTTTCGAGGAGTAGCCACACCCTTCAGAAAGCACATCTTGGTGTAAATAAATTCATACTCTCTGTAAATTATTGCGCGACTAAAAACTCCCTCTCACATACACAATAAATTCCCCAACAACCCCTGCGTATTTTTGTGATTATTCAGTAAATCACATTGCATCTCCTCCCTCCAATTACCCCCTTTTTAATTGAACCGGGAAGTGTTTTTTCGGAGGGTAGCTACACCCTTCAGAAAGCACATCTCGGTGTAAATAAATTTATACTCCCCTCTGTAAATTATTGCGCGACTAAAAACTCCCTCACACATACACAATAAATTCCCAAACAACCCCTGCGTATTTTTGTGATTATTCAGTAAATCACATTGCATCTCCTCCCTCAAATTACCCCCTTTTTAATTGAACCGGGAAGTGTTTTTTCGAGGGGTAGCCACACCCTTCAGAAAGCACATCTCGGTGTAAATAAATTCATACTCTCCTCTGTAAATTATTGCGCGACTAAAAACTCCCTCACACATACACAATAAATTCCCCAACAACCCCTGCGTATTTTTGTGATTATTCAGTAAATCACATTGCATCTCCTCCCTCCAATTACCCCCTTTTTAATTGAACCGGGAAGTGTTTTTTCGAGGGGTAGCCACACCGTCCAGGAAGCACATCTCGGTGTAAATAAATTTATACTCCCCTCTGTAAATTATTGCGCGACTAAAAACTCCCTCACACATACACAATAAATTCCCAAACAACCCCTGCGTATTTTTGTGATTATTCAGTAAATCACATTGCATCTCCTCCCTCCAATTACCCCCTTTTTAATTAAACCGGGAAGTGTTTTTTCGAGGGGTAGCTACATCCTTCAGAAAGCACAGCTTGGTGTAAATGAATTCATACTCCCCTCTGTAAATTATTGCGCGACTAAAAACTCCCTCACACATACACAATAAATTCCCCAACAACCCCTGCGTATTTTTGTGATTATTCAGTAAATCACATTGCATCTCCTCCCTCCAATTACCCCCTTTTTAATTGAACCGGGAAGTGTTTTTTCGAGGGGTAGCCACACCCTTCAGAAAGCACATCTTGGTGTAAATAAATTCATACTCTCCTCTGTAAATTATTGCGCGACTAAAAACTCCCTCACACATACACAATAAATTCCCCAACAACCCCTGCGTATTTTTGTGATTATTCAGTAAATCACATTGCATCTCCTCGCTCCAATTACCCCCTTTCTAATTGAACCGGGAAGTGTTTTTTCGAGGGGTAGCCACACCCTTCAGAAAGCACATCTCGGTGTAAATAAATTTATACTCCCCTCTGTAAATTATTGCGCGACTAAAAACTCCCTCACACATACACAATAAATTCCCAAACAACCCCTGCGTATTTTTGTGATTATTCAGTAAATCACATTGCATCTCCTCCCTCCAATTACCCCCTTTTTAATTGAACCGGGAAGTGTTTTTTCGAGGGGTAGCCACACCCTTCAGAAAGCACATCTCGGTGTAAATAAATTTATACTCCCCTCTGTAAATTATTGCGCCACTAAAAACTCCCTCACACATACACAATAAATTCCCAAACAACCCCTGCGTATTTTTGTGATTATTCAGTAAATCACATTGCATCTCCTCCCTCCAATTACCCCCTTTTTAATTGAACCAGGAAGTGTTTTTTCGAGGGGTAGCCACACCCTTCAGAAAGCACATCTCGGTGTAAATAAATTAATACTCTCCTCTGTAAATTATTGCGCGACTAAAAACCCCCTCACACATACACAATAAATTCCCAAACAACCCCTGCGTATTTTTGTGATTATTCAGTAAATCACATTGCATCTCCTCCCTCCAATTACCCCCTTTTTAATTGAACCGGGAAGTGTTTTTCCGAGGGGTAGCCACACCCTTCAGAAAGCACATCTTGGTGTAAATAAATTCATACTCTCCTCTGTAAATTATTGCGCGACTAAAAACTCCCTCACACATACACAATAAATTCCCCAACAACCCCTGCGTATTTTTGTGATTATTCAGTAAATCACATTGCATCTCCTCCCTCCAATTACCCCCTTTTTAATTGAACCGGGAAGTGTTTTTTCGAGGGGTAGCCACACCCTTCAGAAAGCACATCTCGGTGTGAATAAATTTATACTCCCCTCTGTAAATTATTGCGCGACTAAAAACTCCCTCACACATACACAATAAATTCCCAAACAACCTCTGCGTATTTTTGTGATTATTCAGTAAATCACATTGCATCTCCTCCCTCCAATTACCCCCTTTTTAATTGAACCGGGAAGTGTTTTTTCGAGGGGTAGCCACACCCTTCAGAAAGCACATCTCGGTGTAAATAAATTTATACTCCCCTCTGTAAATTATTGCGCGACTAAAAACTCCCTCACACATACACAATAAATTCCCAAACAACCCCTGCGTATTTTTGTGATTATTCAGTAAATCACATTGCATCTCCTCCCTCCAATTACCCCCTTTTTAATTGAACCAGGAAGTGTTTTTTCGAGGGGTAGCCACACCCTTCAGAAAGCACATCTCGGTGTAAATAAATTAATACTCTCCTCTGTAAATTATTGCGCGACTAAAAACTCCCTCACACATACACAATAAATTCCCAAACAACCCCTGCGTATTTTTGTGATTATTCAGTAAATCACATTGCATCTCCTCCCTCCAATTACCCCCTTTTTAATTGAACCGGGAAGTGTTTTTTCGAGGGGTAGCCACACCCTTCAGAAAGCACATCTCGGTGTAAATAAATTCATACTCTCCTCTGTAAATTATTGCGCGACTAAAAACTCCCTCACACATACACAATAAATTCCCAAACAACCCCTGCGTATTTTTGTGATTATTCAGTAAATCACATTGCATCTCCTCCCTCCAATTACCCCCTTTTTAATTGAACCGGGAAGTGTTTTTTCGAGGGGTAGCCACACCCTTCAGAAAGCACATCTCGGTGTAAATAAATTTATACTCCCCTCTGTAAATTATTGCGCGACTAAAAACTCCCTCACACATACACAATAAATTCTCCAACAACCCCTGCGTATTTTTGTGATTATTCAGTAAATCACATTGCATCTCCTCCCTCCAATTACCCCCTTTTTAATTGAACCGGGAAGTGTTTTTTCGAGGGGTAGCCACACCCTTCAGAAAGCACATCTCGGTGTAAATAAATTCATACTCTCCTCTGTAAATTATTGCGCGACTAAAAACTCCCTCACACATACACAATAAATTCCCCAACAACCCCTGCGTATTTTTGTGATTATTCAGTAAATCACATTGCATCTCCTCCCTCCAATTACCCCCTTTTTAATTGAACCGGGAAGTGTTTTTTCGAGGGGTAGCCACACCCTTCAGAAAGCACATCTCGGTGTAAATAAATTTATACTCCCCTCTGTAAATTATTGCGCGACTAAAAACTCCCTCACACATACACAATAAATTCCCAAACAACCCCTGCGTATTTTTGTGATTATTCAGTAAATCACATTGCATCTCCACCCTCCAATTACCCCCTTTTTAATTGAACCGGCAAGTGTTTCTTCGAGGGGTAGCCACACCCTTCAGAAAGCACATCTCGGTGTTAATAAATTCATACTCTCCTCTGTAAATTATTGCGCGACTA
This sequence comes from Dromius quadrimaculatus, assembly GCA_963989225.1. Lineage (NCBI taxonomy): Eukaryota > Metazoa > Arthropoda > Insecta > Coleoptera > Carabidae > Dromius > Dromius quadrimaculatus. The sequence continues at coordinate 7,704,845 of OZ022329.1, forward strand.
AAAACTCCCTCACACATACACAATAAATTCCCCAACAACCCCTGCGTATTTTTGTGATTATTCAGTAAATCACATTGCATCTCCACCCTCCAATTACCCCCTTTTTAATTGAACCGGGAAGTGTTTTTTCGAGGGGTAGCCACACCCTTCAGAAAGCACATCTCGGTGTTAATAAATTCATACTCTCCTCTGTAAATTATTGCGCGACTAAAAACTCCCTCACACATGCACAATAAATTCCCCAACAACCCCTGCGTATTTTTGTGATTATTCAGTAAATCACATTGCATCTCCTCCCTCCAATTACCCCCTTTTTAATTGAAACGGGAAGTGTTTTTTCGAGGGGTAGCCACACCCTTCAGAAAGCACATCTCGGTGTAAATAAATTTATACTCCCCTCTGTAAATTATTGCGCGACTAAAAACTCCCTCACACATACACAATAAATTCCCCAACAACCCCTGCGTATTTTTGTGATTATTCAGTAAATCACATTGCATCTCCTCCCTCCAATTACCCCCTTTTTAATTGAACCGGGAAGTGTTTTTTCGAGGGGTAGCCACACCCTTCAGAAAGCACATCTCGGTGTAAATAAATTCATACTCTCCTCTGTAAATTATTGCGCGACTAAAAACTCCCTCACACATACACAATAAATTCCCCAACAACCCCTGCGTATTTTTGTGATTATTCAGTAAATCACATTGCATCTCCACCCTCCAATTACCCCCTTTTTAATTGAACCGGGAAGTGTTTTTTCGAGGGGTAGCCACACCCTTCAGAAAGCACATCTCGGTGTTAATAAATTCATACTCTCCTCTGTAAATTATTGCGCGACTAAAAACTCCCTCACACATACACAATAAATTCCCCAACAACCCCTGCGTATTTTTGTGATTATTCAGTAAATCACATTGCATCTCCTCCCTCCAATTACCCCCTTTTTAATTGAACCGGGAAGTGTTTCTTCGAGGGGTAGCCACACCCTTCAGAAAGCACATCTCGGTGTAAATAAATTTATACTCCCCTCTGTAAATTATTGCGCGACTAAAAACTCCCTCACACATACACAATAAATTCCCCAACAACCCCTGCGTATTTTTGTGATTATTCAGTAAATCACATTGCATCTCCATCCTCCAATTACCCCCTTTTTAATTGAACCGGGAAGTGTTTTTTCGAGGGGTAGCCACACTCTTCAGAAAGCACATCTTGGTGTAAATAAATTCATACTCTCCTTTGTAAATTATTGCGCGACTAAAAACTCCCTCACACATACACAATAAATTCCCCAACAACCCCTGCGTATTTTTGTGATTATTCAGTAAATCACATTGCATCTCCTCCCTCCAATTACCCCCTTTTTAATTGAACCGGGAAGTGTTTTTTCGAGGGGTAGCCACACCCTTCAGAAAGCACATCTCGGTGTAAATAAATTTATACTCCCCTCTGTAAATTATTGCGCGACTAAAAACTCCCTCACACATACACAATAAATTCCCCAACAACCCCTGCGTATTTTTGTGATTATTCAGTAAATCACATTGCATCTCCTCCCTCCAATTACCCCCTTTTTAATTGAACCGGGAAGTGTTTTTTCGAGGGGTAGCCACACCCTTCAGAAAGCACATCTCGGTGTAAATAAATTCATACTCTCCTCTGTAAATTATTGCGCGACTAAAAACTCCCTCACACATACACAATAAATTCCCCAACAACCCCTGCGTATTTTTGTGATTATTCAGTAAATCACATTGCATCTCCACCCTCCAATTACCCCCTTTTTAATTGAACCGGGAAGTGTTTTTTCGAGGGGTAGCCACACCCTTCAGAAAGCACATCTCGGTGTTAATAAATTCATACTCTCCTCTGTAAATTATTGCGCGACTAAAAACTCCCTCACACATACACAATAAATTCCCCAACAACCCCTGCGTATTTTTGTGATTATTCAGTAAATCACATTGCATCTCCTCCCTCCAATTACCCCCTTTTTAATTGAACCGGGAAGTGTTTCTTCGAGGGGTAGCCACACCCTTCAGAAAGCACATCTCGGTGTAAATAAATTTATACTCCCCTCTGTAAATTATTGCGCGACTGAAAACTCCCTCACACATACACAATAAATTCCCCAACAACCCCTGCGTATTTTTGTGATTATTCAGTAAATCACATTGCATCTCCACCCTCCAATTACCCCCTTTTCAATTGAACCGGGAAGTGTTTTTTCGAGGGGTAGCCACACTCTTCAGAAAGCACATCTTGGTGTAAATAAATTCATACTCTCCTTTGTAAATTATTGCGCGACTAAAAACTCCCTCACACATACACAATAAATTCCCCAACAACCCCTGCGTATTTTTGTGATTATTCAGTAAATCACATTGCATCTCCTCCCTCCAATTACCCCCTTTTTAATTGAACCGGGAAGTGTTTTTTCGAGGGGTAGCCACACCCTTCAGAAAGCACATCTCGGTGTAAATAAATTCATACTCTCCTCTGTAAATTATTGCGCGACTAAAAACTCCCTCACACATACACAATAAATTCCCCAACAACCCCTGCGTATTTTTGTGATTATTCAGTAAATCACATTGCATCTCCTCCCTCCAATTACCCCCTTTTTAATTGAACCGGGAAGTGTTTTTTCGAGGGGTAGCCACACCCTTCAGAAAGCACATCTCGGTGTAAATAAATTTATACTCCCCTCTGTAAATTATTGCGCGACTAAAAACTCCCTCACACATACACAATAAATTCCCAAACAACCCCTGCGTATTTTTGTGATTATTCAGTAAATCACATTGCATCTCCACCCTCCAATTACCCCCTTTTTAATTGAACCGGGAAGTGTTTTTTCGAGGGGTAGTCACACCCTTCAGAAAGCACATCTCGGTGTTAATAAATTCATACTCTCCTCTGTAAATTATTGCGCGACTAAAAACTCCCTCACACATACACAATAAATTCCCCAACAACCCCTGCGTATTTTTGTGATTATTCAGTAAATCACATTGCATCTCCACCCTCCAATTACCCCCTTTTTAATTGAACCGGGAAGTGTTTTTTCGAGGGGTAGCCACACCCTTCAGAAAGCACATCTCGGTGTTAATAAATTCATACTCTCCTCTGTAAATTATTGCGCGACTAAAAACTCCCTCACACATGCACAATAAATTCCCCAACAACCCCTGCGTATTTTTGTGATTATTCAGTAAATCACATTGCATCTCCTCCCTCCAATTACCCCCTTTTTAATTGAACCGGGAAGTGTTTCTTCGAGGGGTAGCCACACCCTTCAGAAAGCACATCTCGGTGTAAATAAATTTATACTCCCCTCTGTAAATTATTGCGCGACTAAAAACTCCCTCACACATACACAATAAATTCCCCAACAACCCCTGCGTATTTTTGTGATTATTCAGTAAATCACATTGCATCTCCTCCCTCCAATTACCCCCTTTTTAATTGAACCGGGAAGTGTTTTTTCGAGGGGTAGCCACACCCTTCAGAAAGCACATCTCGGTGTAAATAAATTCATACTCTCCTCTGTAAATTATTGCGCGACTAAAAACTCCCTCACACATACACAATAAATTCCCCAACAACCCCTGCGTATTTTTGTGATTATTCAGTAAATCACATTGCATCTCCACCCTCCAATTACCCCCTTTTTAATTGAACCGGGAAGTGTTTTTTCGAGGGGTAGCCACACCCTTCAGAAAGCACATCTCGGTGTTAATAAATTCATACTCTCCTCTGTAAATTATTGCGCGACTAAAAACTCCCTCACACATACACAATAAATTCCCCAACAACCCCTGCGTATTTTTGTGATTATTCAGTAAATCACATTGCATCTCCTCCCTCCAATTACCCCCTTTTTAATTGAACCGGGAAGTGTTTCTTCGAGGGGTAGCCACACCCTTCAGAAAGCACATCTCGGTGTAAATAAATTTATACTCCCCTCTGTAAATTATTGCGCGACTAAAAACTCCCTCACACATACACAATAAATTCCCCAACAACCCCTGCGTATTTTTGTGATTATTCAGTAAATCACATTGCATCTCCACCCTCCAATTACCCCCTTTTTAATTGAACCGGGAAGTGTTTTTTCGAGGGGTAGCCACACTCTTCAGAAAGCACATCTTGGTGTAAATAAATTCATACTCTCCTTTGTAAATTATTGCGCGACTAAAAACTCCCTCACACATACACAATAAATTCCCCAACAACCCCTGCGTATTTTTGTGATTATTCAGTAAATCACATTGCATCTCCTCCCTCCAATTACCCCCTTTTTAATTGAACCGGGAAGTGTTTTTTCGAGAGGTAGCCACACCCTTCAGAAAGCACATCTCGGTGTAAATAAATTCATACTCTCCTCTGTAAATTATTGCGCGACTAAAAACTCCCTCACACATACACAATAAATTCCCCAACAACCCCTGCGTATTTTTGTGATTATTCAGTAAATCACATTGCATCTCCTCCCTCCAATTACCCCCTTTTTAATTGAACCGGGAAGTGTTTTTTCGAGGGGTAGCCACACCCTTCAGAAAGCACATCTCGGTGTAAATAAATTCATACTCTCCTCTGTAAATTATTGCGCGACTAAAAACTCCCTCACACATACACAATAAATTCCCCAACAACCCCTGCGTATTTTTGTGATTATTCAGTAAATCACATTGCATCTCCTCCCTCCAATCCCCCCTTTTTAATTGAACCGGGAAGTGTTTTTTCGAGGGGTAGCCACACCCTTCAGAAAGCACATCTCGGTGTAAATAAATTCATACTCTCCTCTGTAAATTATTGCGCGACTAAAAACTCCCTCACACATACACAATAAATTCCCCAACAACCCCTGCGTATTTTTGTGATTATTCAGTAAATCACATTGCATCTCCTCCCTCCAATTACCCCCTTTTTAATTAAACCGGGAAGTGTTTTTTCGAGGGGTAGCTACATCCTTCAGAAAGCACAGCTTGGTGTAAATGAATTCATACTCCCCTCTGTAAATTATTGCGCGACTAAAAACTCCCTCACACATACACAATAAATTCCCCAACAACCCCTGCGTATTTTTGTGATTATTCAGTAAATCACATTGCATCTCCTGCCTCCAATTACCCCCTTTTTAATTGAATCGGGAAGTGTTTTTTCGAGGGGTAGCCACACCCTTCAGAAAGCACATCTCGGTGTAAATAAATTTATACTCCCCTCTGTAAATTATTGCGCGACTAAAAACTCCCTCACACATACACAATAAATTCCCAAACAACCCCTGCGTATTTTTGTGATTATTCAGTAAATCACATTGCATCTCCTCCCTCCAATTACCCCCTTTTTAATTGAACCAGGAAGTGTTTTTTCGAGGGGTAGCCACACCCTTCAGAAAGCACATCTCGGTGTAAATAAATTAATACTCTCCTCTGTAAATTATTGCGCGACTAAAAACTCCCTCACACATACACAATAAATTCCCCAACAACCCCTGCGTATTTTTGTGATTATTCAGTAAATCACATTGCATCTCCTCCCTCCAATTACCCCCTTTTTAATTGAACCGGGAAGTGTTTTTTCGAGGGGTAGCCACACCCTTCAGAAAGCACATCTCGGTGTAAATAAATTTATACTCCCCTCTGTAAATTATTGCGCGACTAAAAACTCCCTCACACATACACAATAAATTCCCAAACAACCCCTGCGTATTTTTGTGATTATTCAGTAAATCACATTGCATCTCCTCCCTCCAATTACCCCCTTTTTAATTGAACCGGGAAGTGTTTTTTCGAGGGGTAGCCACACCCTTCAGAAAGCACATCTCGGTGTAAATAAATTTATACTCTCCTCTGTAAATTATTGCGCGACTAAAAACTCCCTCACACATACACAATAAATTCCCCAACAACCCCTGCGTATTTTTGTGATTATTCAGTAAATCACATTGCATCTCCTCCCTCCAATTACCCCCTTTTTAATTGAACCGGGAAGTGTTTTTTCGAGGGGTAGCCACACCCTTCAGAAAGCACATCTCGGTGTTAATAAATTCATACTCTCCTCTGTAAATTATTGCGCGACTAAAAACTCCCTCACACATGCACAATAAATTCCCCAACAACCCCTGCGTATTTTTGTGATTATTCAGTAAATCACATTGCATCTCCTCCCTCCAATTACCCCCTTTTTAATTGAACCGGGAAGTGTTTCTTCGAGGGGTAGCCACACCCTTCAGAAAGCACATCTCGGTGTAAATAAATTTATACTCCCCTCTGTAAATTATTGCGCGACTAAAAACTCCCTCACACATACACAATAAATTCCCCAACAACCCCTGCGTATTTTTGTGATTATTCAGTAAATCACATTGCATCTCCTCCCTCCAATTACCCCCTTTTTAATTGAACCGGGAAGTGTTTTTTCGAGGGGTAGCCACACCCTTCAGAAAGCACATCTCGGTGTAAATAAATTCATACTCTCCTCTGTAAATTATTGCGCGACTAAAAACTCCCTCACACATACACAATAAATTCCCCAACAACCCCTGCGTATTTTTGTGATTATTCAGTAAATCACATTGCATCTCCACCCTCCAATTACCCCCTTTTTAATTGAACCGGGAAGTGTTTTTTCGAGGGGTAGCCACACCCTTCAGAAAGCACATCTCGGTGTTAATAAATTCATACTCTCCTCTGTAAATTATTGCGCGACTAAAAACTCCCTCACACATACACAATAAATTCCCCAACAACCCCTGCGTATTTTTGTGATTATTCAGTAAATCACATTGCATCTCCTCCCTCCAATTACCCCCTTTCTAATTAAACCGGGAAGTGTTTTTTCGAGGGGTAGCTACATCCTTCAGAAAGCACAGCTTGGTGTAAATGAATTCATACTCCCCTCTGTAAATTATTGCGCGACTAAAAACTCCCTCACACATACACAATAAATTCCTCAACAACCCCTGCGTATTTTTGTGATTATTCAGTAAATCACATTGCATCTCCTCCCTCCAATTACCCCCTTTTTAATTGAACCGGGAAGTGTTTTTTCGAGGGGTAGCCACATCCTTCAGAAAGCACATCTTGGTGTAAATAAATTCATACTCTCCTCTGTAAATTATTGCGCGACTAAAAACTCCCTCACACATACACAATAAATTCCCCAACAACCCCTGCGTATTTTTGTGATTATTCAGTAAATCACATTGCATCTCCTCCCTCCAATTACCCCCTTTTTAATTGAACCGGGAAGTGTTTTTTCGAGGGGTAGCCACACCCTTCAGAAAGCACATCTCGGTGTAAATAAATTTATACTCCCCTCTGTAAATTATTGCGCGACTAAAAACTCCCTCACACATACACAATAAATTCCCAAACAACCCCTGCGTATTTTTGTGATTATTCAGTAAATCACATTGCATCTCCTCCCTCCAATTACCCCCTTTTTAATTGAACCGAGAAGTGTTTTTTCGAGGGGTAGCCACACCCTTCAGAAAGCACATCTCGGTGTAAATAAATTCATACTCTCCTCTGTAAATTATTGCGCGACTAAAAACTCCCTCACACATACACAATAAATTCCCAAACAACCCCTGCGTATTTTTGTGATTATTCAGTAAATCACATTGCATCTCCTCCCTCCAATTACCCCCTTTTTAATTGAACCGGGAAGTGTTTTTTCGAGGGGTAGCCACACTCTTCAGAAAGCACATCTTGGTGTGAATAAATTCATACTCTCCTCTGTAAATTATTGCGCGACTAAAAACTCCCTCACACATACACAATAAATTCCCCAACAACCCCTGCGTATTTTTGTGATTATTCAGTAAATCACATTGCATCTCCTCCCTCCAATTACCCCCTTTTTAATTGAACCGGGAAGTGTTTTTTCGAGGGGTAGCCACACCCTTCAGAAAGCACATCTCGGTGTAAATAAATTCATACTCTCCTCTGTAAATTATTGCGCGACTAAAAACTCCCTCACACATACACAATAAATTCCCAAACAACCCCTGCGTATTTTTGTGATTATTCAGTAAATCACATTGCATCTCCTCCCTCCAATTACCCCCTTTTTAATTGAACCGGGAAGTGTTTTTTCGAGGGGTAGCCACACTCTTCAGAAAGCACATCTTGGTGTGAATAAATTCATACTCTCCTCTGTAAATTATTGCGCGACTAAAAACTCCCTCACACATACACAATAAATTCCCAAACAACCCCTGCGTATTTTTGTGATTATTCAGTAAATCACATTGCATCTCCTCCCTCCAATTACCCCCTTTTTAATTGAACCGGGAAGTGTTTTTTCGAGGGGTAGCCACACCCTTCAGAAAGCACATCTTGGTGTAAATAAATTCATACTCTCCTTTGTAAATTATTGCGCGACTAAAAACTCCCTCACACATACACAATAAATTCCCCAACAACCCCTGCGTATTTTTGTGATTATTCAGTAAATCACATTGCATCTCCTCCCTCCAATTACCCCCTTTTTAATTGAACCGGGAAGTGTTTTTTCGAGGGGTAGCCACACCCTTCAGAAAGCACATCTCGGTGTAAATAAATTTATACTCCCCTCTGTAAATTATTGCGCGACTAAAAACTCCCTCACACATACACAATAAATTCCCAAACAACCCCTGCGTATTTTTGTGATTATTCAGTAAATCACATTGCATCTCCTCCCTCCAATTACCCCTTTTTTAATTGAACCGGGAAGTGTTTTTTCGAGGGGTAGCCACACCCTTCAGAAAGCACATCTTGGTGTAAATAAATTCATACTCTCCTCTGTAAATTATTGCGCGACTAAAAACTCCCTCACACATACACAATAAATTCCCAAACAACCCCTGCGTATTTTTGTGATTATTCAGTAAATCACATTGCATCTCCTCCCTCCAATTACCCCCTTTTTAATTGAACCGGGAAGTGTTTTTTCGAGGGGTAGCCACACCCTTCAGAAAGCACATCTTGGTGTAAATAAATTCATACTCTCCTTTGTAAATTATTGCGCGACTAAAAACTCCCTCACACATACACAATAAATTCCCCAACAACCCCTGCGTATTTTTGTGATTATTCAGTAAATCACATTGCATCTCCTCCCTCCAATTACCCCCTTTTTAATTGAACCGGGAAGTGTTTTTTCGAGGGGTAGCCACACCCTTCAGAAAGCACATCTCGGTGTAAATAAATTTATACTCCCCTCTGTAAATTATTGCGCGACTAAAAACTCCCTCACACATACACAATAAATTCCCAAACAACCCCTGCGTATTTTTGTGATTATTCAGTAAATCACATTGCATCTCCTCCCTCCAATTACCCCCTTTTTAATTGAACCGGGAAGTGTTTTTTCGAGGGGTAGCCACACCCTTCAGAAAGCACATCTTGGTGTAAATAAATTCATACTCTCCTTTGTAAATTATTGCGCGACTAAAAACTCCCTCACACATACACAATAAATTCCCCAACAACCCCTGCGTATTTTTGTGATTATTCAGTAAATCACATTGCATCTCCTCCCTCCAATTACCCCCTTTTTAATTGAACCGGGAAGTGTTTTTTCGAGGGGTAGCCACACCCTTCAGAAAGCACATCTCGGTGTAAATAAATTTATACTCCCCTCTGTAAATTATTGCGCGACTAAAAACTCCCTCACACATACACAATAAATTCCCCAACAACCCCTGCGTATTTTTGTGATTATTCAGTAAATCACATTGCATCTCCTCCCTCCAATTACCCCCTTTTTAATTGAACCGGGAAGTGTTTTTTCGAGGGGTAGCCACACTCTTCAGAAAGCACATCTTGGTGTGAATAAATTCATACTCTCCTCTGTAAATTATTGCGCGACTAAAAACTCCCTCACACATACACAATAAATTCCCAAACAACCCCTGCGTATTTTTGTGATTATTCAGTAAATCACATTGCATCTCCTCCCTCCAATTACCCCCTTTTTAATTGAACCGGGAAGTGTTTTTTCGAGGGGTAGCCACACTCTTCAGAAAGCACATCTTGGTGTGAATAAATTCATACTCTCCTCTGTAAATTATTGCGCGACTAAAAACTCCCTCACACATACACAATAAATTCCCAAACAACCCCTGCGTATTTTTGTGATTATTCAGTAAATCACATTGCATCTCCTCCCTCCAATTACCCCTTTTTTAATTGAACCGGGAAGTGTTTTTTCGAGGGGTAGCCACACCCTTCAGAAAGCACATCTTGGTGTAAATAAATTCATACTCTCCTCTGTAAATTATTGCGCGACTAAAAACTCCCTCACACATACACAATAAATTCCCAAACAACCCCTGCGTATTTTTGTGATTATTCAGTAAATCACATTGCATCTCCTCCCTCCAATTACCCCCTTTTTAATTGAACCGGGAAGTGTTTTTTCGAGGGGTAGCCACACCCTTCAGAAAGCACATCTTGGTGTAAATAAATTCATACTCTCCTCTGTAAATTATTGCGCGACTAGAAACTCCCTCACACATACACAATAAATTCCCCAACAACCCCTGCGTATTTTTGTGATTATTCAGTAAATCACATTGCATCTCCTCCCTCCAATTACCCCCTTTTTAATTGAACCGGGAAGTGTTTTTTCGAGGGGTAGCCACACCCTTCAGAAAGCACATCTCGGTGTAAATAAATTTATACTCCCCTCTGTAAATTATTGCGCGACTAAAAACTCCCTCACACATACACAATAAATTCCCAAACAACCCCTGCGTATTTTTGTGATTATTCAGTAAATCACATTGCATCTCCTCCCTCCAATTACCCCCTTTTTAATTGAACCGGGAAGTGTTTTTTCGAGGGGTAGCCACACCCTTCAGAAAGCACATCTTGGTGTAAATAAATTCATACTCTCCTTTGTAAATTATTGCGCGACTAAAAACTCCCTCACACATACACAATAAATTCCCCAACAACCCCTGCGTATTTTTGTGATTATTCAGTAAATCACATTGCATCTCCTCCCTCCAATTACCCCCTTTTTAATTGAACCGGGAAGTGTTTTTTCGAGGGGTAGCCACACCCTTCAGAAAGCACATCTCGGTGTAAATAAATTTATACTCCCCTCTGTAAATTATTGCGCGACTAAAAACTCCCTCACACATACACAATAAATTCCCCAACAACCCCTGCGTATTTTTGTGATTATTCAGTAAATCACATTGCATCTCCTCCCTCCAATTACCCCCTTTTTAATTGAACCGGGAAGTGTTTTTTCGAGGGGTAGCCACACCCTTCAGAAAGCACATCTTGGTGTAAATAAATTCATACTCTCCTTTGTAAATTATTGCGCGACTAAAAACTCCCTCACACATACACAATAAATTCCCCAACAACCCCTGCGTATTTTTGTGATTATTCAGTAAATCACATTGCATCTCCTCCCTCCAATTACCCCCTTTTTAATTGAACCGGGAAGTGTTTTTTCGAGGGGTAGCCACACCCTTCAGAAAGCACATCTCGGTGTAAATAAATTCATACTCTCCTCTGTAAATTATTGCGCGACTAAAAACTCCCTCACACATACACAATAAATTCCCAAACAACCCCTGCGTATTTTTGTGATTATTCAGTAAATCACATTGCATCTCCTCCCTCCAATTACCCCCTTTTTAATTGAACCGGGAAGTGTTTTTTCGAGGGGTAGCCACACTCTTCAGAAAGCACATCTTGGTGTGAATAAATTCATACTCTCCTCTGTAAATTATTGCGCGACTAAAAACTCCCTCACACATACACAATAAATTCCCAAACAACCCCTGCGTATTTTTGTGATTATTCAGTAAATCACATTGCATCTCCTCCCTCCAATTACCCCCTTTTTAATTGAACCGGGAAGTGTTTTTTCGAGGGGTAGCCACACCCTTCAGAAAGCACATCTTGGTGTAAATAAATTCATACTCTCCTTTGTAAATTATTGCGCGACTAAAAACTCCCTCACACATACACAATAAATTCCCCAACAACCCCTGCGTATTTTTGTGATTATTCAGTAAATCACATTGCATCTCCTCCCTCCAATTACCCCCTTTTTAATTGAACCGGGAAGTGTTTTTTCGAGGGGTAGCCACACCCTTCAGAAAGCACATCTCGGTGTAAATAAATTTATACTCCCCTCTGTAAATTATTGCGCGACTAAAAACTCCCTCACACATACACAATAAATTCCCAAACAACCCCTGCGTATTTTTGTGATTATTCAGTAAATCACATTGCATCTCCTCCCTCCAATTACCCCCTTTTTAATTGAACCGGGAAGTGTTTTTTCGAGGGGTAGCCACACCCTTCAGAAAGCACATCTTGGTGTAAATAAATTCATACTCTCCTTTGTAAATTATTGCGCGACTAAAAACTCCCTCACACATACACAATAAATTCCCCAACAACCCCTGCGTATTTTTGTGATTATTCAGTAAATCACATTGCATCTCCTCCCTCCAATTACCCCCTTTTTAATTGAACCGGGAAGTGTTTTTTCGAGGGGTAGCCACACCCTTCAGAAAGCACATCTCGGTGTAAATAAATTTATACTCCCCTCTGTAAATTATTGCGCGACTAAAAACTCCCTCACACATACACAATAAATTCCCCAACAACCCCTGCGTATTTTTGTGATTATTCAGTAAATCACATTGCATCTCCTCCCTCCAATTACCCCCTTTTTAATTGAACCGGGAAGTGTTTTTTCGAGGGGTAGCCACACCCTTCAGAAAGCACATCTTGGTGTAAATAAATTCATACTCTCCTTTGTAAATTATTGCGCGACTAAAAACTCCCTCACACATACACAATAAATTCCCCAACAACCCCTGCGTATTTTTGTGATTATTCAGTAAATCACATTGCATCTCCTCCCTCCAATTACCCCCTTTTTAATTGAACCGGGAAGTGTTTTTTCGAGGGGTAGCCACACCCTTCAGAAAGCACATCTCGGTGTAAATAAATTCATACTCTCCTCTGTAAATTATTGCGCGACTAAAAACTCCCTCACACATACACAATAAATTCCCAAACAACCCCTGCGTATTTTTGTGATTATTCAGTAAATCACATTGCATCTCCTCCCTCCAATTACCCCCTTTTTAATTGAACCGGGAAGTGTTTTTTCGAGGGGTAGCCACACTCTTCAGAAAGCACATCTTGGTGTGAATAAATTCATACTCTCCTCTGTAAATTATTGCGCGACTAAAAACTCCCTCACACATACACAATAAATTCCCAAACAACCCCTGCGTATTTTTGTGATTATTCAGTAAATCACATTGCATCTCCTCCCTCCAATTACCCCCTTTTTAATTGAACCGGGAAGTGTTTTTTCGAGGGGTAGCCACACCCTTCAGAAAGCACATCTTGGTGTAAATAAATTCATACTCTCCTTTGTAAATTATTGCGCGACTAAAAACTCCCTCACACATACACAATAAATTCCCCAACAACCCCTGCGTATTTTTGTGATTATTCAGTAAATCACATTGCATCTCCTCCCTCCAATTACCCCCTTTTTAATTGAACCGGGAAGTGTTTTTTCGAGGGGTAGCCACACCCTTCAGAAAGCACATCTCGGTGTAAATAAATTTATACTCCCCTCTGTAAATTATTGCGCGACTAAAAACTCCCTCACACATACACAATAAATTCCCAAACAACCCCTGCGTATTTTTGTGATTATTCAGTAAATCACATTGCATCTCCTCCCTCCAATTACCCCTTTTTTAATTGAACCGGGAAGTGTTTTTTCGAGGGGTAGCCACACCCTTCAGAAAGCACATCTTGGTGTAAATAAATTCATACTCTCCTCTGTAAATTATTGCGCGACTAAAAACTCCCTCACACATACACAATAAATTCCCAAACAACCCCTGCGTATTTTTGTGATTATTCAGTAAATCACATTGCATCTCCTCCCTCCAATTACCCCCTTTTTAATTGAACCGGGAAGTGTTTTTTCGAGGGGTAGCCACACCCTTCAGAAAGCACATCTTGGTGTAAATAAATTCATACTCTCCTTTGTAAATTATTGCGCGACTAAAAACTCCCTCACACATACACAATAAATTCCCCAACAACCCCTGCGTATTTTTGTGATTATTCAGTAAATCACATTGCATCTCCTCCCTCCAATTACCCCCTTTTTAATTGAACCGGGAAGTGTTTTTTCGAGGGGTAGCCACACCCTTCAGAAAGCACATCTCGGTGTTAATAAATTCATACTCTCCTCTGTAAATTATTGCGCGACTAAAAACTCCCTCACACATACACAATAAATTCCCAAACAACCCCTGCGTATTTTTGTGATTATTCAGTAAATCACATTGCATCTCCTCCCTCCAATTACCCCTTTTTTAATTGAACCGGGAAGTGTTTTTTCGAGGGGTAGCCACACCCTTCAGAAAGCACATCTTGGTGTAAATAAATTCATACTCTCCTCTGTAAATTATTGCGCGACTAAAAACTCCCTCACACATACACAATAAATTCCCAAACAACCCCTGCGTATTTTTGTGATTATTCAGTAAATCACATTGCATCTCCTCCCTCCAATTACCCCCTTTTTAATTGAACCGGGAAGTGTTTTTTCGAGGGGTAGCCACACCCTTCAGAAAGCACATCTTGGTGTAAATAAATTCATACTCTCCTCTGTAAATTATTGCGCGACTAGAAACTCCCTCACACATACACAATAAATTCCCCAACAACCCCTGCGTATTTTCGTGATTATTCAGTATATCACATTGCATCTCCTCCCTCCAATTACCCCCTTTTTAATTGAACCGGGAAGTGTTTTTTCGAGGGGTAGCCACACTCTTCAGAAAGCACATCTTGGTGTAAATAAATTCATACTCTCCTCTGTAAATTATTGCGCGACTAAAAACTCCCTCACACATACACAATAAATTCCCCAACAACCCCTGCGTATTTTTGTGATTATTCAGTAAATCACATTGCATCTCCTCCCTCCAATTACCCCCTTTTTAATTGAACCGGGAAGTGTTTTTTCGAGGGGTAGCCACACCCTTCAGAAAGCACATCTCGGTGTAAATAAATTCATACTCTCCTCTGTAAATTATTGCGCGACTAAAAACTCCCTCACACATACACAATAAATTCCCCAACAACCCCTGCGTATTTTTGTGATTATTCAGTAAATCACATTGCATCTCCTCCCTCCAATTACCCCCTTTTTAATTGAACCGGGAAGTGTTTTTTCGAGGGGTAGCCACACCCTTCAGAAAGCACATCTCGGTGTAAATAAATTCATACTCTCCTCTGTAAATTATTGCGCGACTAAAAACTCCCTCACACATACACAATAAATTCCCCAACAACCCCTGCGTATTTTTGTGATTATTCAGTAAATCACATTGCATCTCCTCCCTCCAATCACCCCCTTTTTAATTGAACCGGGAAGTGTTTTTTCGAGGGGTAGCCACACCCTTCAGAAAGCACATCTCGGTGTAAATAAATTCATACTCTCCTCTGTAAATTATTGCGCGACTAAAAACTCCCTCACACATACACAATAAATTCCCCAACAACCCCTGCGTATTCTTGTGATTATTCAGTAGATCACATTGCATCTCCTCCCTCCAATTACCCCCTTTTTAATTGAACCGGGAAGTGTTTTTTCGAGGGGTAGCCACACCCTTCAGAAAGCACATCTCGGTGTAAATAAATTCATACTCTCCTCTGTAAATTATTGCGCGACTAAAAACTCCCTCACACATACACAATAAATTCCCCAACAACCCCTGCGTATTTTTGTGATTATTCAGTAAATCACATTGCATCTCCTCCCTCCAATTACCCCCTTTTTAATTGAACCGGGAAGTGTTTTTTCGAGGGGTAGCCACACCCTTCAGAAAGCACATCTCGGTGTGAATAAATTCATACTCTCCTCTGTAAATTATTGCGCGACTAAAAACTCCCTCACACATACACAATAAATTCCCCAACAACCCCTGCGTATTTTTGTGATTATTCAGTAAATCACATTGCATCTCCTCCCTCCAATTACCCCCTTTTTAATTGAACCGGGAAGTGTTTTTTCGAGGGGTAGCCACACCCTTTAGAAAGCACATCTCGGTGTAAATAAATTTATACTCCCCTCTGTAAATTATTGCGCGACTAAAAACTCCCTCACACATACACAATAAATTCCCAAACAACCCCTGCGTATTTTTGTGATTATTCAGTAGATCACATTGCATCTCCTCCCTCCAATTACCCCCTTTTTAATTGAACCGGGAAGTGTTTTTTCGAGGGGTAGCCACACCCTTCAGAAAGCACATCTCGGTGTAAATAAATTCATACCCTCCTCTGTAAATTATTGCGCGACTAAAAACTCCCTCACACATACACAATAAATTCCCCAACAACCCCTGCGTATTTTTGTGATTATTCAGTAAATCACATTGCATCTCCTCCCTCCAATTACCCCCTTTTTAATTGAACCGGGTAGTGTTTTTTCGAGGGGTAGCCACACCCTTCAGAAAGCACATCTCGGTGTAAATAAATTCATACTCTCCTCTGTAAATTATTGCGCGACTAAAAACTCCCTCACACATACACAATAAATTCCCCAACAACCCCTGCGTATTTTTGTGATTATTCAGTAAATCACATTGCATCTCCTCCCTCCAATTACCCCCTTTTTAATTGAACCGGGAAGTGTTTTTTCGAGGGATAGCCACACCCTTCAGAAAGCACATCTCGGTGTAAATAAATTCATACTCTCCTCTGTAAATTATTGCGCGACTAAAAACTCCCTCACACATACACAATAAATTCCCCAACAACCCCTGCGTATTTTTGTGATTATTCAGTAAATCACATTGCATCTCCTCCCTCCAATTACCCCCTTTTTAATTGAACCGGGAAGTGTTTTTTCGAGGGGTAGCCACACCCTCCAGGAAGCACATCTCGGTGTAAATAAATTTATACTCCCCTCTGTAAATTATTGCGCGACTAAAAACTCCCTCACACATACACAATAAATTCCCAAACAACCCCTGCGTATTTTTGTGATTATTCAGTAGATCACATTGCATCTCCTCCCTCCAATTACCCCCTTTTTAATTGAACCGGGAAGTGTTTTTTCGAGGGGTAGCCACACCCTTCAGAAAGCACATCTCGGTGTAAATAAATTCATACTCTCCTCTGTAAATTATTGCGCGACTAAAAACTCCCTCACACATACACAATAAATTCCCCAACAACCCCTGCGTATTTTTGTGATTATTCAGTAAATCACATTGCATCTCCTCCCTCCAATTACCCCCTTTTTAATTGAACCGAGAAGTGTATTTTCGAGGGGTAGCCACACCCTCCAGGAAGCACATCTCGGTGTAAATAAATTTATACTCCCCTTTGTAAATTATTGCGCGACTAAAAACTCCCTCACACATACACAATAAATTCCCCAACAACCCCTGCGTATTTTTGTGATTATTCAGTAAATCACATTGCATCTCCTCCCTCCAATTACCCCCTTTTTAATTGAACCGGGAAGTGTTTTTTCGAGGGGTAGCCACACCCTTCAGAAAGCACATCTCGGTGTAAATAAATTCATACTCTCCTCTGTAAATTATTGCGCGACTAAAAACTCCCTCACACATACACAATAAATTCCCCAACAACCCCTGCGTATTTTTGTGATTATTCAGTAAATCACATTGCATCTCCTCCCTCCAATTACCCCCTTTTTAATTGAACCGGGAAGTGTTTTTTAGAGGGGTAGCCACACCCTTCAGAAAGCACATCTCGGTGTAAATAAATTCATACTCTCCTCTGTAAATTATTGCGCGACTAAAAACTCCCTCACACATACACAATAAATTCCCCAACAACCCCTGCGTATTTTTGTGATTATTCAGTAAATCACATTGCATCTCCTCTCTCCAATTACCCCCTTTTTAATTGAACCGGGAAGTGTTTTTTCGAGGGGTAGCCACACCCTTCAGAAAGCACATCTCGGTGTAAATAAATTTATACTCCCCTCTGTAAATTATTGCGCGACTAAAAACTCCCTCACACATACACAATAAACTCCCAAACAACCCCTGCGTATTTTTGTGATTATTCAGTAGATCACATTGCATCTCCTCCCTCCAATTACCCCCTTTTTGATTGAACCGGGAAGTGTTTTTTCGAGGGGTAGCCACACCCTTCAGAAAGCACATCTCGGTGTAAATAAATTCATACTCTCCTCTGTAAATTATTGCGCGACTAAAAACTCCCTCACACATACACAATAAATTCCCCAACAACCCCTGCGTATTTTTGTGATTATTCAGTAAATCACATTGCATCTCCTCCCTCCAATTACCCCCTTTTTAATTGAACCGGGAAGTGTTTTTTCGAGGGGTAGCCACACCCTTCAGAAAGCACATCTCGGTGTAAATAAATTTATACTCCCCTCTGTAAATTATTGCGCGACTAAAAACTCCCTCACACATACACAATAAATTCCCAAACAACCCCTGCGTATTTTTGTGATTATTCAGTAAATCACATTGCATCTCCTCCCTCCAATTACCCCCTTTTTAATTGAACCGAGAAGTGTTTTTTCGAGGGGTAGCCACATCCTTCAGAAAGCACATCTTGGTGTAAATGAATTCATTCTCCCCTCTGTAAATTATTGCGCGACTAAAATCTCCCTCACACATGCACAATAAATTCCCCAACAACCCCTGCGTATTTTTGTGATTATTCAGTAAATCACATTGCATCTCCTCCCTCCAATTACCCCCTTTTTAATTGAACCGGGAAGTGTTTTTTCGAAGGGTAGCCACACCCTTCAGAAAGCACATCTCGGTGTAAATAAATTCATACTCTCCTCTGTAAATTATTGCGCGACTAAAAACTCCCTCACACATACACAATAAATTCCCCAACAACCCCTGCGTATTTTTGTGATTATTCAGTAAATCACATTGCATCTCCTCCCTCCAATTACCCCCTTTTTAATTGAACCGGGAAGTGTTTTTTCGAGGGGTAGCCACACCCTTCAGAAAGCACATCTCGGTGTAAATAAATTCATACTCTCCTCTGTAAATTATTGCGCGACTAAAAACTCCCTCACACATACACAATAAATTCCCCAACAACCCCTGCGTATTTTTGTGATTATTCAGTAAATCACATTGCATCTCCCCCCTCCAATTACCCCCTTTTTAATTGAACCGGGAAGTGTTCTTTCGAGGGGTAGCCACACCCTTCAGAAAGCACATCTCGGTGTAAATAAATTTATACTCCCCTCTGTAAATTATTGCGCGACTAAAAACTCCCTCACACATACACAATAAACTCCCAAACAACCCCTGCGTATTTTTGTGATTATTCAGTAGATCACATTGCATCTCCTCCCTCCAATTACCCCCTTTTTAATTGAACCGGGAAGTGTTTTTTTGAGGGGTAGCCACACCCTTCAGAAAGCACATCTCGGTGTAAATAAATTCATACTCTCCTCTGTAAATTATTGCGCGACTAAAAACTCCCTCACACATACACAATAAATTCCCCAACAACCCCTGCGTATTTTTGTGATTATTCAGTAAATCACATTGCATCTCCTCCCTCCAATTACCCCCTTTTTAATTGAACCGGGAAGTGTTTTTTCGAGGGGTAGCTACACCCTTCAGAAAGCACATCTCGGTGTAAATAAATTAATACTCTCCTCTGTAAATTATTGCGCGACTAAAAACTCCCTCACACATACACAATAAATTCCCAAACAACCCCTGCGTATTTTTGTGATTATTCAGTAAATCACATTGCATCTCCTCCCTCCAATTACCCCCTTTTTAATTGAACCGGGAAGTGTTTTTTCGAGGGGTAGCCACATCCTTCAGAAAGCACATCTTGGTGTAAATGAATTCATTCTCCCCTCTGTAAATTATTGCGCGACTAAAAACTCCCTCACACATGCACAATAAATTCCCCAACAACCCCTGCGTATTTTTGTGATTATTCAGTAAATCACATTGCATCTCCTCCCTCCAATTACCCCCTTTTTAATTGAACCGGGAACTGTTTTTTCGAGGGGTAGCCACACCCTTCAGAAAGCACATCTCGGTGTAAATAAATTTATACTCCCCTCTGTAAATTATTGCGCGACTAAAAACTCCCTCACACATACACAATAAACTCCCAAACAACCCCTGCGTATTTTTGTGATTATTCAGTAGATCACATTGCATCTCCTCCCTCCAATTACCCCCTTTTTAATTGAACCGGGAAGTGTTTTTTCGAGGGGTAGCCACACCCTTCAGAAAGCACATCTCGGTGTAAATAAATTCATACTCTCCTCTGTAAATTATTGCGCGACTAAAAACTCCCTCACACATACACAATAAATTCCCCAACAACCCCTGCGTATTTTTGTGATTATTCAGTAAATCACATTGCATCTCCTCCCTCCAATTACCCCCTTTTTAATTGAACCGGGAAGTGTTTTTTCGAGGGGTAGCCACACCCTTCAGAAAGCACATCTCGGTGTAAATAAATTCATACTCTCCTCTGTAAATTATTGCGCGACTAAAAACTCCCTCACACATACACAATAAATTCCCCAACAACCCCTGCGTATTTTTGTGATTATTCAGTAAATCACATTGCATCTCCTCCCTCCAATTACCCCCTTTTTAATTGAACCGGGAAGTGTTTTTTCGAGGGGTAGCCACACCCTTCAGAAAGCACATCTCGGTGTAAATAAATTCATACTCTCCTCTGTAAATTATTGCGCGACTAAAAACTCCCTCACACATACACAATAAATTCCCCAACAACCCCTGCGTATTTTTGTGATTATTCAGTAAATCACATTGCATCTCCTCCCTCCAATTACCCCCTTTTTAATTGAACCGGGAAGTGTTTTTTCGAGGGGTAGCCACACCCTTCAGAAAGCACATCTCGGTGTAAATAAATTCATACTCTCCTCTGTAAATTATTGCGCGACTAAAAACTCCCTCACACATACACAATAAATTCCCCAACAACCCCTGCGTATTTTTGTGATTATTCAGTAAATCACATTGCATCTCCTCCCTCCAATTACCCCCTTTTTAATTGAACCGGGAAGTGTTTTTTCGAGGGGTAGCCACACCCTCCAGGAAGCACATCTCGATGTAAATAAATTTATACTCCCCTCTGTAAATTATTGCGCGACTAAAAACTCCCTCACACATACACAATAAATTCCCAAACAACCCCTGCGTATTTTTGTGATTATTCAGTAAATCACATTGCATCTCCTCCCTCCAATTACCCCCTTTTTAATTGAACCAGAAAGTGTTTTTTCGAGGGGTAGCCACACCCTTTAGAAAGCACATCTCGGTGTAAATGAATTTATATTCCCCTCTGTAAATTATTGCGCGACTAAAAACTCCCTCACACATACACAATAAATTCCCAAACAACCCCTGCGTATTTTTGTGATTATTCAGTAAATCACATTGCATCTCCTCCCTCCAATTACCCCCTTTTTAATTGAACCGGAAAGTGTTTTTTCGAGGGGTAGCCACACCCTTTAGAAAGCACATCTCGGTGTAAATAAATTTATACTCCCCTCTGTAAATTATTGCGCGACTAAAAACTCCCTCACACATACACAATATATTCCCAAACAACCCCTGCGTATTTTTGTGATTATTCAGTAAATCACATTGCATCTCCTCCCTCCAATTACCCCCTTTTTAATTGAACCGGGAAGTGTTTTTTCGAGGGGTAGCCACACCCTTCAGAAAGCACATCTTGGTGTAAATAAATTCATACTCTCCTCTGTGAATTATTGCGCGACTAAAAACTCCCTCACACATACACAATAAATTCCCCAACAACCCCTGCGTATTTTTGTGATTATTCAGTAAATCACATTGCATCTCCTCCCTCCAATTACCCCCTTTTTAATTGAACCGGGAAGTGTTTTTTCGAGGGGTAGCCACACCCTTCAGAAAGCACATCTTGGTGTAAATAAATTCATACTCTCCTCTGTGAATTATTGCGCGACTAAAAACTCCTTCACACATACACAATAAATTCCCCGACAACCCCTGCGTATTTTTGTGATTATTCGGTAAATCACATTGCATCTTCTCCCTCCAATTACCCCCTTTTTAATTGAACCGGGAAGGGTTTTTTTTGAGGGGTAGCCACACCCTTCAGAAAGCACATCTCGGTGTAAATAAATTCATACTCCCCTCTGTAAATTATTGCGCGACTAAAAACTCCCTCACACATACACAATAAATTCCCCAACAACCCCTGCGTATTTTTGTGATTATTCAGTAAATCACATTGCATCTCCTCCCTCCAATTACCCCCTTTTTAATTGAACCGGGAAGTGTTTTTTCGAGGGGTAGCCACACCCTTCAGAAAGCACATCTTGGTGTAAATAAATTCATACTCTCCTCTGTAAATTATTGCGCGACTAAAAACTCCCTCACACATACACAATAAATTCCCTAACAACCCCTGCGTATTTTTGTGATTATTCAATAAATCACATTGCATCTCCTCCCTCCAATTACCCCCTTTTTAATTGAACCAGGAAGTGTTTTTTCGAGGGGTAGCTACATCCTTCAGAAAGCACATCTTGGTGTAAATGAATTCATACTCCCCTCTGTGAATTATTGCGCGACTAAAAACTCCCTCACACATACACAATAAATTCCCCAGCAATCCCTGCGTATTTTTGTGATTATTCAGTAAATCACATTGCATCTCCTCCCTCCAATTACCCCCTTTTTAATTGAACCGGGAAGTGTTTTTTCGAGGGGTAGCCACACCCTTCAGAAAGCACATCTCGGTGTAAATAAATTTATACTCCCCTCTGTAAATTATTGCGCGACTAAAAACTCCCTCACACATACACAATAAATTCCCAAACAACCCCTGCGTATTTTTGTGATTATTCAGTAAATCACATTGCATCTCCTCCCTCCAATTACCCCCTTTTTAATTGAACCGGGAAGTGTTTTTTCGAGGGGTAGCCACACCCTTCAGAAAGCACATCTCGGTGTAAATAAATTCATACTCTCCTCTGTAAATTATTGCGCGACTAAAAACTCCCTCACACATACACAATAAATTCCCCAACAACCCCTGCGTATTTTTGTGATTATTCAGAAAATCACATTGCATCTCCTGCCTCCAATTACCCCCTTTTTAATTGAACCGGGAAGTGTTTTTTCGAGGGGTAGCCACACCCTTCAGAAAGCACATCTCGGTGTAAATAAATTTATACTCCCCTCTGTAAATTATTGCGCGACTAAAAACTCCCTCACACATACACAATAAATTCCCCAACAACCCCTGCGTATTTTTGTGATTATTCAGTAAATCACATTGCATCTCCTCCCTCCAATTACCCCCTTTTTAATTGAACCGGGAAGTGTTTTTTCGAGGGGTAGCCACACCCTTCAGAAAGCACATCTCGGTGTAAATAAATTTATACTCCCCTCTGTAAATTATTGCGCGACTAAAAACTCCCTCACACATACACAATAAATTCTCCAACAACCCCTGCGTATTTTTGTGATTATTCAGAAAATCACATTGCATCTCCTGCCTCCAATTACCCCCTTTTTAATTGAACCGGGAAGTGTTTTTTCGAGGGGTAGCCACACCCTTCAGAAAGCACATCTCGGTGTAAATAAATTTATACTCCCCTCTGTAAATTATTGCGCGACTAAAAACTCCCTCACACATACACAATAAATTCCCAAACAACCCCTGCGTATTTTTGTGATTATTCAGTAAATCACATTGCATCTCCTCCCTCCAATTACCCCCTTTTTAATTGAACCGGGAAGTGTTTTTTCGAGGGGTAGCCACACCCTTCAGAAAGCACATCTCGGTGTAAATAAATTTATACTCCCCTCTGTAAATTATTGCGCGACTAAAAACTCCCTCACACATACACAATAAATTCCCCAACAACCCCTGCGTATTTTTGTGATTATTCAGTAAATCACATTGCATCTCCTCCCTCCAATTACCCCCTTTTTGATTGAACCGGGAAGTGTTTTTTCGAGGGGTAGCCACACCCTTCAGAAAGCACATCTCGGTGTAAATAAATTTATACTCCCCTCTGTAAATTATTGCGCGACTAAAAACTCCCTCACACATACACAATAAATTCCCCAACAACCCCTGCGTATTTTTGTGATTATTCAATAAATCACATTGCATCTCCTCCCTCCAATTACCCCCTTTTTAATTGAACCGGGAAGTGTTTTTTCGAGGGGTAGCCACACCCTTCAGAAAGCACATCTCGGTGTAAATAAATTTATACTCCCCTCTGTAAATTATTGCGCGACTAAAAACTCCCTCACACATACACAATAAATTCCCCAACAACCCCTGCGTATTTTTGTGATTATTCAGTAAATCACATTGCATCTCCTCCCTCCAATTACCCCCTTTTTAATTGAACCGGGAAATGTTTTTTCGAGGGGTAGCCACACCCTTCAGAAAGCACATCTCGGTGTAAATAAATTTATACTCCCCTCTGTAAATTATTGCGCGACTAAAAACTCCCTCACACATACACAATAAAGTCCCAAACAACCCCTGCGTATTTTTGTGATTATTCAGTAAATCACATTGCATCTCCTCCCTCCAATTACCCCCTTTTTAATTGAACCGGGAAGTGTTTTTTCGAGGGGTAGCCACACCCTTCAGAAAGCACATCTCGGTGTAAATAAATTTATACTCCTCTCTGTAAATTATTGCGCGACTAAAAACTCCCTCACACATACACAATAAATTCCCAAACAACCCCTGCGTATTTTTGTGATTATTCAGTAAATCACATTGCATCTCCTCCCTCCAATTACCCCCTTTTTAATTGAACCGGGAAGTGTTTTTTCGAGGGGTAGCCACACCCTTCAGAAAGCACATCTTGGTGTAAATAAATTTATACTCCCCTCTGTAAATTATTGCGCGACTAAAAACTCCCTCACACATACACAATAAATTCCCAAACAACCCCTGCGTATTTTTGTGATTATTCAGTAAATCACATTGCATCTCCTCCCTCCAATTACCCCCTTTTTAATTGAACCGGGAAGTGTTTTTTCGAGGGGTAGCCACACCCTTCAGAAAGCACATCTTGGTGTAAATAAATTCATACTCTCCTCTGTAAATTATTGCGCGACTAAAAACTTCCTCACATATACACAATAAATTCCCCAACAACCCCTGCGTATTTTTGTGATTATTCAGTAAATCACATTGCATCTCCTCCCTCCAATTACCCCCTTTTTAATTGAACCGGGAAGTGTTTCTTCGAGGGGTAGCCACACCCTTCAGAAAGCACATCTCGGTGTAAATAAATTTATACTTCCCTCTGTAAATTATTGCGCGACTAAAAACTCCCTCACACATACACAATAAATTCCCCAACAAACCCCTGCGTATTTTTGTGATTATTCAGTAAATCACATTGCATCGCCTCCCTCCAATTACCCCCTTTTTAATTGAACCGGGAAGTGTTTTTTCGGAGGGTAGCTACACCCTTCAGAAAGCACATCTCGGTGTGAAGAAATTCATATTCCCCTTTGTAAATTATTGCGCGACTAAAAACTCCCTCACACATACACAATAAATTCCCCAACAACCCCTGCGTATTTTTGTGATTATTCAGTAAATCACATTGCATCTCCTCCCTCCAATTACCCCCTTTTTAATTGAACCGGGAAGTGTTTTTTCGGAGGGTAGCTACACCCTTCAGAAAGCACATCTCGGTGTAAAGAAATTCATATTCCCCTTTGTAAATTATTGCGCGACTAAAAACTCCCTCACACATACACAATAAATTCCCCAACAACCCCTGCGTATTTTTGTGATTATTCAGTAAATCACATTGCATCTCCTCCCTCCAATTACCCCCTTTTTAATTGAACCGGGAAGTGTTTTTTTGTAGGGTAGCTACACCCTTCAGAAAGCACATCTCGGTGTAAATAAATTCATATTCCCCTTTGTAAATTATTGCGCGACTAAAAACTCCCTCACACATACACAATAAATTCCCCAACAACCCCTGCGTATTTTTGTGATTATTCAGTAAATCACATTGCATCTCCTCCCTCCAATTACCCCCTTTTTAATTGAACCGGGAAGTGTTTTTTCGTAGGGTAGCTACACCCTTCAGAAAGCACATCTCGGCGTAAAGAAATTCATATTCCCCTTTGTAAATTATTGCGCGACTAAAAACTCCCTCACACATACACAATAAATTCCCTAACAACCCCTGCGTATTTTTGTGATTATTCAGTAAATCACATTGCATCCCCTCCCTCCAATTACCCCCTTTTTAATTGAACCAGAAAGTGTTTTTCCGGAGGGTAGCTACACCCTTCAGAAAGCACATCTCGGTGTAAAGAAATTCATATTCCCCTTTGTAAATTATTGCGCGACTAAAAGCTCCCTCACACATACACAATAAATTCCCCAACAACCCCTGCGTATTTTTGTGATTATTCAGTAAATCACATTGCATCTCCTCCCTCCAATTACCCCCTTTTTAATTGAACCGGGAAGTGTTTTTTCGGAGGGTAGCTACACCCTTCAGAAAGCACATCTTGGTGTGAAGAAATTCATATACCCCTTTGTAAATTATTGCGCGACTAAAAACTCCCTCACACATACACAATAAATTCCCCAACAACCCCTGCGTATTTTTGTGATTATTCAGTAAATCACATTGCATCTCCTCCCTCCAATCACCCCCTTTTTAATTGAACCGGGAAGTGTTTTTTCGTAGGGTAGCTACACCCTTCAGAAAGCACATCTCGGTGTAAAGAAATTCATATTCCCCTTTGTAAATTATTGCGCGACTAAAAACTCCCTCACACATACACAATAAATTCCCCAACAACCCCTGCGTATTTTTGTGATTATTCAGTAAATCACATTGCATCTCCTCCCTCAATTACCCTCTTTTTAATTGAACCGGGAAGTGTTTTTTCGAAGGGTAGCTACACCCTTCAGAAAGCACATCTCGGTGTAAATAAATTCATATTCCCCTTTGTAAATTATTGCGCGACTAAAAACTCCCTCACACATACACAATAAATTCCCCAACAACCCCTGCGTATTTTTGTGATTATTCAGTAAATCACATTGCATCCCCTCCCTCCAATTACCCCCTTTTTAATTGAACCGGGAAGTGTTTTTTCGGAGGGTAGCTACACCCTTCAGAAAGCACATCTCGGTGTAAAGAAATTCATATTCCCCTTTGTAAATTATTGCGCGACTAAAAACTCCCTCACACATACACAATAAATTCCCCAACAACCCCTGCGTATTTTTGTGATTATTCAGTAAATCACATTGCATCTCCTCCCTCCAATTATCCCCTTTTAAATTGAACCGGGAAGTGTTTTTTCGGAGGGTAGCTACACCCTTCAGAAAGCACATCTCGGTGTAAAGAAATTCATATTCCCCTTTGTAAATTATTGCGCGACTAAAAACTCCCTCACACATACACAATAAATTCCCCAACAACCCCTGCGTATTTTTGTGATTATTCAGTAAATCACATTGCATCTCCTCCCTCAAATTATCCCCTTTTAAATTGAACCGGGAAGTGTTTTTTCGGAGGGTAGCTACACCCTTCAGAAAGCACATCTCGGTGTAAAGAAATTCATATTCCCCTTTGTAAATTATTGCGCGACTAAAAACTCCCTCACACATACACAATAAATTCCCCAACAACCCCTGCGTATTTTTGTGATTATTCAGTAAATCACATTGCATCTCCTCCCTCCAATTACCCCCTTTTTAATTGAACCGGGAAGTGTTTTTTCGGAGGGTAGCTACACCCTTCAGAAAGCACATCTCGGTGTAAATAAATTCATATTCCCCTTTGTAAATTATTGCGCGAATAAAAACTCCCTCACACATACACAATAAATTCCCCAACAACCCCTGCGTATCTTTGTGATTATTCAGTAAATCACATTGCATCTCCTCCCTCAAATTATCCCCTTTTAAATTGAACCGGGAAGTGTTTTTTCGGAGGGTAGCTACACCCTTCAGAAAGCACATCTCGGTGTAAAGAAATTCATATTCCCCTTTGTAAATTATTGCGCGACTAAAAACTCCCTCACACATACACAATAAATTCCCCAACAACCCCTGCGTATTTTTGTGATTATTCAGTAAATCACATTGCATCTCCTCCCTCCAATTACCCCCTTTTTAATTGAACCGGGAAGTGTTTTTTCGTAGGGTAGCTACACCCTTCAGAAAGCACATCTCGGTGTAAAGAAATTCATATTCCCCTTTGTAAATTATTGCGCTAGTAAAAACTCCCTCACACATACACAATAAATTCCCCAACAACCCCTGCGTATTTTTGTGATTATTCAGTAAATCACATTGCATCTCCTCCCTCCAATTACCCCCTTTTTTATTGAACCGGGAAGTGTTTTTTAGGAGGGTAGCTACACCCTTCAGAAAGCACATCTCGGTGTAAAGAAATTCATATTCCCCTTTGTAAATTATTGCGCGACTAAAAACTCCCTCACACATACACAATAAATTCCCCAACAACCCCTGCGTATTTTTGTGATTATTCAGTAAATCACATTGCATCTCCTCCCTCCAATTACCCCCTTTTTAATTGAACCGGGAAGTGTTTTTTTGGAGGGTAGCTACACCCTTCAGAAAGCACATCTCGGTGTAAAGAAATTCATATTCCCCTTTGTAAATTATTGCGCGACTAAAAACTCCCTCACACATACACAATAAATTCCCCAACAACCCCTGCGTATTTTTGTGATTATTCAGTAAATCACATTGCATCTCCTCCCTCCAATTACCCCCTTTTTAATTGAACCGGGAAGTGTTTTTTCGTAGGGTAGCTACACCCTTCAGAAAGCACATCTCGGTGTAAAGAAATTCATATTCCCCTTTGTAAATTATTGCGCGACTAAAAACTCCCTCACACATACACAATAAATTCCCCAACAACCCCTGCGTATTTTTGTGATTATTCAGTAAATCACATTGCATCATCTCCCTCCAATTACCCCCTTTTTAATTGAACCGGGAAGTGTTTTTTCGAGGGGTAGCCACACCCTTCAGAAAGCACATATCGGTGTAAATAAATTCATACTCCCCTCTGTAAATTATTGCGCGACTAAAAACTCCCTCACACATACACAATAAATTCCCCAACAACCCCTGCGTATTTTTGTGATTATTCAGTAAATCACATTGCATCTCCTCCCTCCAATTACCCCCTTTTTAATTGAACCAGGAAGTGTTTTTTCGAAGGGTAGCTACACCCTTCAGAAAGCACATCTCGGTGTAAATAAATTCATACTCCCCTCTGTAAATTATTGCGCGACTAAAAACTCCCTCACACATACACAATAAATTCCCCAACAACCCCTGCGTATTTTTGTGATTATTCAGTAAATCACATTGCATCATCTCCCTCCAATTACCCCCTTTTTAATTGAACCGGGAAGTGTTTTTTCGAGGGGTAGCCACACCCTTCAGAAAGCACATATCGGTGTAAATAAATTCATACTCCCCTCTGTAAATTATTGCGCGACTAAAAACTCCCTCACACATACACAATAAATTCCCCAACAACCCCTGCGTATTTTTGTGATTATTCAGTAAATCACATTGCATCTCCTCCCTCAAATTATCCCCTTTTAAATTGAACCGGGAAGTGTTTTTTCGGAGGGTAGCTACACCCTTCAGAAAGCACATCTCGGTGTAAATAAATTCATATTCCCCTTTGTAAATTATTGCGCGAATAAAAACTCCCTCACACATACACAATAAATTCCCCAACAACCCCTGCGTATCTTTGTGATTATTCAGTAAATCACATTGCATCTCCTCCCTCAAATTATCCCCTTTTAAATTGAACCGGGAAGTGTTTTTTCGGAGGGTAGCTACACCCTTCAGAAAGCACATCTCGGTGTAAAGAAATTCATATTCCCCTTTGTAAATTATTGCGCGACTAAAAACTCCCTCACACATACACAATAAATTCCCCAACAACCCCTGCGTATTTTTGTGATTATTCAGTAAATCACATTGCATCTCCTCCCTCCAATTACCCCCTTTTTAATTGAACCGGGAAGTGTTTTTTCGTAGGGTAGCTACACCCTTCAGAAAGCACATCTCGGTGTAAAGAAATTCATATTCCCCTTTGTAAATTATTGCGCTAGTAAAAACTCCCTCACACATACACAATAAATTCCCCAACAACCCCTGCGTATTTTTGTGATTATTCAGTAAATCACATTGCATCTCCTCCCTCCAATTACCCCCTTTTTTATTGAACCGGGAAGTGTTTTTTAGGAGGGTAGCTACACCCTTCAGAAAGCACATCTCGGTGTAAAGAAATTCATATTCCCCTTTGTAAATTATTGCGCGACTAAAAACTCCCTCACACATACACAATAAATTCCCCAACAACCTCTGCGTATTTTTGTGATTATTCAGTAAATCACATTTCATCTCCTCCCTCCAATTACCCCCTTTTTAATTGAACCGGGAAGTGTTTTTTCGGAGGGTAGCTACACCCTTCAGAAAGCACATCTCGGTGTAAATAAATTCATATTCCCCTTTGTAAATTATTGCGCGACTAAAAACTCCCTCACACATACACAATAAATTCCCCAACAACCCCTGCGTATTTTTGTGATTATTCGGTAAATCACATTGCATCTCCTCCCTCAAATTATCCCCTTTTAAATTGAACCGGGAAGTGTTTTTTCGGAGGGTAGCTACACCCTTCAGAAAGCACATCTCGGTGTAAAGAAATTCATATTCCCCTTTGTAAATTATTGCGCGACTAAAAACTCCCTCACACATACACAATAAATTCCCCAACAACCCCTGCGTATTTTTGTGATTATTCAGTAAATCACATTGCATCTCCTCCCTCCAATTACCCCCTTTTTAATTGAACCGGGAAGTGTTTTTTCGGAGGGTAGCTACACCCTTCAGAAAGCACATCTCGGTGTGAAGAAATTCATATTCCCCTTTGTAAATTATTGCGCGACTAAAAACTCCCTCACACATACACAATAAATTCCCCAACAACCCCTGCGTATTTTTGTGATTATTCAGTAAATCACATTGCATCTCCCCCCTCCAATCACCCCCTTTTTAATTGAACCGGGAAGTGTTTTTTCGTAGGGTAGCTACACCCTTCAGAAAGCACATCTCGGTGTAAAGAAATTCATATTCCCCTTTGTAAATTATTGCGCGACTAAAAACTCCCTCACACATACACAATAAATTCCCCAACAACCCCTGCGTATTTTTGTGATTATTCAGTAAATCACATTGCATCTCCTCCCTCAATTACCCCCTTTTTTAATTGAACCGGGAAGTGTTTTTTCGAAGGGTAGCTACACCCTTCAGAAAGCACATCTCGGTGTAAATAAATTCATATTCCCCTTTGTAAATTATTGCGCGACTAAAAACTCCCTCACACATACACAATAAATTCCCCAACAACCCCTGCGTATTTTTGTGATTATTCAGTAAATCACATTGCATCCCCTCCCTCCAATTACCCCCTTTCTAATTGAACCGGGGAGTGTTTTTTTGGAGGGTAGCTACACCCTTCAGAAAGCACATCTCGGTGTAAATAAATTCATATTCCCCTTTGTAAATTATTGCGCGACTAAAAACTCCCTCACACATACACAATAAATTCCCCAACAACCCCTGCGTATTTTTGTGATTATTCAGTAAATCACATTGCATCTCCTCCCTCCAATTACCCCCTTTTTAATTGAACCGGGAAGTGTTTTTTCGGAGGGTAGCTACACCCTTCAGAAAGCACATCTCGGTGTAAAGAAATTCATATTCCCCTTTGTAAATTATTGCGCGACTAAAAACTCCCTCACACATACACAATAAATTCCCCAACAACCTCTGCGTATTTTTGTGATTATTCAGTAAATCACATTGCATCTCCTCCCTCCAATTACCCCCTTTTTTATTGAACCGGGAAGTGTTTTTTAGGAGGGTAGCTACACCCTTCAGAAAGCACATCTCGGTGTAAAGAAATTCATATTCCCCTTTGTAAATTATTGCGCGACTAAAAACTCCCTCACACATACACAATAAATTCCCCAACAACCTCTGCGTATTTTTGTGATTATTCAGTAAATCACATTTCATCTCCTCCCTCCAATTACCCCCTTTTTAATTGAACCGGGAAGTGTTTTTTCGAAGGGTAGCTACACCCTTCAGAAAGCACATCTCGGTGTAAATAAATTCATATTCCCCTTTGTAAATTATTGCGCGACTAAAAACTCCCTCACACATACACAATAAATTCCCCAACAACCCCTGCGTATTTTTGTGATTATTCAGTAAATCACATTGCATCTCCTCCCTCCAATTACCCCCTTTTTAATTTAACCGGGAAGTGTTTTTTCGGAGGGTAGCTACACCCTTCAGAAAGCACATCTCGGTGTAAATAAATTCATATTCCCCTTTGTAAATTATTGCGCGACTAAAAACTCCCTCACACATACACAATAAATTCCCCAACAACCCCTGCGTATTTTTGTGATTATTCAGTAAATCACATTGCATCTCCTCCCTCCAATTATCCCCTTTTGAATTGAACCGGGAAGTGTTTTTTCGGAGGGTAGCTACACCCTTCAGAAAGCACATCTCGGTGTAAATAAATTCATATTCCCCTTTGTAAATTATTGCGCGACTAAAAACTCCCTCACACATACACAATAAATTCCCCAACAACCCCTGCGTATTTTTGTGATTATTCAGTAAATCACATTGCATCTCCTCCCTCAAATTATCCCCTTTTAAATTGAACCGGGAAGTGTTTTTTCGGAGGGTAGCTACACCCTTCAGAAAGCACATCTCGGTGTAAAGAAATTCATATTCCCCTTTGTAAATTATTGCGCGACTAAAAACTCCCTCACACATACACAATAAATTCCCCAACAACCCCTGCGTATTTTTGTGATTATTCAGTAAATCACATTGCATCTCCTCCCTCCAATTACCCCCTTTTTAATTGAACCGGGAAGTGTTTTTTCGGAGGGTAGCTACACCCTTCAGAAAGCACATCTCGGTGTAAAGAAATTCATATTCCCCTTTGTAAATTATTGCGCGACTAAAAACTCCCTCACACATACACAATAAATTCCCCAACAACCCCTGCGTATTTTTGTGATTATTCAGTAAATCACATTGCATCTCCTCCCTCCAATTATCCCCTTTTAAATTGAACCGGGAAGTGTTTTTTCGGAGGGTAGCTACACCCTTCAGAAAGCACATCTCGGTGTAAA
Organism: Dromius quadrimaculatus; assembly: GCA_963989225.1. NCBI lineage: Eukaryota > Metazoa > Arthropoda > Insecta > Coleoptera > Carabidae > Dromius > Dromius quadrimaculatus. The sequence goes on from OZ022329.1 coordinate 7,738,197, forward strand.
TAAATTCATATTCCCCTTTGTAAATTATTGCGCGACTAAAAACTCCCTCACACATACACAATAAATTCCCCAACAACCCCTGCGTATTTTTGTGATTATTCAGTAAATCACATTGCATCTCCTCCCTCCAATTATCCCCTTTTAAATTGAACCGGGAAGTGTTTTTTCGGAGGGTAGCTACACCCTTCAGATAGCACATCTCGGTGTAAATAAATTCATATTCCCCTTTGTAAATTATTGCGCGACTAAAAACTCCCTCACACATACACAATAAATTCCCCAACAACCCCTGCGTATTTTTGTGATTATTCAGTAAATCACATTGCATCTCCTCCCTCCAATTATCCCCTTTTTAATTGAACCGGGAAGTGTTTTTTCGGAGGGAAGCTACACCCTTCAGAAAGCACATCTCGGTGTAAATAAATTCATATTCCCCTTTGTAAATTATTGCGCGACTAAAAACTCCCTCACACATACACAATAAATTCCCCAACAACCCCTGCGTATTTTTGTGATTATTCAGTAAATCACATTGCATCTCCTCCCTCCAATTACCCCCTTTTTTATTGAACCGGGAAGTGTTTTTTAGGAGGGTAGCTACACCCTTCAGAAAGCACATCTCGGTGTAAAGAAATTCATATTCCCCTTTGTAAATTATTGCGCGACTAAAAACTCCCTCACACATACACAATAAATTCCCCAACAACCCCTGCGTATTTTTGTGATTATTCAGTAAATCACATTGCATCTCCTCCCTCAATTACCCCCTTTTTTAATTGAACCGGGAAGTGTTTTTTCGAAGGGTAGCTACACCCTTCAGAAAGCACATCTCGGTGTAAATAAATTCATATTCCCCTTTGTAAATTATTGCGCGACTAAAAACTCCCTCACACATACACAATAAATTCCCCAACAACCCCTGCGTATTTTTGTGATTATTCAGTAAATCACATTGCATCCCCTCCCTCCAATTACCCCCTTTTTAATTGAACCGGGAAGTGTTTTTTCGGAGGGTAGCTACACCCTTCAGAAAGCACATCTCGGTGTAAAGAAATTCATATTCCCCTTTGTAAATTATTGCGCGACTAAAAACTCCCTCACACATACACAATAAATTCCCCAACAACCCCTGCGTATTTTTGTGATTATTCAGTAAATCACATTGCATCCCCTCCCTCCAATAACCCCCTTTCTAATTGAACCGGGAAGTGTTTTTTTGGAGGGTAGCTACACCCTTCAGAAAGCACATCTCGGTGTAAATAAATTCATATTCCCCTTTGTAAATTATTGCGCGACTAAAAACTCCCTCACACATACACAATAAATTCCCCAACAACCCCTGCGTATTTTTGTGATTATTCAGTAAATCACATTGCATCTCCTCCCTCCAATTACCCCCTTTTTAATTGAACCGGGAAGTGTTTTTTCGGAGGGTAGCTACACCCTTCAGAAAGCACATCTCGGTGTAAAGAAATTCATATTCCCCTTTGTAAATTATTGCGCGACTAAAAACTCCCTCACACATACACAATAAATTCCCCAACAACCCCTGCGTATTTTTGTGATTATTCAGTAAATCACATTGCATCTCCTCCCTCCAATTACCCCCTTTTTTATTGAACCGGGAAGTGTTTTTTAGGAGGGTAGCTACACCCTTCAGAAAGCACATCTCGGTGTAAAGAAATTCATATTCCCCTTTGTAAATTATTGCGCGACTAAAAACTCCCTCACACATACACAATAAATTCCCCAACAACCTCTGCGTATTTTTGTGATTATTCAGTAAATCACATTTCATCTCCTCCCTCCAATTACCCCCTTTTTAATTGAACCGGGAAGTGTTTTTTCGAAGGGTAGCTACACCCTTCAGAAAGCACATCTCGGTGTAAATAAATTCATATTCCCCTTTGTAAATTATTGCGCGACTAAAAACTCCCTCACACATACACAATAAATTCCCCAACAACCCCTGCGTATTTTTGTGATTATTCAGTAAATCACATTGCATCTCCTCCCTCCAATTACCCCCTTTTTAATTTAACCGGGAAGTGTTTTTTCGGAGGGTAGCTACACCCTTCAGAAAGCACATCTCGGTGTAAATAAATTCATATTCCCCTTTGTAAATTATTGCGCGACTAAAAACTCCCTCACACATACACAATAAATTCCCCAACAACCCCTGCGTATTTTTGTGATTATTCAGTAAATCACATTGCATCTCCTCCCTCCAATTATCCCCTTTTGAATTGAACCGGGAAGTGTTTTTTCGGAGGGTAGCTACACCCTTCAGAAAGCACATCTCGGTGTAAATAAATTCATATTCCCCTTTGTAAATTATTGCGCGACTAAAAACTCCCTCACACATACACAATAAATTCCCCAACAACCCCTGCGTATTTTTGTGATTATTCAGTAAATCACATTGCATCTCCTCCCTCAAATTATCCCCTTTTAAATTGAACCGGGAAGTGTTTTTTCGGAGGGTAGCTACACCCTTCAGAAAGCACATCTCGGTGTAAAGAAATTCATATTCCCCTTTGTAAATTATTGCGCGACTAAAAACTCCCTCACACATACACAATAAATTCCCCAACAACCCCTGCGTATTTTTGTGATTATTCAGTAAATCACATTGCATCTCCTCCCTCCAATTACCCCCTTTTTAATTGAACCGGGAAGTGTTTTTTCGGAGGGTAGCTACACCCTTCAGAAAGCACATCTCGGTGTAAAGAAATTCATATTCCCCTTTGTAAATTATTGCGCGACTAAAAACTCCCTCACACATACACAATAAATTCCCCAACAACCCCTGCGTATTTTTGTGATTATTCAGTAAATCACATTGCATCTCCTCCCTCCAATTATCCCCTTTTAAATTGAACCGGGAAGTGTTTTTTCGGAGGGTAGCTACACCCTTCAGATAGCACATCTCGGTGTAAATAAATTCATATTCCCCTTTGTAAATTATTGCGCGACTAAAAACTCCCTCACACATACACAATAAATTCCCCAACAACCCCTGCGTATTTTTGTGATTATTCAGTAAATCACATTGCATCTCCTCCCTCCAATTACCCCCTTTTTAATTGAACCGGGAAGTGTTTTTTCGGAGGGTAGCTACACCCTTCAGAAAGCACATCTCGGTGTAAAGAAATTCATATTCCCCTTTGTAAATTATTGCGCGACTAAAAACTCCCTCACACATACACAATAAATTCCCCAACAACCCCTGCGTATTTTTGTGATTATTCAGTAAATCACATTGCATCTCCTCCCTCCAATTATCCCCTTTTAAATTGAACCGGGAAGTGTTTTTTCGGAGGGTAGCTACACCCTTCAGATAGCACATCTCGGTGTAAATAAATTCATATTCCCCTTTGTAAATTATTGCGCGACTAAAAACTCCCTCACACATACACAATAAATTCCCCAACAACCCCTGCGTATTTTTGTGATTATTCAGTAAATCACATTGCATCTCCTCCCTCCAATTACCCCCTTTTTAATTGAACCGGGAAGTGTTTTTTCGGAGGGTAGCTACACCCTTCAGAAAGCACATCTCGGTGTAAAGAAATTCATATTCCCCTTTGTAAATTATTGCGCGACTAAAAACTCCCTCACACATACACAATAAATTCCCCAACAACCCCTGCGTATTTTTGTGATTATTCAGTAAATCACATTGCATCTCCTCCCTCCAATTATCCCCTTTTAAATTGAACCGGGAAGTGTTTTTTCGGAGGGTAGCTACACCCTTCAGAAAGCACATCTCGGTGTAAATAAATTCATATTCCTCTTTGTAAATTATTGCGCGACTAAAAACTCCCTCACACATACACAATAAATTCCCCAACAACCCCTGCGTATTTTTGTGATTATTCAGTAAATCACATTGCATCTCCTCCCTCCAATTACCCCCTTTTTAATTGAACCGGGAAGTGTTTTTTCGGAGGGTAGCTACACCCTTCAGAAAGCACATCTCGGTGTAAATAAATTCATATTCCCCTTTGTAAATTATTGCGCGACTAAAAACTCCCTCACACATACACAATAAATTCCCCAACAACCCCTGCGTATTTTTGTGATTATTCAGTAAATCACATTGCATCTCCTCCCTCCAATTACCCCCTTTTTAATTGAACCGGGAAGTGTTTTTTCGGAGGGTAGCTACACCCTTCAGAAAGCACATCTCGGTGTAAATAAATTCATATTCCCCTTTGTAAATTATTGCGCGACTAAAAACTCCCTCACACATACACAATAAATTCCCCAACAACCCCTGCGTATTTTTGTGATTATTCAGTAAATCACATTTCATCTCCTCCCTCCAATTACCCCCTTTTTAATTGAACCGGGAAGTGTTTTTTCGGAGGGTAGCTACACCCTTCAGAAAGCACATCTCGGTGTAAATAAATTCATATTCCCCTTTGTAAATTATTGCGCGACTAAAAACTCCCTCACACATACACAATAAATTCCCCAACAACCCCTGCGTATTTTTGTGATTATTCAGTAAATCACATTGCATCTCCTCCCTCCAATTACCCCCTTTTTAATTGAACCGGGAAGTGTTTTTTCGGAGGGTAGCTACACCCTTCAGAAAGCACATCTCGGTGTAAATAAATTCATATTCCCCTTTGTAAATTATTGCGCGACTAAAAACTCCCTCACACATACACAATAAATTCCCCAACAACCCCTGCGTATTTTTGTGATTATTCAGTAAATCACATTGCATCTCCTCCCTCCAATTACCCCCTTTTTAATTGAACCGGGAAGTGTTTTTTCGGAGGGTAGCTACACCCTTCAGAAAGCACATCTCGGTGTAAATAAATTCATATTCCCCTTTGTAAATTATTGCGCGACTAAAAACTCCCTCACACATACACAATAAATTCCCCAACAACCCCTGCGTATTTTTGTGATTATTCAGTAAATCACATTGCATCTCCTCCCTCCAATTACCCCCTTTTTAATTGAACCGGGAAGTGTTTTTTCGGAGGGTAGCTACACCCTTCAGAAAGCACATCTCGGTGTAAATAAATTCATATTCCCCTTTGTAAATTATTGCGCGACTAAAAACTCCCTCACACATACACAATAAATTCCCCAACAACCCCTGCGTATTTTTGTGATTATTCAGTAAATCACATTTCATCTCCTCCCTCCAATTACCCCCTTGTTAATTGAACCGGGAAGTGTTTTTTCGGAGGGTAGCTACACTCTTCAGAAAGCACATCTCGGTGTAAAGAAATTCATATTCCCCTTTGTAAATTATTGCGCGACTAAAAACTCCCTCACACATACACAATAAATTCCCCAACAACCCCTGCGTATTTTTGTGATTATTCAGTAAATCACATTGCATCTCCTCCCTCCAATTACCCCCTTTTTAATTGAACCGGGAAGTGTTTTTTCGGAGGGTAGCTACACCCTTCAGAAAGCACATCTCGGTGTAAATAAATTCATATTCCCCTTTGTAAATTATTGCGCGACTAAAAACTCCCTCACACATACACAATAAATTCCCCAACAACCCCTGCGTATTTTTGTGATTATTCAGTAAATCACATTGCATCTCCTCCCTCCAATTACCCCCTTTTTAATTGAACCGGGAAGTGTTTTTTCGGAGGGTAGCTACACCCTTCAGAAAGCACATCTCGGTGTAAATAAATTCATATTCCCCTTTGTAAATTATTGCGCGACTAAAAACTCCCTCACACATACACAATAAATTCCCCAACAACCCCTGCGTATTTTTGTGATTATTCAGTAAATCACATTTCATCTCCTCCCTCCAATTACCCCCTTTTTAATTGAACCGGGAAGTGTTTTTTCGGAGGGTAGCTACACCCTTCAGAAAGCACATCTCGGTGTAAATAAATTCATATTCCCCTTTGTAAATTATTGCGCGACTAAAAACTCCCTCACACATACACAATAAATTCCCCAACAACCCCTGCGTATTTTTGTGATTATTCAGTAAATCACATTGCATCTCCTCCCTCCAATTACCCCCTTTTTAATTGAACCGGGAAGTGTTTTTTCGGAGGGTAGCTACACCCTTCAGAAAGCACATCTCGGTGTAAATAAATTCATATTCCCCTTTGTAAATTATTGCGCGACTAAAAACTCCCTCACACATACACAATAAATTCCCCAACAACCCCTGCGTATTTTTGTGATAATTCAGTAAATCACATTGCATCTCCTCCCTCCAATTACCCCCTTTTTAATTGAACCGGGAAGTGTTTTTTCGGAGGGTAGCTACACCCTTCAGAAAGCACATCTCGGTGTAAATAAATTCATATTCCCCTTTGTAAATTATTGCGCGACTAAAAACTCCCTCACACATACACAATAAATTCCCCAACAACCCCTGCGTATTTTTGTGATTATTCAGTAAATCACATTTCATCTCCTCCCTCCAATTACCCCCTTTTTAATTGAACCGGGAAGTGTTTTTTCGGAGGGTAGCTACACCCTTCAGAAAGCACATCTCGGTGTAAATAAATTCATATTCCCCTTTGTAAATTATTGCGCGACTAAAAACTCTCTCACACATACACAATAAATTCCCCAACAACCCCTGCGTATTTTTGTGATTATTCAGTAAATCACATTGCATCTCCTCCCTCCAATTACCCCCTTTTTAATTGAACCGGGAAGTGTTTTTTCGGAGGGTAGCTACACCCTTCAGAAAGCACATCTCGGTGTAAAGAAATTCATATTCCCCTTTGTAAATTATTGCGCGACTAAAAACTCCCTCACACATACACAATAAATTCCCCAACAACCCCTGCGTATTTTTGTGATTATTCAGTAAATCACATTGCATCTCCTCCCTCAATTACCCCCTTTTTAATTGAACCGGCAAGTGTTTTTTCGGAGGGTAGCTACACCCTTCAGAAAGCACATCTCGGTGTAAAGAAATTCATATTCCCCTTTGTAAATTATTGCGCGACTAAAAACTCCCTCACACATACACAATAAATTCCCCAACAACCCCTGCGTATTTTTGTGATTATTCAGTAAATCACATTGCATCTCCTCCCTCCAATTACCCCCTTTTTAATTGAACCGGGAAGTGTTTTTTCGGAGGGTAGCTACACCCTCCAGAAAGCACATCTCGGTGTAAAGAAATTCATATTCCCCTTTGTAAATTATTGCGCGACTAAAAACTCCCTCACACATACACAATAAATTCCCCAACAACCCCTGCGTATTTTTGTGATTATTCAGTAAATCACATTGCATCTCCTCCCTCCAATTACTTCCTTTTTAATTGAACCGGGAAGTGTTTTTTTGTAGGGTAGCTACACCCTTCAGAAAGCACATCTCGGTGTAAAGAAATTCATATTCCCCTTTGTAAATTATTGCGCTAGTAAAAACTCCCTCACACATACACAATAAATTCCCCAACAACCCCTGCGTATTTTTGTGATTATTCAGTAAATCACATTGCATCTCCTCCCTCAATTACCCCCTTTTTAATTGAACCGGGAAGTGTTTTTTCGAAGGGTAGCTACACCCTTCAGAAAGCACATCTCGGTGTAAATAAATTCATATTCCCCTTTGTAAATTATTGCGCGACTAAAAACTCCCTCACACATACACAATAAATTCCCCAACAACCCCTGCGTATTTTTGTGATTATTCATTAAATCACATTGCATCTCCTCCCTCCAATTATCCCCTTTTAAATTGAACCGGGAAGTGTTTTTTCGGAGGGTAGCTACACCCTTCAGAAAGCACATCTCGGTGTAAATAAATTCATATTCCCCTTTGTAAATTATTGCGCGACTAAAAACTCCCTCACACATACACAATAAATTCCCCAACAACCCCTGCGTATTTTTGTGATTATTCAGTAAATCACATTTCATCTCCTCCCTCCAATTACCCCCTTTTTAATTGAACCGGGAAGTGTTTTTTCGGAGGGTAGCTACACCCTTCAGAAAGCACATCTCGGTGTAAATAAATTCATATTCCCCTTTGTAAATTATTGCGCGACTAAAAACTCCCTCACACATACACAATAAATTCCCCAACAACCCCTGCGTATTTTTGTGATTATTCAGTAAATCACATTGCATCTCCTCCCTCCAATTACCCCCTTTTTAATTGAACCGGGAAGTGTTTTTTCGGAGGGTAGCTACACCCTTCAGAAAGCACATCTCGGTGTAAATAAGTTCATATTCCCCTTTGTAAATTATTGCGCGACTAAAAACTCCCTCACACATACACAATAAATTCCCCAACAACCCCTGCGTATTTTTGTGATTATTCAGTAAATCACATTGCATCTCCTCCCTCCAATTACCCCCTTTTAAATTGAACCGGAAAGTGTTTTTTCGGAGGGTAGCTACACCCTTCAGAAAGCACATCTCGGTGTAAATAAATTCATATTCCCCTTTGTAAATTATTGCGCGACTAAAAACTCCCTCACACATACACAATAAATTCCCCAACATCCCCTGCGTATTTTTGTGATTATTCAGTAAATCACATTGCATCTCCTCCCTCCAATTACCCCCTTTTTAATTGAACCGGGAAGTGTTTTTTCGGAGGGTAGCTACACCCTTCAGAAAGCACATCTCGGTGTAAATAAATTCATATTCCCCTTTGTAAATTATTGCGCGACTAAAAACTCCCTCACACATACACGATAAATTCCCCAACAACCCCTGCGTATTTTTGTGATTATTCAGTAAATCACATTTCATCTCCTCCCTCCAATTACCCCCTTTTTAATTGAACCGGGAAGTGTTTTTTCGGAGGGTAGCTACACCCTTCAGAAAGCACATCTCGGTGTAAATAAATTCATATTCCCCTTTGTAAATTATTGCGCGACTAAAAACTCCCTCACACATACACAATAAATTCCCCAACAACCCCTGCGTATTTTTGTGATTATTCAGTAAATCACATTGCATCTCCTCCCTCCAATTACCCCCTTTTTAATTGAACCGGGAAGTGTTTTTTCGGAGGGTAGCTACACCCTTCAGAAAGCACATCTCGGTGTAAATAAATTCATATTCCCCTTTGTAAATTATTGCGCGACTAAAAACTCCCTCACACATACACAATAAATTCCCCAACAACCTCTGCGTATTTTTGTGATTATTCAGTAAATCACATTTCATCTCCTCCCTCCAATTACCCCCTTTTTAATTGAACCGGGAAGTGTTTTTTCGGAGGGTAGCTACACCCTTCAGAAAGCACATCTCGGTGTAAATAAATTCATATTCCCCTTTGTAAATTATTGCGCGACTAAAAACTCCCTCACACATACACAATAAATTCCCCAACAACCCCTGCGTATTTTTGTGATTATTCAGTAAATCACATTGCATCTCCTCCCTCCAATTACCCCCTTTTTAATTGAACCGGGAAGTGTTTTTTCGTAGGGTAGCTACACCCTTCAGAAAGCACATCTCGGTGTAAAGAAATTCATATTCCCCTTTGTAAATTATTGCGCGACTAAAAACTCCCTCACACATACACAATAAATTCCCCAACAACCCCTGCGTATTTTTGTGATTATTCAGTAAATCACATTGCATCTCCTCCCTCCAATTACCCCCTTTTAAATTGAACCGGGAAGTGTTTTTTCGGAGGGTAGCTACACCCTTCAGAAAGCACATCTCGGTGTAAATAAATTCATATTCCCCTTTGTAAATTATTGCGCGACTAAAAACTCCCTCACACATACACAATAAATTCCCCAACAACCCCTGCGTATTTTTGTGATTATTCAGTAAATCACATTGCATCTCCTCCCTCCAATTACCCCCTTTTTAATTGAACCGGGAAGTGTTTTTTCGGAGGGTAGCTACACCCTTCAGAAAGCACATCTCGGTGTAAAGAAATTCATATTCCCCTTTGTAAATTATTGCGCGACTAAAAACTCCCTCACACATACACAATAAATTCCCCAACAACCCCTTCGTATTTTTGTGATTATTCAGTAAATCACATTGCATCTCCTCCCTCCAATTACCCCCTTTTTAATTGAACCGGGAAGTGTTTTTTCGGAGGGTAGCTACACCCTTCAGAAAGCACATCTCGGTGTAAAGAAATTCATATTCCCCTTTGTAAATTATTGCGCGACTAAAAACTCCCTCACACATACACAATAAATTCCCCAACAACCCCTGCGTATTGTTGTGATTATTCAGTAAATCACATTGCATCTCCTCCCTCCAATTACCCCCTTTTTAATTGAACCGGGAAGCGTTTTTTCGGAGGGTAGCTACACCCTTCAGAAAGCACATCTCGGTGTAAAGAAATTCATATTCCCCTTTGTAAATTATTGCGCGACTAAAAACTCCCTCACACATACACAATAAATTCCCCAACAACCCCTTCGTATTTTTGTGATTATTCAGTAAATCACATTGCATCTCCTCCCTCCAATTATCCCCTTTTTAATTGAACCGGGAAGTGTTTTTTCGGAGGGTAGCTACACCCTTCAGAAAGCACATCTCGGTGTAAATAAATTCATATTCTCCTTTGTAAATTATTGCGCGACTAAAAACTCCCTCACACATACACAATAAATTCCCCAACAACCCCTGCGTATTTTTGTGATTATTCAGTAAATCACATTGCATCTCCTCCCTCCAATTACCCCTTTTTTAATTGAACCGGGAAGTGTTTTTTCGGAGGGTAGTTATACCCTTCAGAAAGCACTTCTCGGTGTAAAGAAATTCATATTCCCCTTTGTAAATTATTGCGCGACTAAAAACTCCCTCACACATACACAATAAATTCCCCAACAACCCCTTCGTATTTTTGTGATTATTCAGTAAATCACATTGCATCTCCTCCCTCCAATTACCCCCTTTTTAATTGAACCGGGAAGCGTTTTTTCGGAGGGTAGCTATACCCTTCAGAAAGCACATCTCGGTGTAAAGAAATTCATATTCCCCTTTGTAAATTATTGCGCGACTAAAAACTCCCTCACACATACACAATAAATTCCCCAACAACCCCTTCGTATTTTTGTGATTATTCAGTAAATCACATTGCATCTCCTCCCTCCAATTACCCCCTTTTTAATTGAACCGGGAAGTGTTTTTTCGGAGGGTAGCTACACCCTTCAGAAAGCACATCTCGGTGTAAAGAAATTCATATTCCCCTTTGTAAATTATTGCGCGACTAAAAACTCCCTCACACATACACAATAAATTCCCCAACAACCCCTGCGTATTTTTGTGATTATTCAGTAAATCACATTGCATCTCCTCCCTCCAATTACCCCCTTTTTAATTGAACCGGGAAGTGTTTTTTCGGAGGGTAGCTACACCCTTCAGGAAGCACATCTCGGTGTAAAGAAATTCATATTCCCCTTTGTACATTATTGCGCGACTAAAAACTCCCTCACACATACACAATAAATTCCCCAACAACCCCTTTTTATTTTCGTAATTATTCAGTAAATCACATTGCATCTCCTCCCTCCAATTACCCCCTTTTTAATTGAACCGGGAAGTGTTTTTTCGGAGGGTAGTTATACCCTTCAGAAAGCACTTCTCGGTGTAAAGAAATTCATATTCCCCTTTGTAAATTATTGCGCGACTAAAAACTCCCTCACACATACACAATAAATTCCCCAACAACCCCTGCGTATTTTTGTGATTATTCAGTAAATCACATTGCATCTCCTCCCTCCAATTACCCCCTTTTTAATTGAACCGGGAAGTGTTTTTTCGGAGGGTAGCTACACCCTTCAGAAAGCACATCTCGGTGTAAAGAAATTCATATTCCCCTTTGTAAATTATTGCGCGACTAAAAACTCCCTCACACATACACAATAAATTCCCCAACAACCCCTTCGTATTTTTGTGATTATTCAGTAAATCACATTGCATCTCCTCCCTCCAATTACCCCCTTTTTAATTGAACCGGGAAGTGTTTTTTCGGAGGGTAGCTACACCCTTCAGAAAGCACATCTCGGTGTAAAGAAATTCATATTCCCCTTTGTAAATTATTGCGCGACTAAAAACTCCCTCACACATACACAATAAATTCCCCAACAACCCCTGCGTATTTTTGTGATTATTCATTAAATCACATTGCATCTCCTCCCTCCAATTACCCCCTTTTTAATTGAACCGGGAAGTGTTTTTTCGGAGGGTAGCTACACCCTTCAGGAAGCACATCTCGGTGTAAAGAAATTCATATTCCCCTTTGTAAATTATTGCGCGACTAAAAACTCCCTCACACATACACAATAAATTCCCCAACAACCCCTGCGTATTTTTGTGATTATTCAGTAAATCACATTGCATCTCCTCCCTCCAATTACCCCCTTTTTAATTGAACCGGGAAGTGTTTTTTCGGAGGGTAGCTACACCCTTTAGAAAGCACATCTCGGTGTAAAGAAATTCATATTCCCCTTTGTAAATTATTGCGCGACTAAAAACTCCCTCACACATACACAATAAATTCCCCAACAACCCCTTCGTATTTTTGTGATTATTCAGTAAATCACATTGCATCTCCTCCCTCCAATTACCCCCTTTTTAATTGAACCGGGAAGTGTTTTTTCGGAGGGTAGCTACACCCTTCAGAAAGCACTTCTCGGTGTAAAGAAATTCATATTCCCCTTTGTAAATTATTGCGCGACTAAAAACTCCCTCACACATACACAATAAATTCCCCAACAACCCCTGCGTATTTTTGTGATTATTCATTAAATCACATTGCATCTCCTCCCTCCAATTACCCCCTTTTTAATTGAACCGGGAAGTGTTTTTTCGGAGGGTAGCTACACCCTTCAGAAAGCACATCTCGGTGTAAAGAAATTCATATTCCCCTTTGTAAATTATTGCGCGACTAAAAACTCCCTCACACATACACAATAAATTCCCCAACAACCCCTGCGTATTTTTGTGATTATTCATTAAATCACATTGCATCTCCTCCCTCCAATTACCCCCTTTTTAATTGAACCGGGAAGTGTTTTTTCGGAGGGTAGCTACACCCTTCAGAAAGCACATCTCGGTGTAAAGAAATTCATATTCCTCTTTGTAAATTATTGCGCGACTAAAAACTCCCTCACACATACACAATAAATTCCCCAACAACCCCTTCGTATTTTTGTGATTATTCAGTAAATCACATTGCATCTCCTCCCTCCAATTACCCCCTTTTTAATTGAACCGGGAAGTGTTTTTTCGGAGGGTAGCTACACCCTTCAGAAAGCACATCTCGGTGTAAATAAATTCATATTCTCCTTTGTAAATTATTGCGCGACTAAAAACTCCCTCACACATACACAATAAATTCCCCAACAACCCCTGCGTATTTTTGTGATTATTCAGTAAATCACATTGCATCTCCTCCCTCCAATTACCCCCTTTTTAATTGAACCGGGAAGTGTTTTTTCGGAGGGTAGCTACACCCTTCAGAAAGCACTTCTCGGTGTAAAGAAATTCATATTCCCCTTTGTAAATTATTGCGCGACTAAAAACTCCCTCACACATACACAATAAATTCCCCAACAACCCCTGCGTATTTTTGTGATTATTCATTAAATCACATTGCATCTCCTCCCTCCAATTACCCCCTTTTTAATTGAACCGGGAAGTGTTTTTTCGGAGGGTAGCTACACCCTTCAGAAAGCACATCTCGGTGTAAAGAAATTCATATTCCCCTTTGTAAATTATTGCGCGACTAAAAACTCCCTCACACATACACAATAAATTCCCCAACAACCCCTTTTTATTTTCGTAATTATTCAGTAAATCACATTGCATCTCCTCCCTCCAATTACCCCCTTTTTAATTGAACCGGGAAGTGTTTTTTCGGAGGGTAGCTACACCCTTCAGAAAGCACATCTCGGTGTAAAGAAATTCATATTCCCCTTTGTAAATTATTGCGCGACTAAAAACTCCCTCACACATACACAATAAATTCCCCAACAACCCCTGCGTATTTTTGTGATTATTCATTAAATCACATTGCATCTCCTCCCTCCAATTACCCCCTTTTTAATTGAACCGGGAAGTGTTTTTTCGGAGGGTAGCTACATCCTTCAGAAAGCACATCTCGGTGTAAAGAAATTCATATTCCCCTTTGTAAATTATTGCGCGACTAAAAACTCCCTCACACATACACAATAAATTCCCCAACAACCCCTTCGTATTTTTGTGATTATTCAGTAAATCACATTGCATCTCCTCCCTCCAATTACCCCCTTTTTAATTGAACCGGGAAGTGTTTTTTCGGAGGGTAGCTACACCCTTCAGAAAGCACATCTCGGTGTAAATAAATTCATATTCCCCTTTGTAAATTATTGCGCGACTAAAAACTCCCTCACACATACACAATAAATTCCCCAACAACCCCTGCGTATTTTTGTGATTATTCATTAAATCACATTGCATCTCCTCCCTCCAATTACCCCCTTTTTAATTGAACCGGGAAGTGTTTTTTCGGAGGGTAGCTACACCCTTCAGAAAGCACATCTCGGTGTAAAGAAATTCATATTCCCCTTTGTAAATTATTGCGCGACTAAAAACTCCCTCACACATACACAATAAATTCCCCAACAACCCCTTCGTATTTTTGTGATTATTCAGTAAATCACATTGCATCTCCTCCCTCCAATTACCCCCTTTTTAATTGAACCGGGAAGTGTTTTTTCGGAGGGTAGCTACACCCTTCAGAAAGCACATCTCGGTGTAAATAAATTCATATTCTCCTTTGTAAATTATTGCGCGACTAAAAACTCCCTCACACATACACAATAAATTCCCCAACAACCCCTGCGTATTTTTGTGATTATTCAGTAAATCACATTGCATCTCCTCCCTCCAATTACCCCCTTTTTAATTGAACCGGGAAGCGTTTTTTCGGAGGGTAGCTACACCCTTCAGAAAGCACATCTCGGTGTAAAGAAATTCATATTCCCCTTTGTAAATTATTGCGCGACTAAAAACCCCCTCACACATACACAATAAATTCCCCAACAACCCCTGCGTATTTTTGTGATTATTCAGTAAATCACATTGCATCTCCTCCCTCCAATTACCCCCTTTTTAATTGAACCGGGAAGTGTTTTTTCGGAGGGTAGCTACACCCTTCAGAAAGCACTTCTCGGTGTAAAGAAATTCATATTCCCCTTTGTAAATTATTGCGCGACTAAAAACTCCCTCACACATACACAATAAATTCCCCAACAACCCCTGCGTATTTTTGTGATTATTCAGTAAATCACATTGCATCTCCTCCCTCCAATTACCCCCTTTTTAATTGAACCGGGAAGTGTTTTTTCGTAGGGTAGCTACACCCTTCAGAAAGCACATCTCGGTGTAAAGAAATTCATATTCCCCTTTGTAAATTATTGCGCGACTAAAAACTCCCTCACACATACACAATAAATTCCCCAACAACCCCTTCGTATTTTTGTGATTATTCAGTAAATCACATTGCATCTCCTCCCTCCAATTACCCCCTTTTTAATTGAACCGGGAAGCGTTTTTTCGGAGGGTAGCTATACCCTTCAGAAAGCACATCTCGGTGTAAAGAAATTCATATTCCCCTTTGTAAATTATTGCGCGACTAAAAACTCCCTCACACATACACAATAAATTCCCCAACAACCCCTTCGTATTTTTGTGATTATTCAGTAAATCACATTGCATCTCCTCCCTCCAATTACCCCCTTTTTAATTGAACCGGGAAGTGTTTTTTCGGAGGGTAGCTACACCCTTCAGAAAGCACATCTCGGTGTAAAGAAATTCATATTCCCCTTTGTAAATTATTGCGCGACTAAAAACTCCCTCACACATACACAATAAATTCCCCAACAACCCCTTTTTATTTTCGTAATTATTCAGTAAATCACATTGCATCTCCTCCCTCCAATTACCCCCTTTTTAATTGAACCGGGAAGTGTTTTTTCGGAGGGTAGTTATACCCTTCAGAAAGCACTTCTCGGTGTAAAGAAATTCATATTCCCCTTTGTAAATTATTGCGCGACTAAAAACTCCCTCACACATACACAATAAATTCCCCAACAACCCCTGCGTATTTTTGTGATTATTCAGTAAATCACATTGCATCTCCTCCCTCCAATTACCCCCTTTTTAATTGAACCGGGAAGTGTTTTTTCGGAGGGTAGCTACACCCTTCAGAAAGCACATCTCGGTGTAAAGAAATTCATATTCCCCTTTGTAAATTATTGCGCGACTAAAAACTCCCTCACACATACACAATAAATTCCCCAACAACCCCTTCGTATTTTTGTGATTATTCAGTGAATCACATTGCATCTCCTCCCTCCAATTACCCCCTTTTTAATTGAACCGGGAAGTGTTTTTTCGGAGGGTAGCTACACCCTTCAGAAAGCACATCTCGGTGTAAAGAAATTCATATTCCCCTTTGTAAATTATTGCGCGACTAAAAACTCCCTCACACATACACAATAAATTCCCCAACAACCCCTGCGTATTTTTGTGATTATTCATTAAATCACATTGCATCTCCTCCCTCCAATTACCCCCTTTTTAATTGAACCGGGAAGTGTTTTTTCGGAGGGTAGCTACACCCTTCAGAAAGCACATCTCGGTGTAAAGAAATTCATATTCCCCTTTGTAAATTATTGCGCGACTAAAAACTCCCTCACACATACACAATAAATTCCCCAACAACCCCTGCGTATTTTTGTGATTATTCAGTAAATCACATTGCATCTCCTCCCTCCAATTACCCCCTTTTTAATTGAACCGGGAAGTGTTTTTTCGGAGGGTAGCTACACCCTTCAGAAAGCACATCTCGGTGTAAAGAAATTCATATTCCCCTTTGTAAATTATTGCGCGACTAAAAACTCCCTCACACATACACAATAAATTCCCCAACAACCCCTTCGTATTTTTGTGATTATTCAGTAAATCACATTGCATCTCCTCCCTCCAATTACCCCCTTTTTAATTGAACCGGGAAGTGTTTTTTCGGAGGGTAGCTACACCCTTCAGAAAGCACATCTCGGTGTAAATAAATTCATATTCTCCTTTGTAAATTATTGCGCGACTAAAAACTCCCTCACACATACACAATAAATTCCCCAACAACCCCTGCGTATTTTTGTGATTATTCAGTAAATCACATTGCATCTCCTCCCTCCAATTACCCCCTTTTTAATTGAACCGGGAAGCGTTTTTTCGGAGGGTAGCTACACCCTTCAGAAAGCACATCTCGGTGTAAAGAAATTCATATTCCCCTTTGTAAATTATTGCGCGACTAAAAACTCCCTCACACATACACAATAAATTCCCCAACAACCCCTTCGTATTTTTGTGATTATTCAGTAAATCACATTGCATCTCCTTCCTCCAATTATCCCCTTTTTAATTGAACCGGGAAGTGTTTTTTCGGAGGGTAGCTACACCCTTCAGAAAGCACATCTCGGTGTAAAGAAATTCATATTCCCCTTTGTAAATTATTGCGCGACTAAAAACTCCCTCACACATACACAATAAATTCCCCAACAACCCCTGCGTATTTTTGTGATTATTCAGTAAATCACATTGCATCTCCTCCCTCCAATTACCCCCTTTTTAATTGAACCGGGAAGCGTTTTTTCGGAGGGTAGCTACACCCTTCAGAAAGCACATCTCGGTGTAAAGAAATTCATATTCCCCTTTGTAAATTATTGCGCGACTAAAAACTCCCTCACACATACACAATAAATTCCCCAACAACCCCTTCGTATTTTTGTGATTATTCAGTAAATCACATTGCATCTCCTCCCTCCAATTATCCCCTTTTTAATTGAACCGGGAAGTGTTTTTTCGGAGGGTAGCTACACCCTTCAGAAAGCACATCTCGGTGTAAATAAATTCATATTCCCCTTTGTAAATTATTGCGCGACTAAAAACTCCCTCACACATACACAATAAATTTCCAACAACCCCTGCGTATTTTTGTGATTATTCAGTAAATCACATTGCATCTCCTCCCTCCAATAACCCCCTTTTTAATTGAACCGGGAAGTGTTTTTTCGAAGGGTAGCTACACCCTTCAGAAAGCACATCTCGGTGTAAATAAATTCATATTCCTCTTTGTAAATTATTGCGCGACTAAAAACTCCCTCACACATACACAATAAATTTCCAACAACCCCTGCGTATTTTTGTGATTATTCAGTAAATCACATTGCATCTCCTCCCTCCAATAACCCCCTTTTTAATTGAACCGGGAAGTGTTTTTTCGAAGGGTAGCTACACCCTTCAGAAAGCACATCTCGGTGTAAATAAATTCATATTCCCCTTTGTAAATTATTGCGCGACTAAAAACTCCCTCACACATACACAATAAATTTCCAACAACCCCTGCGTATTTTTGTGATTATTCAGTAAATCACATTGCATCTCCTCCCTCCAATAACCCCCTTTTTAATTGAACCGGGAAGTGTTTTTTCGAAGGGTAGCTACACCCTTCAGAAAGCACATCTCGGTGTAAATAAATTCATATTCCCCTTTGTAAATTATTGTGCGACTAAAAACTCCCTCACACATACACAATAAATTTCCAACAACCCCTGCGTATTTTTGTGATTATTCAGTAAATCACATTGCATCTCCTCCCTCCAATAACCCCCTTTTTAATTGAACCGGGAAGTGTTTTTTCGAAGGGTAGCTACACCCTTCAGAAAGCACATCTCGGTGTAAATAAATTCATATTCCTCTTTGTAAATTATTGCGCGACTAAAAACTCCCTCACACATACACAATAAATTTCCAACAACCCCTGCGTATTTTTGTGATTATTCAGTAAATCACATTGCATCTCCTCCCTCCAATAACCCCCTTTTTAATTGAACCGGGAAGTGTTTTTTCGAAGGGTAGCTACACCCTTCAGAAAGCACATCTCGGTGTAAATAAATTCATATTCCCCTTTGTAAATTATTGCGCGACTAAAAACTCCCTCACACATACACAATAAATTTCCAACAACCCCTGCGTATTTTTGTGATTATTCAGTAAATCACATTGCATCTCCTCCCTCCAATAACCCCCTTTTTAATTGAACCGGGAAGTGTTTTTTCGAAGGGTAGCTACACCCTTCAGAAAGCACATCTCGGTGTAAATAAATTCATATTCCCCTTTGTAAATTATTGCGCGACTAAAAACTCCCTCACACATACACAATAAATTCCCCAACAACCCCTGCGTATTTTTGTGATTATTCAGTAAATCACATTGCATCTCCTCCCTCCAATTACCCCCTTCTTAATTGAACCGGGAAGTGTTTTTTCGGAGGGTAGCTACACCCTTCAGAAAGCACATCTCGGTGTGAATAAATTCATATTCCCCTTTGTAAATTATTGCGCGACTAAAAACTCCCTCACACATACACAATAAATTCCCCAACAACCCCTTTTTATTTTTGTAATTATTCAGTAAATCACATTGCATCTCCTCCCTCCAATTACCCCCTTTTTAATTGAACCGGGAAGTGTTTTTTCGGAGGGTAGCTACACCCTTCAGAAAGCACATCTCGGTGTGAATAAATTCATATTCCCCTTTGTAAATTATCGCGCGACTAAAAACTCCCTCACACATACACAATAAATTTCCAACAACCCCTGCGTATTTTTGTGATTATTCAGTAAATCACATTGCATCTCCTCCCTCCAATTACCCCCTTCTTAATTGAACCGGGAAGTGTTTTTTCGGAGGGTAGCTACACCCTTCAGAAAGCACATCTCGGTGTAAATAAATTCATATTCCCCTTTGTAAATTATTGCGCGACTAAAAACTCCCTCACACATACACAATAAATTCCCCAACAACCCCTGCGTATTTTTGTGATTATTCAGTAAATCACATTGCATCTCCTCCCTCCAATTACCCCCTTCTTAATTGAACCGGGAAGTGTTTTTTCGGAGGGTAGCTACACCCTTCAGAAAGCACATCTCGGTGTAAATAAATTCATATTCCCCTTTGTAAATTATTGCGCGACTAAAAACTCCCTCACACATACACAATAAATTCCCCAACAACCCCTGCGTATTTTTGTGATTATTCAGTAAATCACATTGCATCTCCTCCCTCCAATTACCCCCTTCTTAATTGAACCGGGAAGTGTTTCTTCGGAGGGTAGCTACACCCTTCAGAAAGCACATCTCGGTGTAAATAAATTCATATTCCCCTTTGTAAATTATTGCGCGACTAAAAACTCCCTCACACATACACAATAAATTCCCCAACAACCCCTTTTTATTTTTGTAATTATTCAGTAAATCACATTGCATCTCCTCCCTCCAATTACCCCCTTTTTAATTGAACCGGGAAGTGTTTTTTCGGAGGGTAGCTACACCCTTCAGAAAGCACATCTCGGTGTAAATAAATTCATATTCCCCTTTGTAAATTATTGCGCGACTAAAAACTCCCTCACACATACACAATAAATTCCCCAACAACCCCTGCGTATTTTTGTGATTATTCAGTAAATCACATTGCATCTCCTCCCTCCAATTACCCCCTTCTTAATTGAACCGGGAAGTGTTTTTTCGGAGGGTAGCTACACCCTTCAGAAAGCACATCTCGGTGTAAATAAATTCATATTCCCCTTTGTAAATTATTGCGCGACTAAAAACTCCCTCACACATACACAATAAATTCCCCAACAACCCCTGCGTATTTTTGTGTTTATTCAGTAAATCACATTGCATCTCCTCCCTCCAATTACCCCCTTCTTAATTGAACCGGGAAGTGTTTTTTCGGAGGGTAGCTACACCCTTCAGAAAGCACATCTCGGTGTAAATAAATTCATATTCCCCTTTGTAAATTATTGCGCGACTAAAAACTCCCTCACACATACACAATAAATTTCCAACAACCCCTGCGTATTTTTGTGATTATTCAGTAAATCACATTGCATCTCCTCCCTCCAATAACCCTCTTTTTAATTGAACCGGGAAGTGTTTTTTCGAAGGGTAGCTACACCCTTCAGAAAGCACATCTCGGTGTAAATAAATTCATATTCCCCTTTGTAAATTATTGCGCGACTAAA
Organism: Dromius quadrimaculatus; assembly: GCA_963989225.1. Lineage (NCBI taxonomy): Eukaryota > Metazoa > Arthropoda > Insecta > Coleoptera > Carabidae > Dromius > Dromius quadrimaculatus. The sequence continues at coordinate 7,759,227 of OZ022329.1, forward strand.
AACTCCCTCACACATACACAATGAATTCCCCAACAACCCCTGCGTATTTTTGTGATTATTCAGTAAATCACATTGCATCTCCTCCCTCCAATTACCCCCTTTTTAATTGAACCGGGAAGCGTTTTTTCGGAGGGTAGCTACACCCTTCAGAAAGCACATCTCGGTGTAAAGAAATTCATATTCCCCTTTGTAAATTATTGCGCGACTAAAAACTCCCTCACACATACACAATAAATTCCCCAACAACCCCTGCGTATTTTTGTGTTTATTCAGTAAATCACATTGCATCTCCTCCCTCCAATTACCCCCTTCTTAATTGAACCGGGAAGTGTTTTTTCGGAGGGTAGCTACACCCTTCAGAAAGCACATCTCGGTGTAAATAAATTCATATTCCCCTTTGTAAATTATTGCGCGACTAAAAACTCCCTCACACGTACACAATAAATTTCCAACAACCCCTGCGTATTTTTGTGATTATTCAGTAAATCACATTGCATCTCCTCCCTCCAATAACCCCCTTTTTAATTGAACCGGGAAGTGTTTTTTCGAAGGGTAGCTACACCCTTCAGAAAGCACATCTCGGTGTAAATAAATTCATATTCCCCTTTGTAAATTATTGCGCGACTAAAAACTCCCTCACACATACACAATAAATTTCCAACAACCCCTGCGTATTTTTGTGATTATTCAGTAAATCACATTGCATCTCCTCCCTCCAATAACCCCCTTTTTAATTGAAACGGGAAGTGTTTTTTCGAAGGGTAGCTACACCCTTCAGAAAGCACATCTCGGTGTAAATAAATTCATATTCCCCTTTGTAAATTATTGCGCGACTAAAAACTCCCTCACACATACACAATAAATTCCCCAACAACCCCTGCGTATTTTTGTGATTATTCAGTAAATCACATTGCATCTCCTCCCTCCAATTACCCCCTTTTTAATTGAACCGGGAAGTGTTTTTTCGGAGGGTAGCTACACCCTTCAGAAAGCACATCTCGGTGTAAATAAATTCATATTCCCCTTTGTAAATTATTGCGCGACTAAAAACTCCCTCACACATACACAATAAATTCCCCAACAACCCCTGCGTATTTTTGTGATTATTCAGTAAATCACATTGCATCTCCTCCCTCCAATTACCCCCTTCTTAATTGAACCGGGAAGTGTTTTTTCGAAGGGTAGCTACACCCTTCAGGAAGCACATCTCGGTGTAAATAAATTCATATTCCCCTTTGTAAATTATTGCGCGACTAAAAACTCCCTCACACATACACAATAAATTTCCAACAACCCCTGCGTATTTTTGTGATTATTCAGTAAATCACATTGCATCTCCTCCCTCCAATAACCCCCTTTTTAATTGAACCGGGAAGTGTTTTTTCGAAGGGTAGCTACACCCTTCAGAAAGCACATCTCGGTGTAAATAAATTCATATTCCCCTTTGTAAATTATTGCGCGACTAAAAACTCCCTCACACATACACAATAAATTTCCAACAACCCCTGCGTATTTTTGTGATTATTCAGTAAATCACATTGCATCTCCTCCCTCCAATAACCCCCTTTTTAATTGAACCGGGAAGTGTTTTTTCGAAGGGTAGCTACACCCTTCAGAAAGCACATCTCGGTGTAAATAAATTCATATTCCCCTTTGTAAATTATTGCGCGACTAAAAACTCCCTCACACATACACAATAAATTCCCCAACAACCCCTGCGTATTTTTGTGATTATTCAGTAAATCACATTGCATCTCCTCCCTCCAATTACCCCCTTTTTAATTGAACCGGGAAGTGTTTTTTCGGAGGGTAGCTACACCCTTCAGAAAGCACATCTCGGTGTAAATAAATTCATATTCCCCTTTGTAAATTATTGCGCGACTAAAAACTCCCTCACACATACACAATAAATTCCCCAACAACCCCTGCGTATTTTTGTGATTATTCAGTAAATCACATTGCATCTCCTCCCTCCAATTACCCCCTTCACGATTGAACCGGGAAGTGTTTTTTCGGAGGGTAGCTACACCCTTCAGAAAGCACATCTCGGTGTAAATAAATTCATATTCCCCTTTGTAAATTATTGCGCGACTAAAAACTCCCTCACACATACACAATAAATTTCCAACAACCCCTGCGTATTTTTGTGATTATTCAGTAAATCACATTGCATCTCCTCCCTCCAATAACCCCCTTTTTAATTGAACCGGGAAGTGTTTTTTCGAAGGGTAGCTACACCCTTCAGAAAGCACATCTCGGTGTAAATAAATTCATATTCCCCTTTGTAAATTATTGCGCGACTAAAAACTCCCTCACACATACACAATAAATTCCCCAACAACCCCTGCGTATTTTTGTGATTATTCAGTAAATCACATTGCATCTCCTCCCTCCAATTACCCCCTTTTTAATTGAACCGGGAAGTGTTTTTTCGGAGGGTAGCTACACCCTTCAGAAAGCACATCTTGGTGTAAATAAATTCATATTCCCCTTTGTAAATTATTGCGCGACTAAAAACTCCCTCACACATACACAATAAATTCCCCAACAACCCCTGCGTATTTTTGTGTTTATTCAGTAAATCACATTGCATCTCCTCCCTCCAATTACCCCCTTCTTAATTGAACCGGGAAGTGTTTTTTCGGAGGGTAGCTACACCCTTCAGAAAGCACATCTCGGTGTAAATAAATTCATATTCCCCTTTGTAAATTATTGCGCGACTAAAAACTCCCTCACACATACACAATAAATTCCCCAACAACCCCTTTTTATTTTTGTAATTATTCAGTAAATCACATTGCATCTCCTCCCTCCAATAACCCCCTTTTTAATTGAACCGGGAAGTGTTTTTTCGAAGGGTAGCTACACCCTTCAGAAAGCACATCTCGGTGTAAATAAATTCATATTCCCCTTTGTAAATTATTGCGCGACTAAAAACTCCCTCACACATACACAATAAATTCCCCAACAACCCCTGCGTATTTTTGTAATTATTCAGTAAATCACATTGCATCTCCTCCCTCCAATTACCCCCTTCTTAATTGAACCGGGAAGTGTTTTTTCGGAGGGTAGCTACACCCTTCAGAAAGCACATCTCGGTGTAAATAAATTCATATTCCCCTTTGTAAATTATTGCGCGACTAAAAACTCCCTCACACATACACAATAAATTCCCCAACAACCCCTTTTTATTTTTGTAATTATTCAGTAAATCACATTGCATCTCCTCCCTCCAATAACCCCCTTTTTAATTGAACCGGGAAGTGTTTTTTCGAAGGGTAGCTACACCCTTCAGAAAGCACATCTCGGTGTAAATAAATTCATATTCCCCTTTGTAAATTATTGCGCGACTAAAAACTCCCTCACACATACACAATAAATTCCCCAACAACCCCTGCGTATTTTTGTAATTATTCAGTAAATCACATTGCATCTCCTCCCTCCAATTACCCCCTTTTTAATTGAACCGGGAAGTGTTTTTTCGGAGGGTAGCTACACCCTTCAGAAAGCACATCTCGGTGTAAATAAATTCATATTCCCCTTTGTAAATTATTGCGCGACTAAAAACTCCCTCACACATACACAATAAATTCCCCAACAACCCCTTTTTATTTTTGTAATTATTCAGTAAATCACATTGCATCTCCTCCCTCCAATAACCCCCTTTTTAATTGAACCGGGAAGTGTTTTTTCGAAGGGTAGCTACACCCTTCAGAAAGCACATCTCGGTGTAAATAAATTCATATTCCCCTTTGTAAATTATTGCGCGACTAAAAACTCCCTCACACATACACAATAAATTCCCCAACAACCCCTGCGTATTTTTGTAATTATTCAGTAAATCACATTGCATCTCCTCCCTCCAATTACCCCCTTTTTAATTGAACCGGGAAGTGTTTTTTCGGAGGGTAGCTACACCCTTCAGAAAGCACATCTCGGTGTAAATAAATTCATATTCCCCTTTGTAAATTATTGCGCGACTAAAAACTCCCTCACACATACACAATAAATTCCCCAACAACCCCTTTTTATTTTTGTAATTATTCAGTAAATCACATTGCATCTCCTCCCTCCAATAACCCCCTTTTTAATTGAACCGGGAAGTGTTTTTTCGAAGGGTAGCTACACCCTTCAGAAAGCACATCTCGGTGTAAATAAATTCATATTCCCCTTTGTAAATTATTGCGCGACTAAAAACTCCCTCACACATACACAATAAATTCCCCAACAACCCCTGCGTATTTTTGTAATTATTCAGTAAATCACATTGCATCTCCTCCCTCCAATTACCCCCTTTTTAATTGAACCGGGAAGTGTTTTTTCGGAGGGTAGCTACACCCTTCAGAAAGCACATCTTGGTGTAAATAAATTCATATTCCCCTTTGTAAATTATTGCGCGACTAAAAACTCCCTCACACATACACAATAAATTCCCCAACAACCCCTGCGTATTTTTGTGTTTATTCAGTAAATCACATTGCATCTCCTCCCTCCAATTACCCCCTTCTTAATTGAACCGGGAAGTGTTTTTTCGGAGGGTAGCTACACCCTTCAGAAAGCACATCTCGGTGTAAATAAATTCATATTCCCCTTTGTAAATTATTGCGCGACTAAAAACTCCCTCACACATACACAATAAATTCCCCAACAACCCCTTTTTATTTTTGTAATTATTCAGTAAATCACATTGCATCTCCTCCCTCCAATAACCCCCTTTTTAATTGAACCGGGAAGTGTTTTTTCGAAGGGTAGCTACACCCTTCAGAAAGCACATCTTGGTGTAAATAAATTCATATTCCCCTTTGTAAATTATTGCGCGACTAAAAACTCCCTCACACATACACAATAAATTCCCCAACAACCCCTGCGTATTTTTGTGTTTATTCAGTAAATCACATTGCATCTCCTCCCTCCAATTACCCCCTTCTTAATTGAACCGGGAAGTGTTTTTTCGGAGGGTAGCTACACCCTTCAGAAAGCACATCTCGGTGTAAATAAATTCATATTCCCCTTTGTAAATTATTGCGCGACTAAAAACTCCCTCACACATACACAATAAATTCCCCAACAACCCCTTTTTATTTTTGTAATTATTCAGTAAATCACATTGCATCTCCTCCCTCCAATAACCCCCTTTTTAATTGAACCGGGAAGTGTTTTTTCGAAGGGTAGCTACACCCTTCAGAAAGCACATCTCGGTGTAAATAAATTCATATTCCCCTTTGTAAATTATTGCGCGACTAAAAACTCCCTCACACATACACAATAAATTCCCCAACAACCCCTGCGTATTTTTGTAATTATTCAGTAAATCACATTGCATCTCCTCCCTCCAATTACCCCCTTCTTAATTGAACCGGGAAGTGTTTTTTCGGAGGGTAGCTACACCCTTCAGAAAGCACATCTCGGTGTAAATAAATTCATATTCCCCTTTGTAAATTATTGCGCGACTAAAAACTCCCTCACACATACACAATAAATTCCCCAACAACCCCTGCGTATTTTTGTGATTATTCAGTAAATCACATTGCATCTCCTCCCTCCAATAACCCCCTTTTTAATTGAACCGGGAAGTGTTTTTTCGAAGGGTAGCTACACCCTTCAGAAAGCACATCTTGGTGTAAATAAATTCATATTCCCCTTTGTAAATTATTGCGCGACTAAAAACTCCCTCACACATACACAATAAATTCCCCAACAACCCCTGCGTATTTTTGTAATTATTCAGTAAATCACATTGCATCTCCTCCCTCCAATAACCCCCTTTTTAATTGAACCGGGAAGTGTTTTTTCGAAGGGTAGCTACACCCTTCAGAAAGCACATCTCGGTGTAAATAAATTCATATTCCCCTTTGTAAATTATTGCGCGACTAAAAACTCCCTCACACATACACAATAAATTCCCCAACAACCCCTGCGTATTTTTGTAATTATTCAGTAAATCACATTGCATCTCCTCCCTCCAATTACCCCCTTCTTAATTGAACCGGGAAGTGTTTTTTCGGAGGGTAGCTACACCCTTCAGAAAGCACATCTCGGTGTAAATAAATTCATATTCCCCTTTGTAAATTATTGCGCGACTAAAAACTCCCTCACACATACACAATAAATTCCCCAACAACCCCTGCGTATTTTTGTGATTATTCAGTAAATCACATTGCATCTCCTCCCTCCAATAACCCCCTTTTTAATTGAACCGGGAAGTGTTTTTTCGAAGGGTAGCTACACCCTTCAGAAAGCACATCTTGGTGTAAATAAATTCATATTCCCCTTTGTAAATTATTGCGCGACTAAAAACTCCCTCACACATACACAATAAATTCCCCAACAACCCCTGCGTATTTTTGTGTTTATTCAGTAAATCACATTGCATCTCCTCCCTCCAATTACCCCCTTCTTAATTGAACCGGGAAGTGTTTTTTCGGAGGGTAGCTACACCCTTCAGAAAGCACATCTCGGTGTAAATAAATTCATATTCCCCTTTGTAAATTATTGCGCGACTAAAAACTCCCTCACACATACACAATAAATTCCCCAACAACCCCTTTTTATTTTTGTAATTATTCAGTAAATCACATTGCATCTCCTCCCTCCAATAACCCCCTTTTTAATTGAACCGGGAAGTGTTTTTTCGAAGGGTAGCTACACCCTTCAGAAAGCACATCTTGGTGTAAATAAATTCATATTCCCCTTTGTAAATTATTGCGCGACTAAAAACTCCCTCACACATACACAATAAATTCCCCAACAACCCCTGCGTATTTTTGTAATTATTCAGTAAATCACATTGCATCTCCTCCCTCCAATAACCCCCTTTTTAATTGAACCGGGAAGTGTTTTTTCGAAGGGTAGCTACACCCTTCAGAAAGCACATCTCGGTGTAAATAAATTCATATTCCCCTTTGTAAATTATTGCGCGACTAAAAACTCCCTCACACATACACAATAAATTCCCCAACAACCCCTGCGTATTTTTGTAATTATTCAGTAAATCACATTGCATCTCCTCCCTCCAATTACCCCCTTCTTAATTGAACCGGGAAGTGTTTTTTCGGAGGGTAGCTACACCCTTCAGAAAGCACATCTCGGTGTAAATAAATTCATATTCCCCTTTGTAAATTATTGCGCGACTAAAAACTCCCTCACACATACACAATAAATTCCCCAACAACCCCTGCGTATTTTTGTGATTATTCAGTAAATCACATTGCATCTCCTCCCTCCAATAACCCCCTTTTTAATTGAACCGGGAAGTGTTTTTTCGAAGGGTAGCTACACCCTTCAGAAAGCACATCTCGGTGTAAATAAATTCATATTCCCCTTTGTAAATTATTGCGCGACTAAAAACTCCCTCACACATACACAATAAATTCCCCAACAACCCCTGCGTATTTTTGTAATTATTCAGTAAATCACATTGCATCTCCTCCCTCCAATTACCCCCTTTTTAATTGAACCGGGAAGTGTTTTTTCGGAGGGTAGCTACACCCTTCAGAAAGCACATCTCGGTGTAAATAAATTCATATTCCCCTTTGTAAATTATTGCGCGACTAAAAACTCCCTCACACATACACAATAAATTCCCCAACAACCCCTTTTTATTTTTGTAATTATTCAGTAAATCACATTGCATCTCCTCCCTCCAATAACCCCCTTTTTAATTGAACCGGGAAGTGTTTTTTCGAAGGGTAGCTACACCCTTCAGAAAGCACATCTCGGTGTAAATAAATTCATATTCCCCTTTGTAAATTATTGCGCGACTAAAAACTCCCTCACACATACACAATAAATTCCCCAACAACCCCTGCGTATTTTTGTAATTATTCAGTAAATCACATTGCATCTCCTCCCTCCAATTACCCCCTTTTTAATTGAACCGGGAAGTGTTTTTTCGGAGGGTAGCTACACCCTTCAGAAAGCACATCTCGGTGTAAATAAATTCATATTCCCCTTTGTAAATTATTGCGCGACTAAAAACTCCCTCACACATACACAATAAATTCCCCAACAACCCCTTTTTATTTTTGTAATTATTCAGTAAATCACATTGCATCTCCTCCCTCCAATAACCCCCTTTTTAATTGAACCGGGAAGTGTTTTTTCGAAGGGTAGCTACACCCTTCAGAAAGCACATCTCGGTGTAAATAAATTCATATTCCCCTTTGTAAATTATTGCGCGACTAAAAACTCCCTCACACATACACAATAAATTCCCCAACAACCCCTGCGTATTTTTGTAATTATTCAGTAAATCACATTGCATCTCCTCCCTCCAATTACCCCCTTTTTAATTGAACCGGGAAGTGTTTTTTCGGAGGGTAGCTACACCCTTCAGAAAGCACATCTTGGTGTAAATAAATTCATATTCCCCTTTGTAAATTATTGCGCGACTAAAAACTCCCTCACACATACACAATAAATTCCCCAACAACCCCTGCGTATTTTTGTGTTTATTCAGTAAATCACATTGCATCTCCTCCCTCCAATTACCCCCTTCTTAATTGAACCGGGAAGTGTTTTTTCGGAGGGTAGCTACACCCTTCAGAAAGCACATCTCGGTGTAAATAAATTCATATTCCCCTTTGTAAATTATTGCGCGACTAAAAACTCCCTCACACATACACAATAAATTCCCCAACAACCCCTGCGTATTTTTGTAATTATTCAGTAAATCACATTGCATCTCCTCCCTCCAATTACCCCCTTTTTAATTGAACCGGGAAGTGTTTTTTCGGAGGGTAGCTACACCCTTCAGAAAGCACATCTTGGTGTAAATAAATTCATATTCCCCTTTGTAAATTATTGCGCGACTAAAAACTCCCTCACACATACACAATAAATTCCCCAACAACCCCTGCGTATTTTTGTGTTTATTCAGTAAATCACATTGCATCTCCTCCCTCCAATTACCCCCTTCTTAATTGAACCGGGAAGTGTTTTTTCGGAGGGTAGCTACACCCTTCAGAAAGCACATCTCGGTGTAAATAAATTCATATTCCCCTTTGTAAATTATTGCGCGACTAAAAACTCCCTCACACATACACAATAAATTCCCCAACAACCCCTTTTTATTTTTGTAATTATTCAGTAAATCACATTGCATCTCCTCCCTCCAATAACCCCCTTTTTAATTGAACCGGGAAGTGTTTTTTCGAAGGGTAGCTACACCCTTCAGAAAGCACATCTCGGTGTAAATAAATTCATATTCCCCTTTGTAAATTATTGCGCGACTAAAAACTCCCTCACACATACACAATAAATTCCCCAACAACCCCTGCGTATTTTTGTAATTATTCAGTAAATCACATTGCATCTCCTCCCTCCAATTACCCCCTTTTTAATTGAACCGGGAAGTGTTTTTTCGGAGGGTAGCTACACCCTTCAGAAAGCACATCTCGGTGTAAATAAATTCATATTCCCCTTTGTAAATTATTGCGCGACTAAAAACTCCCTCACACATACACAATAAATTCCCCAACAACCCCTTTTTATTTTTGTAATTATTCAGTAAATCACATTGCATCTCCTCCCTCCAATAACCCCCTTTTTAATTGAACCGGGAAGTGTTTTTTCGAAGGGTAGCTACACCCTTCAGAAAGCACATCTCGGTGTAAATAAATTCATATTCCCCTTTGTAAATTATTGCGCGACTAAAAACTCCCTCACACATACACAATAAATTCCCCAACAACCCCTGCGTATTTTTGTAATTATTCAGTAAATCACATTGCATCTCCTCCCTCCAATTACCCCCTTTTTAATTGAACCGGGAAGTGTTTTTTCGGAGGGTAGCTACACCCTTCAGAAAGCACATCTCGGTGTAAATAAATTCATATTCCCCTTTGTAAATTATTGCGTGACTGAAAACTCCCTCACACATACACAATAAATTCCCCAACAACCCCTGCGTATTTTTGTGTTTATTCAGTAAATCACATTGCATCTCCTCCCTCCAATTACCCCCTTCTTAATTGAACCGGGAAGTGTTTTTTCGGAGGGTAGCTACACCCTTCAGAAAGCACATCTCGGTGTAAATAAATTCATATTCCCCTTTGTAAATTATTGCGCGACTAAAAACTCCCTCACACATACACAATAAATTTCCAACAACCCCTGCGTATTTTTGTGATTATTCAGTAAATCACATTGCATCTCCTCCCTCCAATAACCCCCTTTTTAATTGAACCGGGAAGTGTTTTTTCGAAGGGTAGCTACACCCTTCAGAAAGCACATCTCGGTGTAAATAAATTCATATTCCCCTTTGTAAATTATTGCGCGACTAAAAACTCCCTCACACATACACAATAAATTCCCCAACAACCCCTGCGTATTTTTGTGATTATTCAGTAAATCACATTGCATCTCCTCCCTCCAATTACCCCCTTTTTAATTGAACCGGGAAGTGTTTTTTCGGAGGGTAGCTACACCCTTCAGAAAGCACATCTCGGTGTAAATAAATTCATATTCCCCTTTGTAAATTATTGCGCGACTAAAAACTCCCTCACACATACACAATAAATTTCCAACAACCCCTGCGTATTTTTGTGATTATTCAGTAAATCACATTGCATCTCCTCCCTCCAATAACCCCCTTTTTAATTGAACCGGGAAGTGTTTTTTCGAAGGGTAGCTACACCCTTCAGAAAGCACATCTCGGTGTAAATAAATTCATATTCCCCTTTGTAAATTATTGCGCGACTAAAAACTCCCTCACACATACACAATAAATTCCCCAACAACCTCTGCGTATTTTTGTGATTATTCAGTAAATCACATTTCATCTCCTCCCTCCAATTACCCCCTTTTTAATTGAACCGGGAAGTGTTTTTTCGGAGGGTAGCTACACCCTTCAGAAAGCACATCTCGGTGTAAATAAATTCATATTCCCCTTTGTAAATTATTGCGCGACTAAAAACTCCCTCACACATACACAATAAATTCCCCAACAACCCCTGCGTATTTTTGTGATTATTCAGTAAATCACATTGCATCTCCTCCCTCCAATTACCCCCTTTTTAATTGAACCGGGAAGTGTTTTTTCGGAGGGTAGCTACACCCTTCAGAAAGCACATCTCGGTGTAAATAAATTCATATTCCCCTTTGTAAATTATTGCGCGACTAAAAACTCCCTCACACATACACAATGAATTTCCAACAACCCCTGCGTATTTTTGTGATTATTCAGTAAATCACATTGCATCTCCTCCCTCCAATAACCCTCTTTTTAATTGAACCGGGAAGTGTTTTTTCGAAGGGTAGCTACACCCTTCAGAAAGCACATCTCGGTGTAAATAAATTCATATTCCCCTTTGTAAATTATTGCGCGACTAAAAACTCCCTCACACATACACAATAAATTCCCCAACAACCCCTTTTTATTTTTGTAATTATTCAGTAAATCACATTGCATCTCCTCCCTCCAATTACCCCCTTTTTAATTGAACCGGGAAGTGTTTTTTCGGAGGGTAGCTACACCCTTCAGAAAGCACATCTCAGTGTAAAGAAATTCATATTCCCCTTTGTAAATTATTGCGCGACTAAAAACTCCCTCACACATACACAATAAATTCCCCAACAACCCCTGCGTATTTTTGTGTTTATTCAGTAAATCACATTGCATCTCCTCCCTCCAATTACCCCCTTCTTAATTGAACCGGGAAGTGTTTTTTCGGAGGGTAGCTACACCCTTCAGAAAGCACATCTCGGTGTAAATAAATTCATATTCCCCTTTGTAAATTATTGCGCGACTAAAAACTCCCTCACACATACACAATAAATTTCCAACAACCCCTGCGTATTTTTGTGATTATTCAGTAAATCACATTGCATCTCCTCCCTCCAATAACCCCCTTTTTAATTGAACCGGGAAGTGTTTTTTCGAAGGGTAGCTACACCCTTCAGAAAGCACATCTCGGTGTAAATAAATTCATATTCCCCTTTGTAAATTATTGCGCGACTAAAAACTCCCTCACACATACACAATAAATTCCCCAACAACCTCTGCGTATTTTTGTGATTATTCAGTAAATCACATTTCATCTCCTCCCTCCAATTACCCCCTTTTTAATTGAACCGGGAAGTGTTTTTTCGGAGGGTAGCTACACCCTTCAGAAAGCACATCTCGGTGTAAATAAATTCATATTCCCCTTTGTAAATTATTGCGCGACTAAAAACTCCCTCACACATACACAATAAATTCCCCAACAACCCCTGCGTATTTTTGTGATTATTCAGTAAATCACATTGCATCTCCTCCCTCCAATTACCCCCTTTTTAATTGAACCGGGAAGTGTTTTTTCGGAGGGTAGCTACACCCTTCAGAAAGCACATCTCGGTGTAAATAAATTCATATTCCCCTTTGTAAATTATTGCGCGACTAAAAACTCCCTCACACATACACAATAAATTTCCAACAACCCCTGCGTATTTTTGTGATTATTCAGTAAATCACATTGCATCTCCTCCCTCCAATAACCCCCTTTTTAATTGAACCGGGAAGTGTTTTTTCGAAGGGTAGCTACACCCTTCAGAAAGCACATCTCGGTGTAAATAAATTCATATTCCCCTTTGTAAATTATTGCGCGACTAAAAACTCCCTCACACATACACAATAAATTCCCCAACAACCCCTGCGTATTTTTGTGTTTATTCAGTAAATCACATTGCATCTCCTCCCTCCAGTTACCCCCTTCTTAATTGAACCGGGAAGTGTTTTTTCGGAGGGTAGCTACACCCTTCAGAAAGCACATCTCGGTGTAAATAAATTCATATTCCCCTTTGTAAATTATTGCGCGACTAAAAACTCCCTCACACATACACAATAAATTCCCCAACAACCCCTGCGTATTTTTGTGATTATTCAGTAAATCACATTGCATCTCCTCCCTCCAATAACCCCCTTTTTAATTGAACCGGGAAGTGTTTTTTCGAAGGGTAGCTACATCCTTCAGAAAGCACATCTCGGTGTAAATAAATTCATATTCCCCTTTGTAAATTATTGCGCGACTAAAAACTCCCTCACACATACACAATAAATTTCCAACAACCCCTGCGTATTTTTGTGATTATTCAGTAAATCACATTGCATCTCCTCCCTCCAATAACCCCCTTTTTAATTGAACCGGGAAGTGTTTTTTCGAAGGGTAGCTACACCCTTCAGAAAGCACATCTCGGTGTAAATAAATTCATATTCCCCTTTGTAAATTATTGCGCGACTAAAAACTCCCTCACACATACACAATAAATTTCCAACAACCCCTGCGTATTTTTGTGATTATTCAGTAAATCACATTGCATCTCCTCCCTCCAATAACCCCCTTTTTAATTGAACCGGGAAGTGTTTTTTCGAAGGGTAGCTACACCCTTCAGAAAGCACATCTCGGTGTAAATAAATTCATATTCCCCTTTGTAAATTATTGCGCGACTAAAAACTCCCTCACACATACACAATAAATTCCCCAACAACCCCTGCGTATTTTTGTGTTTATTCAGTAAATCACATTGCATCTCCTCCCTCCAATAACCCCCTTTTTAATTGAACCGGGAAGTGTTTTTTCGAAGGGTAGCTACACCCTTCAGAAAGCACATCTCGGTGTAAATAAATTCATATTCCCCTTTGTAAATTATTGCGCGACTAAAAACTCCCTCACACATACACAATAAATTCCCCAACAACCCCTGCGTATTTTTGTGATTATTCAGTAAATCACATTGCATCTCCTCCCTCCAATAACCCCCTTTTTAATTGAACCGGGAAGTGTTTTTTCGAAGGGTAGCTACACCCTTCAGAAAGCACATCTCGGTGTAAATAAATTCATATTCCCCTTTGTAAATTATTGCGCGACTAAAAACTCCCTCACACATACACAATAAATTTCCAACAACCCCTGCGTATTTTTGTGATTATTCAGTAAATCACATTGCATCTCCTCCCTCCAATAACCCCCTTTTTAATTGAACCGGGAAGTGTTTTTTCGAAGGGTAGCTACACCCTTCAGAAAGCACATCTCGGTGTAAATAAATTCATATTCCCCTTTGTAAATTATTGCGCGACTAAAAACTCCCTCACACATACACAATAAATTCCCCAACAACCCCTGCGTATTTTTGTGATTATTCAGTAAATCACATTGCATCTCCTCCCTCCAATAACCCCCTTTTTAATTGAACCGGGAAGTGTTTTTTCGAAGGGTAGCTACACCCTTCAGAAAGCACATCTCGGTGTAAATAAATTCATATTCCCCTTTGTAAATTATTGCGCGACTAAAAACTCCCTCACACATACACAATAAATTTCCAACAACCCCTGCGTATTTTTGTGATTATTCAGTAAATCACATTGCATCTCCTCCCTCCAATAACCCCCTTTTTAATTGAACCGGGAAGTGTTTTTTCGAAGGGTAGCTACACCCTTCAGAAAGCACATCTCGGTGTAAATAAATTCATATTCCCCTTTGTAAATTATTGCGCGACTAAAAACTCCCTCACACATACACAATAAATTCCCCAACAACCCCTGCGTATTTTTGTGTTTATTCAGTAAATCACATTGCATCTCCTCCCTCCAATTACCCCCTTCTTAATTGAACCGGGAAGTGTTTTTTCGGAGGGTAGCTACACCCTTCAGAAAGCACATCTCGGTGTAAATAAATTCATATTCCCCTTTGTAAATTATTGCGCGACTAAAAACTCCCTCACACATACACAATAAATTTCCAACAACCCCTGCGTATTTTTGTGATTATTCAGTAAATCACATTGCATCTCCTCCCTCCAATAACCCCCTTTTTAATTGAACCGGGAAGTGTTTTTTCGAAGGGTAGCTACACCCTTCAGAAAGCACATCTCGGTGTAAATAAATTCATATTCCCCTTTGTAAATTATTGCGCGACTAAAAACTCCCTCACACATACACAATAAATTCCCCAACAACCCCTGCGTATTTTTGTGATTATTCAGTAAATCACATTGCATCTCCTCCCTCCAATTACCCCCTTTTTAATTGAACCGGGAAGTGTTTTTTCGGAGGGTAGCTACACCCTTCAGAAAGCACATCTCGGTGTAAATAAATTCATATTCCCCTTTGTAAATTATTGCGCGACTAAAAACTCCCTCACACATACACAATAAATTCCCCAACAACCTCTGCGTATTTTTGTGATTATTCAGTAAATCACATTTCATCTCCTCCCTCCAATTACCCCCTTTTTAATTGAACCGGGAAGTGTTTTTTCGGAGGGTAGCTACACCCTTCAGAAAGCACATCTCGGTGTAAATAAATTCATATTCCCCTTTGTAAATTATTGCGCGACTAAAAACTCCCTCACACATACACAATAAATTCCCCAACAACCCCTGCGTATTTTTGTGATTATTCAGTAAATCACATTGCATCTCCTCCCTCCAATTACCCCCTTTTTAATTGAACCGGGAAGTGTTTTTTCGGAGGGTAGCTACACCCTTCAGAAAGCACATCTCGGTGTAAATAAATTCATATTCCCCTTTGTAAATTATTGCGCGACTAAAAACTCCCTCACACATACACAATAAATTCCCCAACAACCTCTGCGTATTTTTGTGATTATTCAGTAAATCACATTTCATCTCCTCCCTCCAATTACCCCCTTTTTAATTGAACCGGGAAGTGTTTTTTCGGAGGGTAGCTACACCCTTCAGAAAGCACATCTCGGTGTAAATAAATTCATATTCCCCTTTGTAAATTATTGCGCGACTAAAAACTCCCTCACACATACACAATAAATTCCCCAACAACCCCTGCGTATTTTTGTGATTATTCAGTAAATCACATTGCATCTCCTCCCTCCAATTACCCCCTTTTCAATTGAACCGGGAAGTGTTTTTTCGGAGGGTAGCTACACCCTTCAGAAAGCACATCTCGGTGTAAATAAATTCATATTCCCCTTTGTAAATTATTGCGCGACTAAAAACTCCCTCACACATACACAATAAATTCCCCAACAACCTCTGCGTATTTTTGTGATTATTCAGTAAATCACATTTCATCTCCTCCCTCCAATTACCCCCTTTTTAATTGAACCGGGAAGTGTTTTTTCGGAGGGTAGCTACACCCTTCAGAAAGCACATCTCGGTGTAAATAAATTCATATTCCCCTTTGTAAATTATTGCGCGACTAAAAACTCCCTCACACATACACAATAAATTCCCCAACAACCCCTGCGTATTTTTGTGATTATTCAGTAAATCACATTGCATCTCCTCCCTCCAATTACCCCCTTTTTAATTGAACCGGGAAGTGTTTTTTCGGAGGGTAGCTACACCCTTCAGAAAGCACATCTCGGTGTAAATAAATTCATATTCCCCTTTGTAAATTATTGCGCGACTAAAAACTCCCTCACACATACACAATAAATTCCCCAACAACCCCTGCGTATTTTTGTGATTATTCAGTAAATCACATTTCATCTCCTTCCTCCAATTACCCCCTTTTTAATTGAACCGGGAAGTGTTTTTTCGGAGGGTAGCTACACCCTTCAGAAAGCACATCTCGGTGTAAATAAATTCATATTCCCCTTTGTAAATTATTGCGCGACTAAAAACTCCCTCACACATACACAATAAATTCCCCAACAACCCCTGCGTATTTTTGTGATTATTCAGTAAATCACATTGCATCTCCTCCCTCCAATTACCCCCTTTTTAATTGAACCGGGAAGTGTTTTTTCGGAGGGTAGCTACACCCTTCAGAAAGCACATCTCGGTGTAAATAAATTCATATTCCCCTTTGTAAATTATTGCGCGACTAAAAACTCCCTCACACATACACAATAAATTCCCCAACAACCTCTGCGTATTTTTGTGATTATTCAGTAAATCACATTTCATCTCCTCCCTCCAATTACCCCCTTTTTAATTGAACCGGGAAGTGTTTTTTCGGAGGGTAGCTACACCCTTCAGAAAGCACATCTCGGTGTAAATAAATTCATATTCCCCTTTGTAAATTATTGCGCGACTAAAAACTCCCTCACACATACACAATAAATTCCCCAACAACCCCTGCGTATTTTTGTGATTATTCAGTAAATCACATTGCATCTCCTCCCTCCAATTACCCCCTTTTTAATTGAACCGGGAAGTGTTTTTTCGGAGGGTAGCTACACCCTTCAGAAAGCACATCTCGGTGTAAATAAATTCATATTCCCCTTTGTAAATTATTGCGCGACTAAAAACTCCCTCACACTTACACAATAAATTCCCCAACAACCTCTGCGTATTTTTGTGATTATTCAGTAAATCACATTTCATCTCCTCCCTCCAATTACCCCCTTTCTAATTGAACCGGGAAGTGTTTTTTCGGAGGGTAGCTACACCCTTCAGAAAGCACATCTCGGTGTAAATAAATTCATATTCCCCTTTGTAAATTATTGCGCGACTAAAAACTCCCTCACACATACACAATAAATTCCCCAACAACCCCTGCGTATTTTTGTGATTATTCAGTAAATCACATTGCATCTCCTCCCTCCAATAACCCCCTTTTTAATTGAACCGGGAAGTGTTTTTTCGAAGGGTAGCTACACCCTTCAGAAAGCACATCTCGGTGTAAATAAATTCATATTCCCCTTTGTAAATTATTGCGCGACTAAAAACTCCCTCACACATACACAATAAATTTCCAACAACCCCTGCGTATTTTTGTGATTATTCAGTAAATCACATTGCATCTCCTCCCTCCAATAACCCCCTTTTTAATTGAACCGGGAAGTGTTTTTTCGAAGGGTAGCTACACCCTTCAGAAAGCACATCTCGGTGTAAATAAATTCATATTCCCCTTTGTAAATTATTGCGCGACTAAAAACTCCCTCACACATACACAATAAATTCCCCAACAACCCCTGCGTATTTTTGTGATTATTCAGTAAATCACATTGCATCTCCTCCCTCCAATTACCCCCTTTTTAATTGAACCGGGAAGTGTTTTTTCGAAGGGTAGCTACACCCTTCAGAAAGCACATCTCGGTGTAAATAAATTCATATTCCCCTTTGTAAATTATTGCGCGACTAAAAACTCCCTCACACATACACAATAAATTCCCCAACAACCCCTGCGTATTTTTGTGATTATTCAGTAAATCACATTGCATCTCCTCCCTCCAATAACCCCCTTTTTAATTGAACCGGGAAGTGTTTTTTCGAAGGGTAGCTACACCCTTCAGAAAGCACATCTCGGTGTAAATAAATTCATATTCCCCTTTGTAAATTATTGCGCGACTAAAAACTCCCTCACACATACACAATAAATTCCCCAACAACCCCTGCGTATTTTTGTGATTATTCAGTAAATCACATTGCATCTCCTCCCTCCAATTACCCCCTTTTTAATTGAACCGGGAAGTGTTTTTTCGGAGGGTAGCTACACCCTTCAGAAAGCACATCTCAGTGTAAATAAACTCATATTCCCCTTTGTAAATTATTGCGCGACTAAAAACTCCCTCACACATACACAATAAATTCCCCAACAACCCCTGCGTATTTTTGTGATTATTCAGTAAATCACATTGCATCTCCTCCCTCCAATTACCCCCTTGTTAATTGAACCGGGAAGTGTTTTTTCGGAGGGTAGCTACACCCTTCAGGAAGCACATCTCGGTGTAAAGAAATTCATATTCCCCTTTGTAAATTATTGCGCGACTAAAAACTCCCTCACACATACACAATAAATTCCCCAACAACCCCTGCGTATTTTTGTGATTATTCAGTAAATCACATTGCATCTCCTCCCTCCAATTACCCCCTTTTTAATTGAACCGGGAAGTGTTTTTTCGAAGGGTAGCTACACCCTTCAGAAAGCACATCTCGGTGTAAAGAAATTCATATTCCCCTTTGTAAATTATTGCGCGACTAAAAACTCCCTCACACATACACAATAAATTCCCCAACAACCCCTGCGTATTTTTGTGATTATTCAGTAAATCACATTGCATCTCCTCCCTCCAATTACCCCCTTTTTAATTGAACCGGGAAGTGTTTTTTCGGAGGGTAGCTACACCCTTCAGAAAGCACATCTCGGTGTAAATCAATTCATATTCCCCTTTGTAAATTATTGCGCGACTAAAAACTCCCTCACACATACACAATAAATTCCCCAACAACCCCTGCGTATTTTTGTGATTATTCAGTAAATCACATTGCATCTCCTCCCTCCAATTACCCCCTTTTTAATTGAACCGGGAAGTGTTTTTTCGGAGGGTAGCTACACCCTTCAGAAAGCACATCTCGGTGTAAATAAATTCATATTCCCCTTTGTAAATTATTGCGCGACTAAAAACTCCCTCACACATACACAATAAATTCCCCAACAACCCCTGCGTATTTTTGTGTTTATTCAGTAAATCACATTGCATCTCCTCCCTCCAATTACCCCCTTCTTAATTGAACCGGGAAGTGTTTTTTCGGAGGGTAGCTACACCCTTCAGAAAGCACATCTCGGTGTAAAGAAATTCATATTCCCCTTTGTAAATTATTGCGCGACTAAAAACTCCCTCACACATACACAATAAATTCCCCAACAACCCCTGCGTATTTTTGTGATTATTCAGTAAATCACATTGCATCTCCTCCCTCCAATTACCCCCTTTTTAATTGAACCGGGAAGTGTTTTTTCGGAGGGTAGCTACACCCTTCAGAAAGCACATCTCGGTGTAAATAAATTCATATTCCCCTTTGTAAATTATTGCGCGACTAAAAACTCCCTCACACATACACAATAAATTCCCCAACAACCCCTGCGTATTTTTGTGATTATTCAGTAAATCACATTGCATCTCCTCCCTCCAATTACCCCCTTTTTAATTGAACCGGGAAGTGTTTTTTCGAAGGGTAGCTACACCCTTCAGAAAGCACATCTCGGTGTAAAGAAATTCATATTCCCCTTTGTAAATTATTGCGCGACTAAAAACTCCCTCACACATACACAATAAATTCCCCAACAACCCCTGCGTATTTTTGTGTTTATTCAGTAAATCACATTGCATCTCCTCCCTCCAATTACCCCCTTCTTAATTGAACCGGGAAGTGTTTTTTCGGAGGGTAGCTACACCCTTCAGAAAGCACATCTCGGTGTAAAGAAATTCATATTCCCCTTTGTAAATTATTGCGCGACTAAAAACTCCCTCACACATACACAATAAATTCCCCAACAACCCCTGCGTATTTTTGTGATTATTCAGTAAATCACATTGCATCTCCTCCCTCCAATTACCCCCTTTTTAATTGAACCGGGAAGTGTTTTTTCGGAGGGTAGCTACACCCTTCAGAAAGCACATCTCGGTGTAAATAAATTCATATTCCCCTTTGTAAATTATTGCGCGACTAAAAACTCCCTCACACATACACAATAAATTCCCCAACAACCCCTGCGTATTTTTGTGATTATTCAGTAAATCACATTGCATCTCCTCCCTCCAATTACCCCCTTTTTAATTGAACCGGGAAGTGTTTTTTCGGAGGGTAGCTACACCCTTCAGAAAGCACATCTCGGTGTAAATAAATTCATATTCCCCTTTGTAAATTATTGCGCGACTAAAAACTCCCTCACACATACACAATAAATTCCCCAACAACCCCTGCGTATTTTTGTGTTTATTCAGTAAATCACATTGCATCTCCTCCCTCCAATTACCCCCTTCTTAATTGAACCGGGAAGTGTTTTTTCGGAGGGTAGCTACACCCTTCAGAAAGCACATCTCGGTGTAAAGAAATTCATATTCCCCTTTGTAAATTATTGCGCGACTAAAAACTCCCTCACACATACACAATAAATTCCCCAACAACCCCTGCGTATTTTTGTGATTATTCAGTAAATCACATTGCATCTCCTCCCTCCAATTACCCCCTTTTTAATTGAACCGGGAAGTGTTTTTTCGGAGGGTAGCTACACCCTTCAGAAAGCACATCTCGGTGTAAATAAATTCATATTCCCCTTTGTAAATTATTGCGCGACTAAAAACTCCCTCACACATACACAATAAATTCCCCAACAACCCCTGCGTATTTTTGTGATTATTCAGTAAATCACATTGCATCTCCTCCCTCCAATTACCCCCTTTTTAATTGAACCGGGAAGTGTTTTTTCGGAGGGTAGCTACACCCTTCAGAAAGCACATCTCGGTGTAAATAAATTCATATTCCCCTTTGTAAATTATTGCGCGACTAAAAACTCCCTCACACATACACAATAAATTCCCCAACAACCCCTGCGTATTTTTGTGATTATTCAGTAAATCACATTGCATCTCCTCCCTCCAATTACCCCCTTTTTAATTGAACCGGGAAGTGTTTTTTCGGAGGGTAGCTACACCCTTCAGAAAGCACATCTCGGTGTAAATAAATTCATATTCCCCTTTGTAAATTATTGCGCGACTAAAAACTCCCTCACACATACACAATAAATTCCCCAACAACCCCTGCGTATTTTTGTGATTATTCAGTAAATCACATTGCATCTCCTCCCTCCAATTACCCCCTTTTTAATTGAACCGGGAAGTGTTTTTTCGGAGGGTAGCTACACCCTTCAGAAAGCACATCTCGGTGTAAATAAATTCATATTCCCCTTTGTAAATTATTGCGCGACTAAAAACTCCCTCACACATACACAATAAATTCCCCAACAACCCCTGCGTATTTTTGTGTTTATTCAGTAAATCACATTGCATCTCCTCCCTCCAATTACCCCCTTCTTAATTGAACCGGGAAGTGTTTTTTCGGAGGGTAGCTACACCCTTCAGAAAGCACATCTCGGTGTAAAGAAATTCATATTCCCCTTTGTAAATTATTGCGCGACTAAAAACTCCCTCACACATACACAATAAATTCCCCAACAACCCCTGCGTATTTTTGTGATTATTCAGTAAATCACATTGCATCTCCTCCCTCCAATTACCCCCTTTTTAATTGAACCGGGAAGTGTTTTTTCGGAGGGTAGCTACACCCTTCAGAAAGCACATCTCGGTGTAAATAAATTCATATTCCCCTTTGTAAATTATTGCGCGACTAAAAACTCCCTCACACATACACAATAAATTCCCCAACAACCCCTGCGTATTTTTGTGATTATTCAGTAAATCACATTGCATCTCCTCCCTCCAATTACCCCCTTTTTAATTGAACCGGGAAGTGTTTTTTCGGAGGGTAGCTACACCCTTCAGAAAGCACATCTCGGTGTAAATCAATTCATATTCCCCTTTGTAAATTATTGCGCGACTAAAAACTCCCTCACACATACACAATAAATTCCCCAACAACCCCTGCGTATTTTTGTGATTATTCAGTAAATCACATTGCATCTCCTCCCTCCAATTACCCCCTTTTTAATTGAACCGGGAAGTGTTTTTTCGGAGGGTAGCTACACCCTTCAGAAAGCACATCTCGGTGTAAATAAATTCATATTCCCCTTTGTAAATTATTGCGCGACTAAAAACTCCCTCACACATACACAATAAATTCCCCAACAACCCCTGCGTATTTTTGTGTTTATTCAGTAAATCACATTGCATCTCCTCCCTCCAATTACCCCCTTCTTAATTGAACCGGGAAGTGTTTTTTCGGAGGGTAGCTACACCCTTCAGAAAGCACATCTCGGTGTAAAGAAATTCATATTCCCCTTTGTAAATTATTGCGCGACTAAAAACTCCCTCACACATACACAATAAATTCCCCAACAACCCCTGCGTATTTTTGTGATTATTCAGTAAATCACATTGCATCTCCTCCCTCCAATTACCCCCTTTCTAATTGAACCGGGAAGTGTTTTTTCGGAGGGTAGCTACACCCTTCAGAAAGCACATCTCGGTGTAAATAAATTCATATTCCCCTTTGTAAATTATTGCGCGACTAAAAACTCCCTCACACATACACAATAAATTCCCCAACAACCCCTGCGTATTTTTGTGATTATTCAGTAAATCACATTGCATCTCCTCCCTCCAATTACCCCCTTTTTAATTGAACCGGGAAGTGTTTTTTCGGAGGGTAGCTACACCCTTCAGAAAGCACATCTCGGTGTAAATAAATTCATATTCCCCTTTGTAAATTATTGCGCGACTAAAAACTCCCTCACACATACACAATAAATTCCCCAACAACCCCTGCGTATTTTTGTGATTATTCAGTAAATCACATTGCATCTCCTCCCTCCAATTACCCCCTTTTTAATTGAACCGGGAAGTGTTTTTTCGGAGGGTAGCTACACCCTTCAGAAAGCACATCTCGGTGTAAATAAATTCATATTCCCCTTTGTAAATTATTGCGCGACTAAAAACTCCCTCACACATACACAATAAATTTCCAACAACCCCTGCGTATTTTTGTGATTATTCAGTAAATCACATTGCATCTCCTCCCTCCAATAACCCCCTTTTTAATTGAACCGGGAAGTGTTTTTTCGAAGGGTAGCTACACCCTTCAGAAAGCACATCTCGGTGTAAATAAATTCATATTCCCCTTTGTAAATTATTGCGCGACTAAAAACTCCCTCACACATACACAATAAATTCCCCAACAACCCCTGCGTATTTTTGTGATTATTCAGTAAATCACATTGCATCTCCTCCCTCCAATTACCCCCTTTTTAATTGAACCGGGAAGTGTTTTTTCGAAGGGTAGCTACACCCTTCAGAAAGCACATCTCGGTGTAAATAAATTCATATTCCCCTTTGTAAATTATTGCGCGACTAAAAACTCCCTCACACATACACAATAAATTCCCCAACAACCCCTGCGTATTTTTGTGATTATTCAGTAAATCACATTGCATCTCCTCCCTCCAATAACCCCCTTTTTAATTGAACCGGGAAGTGTTTTTTCGAAGGGTAGCTACACCCTTCAGAAAGCACATCTCGGTGTAAATAAATTCATATTCCCCTTTGTAAATTATTGCGCGACTAAAAACTCCCTCACACATACACAATAAATTCCCCAACAACCCCTGCGTATTTTTGTGATTATTCAGTAAATCACATTGCATCTCCTCCCTCCAATTACCCCCTTTTTAATTGAACCGGGAAGTGTTTTTTCGGAGGGTAGCTACACCCTTCAGAAAGCACATCTCAGTGTAAATAAACTCATATTCCCCTTTGTAAATTATTGCGCGACTAAAAACTCCCTCACACATACACAATAAATTCCCCAACAACCCCTGCGTATTTTTGTGATTATTCAGTAAATCACATTGCATCTCCTCCCTCCAATTACCCCCTTGTTAATTGAACCGGGAAGTGTTTTTTCGGAGGGTAGCTACACCCTTCAGGAAGCACATCTCGGTGTAAAGAAATTCATATTCCCCTTTGTAAATTATTGCGCGACTAAAAACTCCCTCACACATACACAATAAATTCCCCAACAACCCCTGCGTATTTTTGTGATTATTCAGTAAATCACATTGCATCTCCTCCCTCCAATTACCCCCTTTTTAATTGAACCGGGAAGTGTTTTTTCGAAGGGTAGCTACACCCTTCAGAAAGCACATCTCGGTGTAAAGAAATTCATATTCCCCTTTGTAAATTATTGCGCGACTAAAAACTCCCTCACACATACACAATAAATTCCCCAACAACCCCTGCGTATTTTTGTGATTATTCAGTAAATCACATTGCATCTCCTCCCTCCAATTACCCCCTTTTTAATTGAACCGGGAAGTGTTTTTTCGGAGGGTAGCTACACCCTTCAGAAAGCACATCTCGGTGTAAATCAATTCATATTCCCCTTTGTAAATTATTGCGCGACTAAAAACTCCCTCACACATACACAATAAATTCCCCAACAACCCCTGCGTATTTTTGTGATTATTCAGTAAATCACATTGCATCTCCTCCCTCCAATTACCCCCTTTTTAATTGAACCGGGAAGTGTTTTTTCGGAGGGTAGCTACACCCTTCAGAAAGCACATCTCGGTGTAAATAAATTCATATTCCCCTTTGTAAATTATTGCGCGACTAAAAACTCCCTCACACATACACAATAAATTCCCCAACAACCCCTGCGTATTTTTGTGTTTATTCAGTAAATCACATTGCATCTCCTCCCTCCAATTACCCCCTTCTTAATTGAACCGGGAAGTGTTTTTTCGGAGGGTAGCTACACCCTTCAGAAAGCACATCTCGGTGTAAAGAAATTCATATTCCCCTTTGTAAATTATTGCGCGACTAAAAACTCCCTCACACATACACAATAAATTCCCCAACAACCCCTGCGTATTTTTGTGATTATTCAGTAAATCACATTGCATCTCCTCCCTCCAATTACCCCCTTTTTAATTGAACCGGGAAGTGTTTTTTCGGAGGGTAGCTACACCCTTCAGAAAGCACATCTCGGTGTAAATAAATTCATATTCCCCTTTGTAAATTATTGCGCGACTAAAAACTCCCTCACACATACACAATAAATTCCCCAACAACCCCTGCGTATTTTTGTGATTATTCAGTAAATCACATTGCATCTCCTCCCTCCAATTACCCCCTTTTTAATTGAACCGGGAAGTGTTTTTTCGAAGGGTAGCTACACCCTTCAGAAAGCACATCTCGGTGTAAAGAAATTCATATTCCCCTTTGTAAATTATTGCGCGACTAAAAACTCCCTCACACATACACAATAAATTCCCCAACAACCCCTGCGTATTTTTGTGTTTATTCAGTAAATCACATTGCATCTCCTCCCTCCAATTACCCCCTTCTTAATTGAACCGGGAAGTGTTTTTTCGGAGGGTAGCTACACCCTTCAGAAAGCACATCTCGGTGTAAAGAAATTCATATTCCCCTTTGTAAATTATTGCGCGACTAAAAACTCCCTCACACATACACAATAAATTCCCCAACAACCCCTGCGTATTTTTGTGATTATTCAGTAAATCACATTGCATCTCCTCCCTCCAATTACCCCCTTTTTAATTGAACCGGGAAGTGTTTTTTCGGAGGGTAGCTACACCCTTCAGAAAGCACATCTCGGTGTAAATAAATTCATATTCCCCTTTGTAAATTATTGCGCGACTAAAAACTCCCTCACACATACACAATAAATTCCCCAACAACCCCTGCGTATTTTTGTGATTATTCAGTAAATCACATTGCATCTCCTCCCTCCAATTACCCCCTTTTTAATTGAACCGGGAAGTGTTTTTTCGGAGGGTAGCTACACCCTTCAGAAAGCACATCTCGGTGTAAATAAATTCATATTCCCCTTTGTAAATTATTGCGCGACTAAAAACTCCCTCACACATACACAATAAATTCCCCAACAACCCCTGCGTATTTTTGTGATTATTCAGTAAATCACATTGCATCTCCTCCCTCCAATTACCCCCTTTTTAATTGAACCGGGAAGTGTTTTTTCGGAGGGTAGCTACACCCTTCAGAAAGCACATCTCGGTGTAAATAAATTCATATTCCCCTTTGTAAATTATTGCGCGACTAAAAACTCCCTCACACATACACAATAAATTCCCCAACAACCCCTGCGTATTTTTGTGATTATTCAGTAAATCACATTGCATCTCCTCCCTCCAATTACCCCCTTTTTAATTGAACCGGGAAGTGTTTTTTCGGAGGGTAGCTACACCCTTCAGAAAGCACATCTCGGTGTAAATAAATTCATATTCCCCTTTGTAAATTATTGCGCGACTAAAAACTCCCTCACACATACACAATAAATTCCCCAACAACCCCTGCGTATTTTTGTGTTTATTCAGTAAATCACATTGCATCTCCTCCCTCCAATTACCCCCTTCTTAATTGAACCGGGAAGTGTTTTTTCGGAGGGTAGCTACACCCTTCAGAAAGCACATCTCGGTGTAAAGAAATTCATATTCCCCTTTGTAAATTATTGCGCGACTAAAAACTCCCTCACACATACACAATAAATTCCCCAACAACCCCTGCGTATTTTTGTGATTATTCAGTAAATCACATTGCATCTCCTCCCTCCAATTACCCCCTTTTTAATTGAACCGGGAAGTGTTTTTTCGGAGGGTAGCTACACCCTTCAGAAAGCACATCTCGGTGTAAATAAATTCATATTCCCCTTTGTAAATTATTGCGCGACTAAAAACTCCCTCACACATACACAATAAATTCCCCAACAACCCCTGCGTATTTTTGTGATTATTCAGTAAATCACATTGCATCTCCTCCCTCCAATTACCCCCTTTTTAATTGAACCGGGAAGTGTTTTTTCGGAGGGTAGCTACACCCTTCAGAAAGCACATCTCGGTGTAAATCAATTCATATTCCCCTTTGTAAATTATTGCGCGACTAAAAACTCCCTCACACATACACAATAAATTCCCCAACAACCCCTGCGTATTTTTGTGATTATTCAGTAAATCACATTGCATCTCCTCCCTCCAATTACCCCCTTTTTAATTGAACCGGGAAGTGTTTTTTCGGAGGGTAGCTACACCCTTCAGAAAGCACATCTCGGTGTAAATAAATTCATATTCCCCTTTGTAAATTATTGCGCGACTAAAAACTCCCTCACACATACACAATAAATTCCCCAACAACCCCTGCGTATTTTTGTGTTTATTCAGTAAATCACATTGCATCTCCTCCCTCCAATTACCCCCTTCTTAATTGAACCGGGAAGTGTTTTTTCGGAGGGTAGCTACACCCTTCAGAAAGCACATCTCGGTGTAAAGAAATTCATATTCCCCTTTGTAAATTATTGCGCGACTAAAAACTCCCTCACACATACACAATAAATTCCCCAACAACCCCTGCGTATTTTTGTGATTATTCAGTAAATCACATTGCATCTCCTCCCTCCAATTACCCCCTTTCTAATTGAACCGGGAAGTGTTTTTTCGGAGGGTAGCTACACCCTTCAGAAAGCACATCTCGGTGTAAATAAATTCATATTCCCCTTTGTAAATTATTGCGCGACTAAAAACTCCCTCACACATACACAATAAATTCCCCAACAACCCCTGCGTATTTTTGTGATTATTCAGTAAATCACATTGCATCTCCTCCCTCCAATTACCCCCTTTTTAATTGAACCGGGAAGTGTTTTTTCGGAGGGTAGCTACACCCTTCAGAAAGCACATCTCGGTGTAAATAAATTCATATTCCCCTTTGTAAATTATTGCGCGACTAAAAACTCCCTCACACATACACAATAAATTCCCCAACAACCCCTGCGTATTTTTGTGATTATTCAGTAAATCACATTGCATCTCCTCCCTCCAATTACCCCCTTTTTAATTGAACCGGGAAGTGTTTTTTCGGAGGGTAGCTACACCCTTCAGAAAGCACATCTCGGTGTAAATAAATTCATATTCCCCTTTGTAAATTATTGCGCGACTAAAAACTCCCTCACACATACACAATAAATTCCCCAACAACCCCTGCGTATTTTTGTGATTATTCAGTAAATCACATTGCATCTCCTCCCTCCAATTACCCCCTTGTTAATTGAACCGGGAAGTGTTTTTTCGGAGGGTAGCTACACCCTTCAGGAAGCACATCTCGGTGTAAAGAAATTCATATTCCCCTTTGTAAATTATTGCGCGACTAAAAACTCCCTCACACATACACAATAAATTCCCCAACAACCCCTGCGTATTTTTGTGATTATTCAGTAAATCACATTGCATCTCCTCCCTCCAATTACCCCCTTTTTAATTGAACCGGGAAGTGTTTTTTCGGAGGGTAGCTACACCCTTCAGAAAGCACATCTCGGTGTAAATAAATTCATATTCCCCTTTGTAAATTATTGCGCGACTAAAAACTCCCTCACACATACACAATAAATTCCCCAACAACCCCTGCGTATTTTTGTGATTATTCAGTAAATCACATTTCATCTCCTCCCTCCAATTACCCCCTTTTTAATTGAACCGGGAAGTGTTTTTTCGGAGGGTAGCTACACCCTTCAGAAAGCACATCTCGGTGTAAATAAATTCATATTCCCCTTTGTAAATTATTGCGCGACTAAAAACTCCCTCACACATACACAATAAATTCCCCAACAACCCCTGCGTATTTTTGTGTTTATTCAGTAAATCACATTGCATCTCCTCCCTCCAATTACCCCCTTCTTAATTGAACCGGGAAGTGTTTTTTCGGAGGGTAGCTACACCCTTCAGAAAGCACATCTCGGTGTAAATAAATTCATATTCCCCTTTGTAAATTATTGCGCGACTAAAAACTCCCTCACACATACACAATAAATTCCCCAACAACCCCTGCGTATTTTTGTGATTATTCAGTAAATCACATTTCATCTCCTCCCTCCAATTACCCCCTTTTTAATTGAACCGGGAAGTGTTTTTTCGGAGGGTAGCTACACCCTTCAGAAAGCACATCTCGGTGTAAATAAATTCATATTCCCCTTTGTAAATTATTGCGCGACTAAAAACTCCCTCACACATACACAATAAATTCCCCAACAACCCCTGCGTATTTTTGTGATTATTCAGTAAATCACATTGCATCTCCTCCCTCCAATTACCCCCTTTTTAATTGAACCGGGAAGTGTTTTTTCGGAGGGTAGCTACACCCTTCAGAAAGCACATCTCGGTGTAAATAAATTCATATTCCCCTTTGTAAATTATTGCGCGACTAAAAACTCCCTCACACATACACAATAAATTCCCCAACAACCCCTGCGTATTTTTGTGATTATTCAGTAAATCACATTGCATCTCCTCCCTCCAATTACCCCCTTTTTAATTGAACCGG
The DNA here is from genome assembly GCA_963989225.1 of Dromius quadrimaculatus. Taxonomy (NCBI): domain Eukaryota; kingdom Metazoa; phylum Arthropoda; class Insecta; order Coleoptera; family Carabidae; genus Dromius; species Dromius quadrimaculatus. Next base: position 7,788,935 of record OZ022329.1, read on the forward strand.
GAAGTGTTTTTTCGGAGGGTAGCTACACCCTTCAGAAAGCACATCTCGGTGTAAATAAATTCATATTCCCCTTTGTAAATTATTGCGCGACTAAAAACTCCCTCACACATACACAATAAATTCCCCAACAACCCCTGCGTATTTTTGTGATTATTCAGTAAATCACATTGCATCTCCTCCCTCCAATTACCCCCTTTTAAATTGAACCGGGAAGTGTTTTTTCGGAGGGTAGCTACACCCTTCAGAAAGCACATCTCGGTGTAAATAAATTCATATTCCCCTTTGTAAATTATTGCGCGACTAAAAACTCCCTCACACATACACAATAAATTCCCCAACAACCCCTGCGTATTTTTGTGATTATTCAGTAAATCACATTTCATCTCCTCCCTCCAATTACCCCCTTTTTAATTGAACCGGGAAGTGTTTTTTCGGAGGGTAGCTACACCCTTCAGAAAGCACATCTCGGTGTAAATAAATTCATATTCCCCTTTGTAAATTATTGCGCGACTAAAAACTCCCTCACACATACACAATAAATTCCCCAACAACCTCTGCGTATTTTTGTGATTATTCAGTAAATCACATTTCATCTCCTCCCTCCAATTACCCCCTTTTTAATTGAACCGGGAAGTGTTTTTTCGGAGGGTAGCTACACCCTTCAGAAAGCACATCTCGGTGTAAATAAATTCATATTCCCCTTTGTAAATTATTGCGCGACTAAAAACTCCCTCACACATACACAATAAATTCCCAACAACCCCTGCGTATTTTTGTGATTATTCAGTAAATCACATTGCATCTCCTCCCTCCAATTACCCCCTTTTTAATTGAACCGGGAAGTGTTTTTTCGGAGGGTAGCTACACCCTTCAGAAAGCACATCTCGGTGTAAATAAATTCATATTCCCCTTTGTAAATTATTGCGCGACTAAAAACTCCCTCACACATACACAATAAATTCCCCAACAACCTCTGCGTATTTTTGTGATTATTCAGTAAATCACATTTCATCTCCTCCCTCCAATTACCCCCTTTTTAATTGAACCGGGAAGTGTTTTTTCGGAGGGTAGCTACACCCTTCAGAAAGCACATCTCGGTGTAAATAAATTCATATTCCCCTTTGTAAATTATTGCGCGACTAAAAACTCCCTCACACATACACAATAAATTCCCCAACAACCCCTGCGTATTTTTGTGATTATTCAGTAAATCACATTGCATCTCCTCCCTCCAATTACCCCCTTTTTAATTGAACCGGGAAGTGTTTTTTCGGAGGGTAGCTACACCCTTCAGAAAGCACATCTCGGTGTAAATAAATTCATATTCCCCTTTGTAAATTATTGCGCGACTAAAAACTCCCTCACACATACACAATAAATTCCCCAACAACCCCTGCGTATTTTTGTGTTTATTCAGTAAATCACATTGCATCTCCTCCCTCCAATTACCCCCTTCTTAATTGAACCGGGAAGTGTTTTTTCGGAGGGTAGCTACACCCTTCAGAAAGCACATCTCGGTGTAAATAAATTCATATTCCCCTTTGTAAATTATTGCGCGACTAAAAACTCCCTCACACATACACAATAAATTCCCCAACAACCCCTGCGTATTTTTGTGATTATTCAGTAAATCACATTTCATCTCCTCCCTCCAATTACCCCCTTTTTAATTGAACCGGGAAGTGTTTTTTCGGAGGGTAGCTACACCCTTCAGAAAGCACATCTCGGTGTAAATAAATTCATATTCCCCTTTGTAAATTATTGCGCGACTAAAAACTCCCTCACACATACACAATAAATTCCCCAACAACCCCTGCGTATTTTTGTGATTATTCAGTAAATCACATTGCATCTCCTCCCTCCAATTACCCCCTTTTTAATTGAACCGGGAAGTGTTTTTTCGGAGGGTAGCTACACCCTTCAGAAAGCACATCTCGGTGTAAATAAATTCATATTCCCCTTTGTAAATTATTGCGCGACTAAAAACTCCCTCACACATACACAATAAATTCCCCAACAACCCCTGCGTATTTTTGTGATTATTCAGTAAATCACATTGCATCTCCTCCCTCCAATTACCCCCTTGTTAATTGAACCGGGAAGTGTTTTTTCGGAGGGTAGCTACACCCTTCAGGAAGCACATCTCGGTGTAAAGAAATTCATATTCCCCTTTGTAAATTATTGCGCGACTAAAAACTCCCTCACACATACACAATAAATTCCCCAACAACCCCTGCGTATTTTTGTGATTATTCAGTAAATCACATTGCATCTCCTCCCTCCAATTACCCCCTTTTTAATTGAACCGGGAAGTGTTTTTTCGGAGGGTAGCTACACCCTTCAGAAAGCACATCTCGGTGTAAATAAATTCATATTCCCCTTTGTAAATTATTGCGCGACTAAAAACTCCCTCACACATACACAATAAATTCCCCAACAACCCCTGCGTATTTTTGTGATTATTCAGTAAATCACATTTCATCTCCTCCCTCCAATTACCCCCTTTTTAATTGAACCGGGAAGTGTTTTTTCGGAGGGTAGCTACACCCTTCAGAAAGCACATCTCGGTGTAAATAAATTCATATTCCCCTTTGTAAATTATTGCGCGACTAAAAACTCCCTCACACATACACAATAAATTCCCCAACAACCCCTGCGTATTTTTGTGATTATTCAGTAAATCACATTGCATCTCCTCCCTCCAATTACCCCCTTTTTAATTGAACCGGGAAGTGTTTTTTCGAAGGGTAGCTACACCCTTCAGAAAGCACATCTCGGTGTAAAGAAATTCATATTCCCCTTTGTAAATTATTGCGCGACTAAAAACTCCCTCACACATACACAATAAATTCCCCAACAACCCTTGCGTATTTTTGTGATTATTCAGTAAATCACATTGCATCTCCTCCCTCAATTACCCCCTTTTTAATTGAACCGGGAAGTGTTTTTTCGAAGGGTAGCTACACCCTTCAGAAAGCACATCTCGGTGTAAATCAATTCATATTCCCCTTTGTAAATTATTGCGCGACTAAAAACTCCCTCACACATACACAATAAATTCCCCAACAACCCCTGCGTATTTTTGTGATTATTCAGTAAATCACATTGCATCTCCTCCCTCCAATTACCCCCTTTTTAATTGAACCGGGAAGTGTTTTTTCGGAGGGTAGCTACACCCTTCAGAAAGCACATCTCGGTGTAAATAAATTCATATTCCCCTTTGTAAATTATTGCGCGACTAAAAACTCCCTCACACATACACAATAAATTCCCCAACAACCCCTGCGTATTTTTGTGATTATTCAGTAAATCACATTTCATCTCCTCCCTCCAATTACCCCCTTTTTAATTGAACCGGGAAGTGTTTTTTCGGAGGGTAGCTACACCCTTCAGAAAGCACATCTCGGTGTAAATAAATTCATATTCCCCTTTGTAAATTATTGCGCGACTAAAAACTCCCTCACACATACACAATAAATTCCCCAACAACCCCTGCGTATTTTTGTGATTATTCAGTAAATCACATTGCATCTCCTCCCTCCAATTACCCCCTTTTTAATTGAACCGGGAAGTGTTTTTTCGAAGGGTAGCTACACCCTTCAGAAAGCACATCTCGGTGTAAAGAAATTCATATTCCCCTTTGTAAATTATTGCGCGACTAAAAACTCCCTCACACATACACAATAAATTCCCCAACAACCCTTGCGTATTTTTGTGATTATTCAGTAAATCACATTGCATCTCCTCCCTCAATTACCCCCTTTTTAATTGAACCGGGAAGTGTTTTTTCGAAGGGTAGCTACACCCTTCAGAAAGCACATCTCGGTGTAAAGAAATTCATATTCCCCTTTGTAAATTATTGCGCGACTAAAAACTCCCTCACACATACACAATAAATTCCCCAACAACCCCTGCGTATTTTTGTGATTATTCAGTAAATCACATTGCATCTCCTCCCTCCAATTACCCCCTTTTTAATTGAACCGGGAAGTGTTTTTTCGGAGGGTAGCTACACCCTTCAGAAAGCACATCTCGGTGTAAATAAATTCATATTCCCCTTTGTAAATTATTGCGCGACTAAAAACTCCCTCACACATACACAATAAATTCCCCAACAACCCCTGCGTATTTTTGTGATTATTCAGTAAATCACATTCCATCTCCTCCCTCCAATTACCCCCTTTTTAATTGAACCGGGAAGTGTTTTTTCGGAGGGTAGCTACACCCTTCAGAAAGCACATCTCGGTGTAAATAAATTCATATTCCCCTTTGTAAATTATTGCGCGACTAAAAACTCCCTCACACATACACAATAAATTCCCCAACAACCCCTGCGTATTTTTGTGATTATTCAGTAAATCACATTGCATCTCCTCCCTCCAATTACCCCCTTTTAAATTGAACCGGGAAGTGTTTTTTCGGAGGGTAGCTACACCCTTCAGAAAGCACATCTCGGTGTAAATAAATTCATATTCCCCTTTGTAAATTATTGCGCGACTAAAAACTCCCTCACACATACACAATAAATTCCCCAACAACCTCTGCGTATTTTTGTGATTATTCAGTAAATCACATTTCATCTCCTCCCTCCAATTACCCCCTTTTTAATTGAACCGGGAAGTGTTTTTTCGGAGGGTAGCTACACCCTTCAGAAAGCACATCTCGGTGTAAAGAAATTCATATTCCCCTTTGTAAATTATTGCGCGACTAAAAACTCCCTCACACATACACAATAAATTTCCAACAACCCCTGCGTATTTTTGTGATTATTCAGTAAATCACATTGCATGTCCTCCCTCCATTAACCCCTTTTTTAATTGAACCGGGAAGTGTTTTTTCGTAGGGTAGCTACACCCTTCAGAAAGCACATCTCGGTGTAAATAAATTCATATTCCCCTTTGTAAATTATTGCGCGACTAAAAACTCCCTCACACATACACAATAAATTCCCCAACAACCTCTGCGTATTTTTGTGATTATTCAGTAAATCACATTTCATCTCCTCCCTCCAATTACCCCCTTTTTAATTGAACCGGGAAGTGTTTTTTCGGAGGGTAGCTACACCCTTCAGAAAGCACATCTCGGTGTAAATAAATTCATATTCCCCTTTGTAAATTATTGCGCGACTAAAAACTCCCTCACACATACACAATAAATTCCCCAACAACCCCTGCGTATTTTTGTGATTATTCAGTAAATCACATTGCATCTCCTCCCTCCAATTACCCCCTTTTTAATTGAACCGGGAAGTGTTTTTTCGGAGGGTAGCTACACCCTTCAGAAAGCACATCTCGGTGTAAATAAATTCATATTCCCCTTTGTAAATTATTGGCCGACTAAAAACTCCCTCACACATACACAATAAATTCCCCAACAACCCCTGCGTATTTTTGTGATTATTCAGTAAATCACATTGCATCTCCTCCCTCCAATTACCCCCTTTTAAATTGAACCGGGAAGTGTTTTTTCGGAGGGTAGCTACACCCTTCAGAAAGCACATCTCGGTGTAAATAAATTCATATTCCCCTTTGTAAATTATTGCGCGACTAAAAACTCCCTCACACATACACAATAAATTCCCCAACAACCCCTGCGTATTTTTGTGATTATTCAGTAAATCACATTTCATCTCCTCCCTCCAATTACCCCCTTTTTAATTGAACCGGGAAGTGTTTTTTCGGAGGGTAGCTACACCCTTCAGAAAGCACATCTCGGTGTAAATAAATTCATATTCCCCTTTGTAAATTATTGCGCGACTAAAAACTCCCTCACACATACACAATAAATTCCCCAACAACCTCTGCGTATTTTTGTGATTATTCAGTAAATCACATTTCATCTCCTCCCTCCAATTACCCCCTTTTTAATTGAACCGGGAAGTGTTTTTTCGGAGGGTAGCTACACCCTTCAGAAAGCACATCTCGGTGTAAATAAATTCATATTCCCCTTTGTAAATTATTGCGCGACTAAAAACTCCCTCACACATACACAATAAATTCCCAACAACCCCTGCGTATTTTTGTGATTATTCAGTAAATCACATTGCATCTCCTCCCTCCAATTACCCCCTTTTTAATTGAACCGGGAAGTGTTTTTTCGGAGGGTAGCTACACCCTTCAGAAAGCACATCTCGGTGTAAAGAAATTCATATTCCCCTTTGTAAATTATTGCGCGACTAAAAACTCCCTCACACATACACAATAAATTCCCCAAACACCCCTGCGTATTTTTGTGATTATTCAGTAAATCACATTGCATGTCCTCCCTCCATTAACCCCTTTTTTAATTGAACCGGGAAGTGTTTTTTCGGAGGGTAGCTACACCCTTCAGAAAGCACATCTCGGTGTAAATAAATTCATATTCCCCTTTGTAAATTATTGCGCGACTATAAACTCCCTCACACATACACAATAAATTCCCCAACAACCCCTGCGTATTTTTGTGATTATTCAGTAAATCACATTGCATGTCCTCCCTCCATTAACCCCTTTTTTAATTGAACCGGGAAGTGTTTTTTCGGAGGGTAGCTACACCCTTCAGAAAGCACATCTCGGTGTAAATAAATTCATATTCCCCTTTGTAAATTATTGCGCGACTAAAAACTCCCTCACACATACACAATAAATTCCCCAACAACCCCTGCGTATTTTTGTGATTATTCAGTAAATCACATTGCATCTCCTCCCTCCAATAACCCCCTTTTTAATTGAACCGGGAAGTGTTTTTTCGAAGGGTAGCTACACCCTTCAGAAAGCACATCTCGGTGTAAATAAATTCATATTCCCCTTTGTAAATTATTGCGCGACTAAAAACTCCCTCACACATACACAATAAATTCCCCAACAACCCCTGCGTATTTTTGTGATTATTCAGTAAATCACATTGCATCTCCTCCCTCCAATTACCCCCTTTTTAATTGAACCGGGAAGTGTTTTTTCGGAGGGTAGCTACACCCTTCAGAAAGCACATCTCGGTGTAAATAAATTCATATTCCCCTTTGTAAATTATTGCGCGACTAACTCCCTCACACATACACAATAAATTCCCCAACAACCCCTGCGTATTTTTGTGATTATTCAGTAAATCACATTTCATCTCCTCCCTCCAATTACCCCCTTTTTAATTGAACCGGGAAGTGTTTTTTCGGAGGGTAGCTACACCCTTCAGAAAGCACATCTCGGTGTAAATAAATTCATATTCCCCTTTGTAAATTATTGCGCGACTAAAAACTCCCTCACACATACACAATAAATTTCCAACAACCCCTGCGTATTTTTGTGATTATTCAGTAAATCACATTGCATCTCCTCCCTCCAATAACCCCCTTTTTGATTGAACCGGGAAGTGTTTTTTCGAAGGGTAGCTACACCCTTCAGAAAGCACATCTCGGTGTAAATAAATTCATATTCCCCTTTGTAAATTATTGCGCGACTAAAAACTCCCTCACACATACACAATAAATTCCCCAACAACCCCTGCGTATTTTTGTGTTTATTCAGTAAATCACATTGCATCTCCTCCCTCCACTTACCCCCTTCTTAATTGAACCGGGAAGTGTTTTTTCGGAGGGTAGCTACACCCTTCAGAAAGCACATCTCGGTGTAAAGAAATTCATATTCCCCTTTGTAAATTATTGCGCGACTAAAAACTCCCTCACACATACACAATAAATTCCCTAACAACCCCTGCGTATTTTTGTGATTATTCAGTAAATCACATTGCATCTCCTCCCTCCAATAACCCCCTTTTTAATTGAACCGGGAAGTGTTTTTTCGAAGGGTAGCTACACCCTTCAGAAAGCACATCTCGGTGTAAATAAATTCATATTCCCCTTTGTAAATTATTGCGCGACTAAAAACTCCCTCACACATACACAATAAATTCCCCAACAACCCCTGCGTATTTTTGTGATTATTCAGTAAATCACATTGCATCTCCTCCCTCCAATTACCCCCTTTTTAATTGAACCGGGAAGTGTTTTTTCGGAGGGTAGCTACACCCTTCAGAAAGCACATCTCGGTGTAAATAAATTCATATTCCCCTTTGTAAATTATTGCGCGACTAAAAACTCCCTCACACATACACAATAAATTCCCCAACAACCCCTTTTTATTTTTGTAATTATTCAGTAAATCACATTGCATCTCCTCCCTCCAATTACCCCCTTTTTAATTGAACCGGGAAGTGTTTTTTCGGAGGGTAGCTACACCCTTCAGAAAGCACATCTCAGTGTAAAGAAATTCATATTCCCCTTTGTAAATTATTGCGCGACTAAAAACTCCCTCACACATACACAATAAATTCCCCAACAACCCCTGCGTATTTTTGTGATTATTCAGTAAATCACATTGCATCTCCTCCCTCCAATTACCCCCTTTTTAATTGAACCGGGAAGTGTTTTTTCGGAGGGTAGCTACACCCTTCAGAAAGCACATCTCGGTGTAAATAAATTCATATTCCCCTTTGTAAATTATTGCGCGACTAAAAACTCCCTCACACATACACAATAAATTCCCCAACAACCCCTGCGTATTTTTGTGATTATTCAGTAAATCACATTGCATCTCCTCCCTCCAATTACCCCCTTTTTAATTGAACCGGGAAGTGTTTTTTCGGAGGGTAGCTACACCCTTCAGAAAGCACATCTCGGTGTAAATAAATTCATATTCCCCTTTGTAAATTATTGCGCGACTAAAAACTCCCTCACACATACACAATAAATTCCCCAACAACCCCTGCGTATTTTTGTGATTATTCAGTAAATCACATTGCATCTCCTCCCTCCAATTACCCCCTTTTTAATTGAACCGGGAAGTGTTTTTTCGGAGGGTAGCTACACCCTTCAGAAAGCACATCTCGGTGTAAATAAATTCATATTCCCCTTTGTAAATTATTGCGCGACTAAAAACTCCCTCACACATACACAATAAATTCCCCAACAACCCCTGCGTATTTTTGTGATTATTCAGTAAATAACATTGCATCTCCTCCCTCCAATTACCCCCTTTTTAATTGAACCGGGAAGTGTTTTTTCGGAGGGTAGCTACACCCTTCAGAAAGCACATCTCGGTGTAAATAAATTCATATTCCCCTTTGTAAATTATTGCGCGACTAAAAACTCCCTCACACATACACAATAAATTCCCCAACAACCCCTGCGTATTTTTGTGATTATTCAGTAAATCACATTGCGTCTCCTCCCTCCAATTACCCCCTTTTTAATTGAACCGGGAAGTGTTTTTTCGGAGGGTAGCTACACCCTTCAGAAAGCACATCTCGGTGTAAAGAAATTCATATTCCCCTTTGTAAATTATTGCGCGACTAAAAACTCCCTCACACATACACAATAAATTCCCCAACAACCCCTGCGTATTTTTGTGATTATTCAGTAAATCACATTGCATCTCCTCCCTCCAATTACCCCCTTTTTAATTGAACCGGGAAGTGTTTTTTCGGAGGGTAGCTACACCCTTCAGAAAGCACATCTCGGTGTAAATAAATTCATATTCCCCTTTGTAAATTATTGCGCGACTAAAAACTCCCTCACACATACACAATAAATTCCCCAACAACCCCTGCGTATTTTTGTGATTATTCAGTAAATCACATTGCATCTCCTCCCTCCAATTACCCCCTTTTTAATTGAACCGGGAAGTGTTTTTTCGGAGGGTAGCTACACCCTTCAGAAAGCACATCTCGGTGTAAATAAATTCATATTCCCCTTTGTAAATTATTGCGCGACTAAAAACTCCCTCACACATACACAATAAATTCCCCAACAACCCCTGCGTATTTTTGTGATTATTCAGTAAATCACATTGCATCTCCTCCCTCCAATTACCCCCTTTTTAATTGAACCGGGAAGTGTTTTTTCGGAGGGTAGCTACACCCTTCAGAAAGCACATCTCGGTGTAAATAAATTCATATTCCCCTTTGTAAATTATTGCGCGACTAAAAACTCCCTCACACATACACAATAAATTCCCCAACAACCCCTGCGTATTTTTGTGATTATTCAGTAAATCACATTGCATCTCCTCCCTCCAATTACCCCCTTTTTAATTGAACCGGGAAGTGTTTTTTCGGAGGGTAGCTACACCCTTCAGAAAGCACATCTCGGTGTAAATAAATTCATATTCCCCTTTGTAAATTATTGCGCGACTAAAAACTCCCTCACACATACACAATAAATTCCCCAACAACCCCTGCGTATTTTTGTGATTATTCAGTAAATCACATTGCATCTCCTCCCTCCAATTACCCCCTTTTTAATTGAACCGGGAAGTGTTTTTTCGGAGGGTAGCTACACCCTTCAGAAAGCACATCTCGGTGTAAATAAATTCATATTCCCCTTTGTAAATTATTGCGCGACTAAAAACTCCCTCACACATACACAATAAATTCCCCAACAACCCCTGCGTATTTTTGTGATTATTCAGTAAATCACATTGCATCTCCTCCCTCCAATAACCCCCTTTTTAATTGAACCGGGAAGTGTTTTTTCGAAGGGTAGCTACACCCTTCAGAAAGCACATCTCGGTGTAAATAAATTCATATTCCCCTTTGTAAATTATTGCGCGACTAAAAACTCCCTCACACATACACAATAAATTCCCCAACAACCCCTGCGTATTTTTGTGATTATTCAGTAAATCACATTGCATCTCCTCCCTCCAATTACCCCCTTTTTAATTGAACCGGGAAGTGTTTTTTCGGAGGATAGCTACACCCTTCAGAAAGCACATCTCGGTGTAAATAAATTCATATTCCCCTTTGTAAATTATTGCGCGACTAAAAACTCCCTCACACATACACAATAAATTCCCCAACAACCCCTGCGTATTTTTGTGATTATTCAGTAAATCACATTGCATCTCCTCCCTCCAATTACCCCCTTTTTAATTGAACCGGGAAGTGTTTTTTCGGAGGGTAGCTACACCCTTCAGAAAGCACATCTCGGTGTAAATAAATTCATATTCCCCTTTGTAAATTATTGCGCGACTAAAAACTCCCTCACACATACACAATAAATTCCCTAACAACCCCTTTTTATTTTTGTAATTATTCAGTAAATCACATTGCATCTCCTCCCTCCAATTACCCCCTTTTTAATTGAACCGGGAAGTGTTTTTTCGGAGGGTAGCTACACCCTTCAGAAAGCACATCTCGGTGTAAATAAATTCATATTCCCCTTTGTAAATTATTGCGCGACTAAAAACTCCCTCACACATACACAATAAATTCCCCAACAACCCCTGCGTATTTTTGTGATTATTCAGTAAATCACATTGCATCTCCTCCCTCCAATAACCCCCTTTTTAATTGAACCGGGAAGTGTTTTTTCGAAGGGTAGCTACACCCTTCAGAAAGCACATCTCGGTGTAAATAAATTCATATTCCCCTTTGTAAATTATTGCGCGACTAAAAACTCCCTCACACATACACAATAAATTCCCCAACAACCCCTGCGTATTTTTGTGATTATTCAGTAAATCACATTGCATCTCCTCCCTCCAATTACCCCCTTTTTAATTGAACCGGGAAGTGTTTTTTCGGAGGGTAGCTACACCCTTCAGAAAGCACATCTCGGTGTAAATAAATTCATATTCCCCTTTGTAAATTATTGCGCGACTAAAAACTCCCTCACACATACACAATAAATTCCCCAACAACCCCTGCGTATTTTTGTGATTATTCAGTAAATCACATTGCATCTCCTCCCTCCAATAACCCCCTTTTTAATTGAACCGGGAAGTGTTTTTTCGAAGGGTAGCTACACCCTTCAGAAAGCACATCTCGGTGTAAATAAATTCATATTCCCCTTTGTAAATTATTGCGCGACTAAAAACTCCCTCACACATACACAATAAATTCCCTAACAACCCCTTTTTATTTTTGTAATTATTCAGTAAATCACATTGCATCTCCTCCCTCCAATTACCCCCTTTTTAATTGAACCGGGAAGTGTTTTTTCGGAGGGTAGCTACACCCTTCAGAAAGCACATCTCGGTGTAAATAAATTCATATTCCCCTTTGTAAATTATTGCGCGACTAAAAACTCCCTCACACATACACAATAAATTCCCCAACAACCCCTGCGTATTTTTGTGATTATTCAGTAAATCACATTGCATCTCCTCCCTCCAATTACCCCCTTTTTAATTGAACCGGGAAGTGTTTTTTCGGAGGGTAGCTACACCCTTCAGAAAGCACATCTCGGTGTGAATAAATTCATATTCCCCTTTGTAAATTATTGCGCGACTAAAAACTCCCTCACACATACACAATAAATTCCCCAACAACCCCTGCGTATTTTTGTGATTATTCAGTAAATCACATTGCATCTCCTCCCTCCAATTACCCCCTTTTTAATTGAACCGGGAAGTGTTTTTTCGGAGGGTAGCTACACCCTTCAGAAAGCACATCTCGGTGTAAAGAAATTCATATTCCCCTTTGTAAATTATTGCGCGACTAAAAACTCCCTCACACATACACAATAAATTCCCCAACAACCCCTGCGTATTTTTGTGATTATTCAGTAAATCACATTGCATCTCCTCCCTCCAATTACCCCCTTTTTAATTGAACCGGGAAGTGTTTTTTCGGAGGGTAGCTACACCCTTCAGAAAGCACATCTCGGTGTGAATAAATTCATATTCCCCTTTGTAAATTATTGCGCGACTAAAAACTCCCTCACACATACACAATAAATTCCCCAACAACCCCTGCGTATTTTTGTGATTATTCAGTAAATCACATTGCATCTCCTCCCTCCAATTACCCCCTTTTTAATTGAACCGGGAAGTGTTTTTTCGGAGGGTAGCTACACCCTTCAGAAAGCACATCTCGGTGTAAAGAAATTCATATTCCCCTTTGTAAATTATTGCGCGACTAAAAACTCCCTCACACATACACAATAAATTCCCCAACAACCCCTGCGTATTTTTGTGATTATTCAGTAAATCACATTGCATCTCCTCCCTCCAATTACCCCCTTTTTAATTGAACCGGGAAGTGTTTTTTCGGAGGGTAGCTACACCCTTCAGAAAGCACATCTCGGTGTAAATAAATTCATATTCCCCTTTGTAAATTATTGCGCGACTAAAAACTCCCTCACACATACACAATAAATTCCCCAACAACCCCTGCGTATTTTTGTGATTATTCAGTAAATCACATTGCATCTCCTCCCTCCAATAACCCCCTTTTTAATTGAACCGGGAAGTGTTTTTTCGAAGGGTAGCTACACCCTTCAGAAAGCACATCTCGGTGTGAATAAATTCATATTCCCCTTTGTAAATTATTGCGCGACTAAAAACTCCCTCACACATACACAATAAATTCCCCAACAACCCCTGCGTATTTTTGTGATTATTCAGTAAATCACATTGCATCTCCTCCCTCCAATTACCCCCTTTTTAATTGAACCGGGAAGTGTTTTTTCGGAGGGTAGCTACACCCTTCAGAAAGCACATCTCGGTGTAAATAAATTCATATTCCCCTTTGTAAATTATTGCGCGACTAAAAACTCCCTCACACATACACAATAAATTCCCCAACAACCCCTGCGTATTTTTGTGATTATTCAGTAAATCACATTGCATCTCCTCCCTCCAATTACCCCCTTTTTAATTGAACCGGGAAGTGTTTTTTCGGAGGGTAGCTACACCCTTCAGAAAGCACATCTCGGTGTAAAGAAATTCATATTCCCCTTTGTAAATTATTGCGCGACTAAAAACTCCCTCACACATACACAATAAATTCCCCAACAACCCCTGCGTATTTTTGTGATTATTCAGTAAATCACATTGCATCTCCTCCCTCCAATTACCCCCTTTTTAATTGAACCGGGAAGTGTTTTTTCGGAGGGTAGCTACACCCTTCAGAAAGCACATCTCGGTGTAAATAAATTCATATTCCCCTTTGTTAATTATTGCGCGACTAAAAACTCCCTCACACATACACAATAAATTCCCCAACAACCCCTGCGTATTTTTGTGATTATTCAGTAAATCACATTGCATCTCCTCCCTCCAATTACCCCCTTTTTAATTGAACCGGGAAGTGTTTTTTCGGAGGGTAGCTACACCCTTCAGAAAGCACATCTCGGTGTAAATAAATTCATATTCCCCTTTGTAAATTATTGCGCGACTAAAAACTCCCTCACACATACACAATAAATTCCCCAACAACCCCTGCGTATTTTTGTGATTATTCAGTAAATCACATTGCATCTCCTCCCTCCAATAACCCCCTTTTTAATTGAACCGGGAAGTGTTTTTTCGAAGGGTAGCTACACCCTTCAGAAAGCACATCTCGGTGTGAATAAATTCATATTCCCCTTTGTAAATTATTGCGCGACTAAAAACTCCCTCACACATACACAATAAATTCCCCAACAACCCCTGCGTATTTTTGTGATTATTCAGTAAATCACATTGCATCTCCTCCCTCCAATTACCCCCTTTTTAATTGAACCGGGAAGTGTTTTTTCGGAGGGTAGCTACACCCTTCAGAAAGCACATCTCGGTGTAAATAAATTCATATTCCCCTTTGTAAATTATTGCGCGACTAAAAACTCCCTCACACATACACAATAAATTCCCCAACAACCCCTGCGTATTTTTGTGATTATTCAGTAAATCACATTGCATCTCCTCCCTCCAATAACCCCCTTTTTAATTGAACCGGGAAGTGTTTTTTCGAAGGGTAGCTACACCCTTCAGAAAGCACATCTCGGTGTAAATAAATTCATATTCCCCTTTGTAAATTATTGCGCGACTAAAAACTCCCTCACACATACACAATAAATTCCCCAACAACCCCTGCGTATTTTTGTGATTATTCAGTAAATCACATTGCATCTCCTCCCTCCAATTACCCCCTTTTTAATTGAACCGGGAAGTGTTTTTTCGGAGGGTAGCTACACCCTTCAGAAAGCACATCTCGGTGTAAATAAATTCATATTCCCCTTTGTAAATTATTGCGCGACTAAAAACTCCCTCACACATACACAATAAATTCCCCAACAACCCCTGCGTATTTTTGTGATTATTCAGTAAATCACATTGCATCTCCTCCCTCCAATTACCCCCTTTTTAATTGAACCGGGAAGTGTTTTTTCGGAGGGTAGCTACACCCTTCAGAAAGCACATCTCGGTGTAAATAAATTCATATTCCCCTTTGTAAATTATTGCGCGACTAAAAACTCCCTCACACATACACAATAAATTCCCTAACAACCCCTTTTTATTTTTGTAATTATTCAGTAAATCACATTGCATCTCCTCCCTCCAATTACCCCCTTTTTAATTGAACCGGGAAGTGTTTTTTCGGAGGGTAGCTACACCCTTCAGAAAGCACATCTCAGTGTAAAGAAATTCATATTCCCCTTTGTAAATTATTGCGCGACTAAAAACTCCCTCACACATACACAATAAATTCCCCAACAACCCCTGCGTATTTTTGTGATTATTCAGTAAATCACATTGCATCTCCTCCCTCCAATTACCCCCTTTTTAATTGAACCGGGAAGTGTTTTTTCGGAGGGTAGCTACACCCTTCAGAAAGCACATCTCGGTGTAAATAAATTCATATTCCCCTTTGTAAATTATTGCGCGACTAAAAACTCCCTCACACATACACAATAAATTCCCCAACAACCCCTGCGTATTTTTGTGATTATTCAGTAAATCACATTGCATCTCCTCCCTCCAATTACCCCCTTTTTAATTGAACCGGGAAGTGTTTTTTCGGAGGGTAGCTACACCCTTCAGAAAGCACATCTCGGTGTAAATAAATTCATATTCCCCTTTGTAAATTATTGCGCGACTAAAAACTCCCTCACACATACACAATAAATTCCCCAACAACCCCTGCGTATTTTTGTGATTATTCAGTAAATCACATTGCATCTCCTCCCTCCAATTACCCCCTTTTTAATTGAACCGGGAAGTGTTTTTTCGGAGGGTAGCTACACCCTTCAGAAAGCACATCTCGGTGTAAATAAATTCATATTCCCCTTTGTAAATTATTGCGCGACTAAAAACTCCCTCACACATACACAATAAATTCCCCAACAACCCCTGCGTATTTTTGTGATTATTCAGTAAATCACATTGCATCTCCTCCCTCCAATTACCCCCTTTTTAATTGAACCGGGAAGTGTTTTTTCGGAGGGTAGCTACACCCTTCAGAAAGCACATCTCGGTGTAAATAAATTCATATTCCCCTTTGTAAATTATTGCGCGACTAAAAACTCCCTCACACATACACAATAAATTCCCCAACAACCCCTGCGTATTTTTGTGATTATTCAGTAAATCACATTGCATCTCCTCCCTCCAATTACCCCCTTTTTAATTGAACCGGGAAGTGTTTTTTCGGAGGGTAGCTACACCCTTCAGAAAGCACATCTCGGTGTAAATAAATTCATATTCCCCTTTGTAAATTATTGCGCGACTAAAAACTCCCTCACACATACACAATAAATTCCCCAACAACCCCTGCGTATTTTTGTGATTATTCAGTAAATCACATTGCATCTCCTCCCTCCAATTACCCCCTTTTTAATTGAACCGGGAAGTGTTTTTTCGGAGGGTAGCTACACCCTTCAGAAAGCACATCTCGGTGTAAATAAATTCATATTCCCCTTTGTAAATTATTGCGCGACTAAAAACTCCCTCACACATACACAATAAATTCCCCAACAACCCCTGCGTATTTTTGTGATTATTCAGTAAATCACATTGCATCTCCTCCCTCCAATTACCCCCTTTTTAATTGAACCGGGAAGTGTTTTTTCGGAGGGTAGCTACACCCTTCAGAAAGCACATCTCGGTGTAAATAAATTCATATTCCCCTTTGTAAATTATTGCGCGACTAAAAACTCCCTCACACATACACAATAAATTCCCCAACAACCCCTGCGTATTTTTGTGATTATTCAGTAAATCACATTGCATCTCCTCCCTCCAATTACCCCCTTTTTAATTGAACCGGGAAGTGTTTTTTCGGAGGGTAGCTACACCCTTCAGAAAGCACATCTCGGTGTAAATAAATTCATATTCCCCTTTGTAAATTATTGCGCGACTAAAAACTCCCTCACACATACACAATAAATTCCCCAACAACCCCTGCGTATTTTTGTGATTATTCAGTAAATCACATTGCATCTCCTCCCTCCAATTACCCCCTTTTTAATTGAACCGGGAAGTGTTTTTTCGGAGGGTAGCTACACCCTTCAGAAAGCACATCTCGGTGTAAATAAATTCATATTCCCCTTTGTAAATTATTGCGCGACTAAAAACTCCCTCACACATACACAATAAATTCCCCAACAACCCCTGCGTATTTTTGTGATTATTCAGTAAATCACATTGCATCTCCTCCCTCCAATTACCCCCTTTTTAATTGAACCGGGAAGTGTTTTTTCGGAGGGTAGCTACACCCTTCAGAAAGCACATCTCGGTGTAAATAAATTCATATTCCCCTTTGTAAATTATTGCGCGACTAAAAACTCCCTCACACATACACAATAAATTCCCCAACAACCCCTGCGTATTTTTGTGATTATTCAGTAAATCACATTGCATCTCCTCCCTCCAATTACCCCCTTTTTAATTGAACCGGGAAGTGTTTTTTCGGAGGGTAGCTACACCCTTAAGAAAGCACATCTCGGTGTAAATAAATTCATATTCCCCTTTGTAAATTATTGCGCGACTAAAAACTCCCTCACACATACACAATAAATTCCCCAACAACCCCTGCGTATTTTTGTGATTATTCAGTAAATCACATTGCATCTCCTCCCTCCAATTACCCCCTTTTTAATTGAACCGGGAAGTGTTTTTTCGGAGGGTAGCTACACCCTTCAGAAAGCACATCTCGGTGTAAATAAATTCATATTCCCCTTTGTAAATTATTGCGCGACTAAAAACTCCCTCACACATACACAATAAATTCCCTAACAACCCCTTTTTATTTTTGTAATTATCCAGTAAATCACATTGCATCTCCTCCCTCCAATTACCCCCTTTTTAATTGAACCGGGAAGTGTTTTTTCGGAGGGTAGCTACACCCTTCAGAAAGCACATCTCAGTGTAAAGAAATTCATATTCCCCTTTGTAAATTATTGCGCGACTAAAAACTCCCTCACACATACACAATAAATTCCCCAACAACCCCTGCGTATTTTTGTGATTATTCAGTAAATCACATTGCATCTCCTCCCTCCAATTACCCCCTTTTTAATTGAACCGGGAAGTGTTTTTTCGGAGGGTAGCTACACCCTTCAGAAAGCACATCTCGGTGTAAATAAATTCATATTCCCCTTTGTAAATTATTGCGCGACTAAAAACTCCCTCACACATACACAATAAATTCCCCAACAACCCCTGCGTATTTTTGTGATTATTCAGTAAATCACATTGCATCTCCTCCCTCCAATTACCCCCTTTTTAATTGAACCGGGAAGTGTTTTTTCGGAGGGTAGCTACACCCTTCAGAAAGCACATCTCGGTGTAAATAAATTCATATTCCCCTTTGTAAATTATTGCGCGACTAAAAACTCCCTCACACATACACAATAAATTCCCCAACAACCCCTGCGTATTTTTGTGATTATTCAGTAAATCACATTGCATCTCCTCCCTCCAATTACCCCCTTTTTAATTGAACCGGGAAGTGTTTTTTCGGAGGGTAGCTACACCCTTCAGAAAGCACATCTCGGTGTAAATAAATTCATATTCCCCTTTGTAAATTATTGCGCGACTAAAAACTCCCTCACACATACACAATAAATTCCCCAACAACCCCTGCGTATTTTTGTGATTATTCAGTAAATCACATTGCATCTCCTCCCTCCAATTACCCCCTTTTTAATTGAACCGGGAAGTGTTTTTTCGGAGGGTAGCTACACCCTTCAGAAAGCACATCTCGGTGTAAATAAATTCATATTCCCCTTTGTAAATTATTGCGCGACTAAAAACTCCCTCACACATACACAATAAATTCCCCAACAACCCCTGCGTATTTTTGTGATTATTCAGTAAATCACATTGCATCTCCTCCCTCCAATTACCCCCTTTTTAATTGAACCAGGAAGTGTTTTTTCGGAGGGTAGCTACACCCTTCAGAAAGCACATCTCGGTGTAAATAAATTCATATTCCCCTTTGTAAATTATTGCGCGACTAAAAACTCCCTCACACATACACAATAAATTCCCCAACAACCCCTGCGTATTTTTGTGATTATTCAGTAAATCACATTGCATCTCCTCCCTCCAATTACCCCCTTTTTAATTGAACCGGGAAGTGTTTTTTCGGAGGGTAGCTACACCCTTCAGAAAGCACATCTCGGTGTAAATAAATTCATATTCCCCTTTGTAAATTATTGCGCGACTAAAAACTCCCTCACACATACACAATAAATTCCCCAACAACCCCTGCGTATTTTTGTGATTATTCAGTAAATCACATTGCATCTCCTCCCTCCAATTACCCCCTTTTTAATTGAACCGGGAAGTGTTTTTTCGGAGGGTAGCTACACCCTTCAGAAAGCACATCTCGGTGTAAATAAATTCATATTCCCCTTTGTAAATTATTGCGCGACTAAAAACTCCCTCACACATACACAATAAATTACCCAACAACCCCTGCGTATTTTTGTGATTATTCAGTAAATCACATTGCATCTCCTCCCTCCAATTACCCCCTTTTTAATTGAACCGGGAAGTGTTTTTTCGGAGGGTAGCTACACCCTTCAGAAAGCACATCTCGGTGTGAATAAATTCATATTCCCCTTTGTAAATTATTGCGCGACTAAAAACTCCCTCACACATACACAATAAATTCCCCAACAACCCCTGCGTATTTTTGTGATTATTCAGTAAATCACATTGCATCTCCTCCCTCCAATTACCCCCTTTTTAATTGAACCGGGAAGTGTTTTTTCGGAGGGTAGCTACACCCTTCAGAAAGCACATCTCGGTGTAAATAAATTCATATTCCCCTTTGTAAATTATTGCGCGACTAAAAACTCCCTCACACATACACAATAAATTCCCCAACAACCCCTGCGTATTTTTGTGATTATTCAGTAAATCACATTGCATCTCCTCCCTCCAATTACCCCCTTTTTAATTGAACCGGGAAGTGTTTTTTCGGAGGGTAGCTACACCCTTCAGAAAGCACATCTCGGTGTGAATAAATTCATATTCCCCTTTGTAAATTATTGCGCGACTAAAAACTCCCTCACACATACACAATAAATTCCCCAACAACCCCTGCGTATTTTTGTGATTATTCAGTAAATCACATTGCATCTCCTCCCTCCAATTACCCCCTTTTTAATTGAACCGGGAAGTGTTTTTTCGGAGGGTAGCTACACCCTTCAGAAAGCACATCTCGGTGTAAATAAATTCATATTCCCCTTTGTAAATTATTGCGCGACTAAAAACTCCCTCACACACACACAATAAATTCCCCAACAACCCCTGCGTATTTTTGTGATTATTCAGTAAATCACATTGCATCTCCTCCCTCCAATTACCCCCTTTTTAATTGAACCGGGAAGTGTTTTTTCGGAGGGTAGCTACACCCTTCAGAAAGCACATCTCGGTGTAAATAAATTCATATTCCCCTTTGTAAATTATTGCGCGACTAAAAACTCCCTCACACATACACAATAAATTCCCCAACAACCCCTGCGTATTTTTGTGATTATTCAGTAAATCACATTGCATCTCCTCCCTCCAATTACCCCCTTTTTAATTGAACCGGGAAGTGTTTTTTCGGAGGGTAGCTACACCCTTCAGAAAGCACATCTCGGTGTAAATAAATTCATATTCCCCTTTGTAAATTATTGCGCGACTAAAAACTCCCTCACACATACACAATAAATTCCCCAACAACCCCTGCGTATTTTTGTGATTATTCAGTAAATCACATTGCATCTCCTCCCTCCAATTACCCCCTTTTTAATTGAACCGGGAAGTGTTTTTTCGGAGGGTAGCTACACCCTTCAGAAAGCACATCTCGGTGTAAATAAATTCATATTCCCCTTTGTAAATTATTGCGCGACTAGAAACTCCCTCACACATACACAATAAATTCCCCAACAACCCCTGCGTATTTTTGTGATTATTCAGTAAATCACATTGCATCTCCTCCCTCCAATTACCCCCTTTTTAATTGAACCGGGAAGTGTTTTTTCGGAGGGTAGCTACACCCTTCAGAAAGCACATCTCGGTGTGAATAAATTCATATTCCCCTTTGTAAATTATTGCGCGACTAAAAACTCCCTCACACATACACAATAAATTCCCCAACAACCCCTGCGTATTTTTGTGATTATTCAGTAAATCACATTGCATCTCCTCCCTCCAATTACCCCCTTTTTAATTGAACCGGGAAGTGTTTTTTCGGAGGGTAGCTACACCCTTCAGAAAGCACATCTCGGTGTAAATAAATTCATATTCCCCTTTGTAAATTATTGCGCGACTAAAAACTCCCTCACACATACACAATAAATTCCCCAACAACCCCTGCGTATTTTTGTGATTATTCAGTAAATCACATTGCATCTCCTCCCTCCAATTACCCCCTTTTTAATTGAACCGGGAAGTGTTTTTTCGGAGGGTAGCTACACCCTTCAGAAAGCACATCTCGGTGTGAATAAATTCATATTCCCCTTTGTAAATTATTGCGCGACTAAAAACTCCCTCACACATACACAATAAATTCCCCAACAACCCCTGCGTATTTTTGTGATTATTCAGTAAATCACATTGCATCTCCTCCCTCCAATTACCCCCTTTTTAATTGAACCGGGAAGTGTTTTTTCGGAGGGTAGCTACACCCTTCAGAAAGCACATCTCGGTGTAAATAAATTCATATTCCCCTTTGTAAATTATTGCGCGACTAAAAACTCCCTCACACATACACAATAAATTCCCCAACAACCCCTGCGTATTTTTGTGATTATTCAGTAAATCACATTGCATCTCCTCCCTCCAATTACCCCCTTTTTAATTGAACCGGGAAGTGTTTTTTCGGAGGGTAGCTACACCCTTCAGAAAGCACATCTCGGTGTGAATAAATTCATATTCCCCTTTGTAAATTATTGCGCGACTAAAAACTCCCTCACACATACACAATAAATTCCCCAACAACCCCTGCGTATTTTTGTGATTATTCAGTAAATCACATTGCATCTCCTCCCTCCAATTACCCCCTTTTTAATTGAACCGGGAAGTGTTTTTTCGGAGGGTAGCTACACCCTTCAGAAAGCACATCTCGGTGTAAATAAATTCATATTCCCCTTTGTAAATTATTGCGCGACTAAAAACTCCCTCACACATACACAATAAATTCCCCAACAACCCCTGCGTATTTTTGTGATTATTCAGTAAATCACATTGCATCTCCTCCCTCCAATTACCCCCTTTTTAATTGAACCGGGAAGTGTTTTTTCGGAGGGTAGCTACACCCTTCAGAAAGCACATCTCGGTGTAAATAAATTCATATTCCCCTTTGTAAATTATTGCGCGACTAAAAACTCCCTCACACATACACAATAAATTCCCCAACAACCCCTGCGTATTTTTGTGATTATTCAGTAAATCACATTGCATCTCCTCCCTCCAATTACCCCCTTTTTAATTGAACCGGGAAGTGTTTTTTCGGAGGGTAGCTACACCCTTCAGAAAGCACATCTCGGTGTAAATAAATTCATATTCCCCTTTGTAAATTATTGCGCGACTAAAAACTCCCTCACACATACACAATAAATTCCCCAACAACCCCTGCGTATTTTTGTGATTATTCAGTAAATCACATTGCATCTCCTCCCTCCAATTACCCCCTTTTTAATTGAACCGGGAAGTGTTTTTTCGGAGGGTAGCTACACCCTTCAGAAAGCACATCTCGGTGTAAATAAATTCATATTCCCCTTTGTAAATTATTGCGCGACTAAAAACTCCCTCACACATACACAATAAATTCCCCAACAACCCCTGCGTATTTTTGTGATTATTCAGTAAATCACATTGCATCTCCTCCCTCCAATTACCCCCTTTTTAATTGAACCGGGAAGTGTTTTTTCGGAGGGTAGCTACACCCTTCAGAAAGCACATCTCGGTGTAAATAAATTCATATTCCCCTTTGTAAATTATTGCGCGACTAAAAACTCCCTCACACATACACAATAAATTCCCCAACAACCCCTGCGTATTTTTGTGATTATTCAGTAAATCACATTGCATCTCCTCCCTCCAATTACCCCCTTTTTAATTGAACCGGGAAGTGTTTTTTCGGAGGGTAGCTACACCCTTCAGAAAGCACATCTCGGTGTAAATAAATTCATATTCCCCTTTGTAAATTATTGCGCGACTAAAAACTCCCTCACACATACACAATAAATTCCCCAACAACCCCTGCGTATTTTTGTGATTATTCAGTAAATCACATTGCATCTCCTCCCTCCAATTACCCCCTTTTTAATTGAACCGGGAAGTGTTTTTTCGGAGGGTAGCTACACCCTTCAGAAAGCACATCTCGGTGTAAATAAATTCATATTCCCCTTTGTAAATTATTGCGCGACTAAAAACTCCCTCACACATACACAATAAATTCCCCAACAACCCCTGCGTATTTTTGTGATTATTCAGTAAATCACATTGCATCTCCTCCCTCCAATTACCCCCTTTTTAATTGAACCGGGAAGTGTTTTTTCGGAGGGTAGCTACACCCTTCAGAAAGCACATCTCGGTGTAAATAAATTCATATTCCCCTTTGTAAATTATTGCGCGACTAAAAACTCCCTCACACATACACAATAAATTCCCCAACAACCCCTGCGTATTTTTGTGATTATTCAGTAAATCACATTGCATCTCCTCCCTCCAATTACCCCCTTTTTAATTGAACCGGGAAGTGTTTTTTCGGAGGGTAGCTACACCCTTCAGAAAGCACATCTCGGTGTGAATAAATTCATATTCCCCTTTGTAAATTATTGCGCGACTAAAAACTCCCTCACACATACACAATAAATTCCCCAACAACCCCTGCGTATTTTTGTGATTATTCAGTAAATCACATTGCATCTCCTCCCTCCAATTACCCCCTTTTTAATTGAACCGGGAAGTGTTTTTTCGGAGGGTAGCTACACCCTTCAGAAAGCACATCTCGGTGTAAATAAATTCATATTCCCCTTTGTAAATTATTGCGCGACTAAAAACTCCCTCACACATACACAATAAATTCCCCAACAACCCCTGCGTATTTTTGTGATTATTCAGTAAATCACATTGCATCTCCTCCCTCCAATTACCCCCTTTTTAATTGAACCGGGAAGTGTTTTTTCGGAGGGTAGCTACACCCTTCAGAAAGCACATCTCGGTGTGAATAAATTCATATTCCCCTTTGTAAATTATTGCGCGACTAAAAACTCCCTCACACATACACAATAAATTCCCCAACAACCCCTGCGTATTTTTGTGATTATTCAGTAAATCACATTGCATCTCCTCCCTCCAATTACCCCCTTTTTAATTGAACCGGGAAGTGTTTTTTCGGAGGGTAGCTACACCCTTCAGAAAGCACATCTCGGTGTAAATAAATTCATATTCCCCTTTGTAAATTATTGCGCGACTAAAAACTCCCTCACACATACACAATAAATTCCCCAACAACCCCTGCGTATTTTTGTGATTATTCAGTAAATCACATTGCATCTCCTCCCTCCAATTACCCCCTTTTTAATTGAACCGGGAAGTGTTTTTTCGGAGGGTAGCTACACCCTTCAGAAAGCACATCTCGGTGTAAATAAATTCATATTCCCCTTTGTAAATTATTGCGCGACTAAAAACTCCCTCACACATACACAATAAATTCCCCAACAACCCCTGCGTATTTTTGTGATTATTCAGTAAATCACATTGCATCTCCTCCCTCCAATTACCCCCTTTTTAATTGAACCGGGAAGTGTTTTTTCGGAGGGTAGCTACACCCTTCAGAAAGCACATCTCGGTGTGAATAAATTCATATTCCCCTTTGTAAATTATTGCGCGACTAAAAACTCCCTCACACATACACAATAAATTCCCCAACAACCCCTGCGTATTTTTGTGATTATTCAGTAAATCACATTGCATCTCCTCCCTCCAATTACCCCCTTTTTAATTGAACCGGGAAGTGTTTTTTCGGAGGGTAGCTACACCCTTCAGAAAGCACATCTCGGTGTAAATAAATTCATATTCCCCTTTGTAAATTATTGCGCGACTAAAAACTCCCTCACACATACACAATAAATTCCCCAACAACCCCTGCGTATTTTTGTGATTATTCAGTAAATCACATTGCATCTCCTCCCTCCAATTACCCCCTTTTTAATTGAACCGGGAAGTGTTTTTTTGGAGGGTAGCTACACCCTTCAGAAAGCACATCTCGGTGTAAATAAATTCATATTCCCCTTTGTAAATTATTGCGCGACTAAAAACTCCCTCACACATACACAATAAATTCCCCAACAACCCCTGCGTATTTTTGTGATTATTCAGTAAATCACATTGCATCTCCTCCCTCCAATTACCCCCTTTTTAATTGAACCGGGAAGTGTTTTTTCGGAGGGTAGCTACACCCTTCAGAAAGCACATCTCGGTGTAAATAAATTCATATTCCCCTTTGTAAATTATTGCGCGACTAAAAACTCCCTCACACATACACAATAAATTCCCCAACAACCCCTGCGTATTTTTGTGATTATTCAGTAAATCACATTGCATCTCCTCCCTCCAATTACCCCCTTTTTAATTGAACCGGGAAGTGTTTTTTCGGAGGGTAGCTACACCCTTCAGAAAGCACATCTCGGTGTAAATAAATTCATATTCCCCTTTGTAAATTATTGCGCGACTAAAAACTCCCTCACACATACACAATAAATTCCCCAACAACCCCTGCGTATTTTTGTGATTATTCAGTAAATCACATTGCATCTCCTCCCTCCAATTACCCCCTTTTTAATTGAACCGGGAAGTGTTTTTTCGGAGGGTAGCTACACCCTTCAGAAAGCACATCTCGGTGTAAATAAATTCATATTCCCCTTTGTAAATTATTGCGCGACTAAAAACTCCCTCACACATACACAATAAATTCCCCAACAACCCCTGCGTATTTTTGTGATTATTCAGTAAATCACATTGCATCTCCTCCCTCCAATTACCCCCTTTTTAATTGAACCGGGAAGTGTTTTTTCGGAGGGTAGCTACACCCTTCAGAAAGCACATCTCGGTGTAAATAAATTCATATTCCCCTTTGTAAATTATTGCGCGACTAAAAACTCCCTCACACATACACAATAAATTCCCCAACAACCCCTGCGTATTTTTGTGATTATTCAGTAAATCACATTGCATCTCCTCCCTCCAATTACCCCCTTTTTAATTGAACCGGGAAGTGTTTTTTCGGAGGGTAGCTACACCCTTCAGAAAGCACATCTCGGTGTGAATAAATTCATATTCCCCTTTGTAAATTATTGCGCGACTAAAAACTCCCTCACACATACACAATAAATTCCCCAACAACCCCTGCGTATTTTTGTGATTATTCAGTAAATCACATTGCATCTCCTCCCTCCAATTACCCCCTTTTTAATTGAACCGGGAAGTGTTTTTTCGGAGGGTAGCTACACCCTTCAGAAAGCACATCTCGGTGTAAATAAATTCATATTCCCCTTTGTAAATTATTGCGCGACTAAAAACTCCCCCACACATACACAATAAATTCCCCAACAACCCCTGCGTATTTTTGTGATTATTCAGTAAATCACATTGCATCTCCTCCCTCCAATTACCCCCTTTTTAATTGAACCGGGAAGTGTTTTTTCGGAGGGTAGCTACACCCTTCAGAAAGCACATCTCGGTGTGAATAAATTCATATTCCCCTTTGTAAATTATTGCGCGACTAAAAACTCCCTCACACATACACAATAAATTCCCCAACAACCCCTGCGTATTTTTGTGATTATTCAGTAAATCACATTGCATCTCCTCCCTCCAATTACCCCCTTTTTAATTGAACCGGAAAGTGTTTTTTCGGAGGGTAGCTACACCCTTCAGAAAGCACATCTCGGTGTAAATAAATTCATATTCCCCTTTGTAAATTATTGCGCGACTAAAAACTCCCTCACACATACACAATAAATTCCCCAACAACCCCTGCGTATTTTTGTGATTATTCAGTAAATCACATTGCATCTCCTCCCTCCAATTACCCCCTTTTTAATTGAACCGGGAAGTGTTTTTTCGGAGGGTAGCTACACCCTTCAGAAAGCACATCTCGGTGTAAATAAATTCATATTCCCCTTTGTAAATTATTGCGCGACTAAAAACTCCCTCACACATACACAATAAATTCCCCAACAACCCCTGCGTATTTTTGTGATTATTCAGTAAATCACATTGCATCTCCTCCCTCCAATTACCCCCTTTTTAATTGAACCGGGAAGTGTTTTTTCGGAGGGTAGCTACACCCTTCAGAAAGCACATCTCGGTGTAAATAAATTCATATTCCCCTTTGTAAATTATTGCGCGACTAAAAACTCCCTCACACATACACAATAAATTCCCCAACAACCCCTGCGTATTTTTGTGATTATTCAGTAAATCACATTGCATCTCCTCCCTCCAATTACCCCCTTTTTAATTGAACCGGGAAGTGTTTTTTCGGAGGGTAGCTACACCCTTCAGAAAGCACATCTCGGTGTAAATAAATTCATATTCCCCTTTGTAAATTATTGCGCGACTAAAAACTCCCTCACACATACACAATAAATTCCCCAACAACCCCTGCGTATTTTTGTGATTATTCAGTAAATCACATTGCATCTCCTCCCTCCAATTACCCCCTTTTTAATTGAACCGGGAAGTGTTTTTTCGGAGGGTAGCTACACCCTTCAGAAAGCACATCTCGGTGTAAATAAATTCATATTCCCCTTTGTAAATTATTGCGCGACTAAAAACTCCCTCACACATACACAATAAATTCCCCAACAACCCCTGCGTATTTTTGTGATTATTCAGTAAATCACATTGCATCTCCTCCCTCCAATTACCCCCTTTTTAATTGAACCGGGAAGTGTTTTTTCGGAGGGTAGCTACACCCTTCAGAAAGCACATCTCGGTGTAAATAAATTCATATTCCCCTTTGTAAATTATTGCGCGACTAAAAACTCCCTCACACATACACAATAAATTCCCCAACAACCCCTGCGTATTTTTGTGATTATTCAGTAAATCACATTGCATCTCCTCCCTCCAATTACCCCCTTTTTAATTGAACCGGGAAGTGTTTTTTCGGAGGGTAGCTACACCCTTCAGAAAGCACATCTCGGTGTGAATAAATTCATATTCCCCTTTGTAAATTATTGCGCGACTAAAAACTCCCTCACACATACACAATAAATTCCCCAACAACCCCTGCGTATTTTTGTGATTATTCAGTAAATCACATTGCATCTCCTCCCTCCAATTACCCCCTTTTTAATTGAACCGGGAAGTGTTTTTTCGGAGGGTAGCTACACCCTTCAGAAAGCACATCTCGGTGTAAATAAATTCATATTCCCCTTTGTAAATTATTGCGCGACTAAAAACTCCCTCACACATACACAATAAATTCCCCAACAACCCCTGCGTATTTTTGTGATTATTCAGTAAATCACATTGCATCTCCTCCCTCCAATTACCCCCTTTTTAATTGAACCGGGAAGTGTTTTTTCGGAGGGTAGCTACACCCTTCAGAAAGCACATCTCGGTGTAAATAAATTCATATTCCCCTTTGTAAATTATTGCGCGACTAAAAACTCCCTCACACATACACAATAAATTCCCCAACAACCCCTGCGTATTTTTGTGATTATTCAGTAAATCACATTGCATCTCCTCCCTCCAATTACCCCCTTTTTAATTGAACCGGGAAGTGTTTTTTCGGAGGGTAGCTACACCCTTCAGAAAGCACATCTCGGTGTAAATAAATTCATATTCCCCTTTGTAAATTATTGCGCGACTAAAAACTCCCTCACACATACACAATAAATTCCCCAACAACCCCTGCGTATTTTTGTGATTATTCAGTAAATCACATTGCATCTCCTCCCTCCAATTACCCCCTTTTTAATTGAACCGGGAAGTGTTTTTTCGGAGGGTAGCTACACCCTTCAGAAAGCACATCTCGGTGTGAATAAATTCATATTCCCCTTTGTAAATTATTGCGCGACTAAAAACTCCCTCACACATACACAATAAATTCCCCAACAACCCCTGCGTATTTTTGTGATTATTCAGTAAATCACATTGCATCTCCTCCCTCCAATTACCCCCTTTTTAATTGAACCGGGAAGTGTTTTTTCGGAGGGTAGCTACACCCTTCAGAAAGCACATCTCGGTGTAAATAAATTCATATTCCCCTTTGTAAATTATTGCGCGACTAAAAACTCCCTCACACATACACAATAAATTCCCCAACAACCCCTGCGTATTTTTGTGATTATTCAGTAAATCACATTGCATCTCCTCCCTCCAATTACCCCCTTTTTAATTGAACCGGGAAGTGTTTTTTCGGAGGGTAGCTACACCCTTCAGAAAGCACATCTCGGTGTAAATAAATTCATATTCCCCTTTGTAAATTATTGCGCGACTAAAAACTCCCTCACACATACACAATAAATTCCCCAACAACCCCTGCGTATTTTTGTGATTATTCAGTAAATCACATTGCATCTCCTCCCTCCAATTACCCCCTTTTTAATTGAACCGGGAAGTGTTTTTTCGGAGGGTAGCTACACCCTTCAGAAAGCACATCTCGGTGTAAATAAATTCATATTCCCCTTTGTAAATTATTGCGCGACTAAAAACTCCCTCACACATACACAATAAATTCCCCAACAACCCCTGCGTATTTTTGTGATTATTCAGTAAATCACATTGCATCTCCTCCCTCCAATTACCCCCTTTTTAATTGAACCGGGAAGTGTTTTTTCGGAGGGTAGCTACACCCTTCAGAAAGCACATCTCGGTGTAAATAAATTCATATTCCCCTTTGTAAATTATTGCGCGACTAAAAACTCCCTCACACATACACAATAAATTCCCCAACAACCCCTGCGTATTTTTGTGATTATTCAGTAAATCACATTGCATCTCCTCCCTCCAATTACCCCCTTTTTAATTGAACCGGGAAGTGTTTTTTCGGAGGGTAGCTACACCCTTCAGAAAGCACATCTCGGTGTAAATAAATTCATATTCCCCTTTGTAAATTATTGCGCGACTAAAAACTCCCTCACACATACACAATAAATTCCCCAACAACCCCTGCGTATTTTTGTGATTATTCAGTAAATCACATTGCATCTCCTCCCTCCAATTACCCCCTTTTTAATTGAACCGGGAAGTGTTTTTTCGGAGGGTAGCTACACCCTTCAGAAAGCACATCTCGGTGTGAATAAATTCATATTCCCCTTTGTAAATTATTGCGCGACTAAAAACTCCCTCACACATACACAATAAATTCCCCAACAACCCCTGCGTATTTTTGTGATTATTCAGTAAATCACATTGCATCTCCTCCCTCCAATTACCCCCTTTTTAATTGAACCGGGAAGTGTTTTTTCGGAGGGTAGCTACACCCTTCAGAAAGCACATCTCGGTGTAAATAAATTCATATTCCCCTTTGTAAATTATTGCGCGACTAAAAACTCCCTCACACATACACAATAAATTCCCCAACAACCCCTGCGTATTTTTGTGATTATTCAGTAAATCACATTGCATCTCCTCCCTCCAATTACCCCCTTTTTAATTGAACCGGGAAGTGTTTTTTCGGAGGGTAGCTACACCCTTCAGAAAGCACATCTCGGTGTAAATAAATTCATATTCCCCTTTGTAAATTATTGCGCGACTAAAAACTCCCTCACACATACACAATAAATTCCCCAACAACCCCTGCGTATTTTTGTGATTATTCAGTAAATCACATTGCATCTCCTCCCTCCAATTACCCCCTTTTTAATTGAACCGGGAAGTGTTTTTTCGGAGGGTAGCTACACCCTTCAGAAAGCACATCTCGGTGTAAATAAATTCATATTCCCCTTTGTAAATTATTGCGCGACTAAAAACTCCCTCACACATACACAATAAATTCCCCAACAACCCCTGCGTATTTTTGTGATTATTCAGTAAATCACATTGCATCTCCTCCCTCCAATTACCCCCTTTTTAATTGAACCGGGAAGTGTTTTTTCGGAGGGTAGCTACACCCTTCAGAAAGCACATCTCGGTGTAAATAAATTCATATTCCCCTTTGTAAATTATTGCGCGACTAAAAACTCCCTCACACATACACAATAAATTCCCCAACAACCCCTGCGTATTTTTGTGATTATTCAGTAAATCACATTGCATCTCCTCCCTCCAATTACCCCCTTTTTAATTGAACCGGGAAGTGTTTTTTCGGAGGGTAGCTACACCCTTCAGAAAGCACATCTCGGTGTAAATAAATTCATATTCCCCTTTGTAAATTATTGCGCGACTAAAAACTCCCTCACACATACACAATAAATTCCCCAACAACCCCTGCGTATTTTTGTGATTATTCAGTAAATCACATTGCATCTCCTCCCTCCAATTACCCCCTTTTTAATTGAACCGGGAAGTGTTTTTTCGGAGGGTAGCTACACCCTTCAGAAAGCACATCTCGGTGTGAATAAATTCATATTCCCCTTTGTAAATTATTGCGCGACTAAAAACTCCCTCACACATACACAATAAATTCCCCAACAACCCCTGCGTATTTTTGTGATTATTCAGTAAATCACATTGCATCTCCTCCCTCCAATTACCCCCTTTTTAATTGAACCGGGAAGTGTTTTTTCGGAGGGTAGCTACACCCTTCAGAAAGCACATCTCGGTGTAAATAAATTCATATTCCCCTTTGTAAATTATTGCGCGACTAAAAACTCCCTCACACATACACAATAAATTCCCCAACAACCCCTGCGTATTTTTGTGATTATTCAGTAAATCACATTGCATCTCCTCCCTCCAATTACCCCCTTTTTAATTGAACCGGGAAGTGTTTTTTCGGAGGGTAGCTACACCCTTCAGAAAGCACATCTCGGTGTGAATAAATTCATATTCCCCTTTGTAAATTATTGCGCGACTAAAAACTCCCTCACACATACACAATAAATTCCCCAACAACCCCTGCGTATTTTTGTGATTATTCAGTAAATCACATTGCATCTCCTCCCTCCAATTACCCCCTTTTTAATTGAACCGGGAAGTGTTTTTTCGGAGGGTAGCTACACCCTTCAGAAAGCACATCTCGGTGTAAATAAATTCATATTCCCCTTTGTAAATTATTGCGCGACTAAAAACTCCCTCACACATACACAATAAATTCCCCAACAACCCCTGCGTATTTTTGTGATTATTCAGTAAATCACATTGCATCTCCTCCCTCCAATTACCCCCTTTTTAATTGAACCGGGAAGTGTTTTTTCGGAGGGTAGCTACACCCTTCAGAAAGCACATCTCGGTGTGAATAAATTCATATTCCCCTTTGTAAATTATTGCGCGACTAAAAACTCCCTCACACATACACAATAAATTCCCCAACAACCCCTGCGTATTTTTGTGATTATTCAGTAAATCACATTGCATCTCCTCCCTCCAATTACCCCCTTTTTAATTGAACCGGGAAGTGTTTTTTCGGAGGGTAGCTACACCCTTCAGAAAGCACATCTCGGTGTAAATAAATTCATATTCCCCTTTGTAAATTATTGCGCGACTAAAAACTCCCTCACACATACACAATAAATTCCCCAACAACCCCTGCGTATTTTTGTGATTATTCAGTAAATCACATTGCATCTCCTCCCTCCAATTACCCCCTTTTTAATTGAACCGGGATGTGTTTTTTCGGAGGGTAGCTACACCCTTCAGAAAGCACATCTCGGTGTAAATAAATTCATATTCCCCTTTGTAAATTATTGCGCGACTAAAAACTCCCTCACACATACACAATAAATTCCCCAACAACCCCTGCGTATTTTTGTGATTATTCAGTAAATCACATTGCATCTCCTCCCTCCAATTACCCCCTTTTTAATTGAACCGGGATGTGTTTTTTCGGAGGGTAGCTACACCCTTCAGAAAGCACATCTCGGTGTAAATAAATTCATATTCCCCTTTGTAAATTATTGCGCGACTAAAAACTCCCTCACACATACACAATAAATTCCCCAACAACCCCTGCGTATTTTTGTGATTATTCAGTAAATCACATTGCATCTCCTCCCTCCAATTACCCCCTTTTTAATTGAACCGGGAAGTGTTTTTTCGGAGGGTAGCTACACCCTTCAGAAAGCACATCTCGGTGTAAATAAATTCATATTCCCCTTTGTAAATTATTGCGCGACTAAAAACTCCCTCACACATACACAATAAATTCCCCAACAACCCCTGCGTATTTTTGTGATTATTCAGTAAATCACATTGCATCTCCTCCCTCCAATTACCCCCTTTTTAATTGAACCGGGAAGTGTTTTTTCGGAGGGTAGCTACACCCTTCAGAAAGCACATCTCGGTGTAAATAAATTCATATTCCCCTTTGTAAATTATTGCGCGACTAAAAACTCCCTCACACATACACAATAAATTCCCCAACAACCCCTGCGTATTTTTGTGATTATTCAGTAAATCACATTGCATCTCCTCCCTCCAATTACCCCCTTTTTAATTGAACCGGGAAGTGTTTTTTCGGAGGGTAGCTACACCCTTCAGAAAGCACATCTCGGTGTAAATAAATTCATATTCCCCTTTGTAAATTATTGCGCGACTAAAAACTCCCTCACACATACACAATAAATTCCCCAACAACCCCTGCGTATTTTTGTGATTATTCAGTAAATCACATTGCATCTCCTCCCTCCAATTACCCCCTTTTTAATTGAACCGGGAAGTGTTTTTTCGGAGGGTAGCTACACCCTTCAGAAAGCACATCTCGGTGTAAATAAATTCATATTCCCCTTTGTAAATTATTGCGCGACTAAAAACTCCCTCACACATACACAATAAATTCCCCAACAACCCCTGCGTATTTTTGTGATTATTCAGTAAATCACATTGCATCTCCTCCCTCCAATTACCCCCTTTTTAATTGAACCGGGAAGTGTTTTTTCGGAGGGTAGCTACACCCTTCAGAAAGCACATCTCGGTGTAAATAAATTCATATTCCCCTTTGTAAATTATTGCGCGACTAAAAACTCCCTCACACATACACAATAAATTCCCCAACAACCCCTGCGTATTTTTGTGATTATTCAGTAAATCACATTGCATCTCCTCCCTCCAATTACCCCCTTTTTAATTGAACCGGGAAGTGTTTTTTCGGAGGGTAGCTACACCCTTCAGAAAGCACATCTCGGTGTGAATAAATTCATATTCCCCTTTGTAAATTATTGCGCGACTAAAAACTCCCTCACACATACACAATAAATTCCCCAACAACCCCTGCGTATTTTTGTGATTATTCAGTAAATCACATTGCATCTCCTCCCTCCAATTACCCCCTTTTTAATTGAACCGGGAAGTGTTTTTTCGGAGGGTAGCTACACCCTTCAGAAAGCACATCTCGGTGTAAATAAATTCATATTCCCCTTTGTAAATTATTGCGCGACTAAAAACTCCCTCACACATACACAATAAATTCCCCAACAACCCCTGCGTATTTTTGTGATTATTCAGTAAATCACATTGCATCTCCTCCCTCCAATTACCCCCTTTTTAATTGAACCGGGAAGTGTTTTTTCGGAGGGTAGCTACACCCTTCAGAAAGCACATCTCGGTGTAAATAAATTCATATTCCCCTTTGTAAATTATTGCGCGACTAAAAACTCCCTCACACATACACAATAAATTCCCCAACAACCCCTGCGTATTTTTGTGATTATTCAGTAAATCACATTGCATCTCCTCCCTCCAATTACCCCCTTTTTAATTGAACCGGGAAGTGTTTTTTCGGAGGGTAGCTACACCCTTCAGAAAGCACATCTCGGTGTAAATAAATTCATATTCCCCTTTGTAAATTATTGCGCGACTAAAAACTCCCTCACACATACACAATAAATTCCCCAACAACCCCTGCGTATTTTTGTGATTATTCAGTAAATCACATTGCATCTCCTCCCTCCAATTACCCCCTTTTTAATTGAACCGGGAAGTGTTTTTTCGGAGGGTAGCTACACCCTTCAGAAAGCACATCTCGGTGTAAATAAATTCATATTCCCCTTTGTAAATTATTGCGCGACTAAAAACTCCCTCACACATACACAATAAATTCCCCAACAACCCCTGCGTATTTTTGTGATTATTCAGTAAATCACATTGCATCTCCTCCCTCCAATTACCCCCTTTTTAATTGAACCGGGAAGTGTTTTTTCGGAGGGTAGCTACACCCTTCAGAAAGCACATCTCGGTGTAAATAAATTCATATTCCCCTTTGTAAATTATTGCGCGACTAAAAACTCCCTCACACATACACAATAAATTCCCCAACAACCCCTGCGTATTTTTGTGATTATTCAGTAAATCACATTGCATCTCCTCCCTCCAATTACCCCCTTTTTAATTGAACCGGGAAGTGTTTTTTCGGAGGGTAGCTACACCCTTCAGAAAGCACATCTCGGTGTGAATAAATTCATATTCCCCTTTGTAAATTATTGCGCGACTAAAAACTCCCTCACACATACACAATAAATTCCCCAACAACCCCTGCGTATTTTTGTGATTATTCAGTAAATCACATTGCATCTCCTCCCTCCAATTACCCCCTTTTTAATTGAACCGGGAAGTGTTTTTTCGGAGGGTAGCTACACCCTTCAGAAAGCACATCTCGGTGTAAATAAATTCATATTCCCCTTTGTAAATTATTGCGCGACTAAAAACTCCCTCACACATACACAATAAATTCCCCAACAACCCCTGCGTATTTTTGTGATTATTCAGTAAATCACATTGCATCTCCTCCCTCCAATTACCCCCTTTTTAATTGAACCGGGAAGTGTTTTTTCGGAGGGTAGCTACACCCTTCAGAAAGCACATCTCGGTGTGAATAAATTCATATTCCCCTTTGTAAATTATTGCGCGACTAAAAACTCCCTCACACATACACAATAAATTCCCCAACAACCCCTGCGTATTTTTGTGATTATTCAGTAAATCACATTGCATCTCCTCCCTCCAATTACCCCCTTTTTAATTGAACCGGGAAGTGTTTTTTCGGAGGGTAGCTACACCCTTCAGAAAGCACATCTCGGTGTAAATAAATTCATATTCCCCTTTGTAAATTATTGCGCGACTAAAAACTCCCTCACACATACACAATAAATTCCCCAACAACCCCTGCGTATTTTTGTGATTATTCAGTAAATCACATTGCATCTCCTCCCTCCAATTACCCCCTTTTTAATTGAACCGGGAAGTGTTTTTTCGGAGGGTAGCTACACCCTTCAGAAAGCACATCTCGGTGTGAATAAATTCATATTCCCCTTTGTAAATTATTGCGCGACTAAAAACTCCCTCACACATACACAATAAATTCCCCAACAACCCCTGCGTATTTTTGTGATTATTCAGTAAATCACATTGCATCTCCTCCCTCCAATTACCCCCTTTTTAATTGAACCGGGAAGTGTTTTTTCGGAGGGTAGCTACACCCTTCAGAAAGCACATCTCGGTGTAAATAAATTCATATTCCCCTTTGTAAATTATTGCGCGACTAAAAACTCCCTCACACATACACAATAAATTCCCCAACAACCCCTGCGTATTTTTGTGATTATTCAGTAAATCACATTGCATCTCCTCCCTCCAATTACCCCCTTTTTAATTGAACCGGGATGTGTTTTTTCGGAGGGTAGCTACACCCTTCAGAAAGCACATCTCGGTGTAAATAAATTCATATTCCCCTTTGTAAATTATTGCGCGACTAAAAACTCCCTCACACATACACAATAAATTCCCCAACAACCCCTGCGTATTTTTGTGATTATTCAGTAAATCACATTGCATCTCCTCCCTCCAATTACCCCCTTTTTAATTGAACCGGGAAGTGTTTTTTCGGAGGGTAGCTACACCCTTCAGAAAGCACATCTCGGTGTAAATAAATTCATATTTCCCTTTGTAAATTATTGCGCGACTAAAAACTCCCTCACACATACACAATAAATTCCCCAACAACCCCTGCGTATTTTTGTGATTATTCAGTAAATCACATTGCATCTCCTCCCTCCAATTACCCCCTTTTTAATTGAACCGGGAAGTGTTTTTTCGGAGGGTAGCTACACCCTTCAGAAAGCACATCTCGGTGTAAATAAATTCATATTCCCCTTTGTAAATTATTGCGCGACTAAAAACTCCCTCACACATACACAATAAATTCCCCAACAACCCCTGCGTATTTTTGTGATTATTCAGTAAATCACATTGCATCTCCTCCCTCCAATTACCCCCTTTTTAATTGAACCGGGAAGTGTTTTTTCGGAGGGTAGCTACACCCTTCAGAAAGCACATCTCGGTGTAAATAAATTCATATTCCCCTTTGTAAATTATTGCGCGACTAAAAACTCCCTCACACATACACAATAAATTCCCCAACAACCCCTGCGTATTTTTGTGATTATTCAGTAAATCACATTGCATCTCCTCCCTCCAATTACCCCCTTTTTAATTGAACCGGGAAGTGTTTTTTCGGAGGGTAGCTACACCCTTCAGAAAGCACATCTCGGTGTAAATAAATTCATATTCCCCTTTGTAAATTATTGCGCGACTAAAAACTCCCTCACACATACACAATAAATTCCCCAACAACCCCTGCGTATTTTTGTGATTATTCAGTAAATCACATTGCATCTCCTCCCTCCAATTACCCCCTTTTTAATTGAACCGGGAAGTGTTTTTTCGGAGGGTAGCTACACCCTTCAGAAAGCACATCTCGGTGTAAATAAATTCATATTCCCCTTTGTAAATTATTGCGCGACTAAAAACTCCCTCACACATACACAATAAATTCCCCAACAACCCCTGCGTATTTTTGTGATTATTCAGTAAATCACATTGCATCTCCTCCCTCCAATTACCCCCTTTTTAATTGAACCGGGAAGTGTTTTTTCGGAGGGTAGCTACACCCTTCAGAAAGCACATCTCGGTGTAAATAAATTCATATTCCCCTTTGTAAATTATTGCGCGACTAAAAACTCCCTCACACATACACAATAAATTCCCCAACAACCCCTGCGTATTTTTGTGATTATTCAGTAAATCACATTGCATCTCCTCCCTCCAATTACCCCCTTTTTAATTGAACCGGGAAGTGTTTTTTCGGAGGGTAGCTACACCCTTCAGAAAGCACATCTCGGTGTAAATAAATTCATATTTCCCTTTGTAAATTATTGCGCGACTAAAAACTCCCTCACACATACACAATAAATTCCCCAACAACCCCTGCGTATTTTTGTGATTATTCAGTAAATCACATTGCATCTCCTCCCTCCAATTACCCCCTTTTTAATTGAACCGGGAAGTGTTTTTTCGGAGGGTAGCTACACCCTTCAGAAAGCACATCTCGGTGTAAATAAATTCATATTCCCCTTTGTAAATTATTGCGCGACTAAAAACTCCCTCACACATACACAATAAATTCCCCAACAACCTCTGCGTATTTTTGTGATTATTCAGTAAATCACATTGCATCTCCTCCCTCCAATTACCCCCTTTTTAATTGAACCGGGAAGTGTTTTTTCGGAGGGTAGCTACACCCTTCAGAAAGCACATCTCGGTGTAAATAAATTCATATTCCCCTTTGTAAATTATTGCGCGACTAAAAACTCCCTCACACATACACAATAAATTCCCCAACAACCCCTGCGTATTTTTGTGATTATTCAGTAAATCACATTGCATCTCCTCCCTCCAATTACCCCCTTTTTAATTGAACCGGGAAGTGTTTTTTCGGAGGGTAGCTACACCCTTCAGAAAGCACATCTCGGTGTAAATAAATTCATATTTCCCTTTGTAAATTATTGCGCGACTAAAAACTCCCTCACACATACACAATAAATTCCCCAACAACCCCTGCGTATTTTTGTGATTATTCAGTAAATCACATTGCATCTCCTCCCTCCAATTACCCCCTTTTTAATTGAACCGGGAAGTGTTTTTTCGGAGGGTAGCTACACCCTTCAGAAAGCACATCTCGGTGTAAATAAATTCATATTCCCCTTTGTAAATTATTGCGCGACTAAAAACTCCCTCACACATACACAATAAATTCCCCAACAACCCCTGCGTATTTTTGTGATTATTCAGTAAATCACATTGCATCTCCTCCCTCCAATTACCCCCTTTTTAATTGAACCGGGAAGTGTTTTTTCGGAGGGTAGCTACACCCTTCAGAAAGCACATCTCGGTGTAAATAAATTCATATTCCCCTTTGTAAATTATTGCGCGACTAAAAACTCCCTCACACATACACAATAAATTCCCCAACAACCCCTGCGTATTTTTGTGATTATTCAGTAAATCACATTGCATCTCCTCCCTCCAATTACCCCCTTTTTAATTGAACCGGGAAGTGTTTTTTCGGAGGGTAGCTACACCCTTCAGAAAGCACATCTCGGTGTAAATAAATTCATATTCCCCTTTGTAAATTATTGCGCGACTAAAAACTCCCTCACACATACACAATAAATTCCCCAACAACCCCTGCGTATTTTTGTGATTATTCAGTAAATCACATTGCATCTCCTCCCTCCAATTACCCCCTTTTTAATTGAACCGGGAAGTGTTTTTTCGGAGGGTAGCTACACCCTTCAG
Source organism: Dromius quadrimaculatus (assembly GCA_963989225.1). Taxonomy (NCBI): domain Eukaryota; kingdom Metazoa; phylum Arthropoda; class Insecta; order Coleoptera; family Carabidae; genus Dromius; species Dromius quadrimaculatus. Next base: position 7,828,861 of record OZ022329.1, read on the forward strand.
AAAGCACATCTCGGTGTAAATAAATTCATATTCCCCTTTGTAAATTATTGCGCGACTAAAAACTCCCTCACACATACACAATAAATTCCCCAACAACCCCTGCGTATTTTTGTGATTATTCAGTAAATCACATTGCATCTCCTCCCTCCAATTACCCCCTTTTAAATTGAACCGGGAAGTGTTTTTTCGGAGGGTAGCTACACCCTTCAGAAAGCACATCTCGGTGTAAATAAATTCATATTCCCCTTTGTAAATTATTGCGCGACTAAAAACTCCCTCACACATACACAATAAATTCCCCAACAACCTCTGCGTATTTTTGTGATTATTCAGTAAATCACATTTCATCTCCTCCCTCCAATTACCCCCTTTTTAATTGAACCGGGAAGTGTTTTTTCGGAGGGTAGCTACACCCTTCAGAAAGCACATCTCGGTGTAAATAAATTCATATTCCCCTTTGTAAATTATTGCGCGACTAAAAACTCCCTCACACATACACAATAAATTCCCCAACAACCCCTGCGTATTTTTGTGATTATTCAGTAAATCACATTGCATGTCCTCCCTCCATTAACCCCTTTTTTAATTGAACCGGGAAGTGTTTTTTCGAAGGGTAGCTATACCCTTCAGAAAGCACATCTCGGTGTAAATAAATTCATATTCCCCTTTGTAAATTATTGCGCGACTAAAAACTCCCTCACACATACACAATAAATTCCCCAACAACCCCTGCGTATTTTTGTGATTATTCAGTAAATCACATTGCATCTCCTCCCTCCAATTACCCCCTTTTTAATTGAACCGGGAAGTGTTTTTTCGGAGGGTAGCTACACCCTTCAGAAAGCACATCTCGGTGTAAATAAATTCATATTCCCCTTTGTAAATTATTGCGCGACTAAAAACTCCCTCACACATACACAATAAATTCCCCAACAACCCCTGCGTATTTTTGTGATTATTCAGTAAATCACATTGCATCTCCTCCCTCCAATTACCCCCTTTTTAATTGAACCGGGAAGTGTTTTTTCGGAGGGTAGCTACACCCTTCAGAAAGCACATCTCGGTGTAAATAAATTCATATTCCCCTTTGTAAATTATTGCGCGACTAAAAACTCCCTCACACATACACAATAAATTCCCCAACAACCCCTGCGTATTTTTGTGATTATTCAGTAAATCACATTGCATCTCCTCCCTCCAATAACCCCCTTTTTAATTGAACCGGGAAGTGTTTTTTCGAAGGGTAGCTACACCCTTCAGAAAGCACATCTCGGTGTAAATAAATTCATATTCCCCTTTGTAAATTATTGCGCGACTAAAAACTCCCTCACACATACACAATAAATTCCCCAACAACCCCTGCGTATTTTTGTGATTATTCAGTAAATCACATTGCATCTCCTCCCTCCAATTACCCCCTTTTTAATTGAACCGGGAAGTGTTTTTTCGGAGGATAGCTACACCCTTCAGAAAGCACATCTCGGTGTAAATAAATTCATATTCCCCTTTGTAAATTATTGCGCGACTAAAAACTCCCTCACACATACACAATAAATTCCCCAACAACCCCTGCGTATTTTTGTGATTATTCAGTAAATCACATTGCATCTCCTCCCTCCAATTACCCCCTTTTTAATTGAACCGGGAAGTGTTTTTTCGGAGGGTAGCTACACCCTTCAGAAAGCACATCTCGGTGTAAATAAATTCATATTCCCCTTTGTAAATTATTGCGCGACTAAAAACTCCCTCACACATACACAATAAATTCCCTAACAACCCCTTTTTATTTTTGTAATTATTCAGTAAATCACATTGCATCTCCTCCCTCCAATTACCCCCTTTTTAATTGAACCGGGAAGTGTTTTTTCGGAGGGTAGCTACACCCTTCAGAAAGCACATCTCGGTGTAAATAAATTCATATTCCCCTTTGTAAATTATTGCGCGACTAAAAACTCCCTCACACATACACAATAAATTCCCCAACAACCCCTGCGTATTTTTGTGATTATTCAGTAAATCACATTGCATCTCCTCCCTCCAATAACCCCCTTTTTAATTGAACCGGGAAGTGTTTTTTCGAAGGGTAGCTACACCCTTCAGAAAGCACATCTCGGTGTAAATAAATTCATATTCCCCTTTGTAAATTATTGCGCGACTAAAAACTCCCTCACACATACACAATAAATTCCCCAACAACCCCTGCGTATTTTTGTGATTATTCAGTAAATCACATTGCATCTCCTCCCTCCAATTACCCCCTTTTTAATTGAACCGGGAAGTGTTTTTTCGGAGGGTAGCTACACCCTTCAGAAAGCACATCTCGGTGTAAATAAATTCATATTCCCCTTTGTAAATTATTGCGCGACTAAAAACTCCCTCACACATACACAATAAATTCCCCAACAACCCCTGCGTATTTTTGTGATTATTCAGTAAATCACATTGCATCTCCTCCCTCCAATAACCCCCTTTTTAATTGAACCGGGAAGTGTTTTTTCGAAGGGTAGCTACACCCTTCAGAAAGCACATCTCGGTGTAAATAAATTCATATTCCCCTTTGTAAATTATTGCGCGACTAAAAACTCCCTCACACATACACAATAAATTCCCTAACAACCCCTTTTTATTTTTGTAATTATTCAGTAAATCACATTGCATCTCCTCCCTCCAATTACCCCCTTTTTAATTGAACCGGGAAGTGTTTTTTCGGAGGGTAGCTACACCCTTCAGAAAGCACATCTCGGTGTAAATAAATTCATATTCCCCTTTGTAAATTATTGCGCGACTAAAAACTCCCTCACACATACACAATAAATTCCCCAACAACCCCTGCGTATTTTTGTGATTATTCAGTAAATCACATTGCATCTCCTCCCTCCAATTACCCCCTTTTTAATTGAACCGGGAAGTGTTTTTTCGGAGGGTAGCTACACCCTTCAGAAAGCACATCTCGGTGTAAATAAATTCATATTCCCCTTTGTAAATTATTGCGCGACTAAAAACTCCCTCACACATACACAATAAATTCCCCAACAACCCCTGCGTATTTTTGTGATTATTCAGTAAATCACATTGCATCTCCTCCCTCCAATTACCCCCTTTTTAATTGAACCGGGAAGTGTTTTTTCGGAGGGTAGCTACACCCTTCAGAAAGCACATCTCGGTGTAAATAAATTCATATTCCCCTTTGTAAATTATTGCGCGACTAAAAACTCCCTCACACATACACAATAAATTCCCCAACAACCCCTGCGTATTTTTGTGATTATTCAGTAAATCACATTGCATCTCCTCCCTCCAATTACCCCCTTTTTAATTGAACCGGGAAGTGTTTTTTCGGAGGGTAGCTACACCCTTCAGAAAGCACATCTCGGTGTAAATAAATTCATATTCCCCTTTGTAAATTATTGCGCGACTAAAAACTCCCTCACACATACACAATAAATTCCCCAACAACCCCTGCGTATTTTTGTGATTATTCAGTAAATCACATTGCATCTCCTCCCTCCAATTACCCCCTTTTAAATTGAACCGGGAAGTGTTTTTTCGGAGGGTAGCTACACCCTTCAGAAAGCACATCTCGGTGTAAATAAATTCATATTCCCCTTTGTAAATTATTGCGCGACTAAAAACTCCCTCACACATACACAATAAATTCCCCAACAACCTCTGCGTATTTTTGTGATTATTCAGTAAATCACATTTCATCTCCTCCCTCCAATTACCCCCTTTTTAATTGAACCGGGAAGTGTTTTTTCGGAGGGTAGCTACACCCTTCAGAAAGCACATCTCGGTGTAAATAAATTCATATTCCCCTTTGTAAATTATTGCGCGACTAAAAACTCCCTCACACATACACAATAAATTCCCCAACAACCCCTGCGTATTTTTGTGATTATTCAGTAAATCACATTGCATGTCCTCCCTCCATTAACCCCTTTTTTAATTGAACCGGGAAGTGTTTTTTCGAAGGGTAGCTATACCCTTCAGAAAGCACATCTCGGTGTAAATAAATTCATATTCCCCTTTGTAAATTATTGCGCGACTAAAAACTCCCTCACACATACACAATAAATTCCCCAACAACCCCTGCGTATTTTTGTGATTATTCAGTAAATCACATTGCATCTCCTCCCTCCAATTACCCCCTTTTTAATTGAACCGGGAAGTGTTTTTTCGGAGGGTAGCTACACCCTTCAGAAAGCACATCTCGGTGTAAATAAATTCATATTCCCCTTTGTAAATTATTGCGCGACTAAAAACTCCCTCACACATACACAATAAATTCCCCAACAACCCCTGCGTATTTTTGTGATTATTCAGTAAATCACATTGCATCTCCTCCCTCCAATTACCCCCTTTTTAATTGAACCGGGAAGTGTTTTTTCGGAGGGTAGCTACACCCTTCAGAAAGCACATCTCGGTGTAAATAAATTCATATTCCCCTTTGTAAATTATTGCGCGACTAAAAACTCCCTCACACATACACAATAAATTCCCCAACAACCCCTGCGTATTTTTGTGATTATTCAGTAAATCACATTGCATCTCCTCCCTCCAATAACCCCCTTTTTAATTGAACCGGGAAGTGTTTTTTCGAAGGGTAGCTACACCCTTCAGAAAGCACATCTCGGTGTAAATAAATTCATATTCCCCTTTGTAAATTATTGCGCGACTAAAAACTCCCTCACACATACACAATAAATTCCCCAACAACCCCTGCGTATTTTTGTGATTATTCAGTAAATCACATTGCATCTCCTCCCTCCAATTACCCCCTTTTTAATTGAACCGGGAAGTGTTTTTTCGGAGGATAGCTACACCCTTCAGAAAGCACATCTCGGTGTAAATAAATTCATATTCCCCTTTGTAAATTATTGCGCGACTAAAAACTCCCTCACACATACACAATAAATTCCCCAACAACCCCTGCGTATTTTTGTGATTATTCAGTAAATCACATTGCATCTCCTCCCTCCAATTACCCCCTTTTTAATTGAACCGGGAAGTGTTTTTTCGGAGGGTAGCTACACCCTTCAGAAAGCACATCTCGGTGTAAATAAATTCATATTCCCCTTTGTAAATTATTGCGCGACTAAAAACTCCCTCACACATACACAATAAATTCCCTAACAACCCCTTTTTATTTTTGTAATTATTCAGTAAATCACATTGCATCTCCTCCCTCCAATTACCCCCTTTTTAATTGAACCGGGAAGTGTTTTTTCGGAGGGTAGCTACACCCTTCAGAAAGCACATCTCGGTGTAAATAAATTCATATTCCCCTTTGTAAATTATTGCGCGACTAAAAACTCCCTCACACATACACAATAAATTCCCCAACAACCCCTGCGTATTTTTGTGATTATTCAGTAAATCACATTGCATCTCCTCCCTCCAATAACCCCCTTTTTAATTGAACCGGGAAGTGTTTTTTCGAAGGGTAGCTACACCCTTCAGAAAGCACATCTCGGTGTAAATAAATTCATATTCCCCTTTGTAAATTATTGCGCGACTAAAAACTCCCTCACACATACACAATAAATTCCCCAACAACCCCTGCGTATTTTTGTGATTATTCAGTAAATCACATTGCATCTCCTCCCTCCAATTACCCCCTTTTTAATTGAACCGGGAAGTGTTTTTTCGGAGGGTAGCTACACCCTTCAGAAAGCACATCTCGGTGTAAATAAATTCATATTCCCCTTTGTAAATTATTGCGCGACTAAAAACTCCCTCACACATACACAATAAATTCCCCAACAACCCCTGCGTATTTTTGTGATTATTCAGTAAATCACATTGCATCTCCTCCCTCCAATAACCCCCTTTTTAATTGAACCGGGAAGTGTTTTTTCGAAGGGTAGCTACACCCTTCAGAAAGCACATCTCGGTGTAAATAAATTCATATTCCCCTTTGTAAATTATTGCGCGACTAAAAACTCCCTCACACATACACAATAAATTCCCTAACAACCCCTTTTTATTTTTGTAATTATTCAGTAAATCACATTGCATCTCCTCCCTCCAATTACCCCCTTTTTAATTGAACCGGGAAGTGTTTTTTCGGAGGGTAGCTACACCCTTCAGAAAGCACATCTCGGTGTAAATAAATTCATATTCCCCTTTGTAAATTATTGCGCGACTAAAAACTCCCTCACACATACACAATAAATTCCCCAACAACCCCTGCGTATTTTTGTGATTATTCAGTAAATCACATTGCATCTCCTCCCTCCAATTACCCCCTTTTTAATTGAACCGGGAAGTGTTTTTTCGGAGGGTAGCTACACCCTTCAGAAAGCACATCTCGGTGTAAATAAATTCATATTCCCCTTTGTAAATTATTGCGCGACTAAAAACTCCCTCACACATACACAATAAATTCCCCAACAACCCCTGCGTATTTTTGTGATTATTCAGTAAATCACATTGCATCTCCTCCCTCCAATTACCCCCTTTTTAATTGAACCGGGAAGTGTTTTTTCGGAGGGTAGCTACACCCTTCAGAAAGCACATCTCGGTGTAAATAAATTCATATTCCCCTTTGTAAATTATTGCGCGACTAAAAACTCCCTCACACATACACAATAAATTCCCCAACAACCCCTGCGTATTTTTGTGATTATTCAGTAAATCACATTGCATCTCCTCCCTCCAATTACCCCCTTTTTAATTGAACCGGGAAGTGTTTTTTCGGAGGGTAGCTACACCCTTCAGAAAGCACATCTCGGTGTAAATAAATTCATATTCCCCTTTGTAAATTATTGCGCGACTAAAAACTCCCTCACACATACACAATAAATTCCCCAACAACCCCTGCGTATTTTTGTGATTATTCAGTAAATCACATTGCATCTCCTCCCTCCAATTACCCCCTTTTTAATTGAACCGGGAAGTGTTTTTTCGGAGGGTAGCTACACCCTTCAGAAAGCACATCTCGGTGTAAATAAATTCATATTCCCCTTTGTAAATTATTGCGCGACTAAAAACTCCCTCACACATACACAATAAATTCCCCAACAACCCCTGCGTATTTTTGTGATTATTCAGTAAATCACATTGCATCTCCTCCCTCCAATTACCCCCTTTTTAATTGAACCGGGAAGTGTTTTTTCGGAGGGTAGCTACACCCTTCAGAAAGCACATCTCGGTGTAAATAAATTCATATTCCCCTTTGTAAATTATTGCGCGACTAAAAACTCCCTCACACATACACAATAAATTCCCCAACAACCCCTGCGTATTTTTGTGATTATTCAGTAAATCACATTGCATCTCCTCCCTCCAATTACCCCCTTTTTAATTGAACCGGGAAGTGTTTTTTCGGAGGGTAGCTACACCCTTCAGAAAGCACATCTCGGTGTAAATAAATTCATATTCCCCTTTGTAAATTATTGCGCGACTAAAAACTCCCTCACACATACACAATAAATTCCCCAACAACCCCTGCGTATTTTTGTGATTATTCAGTAAATCACATTGCATCTCCTCCCTCCAATTACCCCCTTTTTAATTGAACCGGGAAGTGTTTTTTCGGAGGATAGCTACACCCTTCAGAAAGCACATCTCGGTGTAAATAAATTCATATTCCCCTTTGTAAATTATTGCGCGACTAAAAACTCCCTCACACATACACAATAAATTCCCCAACAACCCCTGCGTATTTTTGTGATTATTCAGTAAATCACATTGCATCTCCTCCCTCCAATTACCCCCTTTTTAATTGAACCGGGAAGTGTTTTTTCGGAGGGTAGCTACACCCTTCAGAAAGCACATCTCGGTGTAAATAAATTCATATTCCCCTTTGTAAATTATTGCGCGACTAAAAACTCCCTCACACATACACAATAAATTCCCCAACAACCCCTGCGTATTTTTGTGATTATTCAGTAAATCACATTGCATCTCCTCCCTCCAATTACCCCCTTTTTAATTGAACCGGGAAGTGTTTTTTCGGAGGATAGCTACACCCTTCAGAAAGCACATCTCGGTGTAAATAAATTCATATTCCCCTTTGTAAATTATTGCGCGACTAAAAACTCCCTCACACATACACAATAAATTCCCCAACAACCCCTGCGTATTTTTGTGATTATTCAGTAAATCACATTGCATCTCCTCCCTCCAATTACCCCCTTTTTAATTGAACCGGGAAGTGTTTTTTCGGAGGGTAGCTACACCCTTCAGAAAGCACATCTCGGTGTAAATAAATTCATATTCCCCTTTGTAAATTATTGCGCGACTAAAAACTCCCTCACACATACACAATAAATTCCCCAACAACCCCTGCGTATTTTTGTGATTATTCAGTAAATCACATTGCATCTCCTCCCTCCAATTACCCCCTTTTTAATTGAACCGGGAAGTGTTTTTTCGGAGGGTAGCTACACCCTTCAGAAAGCACATCTCGGTGTAAATAAATTCATATTCCCCTTTGTAAATTATTGCGCGACTAAAAACTCCCTCACACATACACAATAAATTCCCCAACAACCCCTGCGTATTTTTGTGATTATTCAGTAAATCACATTGCATCTCCTCCCTCCAATTACCCCCTTTTTAATTGAACCGGGAAGTGTTTTTTCGGAGGGTAGCTACACCCTTCAGAAAGCACATCTCGGTGTAAATAAATTCATATTCCCCTTTGTAAATTATTGCGCGACTAAAAACTCCCTCACACATACACAATAAATTCCCCAACAACCCCTGCGTATTTTTGTGATTATTCAGTAAATCACATTGCATCTCCTCCCTCCAATTACCCCCTTTTTAATTGAACCGGGAAGTGTTTTTTCGGAGGGTAGCTACACCCTTCAGAAAGCACATCTCGGTGTAAATAAATTCATATTCCCCTTTGTAAATTATTGCGCGACTAAAAACTCCCTCACACATACACAATAAATTCCCCAACAACCCCTGCGTATTTTTGTGATTATTCAGTAAATCACATTGCATCTCCTCCCTCCAATTACCCCCTTTTTAATTGAACCGGGAAGTGTTTTTTCGGAGGGTAGCTACACCCTTCAGAAAGCACATCTCGGTGTAAATAAATTCATATTCCCCTTTGTAAATTATTGCGCGACTAAAAACTCCCTCACACATACACAATAAATTCCCCAACAACCCCTGCGTATTTTTGTGATTATTCAGTAAATCACATTGCATCTCCTCCCTCCAATTACCCCCTTTTTAATTGAACCGGGAAGTGTTTTTTCGGAGGGTAGCTACACCCTTCAGAAAGCACATCTCGGTGTAAATAAATTCATATTCCCCTTTGTAAATTATTGCGCGACTAAAAACTCCCTCACACATACACAATAAATTCCCCAACAACCCCTGCGTATTTTTGTGATTATTCAGTAAATCACATTGCATCTCCTCCCTCCAATTACCCCCTTTTTAATTGAACCGGGAAGTGTTTTTTCGGAGGATAGCTACACCCTTCAGAAAGCACATCTCGGTGTAAATAAATTCATATTCCCCTTTGTAAATTATTGCGCGACTAAAAACTCCCTCACACATACACAATAAATTCCCCAACAACCCCTGCGTATTTTTGTGATTATTCAGTAAATCACATTGCATCTCCTCCCTCCAATTACCCCCTTTTTAATTGAACCGGGAAGTGTTTTTTCGGAGGGTAGCTACACCCTTCAGAAAGCACATCTCGGTGTAAATAAATTCATATTCCCCTTTGTAAATTATTGCGCGACTAAAAACTCCCTCACACATACACAATAAATTCCCCAACAACCCCTGCGTATTTTTGTGATTATTCAGTAAATCACATTGCATCTCCTCCCTCCAATTACCCCCTTTTTAATTGAACCGGGAAGTGTTTTTTCGGAGGATAGCTACACCCTTCAGAAAGCACATCTCGGTGTAAATAAATTCATATTCCCCTTTGTAAATTATTGCGCGACTAAAAACTCCCTCACACATACACAATAAATTCCCCAACAACCCCTGCGTATTTTTGTGATTATTCAGTAAATCACATTGCATCTCCTCCCTCCAATTACCCCCTTTTTAATTGAACCGGGAAGTGTTTTTTCGGAGGGTAGCTACACCCTTCAGAAAGCACATCTCGGTGTAAATAAATTCATATTCCCCTTTGTAAATTATTGCGCGACTAAAAACTCCCTCACACATACACAATAAATTCCCTAACAACCCCTTTTTATTTTTGTAATTATTCAGTAAATCACATTGCATCTCCTCCCTCCAATTACCCCCTTTTTAATTGAACCGGGAAGTGTTTTTTCGGAGGGTAGCTACACCCTTCAGAAAGCACATCTCGGTGTAAATAAATTCATATTCCCCTTTGTAAATTATTGCGCGACTAAAAACTCCCTCACACATACACAATAAATTCCCCAACAACCCCTGCGTATTTTTGTGATTATTCAGTAAATCACATTGCATCTCCTCCCTCCAATAACCCCCTTTTTAATTGAACCGGGAAGTGTTTTTTCGAAGGGTAGCTACACCCTTCAGAAAGCACATCTCGGTGTAAATAAATTCATATTCCCCTTTGTAAATTATTGCGCGACTAAAAACTCCCTCACACATACACAATAAATTCCCCAACAACCCCTGCGTATTTTTGTGATTATTCAGTAAATCACATTGCATCTCCTCCCTCCAATTACCCCCTTTTTAATTGAACCGGGAAGTGTTTTTTCGGAGGGTAGCTACACCCTTCAGAAAGCACATCTCGGTGTAAATAAATTCATATTCCCCTTTGTAAATTATTGCGCGACTAAAAACTCCCTCACACATACACAATAAATTCCCCAACAACCCCTGCGTATTTTTGTGATTATTCAGTAAATCACATTGCATCTCCTCCCTCCAATAACCCCCTTTTTAATTGAACCGGGAAGTGTTTTTTCGAAGGGTAGCTACACCCTTCAGAAAGCACATCTCGGTGTAAATAAATTCATATTCCCCTTTGTAAATTATTGCGCGACTAAAAACTCCCTCACACATACACAATAAATTCCCTAACAACCCCTTTTTATTTTTGTAATTATTCAGTAAATCACATTGCATCTCCTCCCTCCAATTACCCCCTTTTTAATTGAACCGGGAAGTGTTTTTTCGGAGGGTAGCTACACCCTTCAGAAAGCACATCTCGGTGTAAATAAATTCATATTCCCCTTTGTAAATTATTGCGCGACTAAAAACTCCCTCACACATACACAATAAATTCCCCAACAACCCCTGCGTATTTTTGTGATTATTCAGTAAATCACATTGCATCTCCTCCCTCCAATTACCCCCTTTTTAATTGAACCGGGAAGTGTTTTTTCGGAGGGTAGCTACACCCTTCAGAAAGCACATCTCGGTGTAAATAAATTCATATTCCCCTTTGTAAATTATTGCGCGACTAAAAACTCCCTCACACATACACAATAAATTCCCCAACAACCCCTGCGTATTTTTGTGATTATTCAGTAAATCACATTGCATCTCCTCCCTCCAATTACCCCCTTTTTAATTGAACCGGGAAGTGTTTTTTCGGAGGGTAGCTACACCCTTCAGAAAGCACATCTCGGTGTAAATAAATTCATATTCCCCTTTGTAAATTATTGCGCGACTAAAAACTCCCTCACACATACACAATAAATTCCCCAACAACCCCTGCGTATTTTTGTGATTATTCAGTAAATCACATTGCATCTCCTCCCTCCAATTACCCCCTTTTTAATTGAACCGGGAAGTGTTTTTTCGGAGGGTAGCTACACCCTTCAGAAAGCACATCTCGGTGTAAATAAATTCATATTCCCCTTTGTAAATTATTGCGCGACTAAAAACTCCCTCACACATACACAATAAATTCCCCAACAACCCCTGCGTATTTTTGTGATTATTCAGTAAATCACATTGCATCTCCTCCCTCCAATTACCCCCTTTTTAATTGAACCGGGAAGTGTTTTTTCGGAGGGTAGCTACACCCTTCAGAAAGCACATCTCGGTGTAAATAAATTCATATTCCCCTTTGTAAATTATTGCGCGACTAAAAACTCCCTCACACATACACAATAAATTCCCCAACAACCCCTGCGTATTTTTGTGATTATTCAGTAAATCACATTGCATCTCCTCCCTCCAATTACCCCCTTTTTAATTGAACCGGGAAGTGTTTTTTCGGAGGGTAGCTACACCCTTCAGAAAGCACATCTCGGTGTAAATAAATTCATATTCCCCTTTGTAAATTATTGCGCGACTAAAAACTCCCTCACACATACACAATAAATTCCCCAACAACCCCTGCGTATTTTTGTGATTATTCAGTAAATCACATTGCATCTCCTCCCTCCAATTACCCCCTTTTTAATTGAACCGGGAAGTGTTTTTTCGGAGGGTAGCTACACCCTTCAGAAAGCACATCTCGGTGTAAATAAATTCATATTCCCCTTTGTAAATTATTGCGCGACTAAAAACTCCCTCACACATACACAATAAATTCCCTAACAACCCCTTTTTATTTTTGTAATTATTCAGTAAATCACATTGCATCTCCTCCCTCCAATTACCCCCTTTTTAATTGAACCGGGAAGTGTTTTTTCGGAGGGTAGCTACACCCTTCAGAAAGCACATCTCGGTGTAAATAAATTCATATTCCCCTTTGTAAATTATTGCGCGACTAAAAACTCCCTCACACATACACAATAAATTCCCCAACAACCCCTGCGTATTTTTGTGATTATTCAGTAAATCACATTGCATCTCCTCCCTCCAATTACCCCCTTTTTAATTGAACCGGGAAGTGTTTTTTCGGAGGGTAGCTACACCCTTCAGAAAGCACATCTCGGTGTAAATAAATTCATATTCCCCTTTGTAAATTATTGCGCGACTAAAAACTCCCTCACACATACACAATAAATTCCCCAACAACCCCTGCGTATTTTTGTGATTATTCAGTAAATCACATTGCATCTCCTCCCTCCAATTACCCCCTTTTTAATTGAACCGGGAAGTGTTTTTTCGGAGGGTAGCTACACCCTTCAGAAAGCACATCTCGGTGTAAATAAATTCATATTCCCCTTTGTAAATTATTGCGCGACTAAAAACTCCCTCACACATACACAATAAATTCCCCAACAACCCCTGCGTATTTTTGTGATTATTCAGTAAATCACATTGCATCTCCTCCCTCCAATTACCCCCTTTTTAATTGAACCGGGAAGTGTTTTTTCGGAGGGTAGCTACACCCTTCAGAAAGCACATCTCGGTGTAAATAAATTCATATTCCCCTTTGTAAATTATTGCGCGACTAAAAACTCCCTCACACATACACAATAAATTCCCCAACAACCCCTGCGTATTTTTGTGATTATTCAGTAAATCACATTGCATCTCCTCCCTCCAATTACCCCCTTTTTAATTGAACCGGGAAGTGTTTTTTCGGAGGGTAGCTACACCCTTCAGAAAGCACATCTCGGTGTAAATAAATTCATATTCCCCTTTGTAAATTATTGCGCGACTAAAAACTCCCTCACACATACACAATAAATTCCCCAACAACCCCTGCGTATTTTTGTGATTATTCAGTAAATCACATTGCATCTCCTCCCTCAATTACCCCCTTTTTAATTGAACCGGGAAGTGTTTTTTCGAAGGGTAGCTACACCCTTCAGAAAGCACATCTCGGTGTAAATAAATTCATATTCCCCTTTGTAAATTATTGCGCGACTAAAAACTCCCTCACACATACACAATAAATTCCCCAACAACCCCTGCGTATTTTTGTGATTATTCAGTAAATCACATTGCATCTCCTCCCTCCAATTACCCCCTTTTTAATTGAACCGGGAAGTGTTTTTTCGGAGGGTAGCTACACCCTTCAGAAAGCACATCTCGGTGTAAATAAATTCATATTCCCCTTTGTAAATTATTGCGCGACTAAAAACTCCCTCACACATACACAATAAATTCCCCAACAACCTCTGCGTATTTTTGTGATTATTCAGTAAATCACATTGCATCTCCTCCCTCCAATTACCCCCTTTTTAATTGAACCGGGAAGTGTTTTTTCGGAGGGTAGCTACACCCTTCAGAAAGCACATCTCGGTGTAAATAAATTCATATTCCCCTTTGTAAATTATTGCGCGACTAAAAACTCCCTCACACATACACAATAAATTCCCCAACAACCCCTGCGTATTTTTGTGATTATTCAGTAAATCACATTGCATCTCCTCCCTCCAATTACCCCCTTTTTAATTGAACCGGGAAGTGTTTTTTCGGAGGGTAGCTACACCCTTCAGAAAGCACATCTCGGTGTAAATAAATTCATATTCCCCTTTGTAAATTATTGCGCGACTAAAAACTCCCTCACACATACACAATAAATTCCCCAACAACCCCTGCGTATTTTTGTGATTATTCAGTAAATCACATTGCATCTCCTCCCTCCAATTACCCCCTTTTTAATTGAACCGGGAAGTGTTTTTTCGGAGGGTAGCTACACCCTTCAGAAAGCACATCTCGGTGTAAATAAATTCATATTCCCCTTTGTAAATTATTGCGCGACTAAAAACTCCCTCACACATACACAATAAATTCCCCAACAACCCCTGCGTATTTTTGTGATTATTCAGTAAATCACATTGCATCTCCTCCCTCCAATTACCCCCTTTTTAATTGAACCGGGAAGTGTTTTTTCGGAGGGTAGCTACACCCTTCAGAAAGCACATCTCGGTGTAAATAAATTCATATTTCCCTTTGTAAATTATTGCGCGACTAAAAACTCCCTCACACATACACAATAAATTCCCCAACAACCCCTGCGTATTTTTGTGATTATTCAGTAAATCACATTGCATCTCCTCCCTCCAATTACCCCCTTTTTAATTGAACCGGGAAGTGTTTTTTCGGAGGGTAGCTACACCCTTCAGAAAGCACATCTCGGTGTAAATAAATTCATATTCCCCTTTGTAAATTATTGCGCGACTAAAAACTCCCTCACACATACACAATAAATTCCCCAACAACCCCTGCGTATTTTTGTGATTATTCAGTAAATCACATTGCATCTCCTCCCTCCAATTACCCCCTTTTTAATTGAACCGGGAAGTGTTTTTTCGGAGGGTAGCTACACCCTTCAGAAAGCACATCTCGGTGTAAATAAATTCATATTCCCCTTTGTAAATTATTGCGCGACTAAAAACTCCCTCACACATACACAATAAATTCCCCAACAACCCCTGCGTATTTTTGTGATTATTCAGTAAATCACATTGCATCTCCTCCCTCCAATTACCCCCTTTTTAATTGAACCGGGAAGTGTTTTTTCGGAGGGTAGCTACACCCTTCAGAAAGCACATCTCGGTGTAAATAAATTCATATTTCCCTTTGTAAATTATTGCGCGACTAAAAACTCCCTCATACATACACAATAAATTCCCCAACAACCCCTGCGTATTTTTGTGATTATTCAGTAAATCACATTGCATCTCCTCCCTCCAATTACCCCCTTTTTAATTGAACCGGGAAGTGTTTTTTCGGAGGGTAGCTACACCCTTCAGAAAGCACATCTCGGTGTAAATAAATTCATATTCCCCTTTGTAAATTATTGCGCGACTAAAAACTCCCTCACACATACACAATAAATTCCCCAACAACCCCTGCGTATTTTTGTGATTATTCAGTAAATCACATTGCATCTCCTCCCTCCAATTACCCCCTTTTTAATTGAACCGGGAAGTGTTTTTTCGGAGGGTAGCTACACCCTTCAGAAAGCACATCTCGGTGTAAATAAATTCATATTCCCCTTTGTAAATTATTGCGCGACTAAAAACTCCCTCACACATACACAATAAATTCCCCAACAACCCCTGCGTATTTTTGTGATTATTCAGTAAATCACATTGCATCTCCTCCCTCCAATTACCCCCTTTTTAATTGAACCGGGAAGTGTTTTTTCGGAGGGTAGCTACACCCTTCAGAAAGCACATCTCGGTGTAAATAAATTCATATTCCCCTTTGTAAATTATTGCGCGACTAAAAACTCCCTCACACATACACAATAAATTCCCCAACAACCCCTGCGTATTTTTGTGATTATTCAGTAAATCACATTGCATCTCCTCCCTCCAATTACCCCCTTTTTAATTGAACCGGGAAGTGTTTTTTCGGAGGGTAGCTACACCCTTCAGAAAGCACATCTCGGTGTAAATAAATTCATATTCCCCTTTGTAAATTATTGCGCGACTAAAAACTCCCTCACACATACACAATAAATTCCCCAACAACCCCTGCGTATTTTTGTGATTATTCAGTAAATCACATTGCATCTCCTCCCTCCAATTACCCCCTTTTTAATTGAACCGGGAAGTGTTTTTTCGGAGGGTAGCTACACCCTTCAGAAAGCACATCTCGGTGTAAATAAATTCATATTCCCCTTTGTAAATTATTGCGCGACTAAAAACTCCCTCACACATACACAATAAATTCCCCAACAACCCCTGCGTATTTTTGTGATTATTCAGTAAATCACATTGCATCTCCTCCCTCCAATTACCCCCTTTTTAATTGAACCGGGAAGTGTTTTTTCGGAGGGTAGCTACACCCTTCAGAAAGCACATCTCGGTGTAAATAAATTCATATTCCCCTTTGTAAATTATTGCGCGACTAAAAACTCCCTCACACATACACAATAAATTCCCCAACAACCCCTGCGTATTTTTGTGATTATTCAGTAAATCACATTGCATCTCCTCCCTCCAATTACCCCCTTTTTAATTGAACCGGGAAGTGTTTTTTCGGAGGGTAGCTACACCCTTCAGAAAGCACATCTCGGTGTAAATAAATTCATATTCCCCTTTGTAAATTATTGCGCGACTAAAAACTCCCTCACACATACACAATAAATTCCCCAACAACCCCTGCGTATTTTTGTGATTATTCAGTAAATCACATTGCATCTCCTCCCTCCAATTACCCCCTTTTAAATTGAACCGGGAAGTGTTTTTTCGGAGGGTAGCTACACCCTTCAGAAAGCACATCTCGGTGTAAATAAATTCATATTCCCCTTTGTAAATTATTGCGCGACTAAAAACTCCCTCACACATACACAATAAATTCCCCAACAACCTCTGCGTATTTTTGTGATTATTCAGTAAATCACATTTCATCTCCTCCCTCCAATTACCCCCTTTTTAATTGAACCGGGAAGTGTTTTTTCGGAGGGTAGCTACACCCTTCAGAAAGCACATCTCGGTGTAAATAAATTCATATTCCCCTTTGTAAATTATTGCGCGACTAAAAACTCCCTCACACATACACAATAAATTCCCCAACAACCCCTGCGTATTTTTGTGATTATTCAGTAAATCACATTGCATGTCCTCCCTCCATTAACCCCTTTTTTAATTGAACCGGGAAGTGTTTTTTCGAAGGGTAGCTATACCCTTCAGAAAGCACATCTCGGTGTAAATAAATTCATATTCCCCTTTGTAAATTATTGCGCGACTAAAAACTCCCTCACACATACACAATAAATTCCCCAACAACCCCTGCGTATTTTTGTGATTATTCAGTAAATCACATTGCATCTCCTCCCTCCAATTACCCCCTTTTTAATTGAACCGGGAAGTGTTTTTTCGGAGGGTAGCTACACCCTTCAGAAAGCACATCTCGGTGTAAATAAATTCATATTCCCCTTTGTAAATTATTGCGCGACTAAAAACTCCCTCACACATACACAATAAATTCCCCAACAACCCCTGCGTATTTTTGTGATTATTCAGTAAATCACATTGCATCTCCTCCCTCCAATTACCCCCTTTTTAATTGAACCGGGAAGTGTTTTTTCGGAGGATAGCTACACCCTTCAGAAAGCACATCTCGGTGTAAATAAATTCATATTCCCCTTTGTAAATTATTGCGCGACTAAAAACTCCCTCACACATACACAATAAATTCCCCAACAACCCCTGCGTATTTTTGTGATTATTCAGTAAATCACATTGCATCTCCTCCCTCCAATAACCCCCTTTTTAATTGAACCGGGAAGTGTTTTTTCGAAGGGTAGCTACACCCTTCAGAAAGCACATCTCGGTGTAAATAAATTCATATTCCCCTTTGTAAATTATTGCGCGACTAAAAACTCCCTCACACATACACAATAAATTCCCCAACAACCCCTGCGTATTTTTGTGATTATTCAGTAAATCACATTGCATCTCCTCCCTCCAATTACCCCCTTTTTAATTGAACCGGGAAGTGTTTTTTCGGAGGATAGCTACACCCTTCAGAAAGCACATCTCGGTGTAAATAAATTCATATTCCCCTTTGTAAATTATTGCGCGACTAAAAACTCCCTCACACATACACAATAAATTCCCCAACAACCCCTGCGTATTTTTGTGATTATTCAGTAAATCACATTGCATCTCCTCCCTCCAATTACCCCCTTTTTAATTGAACCGGGAAGTGTTTTTTCGGAGGGTAGCTACACCCTTCAGAAAGCACATCTCGGTGTAAATAAATTCATATTCCCCTTTGTAAATTATTGCGCGACTAAAAACTCCCTCACACATACACAATAAATTCCCTAACAACCCCTTTTTATTTTTGTAATTATTCAGTAAATCACATTGCATCTCCTCCCTCCAATTACCCCCTTTTTAATTGAACCGGGAAGTGTTTTTTCGGAGGGTAGCTACACCCTTCAGAAAGCACATCTCGGTGTAAATAAATTCATATTCCCCTTTGTAAATTATTGCGCGACTAAAAACTCCCTCACACATACACAATAAATTCCCCAACAACCCCTGCGTATTTTTGTGATTATTCAGTAAATCACATTGCATCTCCTCCCTCCAATAACCCCCTTTTTAATTGAACCGGGAAGTGTTTTTTCGAAGGGTAGCTACACCCTTCAGAAAGCACATCTCGGTGTAAATAAATTCATATTCCCCTTTGTAAATTATTGCGCGACTAAAAACTCCCTCACACATACACAATAAATTCCCCAACAACCCCTGCGTATTTTTGTGATTATTCAGTAAATCACATTGCATCTCCTCCCTCCAATTACCCCCTTTTTAATTGAACCGGGAAGTGTTTTTTCGGAGGGTAGCTACACCCTTCAGAAAGCACATCTCGGTGTAAATAAATTCATATTCCCCTTTGTAAATTATTGCGCGACTAAAAACTCCCTCACACATACACAATAAATTCCCCAACAACCCCTGCGTATTTTTGTGATTATTCAGTAAATCACATTGCATCTCCTCCCTCCAATAACCCCCTTTTTAATTGAACCGGGAAGTGTTTTTTCGAAGGGTAGCTACACCCTTCAGAAAGCACATCTCGGTGTAAATAAATTCATATTCCCCTTTGTAAATTATTGCGCGACTAAAAACTCCCTCACACATACACAATAAATTCCCTAACAACCCCTTTTTATTTTTGTAATTATTCAGTAAATCACATTGCATCTCCTCCCTCCAATTACCCCCTTTTTAATTGAACCGGGAAGTGTTTTTTCGGAGGGTAGCTACACCCTTCAGAAAGCACATCTCGGTGTAAATAAATTCATATTCCCCTTTGTAAATTATTGCGCGACTAAAAACTCCCTCACACATACACAATAAATTCCCCAACAACCCCTGCGTATTTTTGTGATTATTCAGTAAATCACATTGCATCTCCTCCCTCCAATTACCCCCTTTTTAATTGAACCGGGAAGTGTTTTTTCGGAGGGTAGCTACACCCTTCAGAAAGCACATCTCGGTGTAAATAAATTCATATTCCCCTTTGTAAATTATTGCGCGACTAAAAACTCCCTCACACATACACAATAAATTCCCCAACAACCCCTGCGTATTTTTGTGATTATTCAGTAAATCACATTGCATCTCCTCCCTCCAATTACCCCCTTTTTAATTGAACCGGGAAGTGTTTTTTCGGAGGGTAGCTACACCCTTCAGAAAGCACATCTCGGTGTAAATAAATTCATATTCCCCTTTGTAAATTATTGCGCGACTAAAAACTCCCTCACACATACACAATAAATTCCCCAACAACCCCTGCGTATTTTTGTGATTATTCAGTAAATCACATTGCATCTCCTCCCTCCAATTACCCCCTTTTTAATTGAACCGGGAAGTGTTTTTTCGGAGGGTAGCTACACCCTTCAGAAAGCACATCTCGGTGTAAATAAATTCATATTCCCCTTTGTAAATTATTGCGCGACTAAAAACTCCCTCACACATACACAATAAATTCCCTAACAACCCCTTTTTATTTTTGTAATTATTCAGTAAATCACATTGCATCTCCTCCCTCCAATTACCCCCTTTTTAATTGAACCGGGAAGTGTTTTTTCGGAGGGTAGCTACACCCTTCAGAAAGCACATCTCGGTGTAAATAAATTCATATTCCCCTTTGTAAATTATTGCGCGACTAAAAACTCCCTCACACATACACAATAAATTCCCCAACAACCCCTGCGTATTTTTGTGATTATTCAGTAAATCACATTGCATCTCCTCCCTCCAATTACCCCCTTTTTAATTGAACCGGGAAGTGTTTTTTCGGAGGGTAGCTACACCCTTCAGAAAGCACATCTCGGTGTAAATAAATTCATATTCCCCTTTGTAAATTATTGCGCGACTAAAAACTCCCTCACACATACACAATAAATTCCCCAACAACCCCTGCGTATTTTTGTGATTATTCAGTAAATCACATTGCATCTCCTCCCTCCAATTACCCCCTTTTTAATTGAACCGGGAAGTGTTTTTTCGGAGGGTAGCTACACCCTTCAGAAAGCACATCTCGGTGTAAATAAATTCATATTCCCCTTTGTAAATTATTGCGCGACTAAAAACTCCCTCACACATACACAATAAATTCCCCAACAACCCCTGCGTATTTTTGTGATTATTCAGTAAATCACATTGCATCTCCTCCCTCCAATTACCCCCTTTTTAATTGAACCGGGAAGTGTTTTTTCGGAGGGTAGCTACACCCTTCAGAAAGCACATCTCGGTGTAAATAAATTCATATTCCCCTTTGTAAATTATTGCGCGACTAAAAACTCCCTCACACATACACAATAAATTCCCCAACAACCCCTGCGTATTTTTGTGATTATTCAGTAAATCACATTGCATCTCCTCCCTCCAATTACCCCCTTTTTAATTGAACCGGGAAGTGTTTTTTCGGAGGGTAGCTACACCCTTCAGAAAGCACATCTCGGTGTAAATAAATTCATATTTCCCTTTGTAAATTATTGCGCGACTAAAAACTCCCTCACACATACACAATAAATTCCCCAACAACCCCTGCGTATTTTTGTGATTATTCAGTAAATCACATTGCATCTCCTCCCTCCAATTACCCCCTTTTTAATTGAACCGGGAAGTGTTTTTTCGGAGGGTAGCTACACCCTTCAGAAAGCACATCTCGGTGTAAATAAATTCATATTCCCCTTTGTAAATTATTGCGCGACTAAAAACTCCCTCACACATACACAATAAATTCCCCAACAACCCCTGCGTATTTTTGTGATTATTCAGTAAATCACATTGCATCTCCTCCCTCCAATTACCCCCTTTTTAATTGAACCGGGAAGTGTTTTTTCGGAGGGTAGCTACACCCTTCAGAAAGCACATCTCGGTGTAAATAAATTCATATTCCCCTTTGTAAATTATTGCGCGACTAAAAACTCCCTCACACATACACAATAAATTCCCCAACAACCCCTGCGTATTTTTGTGATTATTCAGTAAATCACATTGCATCTCCTCCCTCCAATTACCCCCTTTTTAATTGAACCGGGAAGTGTTTTTTCGGAGGGTAGCTACACCCTTCAGAAAGCACATCTCGGTGTAAATAAATTCATATTCCCCTTTGTAAATTATTGCGCGACTAAAAACTCCCTCACACATACACAATAAATTCCCCAACAACCCCTGCGTATTTTTGTGATTATTCAGTAAATCACATTGCATCTCCTCCCTCCAATTACCCCCTTTTTAATTGAACCGGGAAGTGTTTTTTCGGAGGGTAGCTACACCCTTCAGAAAGCACATCTCGGTGTAAATAAATTCATATTCCCCTTTGTAAATTATTGCGCGACTAAAAACTCCCTCACACATACACAATAAATTCCCCAACAACCCCTGCGTATTTTTGTGATTATTCAGTAAATCACATTGCATCTCCTCCCTCCAATTACCCCCTTTTAAATTGAACCGGGAAGTGTTTTTTCGGAGGGTAGCTACACCCTTCAGAAAGCACATCTCGGTGTAAATAAATTCATATTCCCCTTTGTAAATTATTGCGCGACTAAAAACTCCCTCACACATACACAATAAATTCCCCAACAACCTCTGCGTATTTTTGTGATTATTCAGTAAATCACATTTCATCTCCTCCCTCCAATTACCCCCTTTTTAATTGAACCGGGAAGTGTTTTTTCGGAGGGTAGCTACACCCTTCAGAAAGCACATCTCGGTGTAAATAAATTCATATTCCCCTTTGTAAATTATTGCGCGACTAAAAACTCCCTCACACATACACAATAAATTCCCCAACAACCCCTGCGTATTTTTGTGATTATTCAGTAAATCACATTGCATGTCCTCCCTCCATTAACCCCTTTTTTAATTGAACCGGGAAGTGTTTTTTCGAAGGGTAGCTATACCCTTCAGAAAGCACATCTCGGTGTAAATAAATTCATATTCCCCTTTGTAAATTATTGCGCGACTAAAAACTCCCTCACACATACACAATAAATTCCCCAACAACCCCTGCGTATTTTTGTGATTATTCAGTAAATCACATTGCATCTCCTCCCTCCAATTACCCCCTTTTTAATTGAACCGGGAAGTGTTTTTTCGGAGGGTAGCTACACCCTTCAGAAAGCACATCTCGGTGTAAATAAATTCATATTCCCCTTTGTAAATTATTGCGCGACTAAAAACTCCCTCACACATACACAATAAATTCCCCAACAACCCCTGCGTATTTTTGTGATTATTCAGTAAATCACATTGCATCTCCTCCCTCCAATTACCCCCTTTTTAATTGAACCGGGAAGTGTTTTTTCGGAGGGTAGCTACACCCTTCAGAAAGCACATCTCGGTGTAAATAAATTCATATTCCCCTTTGTAAATTATTGCGCGACTAAAAACTCCCTCACACATACACAATAAATTCCCCAACAACCCCTGCGTATTTTTGTGATTATTCAGTAAATCACATTGCATCTCCTCCCTCCAATAACCCCCTTTTTAATTGAACCGGGAAGTGTTTTTTCGAAGGGTAGCTACACCCTTCAGAAAGCACATCTCGGTGTAAATAAATTCATATTCCCCTTTGTAAATTATTGCGCGACTAAAAACTCCCTCACACATACACAATAAATTCCCCAACAACCCCTGCGTATTTTTGTGATTATTCAGTAAATCACATTGCATCTCCTCCCTCCAATTACCCCCTTTTTAATTGAACCGGGAAGTGTTTTTTCGGAGGATAGCTACACCCTTCAGAAAGCACATCTCGGTGTAAATAAATTCATATTCCCCTTTGTAAATTATTGCGCGACTAAAAACTCCCTCACACATACACAATAAATTCCCCAACAACCCCTGCGTATTTTTGTGATTATTCAGTAAATCACATTGCATCTCCTCCCTCCAATTACCCCCTTTTTAATTGAACCGGGAAGTGTTTTTTCGGAGGGTAGCTACACCCTTCAGAAAGCACATCTCGGTGTAAATAAATTCATATTCCCCTTTGTAAATTATTGCGCGACTAAAAACTCCCTCACACATACACAATAAATTCCCTAACAACCCCTTTTTATTTTTGTAATTATTCAGTAAATCACATTGCATCTCCTCCCTCCAATTACCCCCTTTTTAATTGAACCGGGAAGTGTTTTTTCGGAGGGTAGCTACACCCTTCAGAAAGCACATCTCGGTGTAAATAAATTCATATTCCCCTTTGTAAATTATTGCGCGACTAAAAACTCCCTCACACATACACAATAAATTCCCAAACAACCCCTGCGTATTTTTGTGATTATTCAGTAAATCACATTGCATCTCCTCCCTCCAATAACCCCCTTTTTAATTGAACCGGGAAGTGTTTTTTCGAAGGGTAGCTACACCCTTCAGAAAGCACATCTCGGTGTAAATAAATTCATATTCCCCTTTGTAAATTATTGCGCGACTAAAAACTCCCTCACACATACACAATAAATTCCCCAACAACCCCTGCGTATTTTTGTGATTATTCAGTAAATCACATTGCATCTCCTCCCTCCAATTACCCCCTTTTTAATTGAACCGGGAAGTGTTTTTTCGGAGGGTAGCTACACCCTTCAGAAAGCACATCTCGGTGTAAATAAATTCATATTCCCCTTTGTAAATTATTGCGCGACTAAAAACTCCCTCACACATACACAATAAATTCCCCAACAACCCCTGCGTATTTTTGTGATTATTCAGTAAATCACATTGCATCTCCTCCCTCCAATAACCCCCTTTTTAATTGAACCGGGAAGTGTTTTTTCGAAGGGTAGCTACACCCTTCAGAAAGCACATCTCGGTGTAAATAAATTCATATTCCCCTTTGTAAATTATTGCGCGACTAAAAACTCCCTCACACATACACAATAAATTCCCTAACAACCCCTTTTTATTTTTGTAATTATTCAGTAAATCACATT
This sequence comes from Dromius quadrimaculatus, assembly GCA_963989225.1. Lineage (NCBI taxonomy): Eukaryota > Metazoa > Arthropoda > Insecta > Coleoptera > Carabidae > Dromius > Dromius quadrimaculatus. The sequence continues at coordinate 7,853,564 of OZ022329.1, forward strand.
GCATCTCCTCCCTCCAATTACCCCCTTTTTAATTGAACCGGGAAGTGTTTTTTCGGAGGGTAGCTACACCCTTCAGAAAGCACATCTCGGTGTAAATAAATTCATATTCCCCTTTGTAAATTATTGCGCGACTAAAAACTCCCTCACACATACACAATAAATTCCCCAACAACCCCTGCGTATTTTTGTGATTATTCAGTAAATCACATTGCATCTCCTCCCTCCAATTACCCCCTTTTTAATTGAACCGGGAAGTGTTTTTTCGGAGGGTAGCTACACCCTTCAGAAAGCACATCTCGGTGTGAATAAATTCATATTCCCCTTTGTAAATTATTGCGCGACTAAAAACTCCCTCACACATACACAATAAATTCCCCAACAACCCCTGCGTATTTTTGTGATTATTCAGTAAATCACATTGCATCTCCTCCCTCCAATTACCCCCTTTTTAATTGAACCGGGAAGTGTTTTTTCGGAGGGTAGCTACACCCTTCAGAAAGCACATCTCGGTGTAAAGAAATTCATATTCCCCTTTGTAAATTATTGCGCGACTAAAAACTCCCTCACACATACACAATAAATTCCCCAACAACCCCTGCGTATTTTTGTGATTATTCAGTAAATCACATTGCATCTCCTCCCTCCAATTACCCCCTTTTTAATTGAACCGGGAAGTGTTTTTTCGGAGGGTAGCTACACCCTTCAGAAAGCACATCTCGGTGTAAATAAATTCATATTCCCCTTTGTAAATTATTGCGCGACTAAAAACTCCCTCACACATACACAATAAATTCCCCAACAACCCCTGCGTATTTTTGTGATTATTCAGTAAATCACATTGCATCTCCTCCCTCCAATAACCCCCTTTTTAATTGAACCGGGAAGTGTTTTTTCGAAGGGTAGCTACACCCTTCAGAAAGCACATCTCGGTGTGAATAAATTCATATTCCCCTTTGTAAATTATTGCGCGACTAAAAACTCCCTCACACATACACAATAAATTCCCCAACAACCCCTGCGTATTTTTGTGATTATTCAGTAAATCACATTGCATCTCCTCCCTCCAATTACCCCCTTTTTAATTGAACCGGGAAGTGTTTTTTCGGAGGGTAGCTACACCCTTCAGAAAGCACATCTCGGTGTAAATAAATTCATATTCCCCTTTGTAAATTATTGCGCGACTAAAAACTCCCTCACACATACACAATAAATTCCCCAACAACCCCTGCGTATTTTTGTGATTATTCAGTAAATCACATTGCATCTCCTCCCTCCAATTACCCCCTTTTTAATTGAACCGGGAAGTGTTTTTTCGGAGGGTAGCTACACCCTTCAGAAAGCACATCTCGGTGTAAAGAAATTCATATTCCCCTTTGTAAATTATTGCGCGACTAAAAACTCCCTCACACATACACAATAAATTCCCCAACAACCCCTGCGTATTTTTGTGATTATTCAGTAAATCACATTGCATCTCCTCCCTCCAATTACCCCCTTTTTAATTGAACCGGGAAGTGTTTTTTCGGAGGGTAGCTACACCCTTCAGAAAGCACATCTCGGTGTAAATAAATTCATATTCCCCTTTGTTAATTATTGCGCGACTAAAAACTCCCTCACACATACACAATAAATTCCCCAACAACCCCTGCGTATTTTTGTGATTATTCAGTAAATCACATTGCATCTCCTCCCTCCAATTACCCCCTTTTTAATTGAACCGGGAAGTGTTTTTTCGGAGGGTAGCTACACCCTTCAGAAAGCACATCTCGGTGTAAATAAATTCATATTCCCCTTTGTAAATTATTGCGCGACTAAAAACTCCCTCACACATACACAATAAATTCCCCAACAACCCCTGCGTATTTTTGTGATTATTCAGTAAATCACATTGCATCTCCTCCCTCCAATAACCCCCTTTTTAATTGAACCGGGAAGTGTTTTTTCGAAGGGTAGCTACACCCTTCAGAAAGCACATCTCGGTGTGAATAAATTCATATTCCCCTTTGTAAATTATTGCGCGACTAAAAACTCCCTCACACATACACAATAAATTCCCCAACAACCCCTGCGTATTTTTGTGATTATTCAGTAAATCACATTGCATCTCCTCCCTCCAATTACCCCCTTTTTAATTGAACCGGGAAGTGTTTTTTCGGAGGGTAGCTACACCCTTCAGAAAGCACATCTCGGTGTAAATAAATTCATATTCCCCTTTGTAAATTATTGCGCGACTAAAAACTCCCTCACACATACACAATAAATTCCCCAACAACCCCTGCGTATTTTTGTGATTATTCAGTAAATCACATTGCATCTCCTCCCTCCAATAACCCCCTTTTTAATTGAACCGGGAAGTGTTTTTTCGAAGGGTAGCTACACCCTTCAGAAAGCACATCTCGGTGTAAATAAATTCATATTCCCCTTTGTAAATTATTGCGCGACTAAAAACTCCCTCACACATACACAATAAATTCCCCAACAACCCCTGCGTATTTTTGTGATTATTCAGTAAATCACATTGCATCTCCTCCCTCCAATTACCCCCTTTTTAATTGAACCGGGAAGTGTTTTTTCGGAGGGTAGCTACACCCTTCAGAAAGCACATCTCGGTGTAAATAAATTCATATTCCCCTTTGTAAATTATTGCGCGACTAAAAACTCCCTCACACATACACAATAAATTCCCCAACAACCCCTGCGTATTTTTGTGATTATTCAGTAAATCACATTGCATCTCCTCCCTCCAATTACCCCCTTTTTAATTGAACCGGGAAGTGTTTTTTCGGAGGGTAGCTACACCCTTCAGAAAGCACATCTCGGTGTAAATAAATTCATATTCCCCTTTGTAAATTATTGCGCGACTAAAAACTCCCTCACACATACACAATAAATTCCCTAACAACCCCTTTTTATTTTTGTAATTATTCAGTAAATCACATTGCATCTCCTCCCTCCAATTACCCCCTTTTTAATTGAACCGGGAAGTGTTTTTTCGGAGGGTAGCTACACCCTTCAGAAAGCACATCTCAGTGTAAAGAAATTCATATTCCCCTTTGTAAATTATTGCGCGACTAAAAACTCCCTCACACATACACAATAAATTCCCCAACAACCCCTGCGTATTTTTGTGATTATTCAGTAAATCACATTGCATCTCCTCCCTCCAATTACCCCCTTTTTAATTGAACCGGGAAGTGTTTTTTCGGAGGGTAGCTACACCCTTCAGAAAGCACATCTCGGTGTAAATAAATTCATATTCCCCTTTGTAAATTATTGCGCGACTAAAAACTCCCTCACACATACACAATAAATTCCCCAACAACCCCTGCGTATTTTTGTGATTATTCAGTAAATCACATTGCATCTCCTCCCTCCAATTACCCCCTTTTTAATTGAACCGGGAAGTGTTTTTTCGGAGGGTAGCTACACCCTTCAGAAAGCACATCTCGGTGTAAATAAATTCATATTCCCCTTTGTAAATTATTGCGCGACTAAAAACTCCCTCACACATACACAATAAATTCCCCAACAACCCCTGCGTATTTTTGTGATTATTCAGTAAATCACATTGCATCTCCTCCCTCCAATTACCCCCTTTTTAATTGAACCGGGAAGTGTTTTTTCGGAGGGTAGCTACACCCTTCAGAAAGCACATCTCGGTGTAAATAAATTCATATTCCCCTTTGTAAATTATTGCGCGACTAAAAACTCCCTCACACATACACAATAAATTCCCCAACAACCCCTGCGTATTTTTGTGATTATTCAGTAAATCACATTGCATCTCCTCCCTCCAATTACCCCCTTTTTAATTGAACCGGGAAGTGTTTTTTCGGAGGGTAGCTACACCCTTCAGAAAGCACATCTCGGTGTAAATAAATTCATATTCCCCTTTGTAAATTATTGCGCGACTAAAAACTCCCTCACACATACACAATAAATTCCCCAACAACCCCTGCGTATTTTTGTGATTATTCAGTAAATCACATTGCATCTCCTCCCTCCAATTACCCCCTTTTTAATTGAACCGGGAAGTGTTTTTTTCGGAGGGTAGCTACACCCTTCAGAAAGCACATCTCGGTGTAAATAAATTCATATTCCCCTTTGTAAATTATTGCGCGACTAAAAACTCCCTCACACATACACAATAAATTCCCCAACAACCCCTGCGTATTTTTGTGATTATTCAGTAAATCACATTGCATCTCCTCCCTCCAATTACCCCCTTTTTAATTGAACCGGGAAGTGTTTTTTCGGAGGGTAGCTACACCCTTCAGAAAGCACATCTTGGTGTAAATAAATTCATATTCCCCTTTGTAAATTATTGCGCGACTAAAAACTCCCTCACACATACACAATAAATTCCCCAACAACCCCTGCGTATTTTTGTGATTATTCAGTAAATCACATTGCATCTCCTCCCTCCAATTACCCCCTTTTTAATTGAACCGGGAAGTGTTTTTTCGGAGGGTAGCTACACCCTTAAGAAAGCACATCTCGGTGTAAATAAATTCATATTCCCCTTTGTAAATTATTGCGCGACTAAAAACTCCCTCACACATACACAATAAATTCCCCAACAACCCCCTGCGTATTTTTGTGATTATTCAGTAAATCACATTGCATCTCCTCCCTCCAATTACCCCCTTTTTAATTGAACCGGGAAGTGTTTTTTCGGAGGGTAGCTACACCCTTCAGAAAGCACATCTCGGTGTAAATAAATTCATATTCCCCTTTGTAAATTATTGCGCGACTAAAAACTCCCTCACACATACACAATAAATTCCCTAACAACCCCTTTTTATTTTTGTAATTATCCAGTAAATCACATTGCATCTCCTCCCTCCAATTACCCCCCTTTTTAATTGAACCGGGAAGTGTTTTTTCGGAGGGTAGCTACACCCTTCAGAAAGCACATCTCAGTGTAAAGAAATTCATATTCCCCTTTGTAAATTATTGCGCGACTAAAAACTCCCTCACACATACACAATAAATTCCCCAACAACCCCTGCGTATTTTTGTGATTATTCAGTAAATCACATTGCATCTCCTCCCTCCAATTACCCCCTTTTTAATTGAACCGGGAAGTGTTTTTTCGGAGGGTAGCTACACCCTTCAGAAAGCACATCTCGGTGTAAATAAATTCATATTCCCCTTTGTAAATTATTGCGCGACTAAAAACTCCCTCACACATACACAATAAATTCCCCAACAACCCCTGCGTATTTTTGTGATTATTCAGTAAATCACATTGCATCTCCTCCCTCCAATTACCCCCTTTTTAATTGAACCGGGAAGTGTTTTTTCGGAGGGTAGCTACACCCTTCAGAAAGCACATCTCGGTGTAAATAAATTCATATTCCCCTTTGTAAATTATTGCGCGACTAAAAACTCCCTCACACATACACAATAAATTCCCCAACAACCCCTGCGTATTTTTGTGATTATTCAGTAAATCACATTGCATCTCCTCCCTCCAATTACCCCCTTTTTAATTGAACCGGGAAGTGTTTTTTCGGAGGGTAGCTACACCCTTCAGAAAGCACATCTCGGTGTAAATAAATTCATATTCCCCTTTGTAAATTATTGCGCGACTAAAAACTCCCTCACACATACACAATAAATTCCCCAACAACCCCTGCGTATTTTTGTGATTATTCAGTAAATCACATTGCATCTCCTCCCTCCAATTACCCCCTTTTTAATTGAACCGGGAAGTGTTTTTTCGGAGGGTAGCTACACCCTTCAGAAAGCACATCTCGGTGTAAATAAATTCATATTCCCCTTTGTAAATTATTGCGCGACTAAAAACTCCCTCACACATACACAATAAATTCCCCAACAACCCCTGCGTATTTTTGTGATTATTCAGTAAATCACATTGCATCTCCTCCCTCCAATTACCCCCTTTTTAATTGAACCAGGAAGTGTTTTTTCGGAGGGTAGCTACACCCTTCAGAAAGCACATCTCGGTGTAAATAAATTCATATTCCCCTTTGTAAATTATTGCGCGACTAAAAACTCCCTCACACATACACAATAAATTCCCCAACAACCCCTGCGTATTTTTGTGATTATTCAGTAAATCACATTGCATCTCCTCCCTCCAATTACCCCCTTTTTAATTGAACCGGGAAGTGTTTTTTCGGAGGGTAGCTACACCCTTCAGAAAGCACATCTCGGTGTAAATAAATTCATATTCCCCTTTGTAAATTATTGCGCGACTAAAAACTCCCTCACACATACACAATAAATTCCCCAACAACCCCTGCGTATTTTTGTGATTATTCAGTAAATCACATTGCATCTCCTCCCTCCAATTACCCCCTTTTTAATTGAACCGGGAAGTGTTTTTTCGGAGGGTAGCTACACCCTTCAGAAAGCACATCTCGGTGTAAATAAATTCATATTCCCCTTTGTAAATTATTGCGCGACTAAAAACTCCCTCACACATACACAATAAATTACCCAACAACCCCTGCGTATTTTTGTGATTATTCAGTAAATCACATTGCATCTCCTCCCTCCAATTACCCCCTTTTTAATTGAACCGGGAAGTGTTTTTTCGGAGGGTAGCTACACCCTTCAGAAAGCACATCTCGGTGTGAATAAATTCATATTCCCCTTTGTAAATTATTGCGCGACTAAAAACTCCCTCACACATACACAATAAATTCCCCAACAACCCCTGCGTATTTTTGTGATTATTCAGTAAATCACATTGCATCTCCTCCCTCCAATTACCCCCTTTTTAATTGAACCGGGAAGTGTTTTTTCGGAGGGTAGCTACACCCTTCAGAAAGCACATCTCGGTGTAAATAAATTCATATTCCCCTTTGTAAATTATTGCGCGACTAAAAACTCCCTCACACATACACAATAAATTCCCCAACAACCCCTGCGTATTTTTGTGATTATTCAGTAAATCACATTGCATCTCCTCCCTCCAATTACCCCCTTTTTAATTGAACCGGGAAGTGTTTTTTCGGAGGGTAGCTACACCCTTCAGAAAGCACATCTCGGTGTGAATAAATTCATATTCCCCTTTGTAAATTATTGCGCGACTAAAAACTCCCTCACACATACACAATAAATTCCCCAACAACCCCTGCGTATTTTTGTGATTATTCAGTAAATCACATTGCATCTCCTCCCTCCAATTACCCCCTTTTTAATTGAACCGGGAAGTGTTTTTTCGGAGGGTAGCTACACCCTTCAGAAAGCACATCTCGGTGTAAATAAATTCATATTCCCCTTTGTAAATTATTGCGCGACTAAAAACTCCCTCACACATACACAATAAATTCCCCAACAACCCCTGCGTATTTTTGTGATTATTCAGTAAATCACATTGCATCTCCTCCCTCCAATTACCCCCTTTTTAATTGAACCGGGAAGTGTTTTTTCGGAGGGTAGCTACACCCTTCAGAAAGCACATCTCGGTGTAAATAAATTCATATTCCCCTTTGTAAATTATTGCGCGACTAAAAACTCCCTCACACATACACAATAAATTCCCCAACAACCCCTGCGTATTTTTGTGATTATTCAGTAAATCACATTGCATCTCCTCCCTCCAATTACCCCCTTTTTAATTGAACCGGGAAGTGTTTTTTCGGAGGGTAGCTACACCCTTCAGAAAGCACATCTCGGTGTGAATAAATTCATATTCCCCTTTGTAAATTATTGCGCGACTAAAAACTCCCTCACACATACACAATAAATTCCCCAACAACCCCTGCGTATTTTTGTGATTATTCAGTAAATCACATTGCATCTCCTCCCTCCAATTACCCCCTTTTTAATTGAACCGGGAAGTGTTTTTTCGGAGGGTAGCTACACCCTTCAGAAAGCACATCTCGGTGTAAATAAATTCATATTCCCCTTTGTAAATTATTGCGCGACTAGAAACTCCCTCACACATACACAATAAATTCCCCAACAACCCCTGCGTATTTTTGTGATTATTCAGTAAATCACATTGCATCTCCTCCCTCCAATTACCCCCTTTTTAATTGAACCGGGAAGTGTTTTTTCGGAGGGTAGCTACACCCTTCAGAAAGCACATCTCGGTGTGAATAAATTCATATTCCCCTTTGTAAATTATTGCGCGACTAAAAACTCCCTCACACATACACAATAAATTCCCCAACAACCCCTGCGTATTTTTGTGATTATTCAGTAAATCACATTGCATCTCCTCCCTCCAATTACCCCCTTTTTAATTGAACCGGGAAGTGTTTTTTCGGAGGGTAGCTACACCCTTCAGAAAGCACATCTCGGTGTAAATAAATTCATATTCCCCTTTGTAAATTATTGCGCGACTAAAAACTCCCTCACACATACACAATAAATTCCCCAACAACCCCTGCGTATTTTTGTGATTATTCAGTAAATCACATTGCATCTCCTCCCTCCAATTACCCCCTTTTTAATTGAACCGGGAAGTGTTTTTTCGGAGGGTAGCTACACCCTTCAGAAAGCACATCTCGGTGTGAATAAATTCATATTCCCCTTTGTAAATTATTGCGCGACTAAAAACTCCCTCACACATACACAATAAATTCCCCAACAACCCCTGCGTATTTTTGTGATTATTCAGTAAATCACATTGCATCTCCTCCCTCCAATTACCCCCTTTTTAATTGAACCGGGAAGTGTTTTTTCGGAGGGTAGCTACACCCTTCAGAAAGCACATCTCGGTGTAAATAAATTCATATTCCCCTTTGTAAATTATTGCGCGACTAAAAACTCCCTCACACATACACAATAAATTCCCCAACAACCCCTGCGTATTTTTGTGATTATTCAGTAAATCACATTGCATCTCCTCCCTCCAATTACCCCCTTTTTAATTGAACCGGGAAGTGTTTTTTCGGAGGGTAGCTACACCCTTCAGAAAGCACATCTCGGTGTGAATAAATTCATATTCCCCTTTGTAAATTATTGCGCGACTAAAAACTCCCTCACACATACACAATAAATTCCCCAACAACCCCTGCGTATTTTTGTGATTATTCAGTAAATCACATTGCATCTCCTCCCTCCAATTACCCCCTTTTTAATTGAACCGGGAAGTGTTTTTTCGGAGGGTAGCTACACCCTTCAGAAAGCACATCTCGGTGTAAATAAATTCATATTCCCCTTTGTAAATTATTGCGCGACTAAAAACTCCCTCACACATACACAATAAATTCCCCAACAACCCCTGCGTATTTTTGTGATTATTCAGTAAATCACATTGCATCTCCTCCCTCCAATTACCCCCTTTTTAATTGAACCGGGAAGTGTTTTTTCGGAGGGTAGCTACACCCTTCAGAAAGCACATCTCGGTGTAAATAAATTCATATTCCCCTTTGTAAATTATTGCGCGACTAAAAACTCCCTCACACATACACAATAAATTCCCCAACAACCCCTGCGTATTTTTGTGATTATTCAGTAAATCACATTGCATCTCCTCCCTCCAATTACCCCCTTTTTAATTGAACCGGGAAGTGTTTTTTCGGAGGGTAGCTACACCCTTCAGAAAGCACATCTCGGTGTAAATAAATTCATATTCCCCTTTGTAAATTATTGCGCGACTAAAAACTCCCTCACACATACACAATAAATTCCCCAACAACCCCTGCGTATTTTTGTGATTATTCAGTAAATCACATTGCATCTCCTCCCTCCAATTACCCCCTTTTTAATTGAACCGGGAAGTGTTTTTTCGGAGGGTAGCTACACCCTTCAGAAAGCACATCTCGGTGTAAATAAATTCATATTCCCCTTTGTAAATTATTGCGCGACTAAAAACTCCCTCACACATACACAATAAATTCCCCAACAACCCCTGCGTATTTTTGTGATTATTCAGTAAATCACATTGCATCTCCTCCCTCCAATTACCCCCTTTTTAATTGAACCGGGAAGTGTTTTTTCGGAGGGTAGCTACACCCTTCAGAAAGCACATCTCGGTGTAAATAAATTCATATTCCCCTTTGTAAATTATTGCGCGACTAAAAACTCCCTCACACATACACAATAAATTCCCCAACAACCCCTGCGTATTTTTGTGATTATTCAGTAAATCACATTGCATCTCCTCCCTCCAATTACCCCCTTTTTAATTGAACCGGGAAGTGTTTTTTCGGAGGGTAGCTACACCCTTCAGAAAGCACATCTCGGTGTAAATAAATTCATATTCCCCTTTGTAAATTATTGCGCGACTAAAAACTCCCTCACACATACACAATAAATTCCCCAACAACCCCTGCGTATTTTTGTGATTATTCAGTAAATCACATTGCATCTCCTCCCTCCAATTACCCCCTTTTTAATTGAACCGGGAAGTGTTTTTTCGGAGGGTAGCTACACCCTTCAGAAAGCACATCTCGGTGTAAATAAATTCATATTCCCCTTTGTAAATTATTGCGCGACTAAAAACTCCCTCACACATACACAATAAATTCCCCAACAACCCCTGCGTATTTTTGTGATTATTCAGTAAATCACATTGCATCTCCTCCCTCCAATTACCCCCTTTTTAATTGAACCGGGAAGTGTTTTTTCGGAGGGTAGCTACACCCTTCAGAAAGCACATCTCGGTGTAAATAAATTCATATTCCCCTTTGTAAATTATTGCGCGACTAAAAACTCCCTCACACATACACAATAAATTCCCCAACAACCCCTGCGTATTTTTGTGATTATTCAGTAAATCACATTGCATCTCCTCCCTCCAATTACCCCCTTTTTAATTGAACCGGGAAGTGTTTTTTCGGAGGGTAGCTACACCCTTCAGAAAGCACATCTCGGTGTGAATAAATTCATATTCCCCTTTGTAAATTATTGCGCGACTAAAAACTCCCTCACACATACACAATAAATTCCCCAACAACCCCTGCGTATTTTTGTGATTATTCAGTAAATCACATTGCATCTCCTCCCTCCAATTACCCCCTTTTTAATTGAACCGGGAAGTGTTTTTTCGGAGGGTAGCTACACCCTTCAGAAAGCACATCTCGGTGTAAATAAATTCATATTCCCCTTTGTAAATTATTGCGCGACTAAAAACTCCCTCACACATACACAATAAATTCCCCAACAACCCCTGCGTATTTTTGTGATTATTCAGTAAATCACATTGCATCTCCTCCCTCCAATTACCCCCTTTTTAATTGAACCGGGAAGTGTTTTTTCGGAGGGTAGCTACACCCTTCAGAAAGCACATCTCGGTGTGAATAAATTCATATTCCCCTTTGTAAATTATTGCGCGACTAAAAACTCCCTCACACATACACAATAAATTCCCCAACAACCCCTGCGTATTTTTGTGATTATTCAGTAAATCACATTGCATCTCCTCCCTCCAATTACCCCCTTTTTAATTGAACCGGGAAGTGTTTTTTCGGAGGGTAGCTACACCCTTCAGAAAGCACATCTCGGTGTAAATAAATTCATATTCCCCTTTGTAAATTATTGCGCGACTAAAAACTCCCTCACACATACACAATAAATTCCCCAACAACCCCTGCGTATTTTTGTGATTATTCAGTAAATCACATTGCATCTCCTCCCTCCAATTACCCCCTTTTTAATTGAACCGGGAAGTGTTTTTTCGGAGGGTAGCTACACCCTTCAGAAAGCACATCTCGGTGTAAATAAATTCATATTCCCCTTTGTAAATTATTGCGCGACTAAAAACTCCCTCACACATACACAATAAATTCCCCAACAACCCCTGCGTATTTTTGTGATTATTCAGTAAATCACATTGCATCTCCTCCCTCCAATTACCCCCTTTTTAATTGAACCGGGAAGTGTTTTTTCGGAGGGTAGCTACACCCTTCAGAAAGCACATCTCGGTGTGAATAAATTCATATTCCCCTTTGTAAATTATTGCGCGACTAAAAACTCCCTCACACATACACAATAAATTCCCCAACAACCCCTGCGTATTTTTGTGATTATTCAGTAAATCACATTGCATCTCCTCCCTCCAATTACCCCCTTTTTAATTGAACCGGGAAGTGTTTTTTCGGAGGGTAGCTACACCCTTCAGAAAGCACATCTCGGTGTAAATAAATTCATATTCCCCTTTGTAAATTATTGCGCGACTAAAAACTCCCTCACACATACACAATAAATTCCCCAACAACCCCTGCGTATTTTTGTGATTATTCAGTAAATCACATTGCATCTCCTCCCTCCAATTACCCCCTTTTTAATTGAACCGGGAAGTGTTTTTTTGGAGGGTAGCTACACCCTTCAGAAAGCACATCTCGGTGTAAATAAATTCATATTCCCCTTTGTAAATTATTGCGCGACTAAAAACTCCCTCACACATACACAATAAATTCCCCAACAACCCCTGCGTATTTTTGTGATTATTCAGTAAATCACATTGCATCTCCTCCCTCCAATTACCCCCTTTTTAATTGAACCGGGAAGTGTTTTTTCGGAGGGTAGCTACACCCTTCAGAAAGCACATCTCGGTGTAAATAAATTCATATTCCCCTTTGTAAATTATTGCGCGACTAAAAACTCCCTCACACATACACAATAAATTCCCCAACAACCCCTGCGTATTTTTGTGATTATTCAGTAAATCACATTGCATCTCCTCCCTCCAATTACCCCCTTTTTAATTGAACCGGGAAGTGTTTTTTCGGAGGGTAGCTACACCCTTCAGAAAGCACATCTCGGTGTAAATAAATTCATATTCCCCTTTGTAAATTATTGCGCGACTAAAAACTCCCTCACACATACACAATAAATTCCCCAACAACCCCTGCGTATTTTTGTGATTATTCAGTAAATCACATTGCATCTCCTCCCTCCAATTACCCCCTTTTTAATTGAACCGGGAAGTGTTTTTTCGGAGGGTAGCTACACCCTTCAGAAAGCACATCTCGGTGTAAATAAATTCATATTCCCCTTTGTAAATTATTGCGCGACTAAAAACTCCCTCACACATACACAATAAATTCCCCAACAACCCCTGCGTATTTTTGTGATTATTCAGTAAATCACATTGCATCTCCTCCCTCCAATTACCCCCTTTTTAATTGAACCGGGAAGTGTTTTTTCGGAGGGTAGCTACACCCTTCAGAAAGCACATCTCGGTGTAAATAAATTCATATTCCCCTTTGTAAATTATTGCGCGACTAAAAACTCCCTCACACATACACAATAAATTCCCCAACAACCCCTGCGTATTTTTGTGATTATTCAGTAAATCACATTGCATCTCCTCCCTCCAATTACCCCCTTTTTAATTGAACCGGGAAGTGTTTTTTCGGAGGGTAGCTACACCCTTCAGAAAGCACATCTCGGTGTGAATAAATTCATATTCCCCTTTGTAAATTATTGCGCGACTAAAAACTCCCTCACACATACACAATAAATTCCCCAACAACCCCTGCGTATTTTTGTGATTATTCAGTAAATCACATTGCATCTCCTCCCTCCAATTACCCCCTTTTTAATTGAACCGGGAAGTGTTTTTTCGGAGGGTAGCTACACCCTTCAGAAAGCACATCTCGGTGTAAATAAATTCATATTCCCCTTTGTAAATTATTGCGCGACTAAAAACTCCCTCACACATACACAATAAATTCCCCAACAACCCCTGCGTATTTTTGTGATTATTCAGTAAATCACATTGCATCTCCTCCCTCCAATTACCCCCTTTTTAATTGAACCGGGAAGTGTTTTTTCGGAGGGTAGCTACACCCTTCAGAAAGCACATCTCGGTGTGAATAAATTCATATTCCCCTTTGTAAATTATTGCGCGACTAAAAACTCCCTCACACATACACAATAAATTCCCCAACAACCCCTGCGTATTTTTGTGATTATTCAGTAAATCACATTGCATCTCCTCCCTCCAATTACCCCCTTTTTAATTGAACCGGAAAGTGTTTTTTCGGAGGGTAGCTACACCCTTCAGAAAGCACATCTCGGTGTAAATAAATTCATATTCCCCTTTGTAAATTATTGCGCGACTAAAAACTCCCTCACACATACACAATAAATTCCCCAACAACCCCTGCGTATTTTTGTGATTATTCAGTAAATCACATTGCATCTCCTCCCTCCAATTACCCCCTTTTTAATTGAACCGGGAAGTGTTTTTTCGGAGGGTAGCTACACCCTTCAGAAAGCACATCTCGGTGTAAATAAATTCATATTCCCCTTTGTAAATTATTGCGCGACTAAAAACTCCCTCACACATACACAATAAATTCCCCAACAACCCCTGCGTATTTTTGTGATTATTCAGTAAATCACATTGCATCTCCTCCCTCCAATTACCCCCTTTTTAATTGAACCGGGAAGTGTTTTTTCGGAGGGTAGCTACACCCTTCAGAAAGCACATCTCGGTGTAAATAAATTCATATTCCCCTTTGTAAATTATTGCGCGACTAAAAACTCCCTCACACATACACAATAAATTCCCCAACAACCCCTGCGTATTTTTGTGATTATTCAGTAAATCACATTGCATCTCCTCCCTCCAATTACCCCCTTTTTAATTGAACCGGGAAGTGTTTTTTCGGAGGGTAGCTACACCCTTCAGAAAGCACATCTCGGTGTAAATAAATTCATATTCCCCTTTGTAAATTATTGCGCGACTAAAAACTCCCTCACACATACACAATAAATTCCCCAACAACCCCTGCGTATTTTTGTGATTATTCAGTAAATCACATTGCATCTCCTCCCTCCAATTACCCCCTTTTTAATTGAACCGGGAAGTGTTTTTTCGGAGGGTAGCTACACCCTTCAGAAAGCACATCTCGGTGTAAATAAATTCATATTCCCCTTTGTAAATTATTGCGCGACTAAAAACTCCCTCACACATACACAATAAATTCCCCAACAACCCCTGCGTATTTTTGTGATTATTCAGTAAATCACATTGCATCTCCTCCCTCCAATTACCCCCTTTTTAATTGAACCGGGAAGTGTTTTTTCGGAGGGTAGCTACACCCTTCAGAAAGCACATCTCGGTGTAAATAAATTCATATTCCCCTTTGTAAATTATTGCGCGACTAAAAACTCCCTCACACATACACAATAAATTCCCCAACAACCCCTGCGTATTTTTGTGATTATTCAGTAAATCACATTGCATCTCCTCCCTCCAATTACCCCCTTTTTAATTGAACCGGGAAGTGTTTTTTCGGAGGGTAGCTACACCCTTCAGAAAGCACATCTCGGTGTAAATAAATTCATATTCCCCTTTGTAAATTATTGCGCGACTAAAAACTCCCTCACACATACACAATAAATTCCCCAACAACCCCTGCGTATTTTTGTGATTATTCAGTAAATCACATTGCATCTCCTCCCTCCAATTACCCCCTTTTTAATTGAACCGGGAAGTGTTTTTTCGGAGGGTAGCTACACCCTTCAGAAAGCACATCTCGGTGTAAATAAATTCATATTCCCCTTTGTAAATTATTGCGCGACTAAAAACTCCCTCACACATACACAATAAATTCCCCAACAACCCCTGCGTATTTTTGTGATTATTCAGTAAATCACATTGCATCTCCTCCCTCCAATTACCCCCTTTTTAATTGAACCGGGAAGTGTTTTTTCGGAGGGTAGCTACACCCTTCAGAAAGCACATCTCGGTGTAAATAAATTCATATTCCCCTTTGTAAATTATTGCGCGACTAAAAACTCCCTCACACATACACAATAAATTCCCCAACAACCCCTGCGTATTTTTGTGATTATTCAGTAAATCACATTGCATCTCCTCCCTCCAATTACCCCCTTTTTAATTGAACCGGGAAGTGTTTTTTCGGAGGGTAGCTACACCCTTCAGAAAGCACATCTCGGTGTAAATAAATTCATATTCCCCTTTGTAAATTATTGCGCGACTAAAAACTCCCTCACACATACACAATAAATTCCTCAACAACCCCTGCGTATTTTTGTGATTATTCAGTAAATCACATTGCATCTCCTCCCTCCAATTACCCCCTTTTTAATTGAACCGGGAAGTGTTTTTTCGGAGGGTAGCTACACCCTTCAGAAAGCACATCTCGGTGTAAATAAATTCATATTCCCCTTTGTAAATTATTGCGCGACTAAAAACTCCCTCACACATACACAATAAATTCCCCAACAACCCCTGCGTATTTTTGTGATTATTCAGTAAATCACATTGCATCTCCTCCCTCCAATTACCCCCTTTTTAATTGAACCGGGAAGTGTTTTTTCGGAGGGTAGCTACACCCTTCAGAAAGCACATCTCGGTGTAAATAAATTCATATTCCCCTTTGTAAATTATTGCGCGACTAAAAACTCCCTCACACATACACAATAAATTCCCCAACAACCCCTGCGTATTTTTGTGATTATTCAGTAAATCACATTGCATCTCCTCCCTCCAATTACCCCCTTTTTAATTGAACCGGGAAGTGTTTTTTCGGAGGGTAGCTACACCCTTCAGAAAGCACATCTCGGTGTAAATAAATTCATATTCCCCTTTGTAAATTATTGCGCGACTAAAAACTCCCTCACACATACACAATAAATTCCCCAACAACCCCTGCGTATTTTTGTGATTATTCAGTAAATCACATTGCATCTCCTCCCTCCAATTACCCCCTTTTTAATTGAACCGGGAAGTGTTTTTTCGGAGGGTAGCTACACCCTTCAGAAAGCACATCTCGGTGTAAATAAATTCATATTCCCCTTTGTAAATTATTGCGCGACTAAAAACTCCCTCACACATACACAATAAATTCCCCAACAACCCCTGCGTATTTTTGTGATTATTCAGTAAATCACATTGCATCTCCTCCCTCCAATTACCCCCTTTTTAATTGAACCGGGAAGTGTTTTTTCGGAGGGTAGCTACACCCTTCAGAAAGCACATCTCGGTGTAAATAAATTCATATTCCCCTTTGTAAATTATTGCGCGACTAAAAACTCCCTCACACATACACAATAAATTCCCCAACAACCCCTGCGTATTTTTGTGATTATTCAGTAAATCACATTGCATCTCCTCCCTCCAATTACCCCCTTTTTAATTGAACCGGGAAGTGTTTTTTCGGAGGGTAGCTACACCCTTCAGAAAGCACATCTCGGTGTAAATAAATTCATATTCCCCTTTGTAAATTATTGCGCGACTAAAAACTCCCTCACACATACACAATAAATTCCCCAACAACCCCTGCGTATTTTTGTGATTATTCAGTAAATCACATTGCATCTCCTCCCTCCAATTACCCCCTTTTTAATTGAACCGGGAAGTGTTTTTTCGGAGGGTAGCTACACCCTTCAGAAAGCACATCTCGGTGTAAATAAATTCATATTCCCCTTTGTAAATTATTGCGCGACTAAAAACTCCCTCACACATACACAATAAATTCCCCAACAACCCCTGCGTATTTTTGTGATTATTCAGTAAATCACATTGCATCTCCTCCCTCCAATTACCCCCTTTTTAATTGAACCGGGAAGTGTTTTTTCGGAGGGTAGCTACACCCTTCAGAAAGCACATCTCGGTGTAAATAAATTCATATTCCCCTTTGTAAATTATTGCGCGACTAAAAACTCCCTCACACATACACAATAAATTCCCCAACAACCCCTGCGTATTTTTGTGATTATTCAGTAAATCACATTGCATCTCCTCCCTCCAATTACCCCCTTTTTAATTGAACCGGGAAGTGTTTTTTCGGAGGGTAGCTACACCCTTCAGAAAGCACATCTCGGTGTGAATAAATTCATATTCCCCTTTGTAAATTATTGCGCGACTAAAAACTCCCTCACACATACACAATAAATTCCCCAACAACCCCTGCGTATTTTTGTGATTATTCAGTAAATCACATTGCATCTCCTCCCTCCAATTACCCCCTTTTTAATTGAACCGGGAAGTGTTTTTTCGGAGGGTAGCTACACCCTTCAGAAAGCACATCTCGGTGTAAATAAATTCATATTCCCCTTTGTAAATTATTGCGCGACTAAAAACTCCCTCACACATACACAATAAATTCCCCAACAACCCCTGCGTATTTTTGTGATTATTCAGTAAATCACATTGCATCTCCTCCCTCCAATTACCCCCTTTTTAATTGAACCGGGAAGTGTTTTTTCGGAGGGTAGCTACACCCTTCAGAAAGCACATCTCGGTGTGAATAAATTCATATTCCCCTTTGTAAATTATTGCGCGACTAAAAACTCCCTCACACATACACAATAAATTCCCCAACAACCCCTGCGTATTTTTGTGATTATTCAGTAAATCACATTGCATCTCCTCCCTCCAATTACCCCCTTTTTAATTGAACCGGGAAGTGTTTTTTCGGAGGGTAGCTACACCCTTCAGAAAGCACATCTCGGTGTAAATAAATTCATATTCCCCTTTGTAAATTATTGCGCGACTAAAAACTCCCTCACACATACACAATAAATTCCCCAACAACCCCTGCGTATTTTTGTGATTATTCAGTAAATCACATTGCATCTCCTCCCTCCAATTACCCCCTTTTTAATTGAACCGGGAAGTGTTTTTTCGGAGGGTAGCTACACCCTTCAGAAAGCACATCTCGGTGTGAATAAATTCATATTCCCCTTTGTAAATTATTGCGCGACTAAAAACTCCCTCACACATACACAATAAATTCCCCAACAACCCCTGCGTATTTTTGTGATTATTCAGTAAATCACATTGCATCTCCTCCCTCCAATTACCCCCTTTTTAATTGAACCGGGAAGTGTTTTTTCGGAGGGTAGCTACACCCTTCAGAAAGCACATCTCGGTGTAAATAAATTCATATTCCCCTTTGTAAATTATTGCGCGACTAAAAACTCCCTCACACATACACAATAAATTCCCCAACAACCCCTGCGTATTTTTGTGATTATTCAGTAAATCACATTGCATCTCCTCCCTCCAATTACCCCCTTTTTAATTGAACCGGGATGTGTTTTTTCGGAGGGTAGCTACACCCTTCAGAAAGCACATCTCGGTGTAAATAAATTCATATTCCCCTTTGTAAATTATTGCGCGACTAAAAACTCCCTCACACATACACAATAAATTCCCCAACAACCCCTGCGTATTTTTGTGATTATTCAGTAAATCACATTGCATCTCCTCCCTCCAATTACCCCCTTTTTAATTGAACCGGGAAGTGTTTTTTCGGAGGGTAGCTACACCCTTCAGAAAGCACATCTCGGTGTAAATAAATTCATATTTCCCTTTGTAAATTATTGCGCGACTAAAAACTCCCTCACACATACACAATAAATTCCCCAACAACCCCTGCGTATTTTTGTGATTATTCAGTAAATCACATTGCATCTCCTCCCTCCAATTACCCCCTTTTTAATTGAACCGGGAAGTGTTTTTTCGGAGGGTAGCTACACCCTTCAGAAAGCACATCTCGGTGTAAATAAATTCATATTCCCCTTTGTAAATTATTGCGCGACTAAAAACTCCCTCACACATACACAATAAATTCCCCAACAACCCCTGCGTATTTTTGTGATTATTCAGTAAATCACATTGCATCTCCTCCCTCCAATTACCCCCTTTTTAATTGAACCGGGAAGTGTTTTTTCGGAGGGTAGCTACACCCTTCAGAAAGCACATCTCGGTGTAAATAAATTCATATTCCCCTTTGTAAATTATTGCGCGACTAAAAACTCCCTCACACATACACAATAAATTCCCCAACAACCCCTGCGTATTTTTGTGATTATTCAGTAAATCACATTGCATCTCCTCCCTCCAATTACCCCCTTTTTAATTGAACCGGGAAGTGTTTTTTCGGAGGGTAGCTACACCCTTCAGAAAGCACATCTCGGTGTAAATAAATTCATATTCCCCTTTGTAAATTATTGCGCGACTAAAAACTCCCTCACACATACACAATAAATTCCCCAACAACCCCTGCGTATTTTTGTGATTATTCAGTAAATCACATTGCATCTCCTCCCTCCAATTACCCCCTTTTTAATTGAACCGGGAAGTGTTTTTTCGGAGGGTAACTACACCCTTCAGAAAGCACATCTCGGTGTAAATAAATTCATATTCCCCTTTGTAAATTATTGCGCGACTAAAAACTCCCTCACACATACACAATAAATTCCCCAACAACCCCTGCGTATTTTTGTGATTATTCAGTAAATCACATTGCATCTCCTCCCTCCAATTACCCCCTTTTTAATTGAACCGGGAAGTGTTTTTTCGGAGGGTAGCTACACCCTTCAGAAAGCACATCTCGGTGTAAATAAATTCATATTCCCCTTTGTAAATTATTGCGCGACTAAAAACTCCCTCACACATACACAATAAATTCCCCAACAACCCCTGCGTATTTTTGTGATTATTCAGTAAATCACATTGCATCTCCTCCCTCAATTACCCCCTTTTTAATTGAACCGGGAAGTGTTTTTTCGAAGGGTAGCTACACCCTTCAGAAAGCACATCTCGGTGTAAATAAATTCATATTCCCCTTTGTAAATTATTGCGCGACTAAAAACTCCCTCACACATACACAATAAATTCCCCAACAACCCCTGCGTATTTTTGTGATTATTCAGTAAATCACATTGCATCTCCTCCCTCCAATTACCCCCTTTTTAATTGAACCGGGAAGTGTTTTTTCGGAGGGTAGCTACACCCTTCAGAAAGCACATCTCGGTGTAAATAAATTCATATTCCCCTTTGTAAATTATTGGGCGACTAAAAACTCCCTCACACATACACAATAAATTCCCCAACAACCCCTGCGTATTTTTGTGATTATTCAGTAAATCACATTGCATCTCCTCCCTCCAATTACCCCCTTTTAAATTGAACCGGGAAGTGTTTTTTCGGAGGGTAGCTACACCCTTCAGAAAGCACATCTCGGTGTAAATAAATTCATATTCCCCTTTGTAAATTATTGCGCGACTAAAAACTCCCTCACACATACACAATAAATTCCCCAACAACCTCTGCGTATTTTTGTGATTATTCAGTAAATCACATTTCATCTCCTCCCTCCAATTACCCCCTTTTTAATTGAACCGGGAAGTGTTTTTTCGGAGGGTAGCTACACCCTTCAGAAAGCACATCTCGGTGTAAATAAATTCATATTCCCCTTTGTAAATTATTGCGCGACTAAAAACTCCCTCACACATACACAATAAATTCCCCAACAACCCCTGCGTATTTTTGTGATTATTCAGTAAATCACATTGCATGTCCTCCCTCCATTAACCCCTTTTTTAATTGAACCGGGAAGTGTTTTTTCGAAGGGTAGCTATACCCTTCAGAAAGCACATCTCGGTGTAAATAAATTCATATTCCCCTTTGTAAATTATTGCGCGACTAAAAACTCCCTCACACATACACAATAAATTCCCCAACAACCCCTGCGTATTTTTGTGATTATTCAGTAAATCACATTGCATCTCCTCCCTCCAATTACCCCCTTTTTAATTGAACCGGGAAGTGTTTTTTCGGAGGGTAGCTACACCCTTCAGAAAGCACATCTCGGTGTAAATAAATTCATATTCCCCTTTGTAAATTATTGCGCGACTAAAAACTCCCTCACACATACACAATAAATTTCCAACAACCCCTGCGTATTTTTGTGATTATTCAGTAAATCACATTGCATCTCCTCCCTCCAATAACCCCCTTTTTAATTGAACCGGGAAGTGTTTTTTCGAAGGGTAGCTACACCCTTCAGAAAGCACATCTCGGTGTAAATAAATTCATATTCCCCTTTGTAAATTATTGCGCGACTAAAAACTCCCTCACACATACACAATGAATTCCCCAACAACCCCTGCGTATTTTTGTGATTATTCAGTAAATCACATTGCATCTCCTCCCTCCAATTACCCCCTTTTTAATTGAACCGGGAAGTGTTTTTTCGAAGGGTAGCTACACCCTTCAGAAAGCACATCTCGGTGTAAATAAATTCATATTCCCCTTTGTAAATTATTGCGCGACTAAAAACTCCCTCACACATACACAATAAATTCCCCAACAACCCCTGCGTATTTTTGTGATTATTCAGTAAATCACATTGCATCTCCTCCCTCCAATAACCCCCTTTTTAATTGAACCGGGAAGTGTTTTTTCGGAGGGTAGCTACACCCTTCAGAAAGCACATCTCGGTGTAAATAAATTCATATTCCCCTTTGTAAATTATTGCGCGACTAAAAACTCCCTCACACATACACAATAAATTCCCCAACAACCCCTGCGTATTTTTGTGATTATTCAGTAAATCACATTGCATCTCCTCCCTCCAATTACCCCCTTTTTAATTGAACCGGGAAGTGTTTTTTCGGAGGGTAGCTACACCCTTCAGAAAGCACATCTCGGTGTAAATAAATTCATATTCCCCTTTGTAAATTATTGCGCGACTAAAAACTCCCTCACACATACACAATAAATTCCCCAACAACCCCTGCGTATTTTTGTGATTATTCAGTAAATCACATTGCATCTCCTCCCTCCAATTACCCCCTTTTTAATTGAACCGGGAAGTGTTTTTTCGGAGGGTAGCTACACCCTTCAGAAAGCACATCTCGGTGTAAATAAATTCATATTCCCCTTTGTAAATTATTGCGCGACTAAAAACTCCCTCACACATACACAATAAATTCCCCAACAACCCCTGCGTATTTTTGTGATTATTCAGTAAATCACATTGCATCTCCTCCCTCCAATTACCCCCTTTTTAATTGAACCGGGAAGTGTTTTTTCGGAGGGTAGCTACACCCTTCAGAAAGCACATCTCGGTGTAAATAAATTCATATTCCCCTTTGTAAATTATTGCGCGACTAAAAACTCCCTCACACATACACAATAAATTCCCCAACAACCCCTGCGTATTTTTGTGATTATTCAGTAAATCACATTGCATCTCCTCCCTCCAATTACCCCCTTTTTAATTGAACCGGGAAGTGTTTTTTCGGAGGGTAGCTACACCCTTCAGAAAGCACATCTCGGTGTAAATAAATTCATATTCCCCTTTGTAAATTATTGCGCGACTAAAAACTCCCTCACACATACACAATAAATTCCTCAACAACCCCTGCGTATTTTTGTGATTATTCAGTAAATCACATTGCATCTCCTCCCTCCAATTACCCCCTTTTTAATTGAACCGGGAAGTGTTTTTTCGGAGGGTAGCTACACCCTTCAGAAAGCACATCTCGGTGTAAATAAATTCATATTCCCCTTTGTAAATTATTGCGCGACTAAAAACTCCCTCACACATACACAATAAATTCCCCAACAACCCCTGCGTATTTTTGTGATTATTCAGTAAATCACATTGCATCTCCTCCCTCCAATTACCCCCTTTTTAATTGAACCGGGAAGTGTTTTTTCGGAGGGTAGCTACACCCTTCAGAAAGCACATCTCGGTGTAAATAAATTCATATTCCCCTTTGTAAATTATTGCGCGACTAAAAACTCCCTCACACATACACAATAAATTCCCCAACAACCCCTGCGTATTTTTGTGATTATTCAGTAAATCACATTGCATCTCCTCCCTCCAATTACCCCCTTTTTAATTGAACCGGGAAGTGTTTTTTCGGAGGGTAGCTACACCCTTCAGAAAGCACATCTCGGTGTAAATAAATTCATATTCCCCTTTGTAAATTATTGCGCGACTAAAAACTCCCTCACACATACACAATAAATTCCCCAACAACCCCTGCGTATTTTTGTGATTATTCAGTAAATCACATTGCATCTCCTCCCTCCAATTACCCCCTTTTTAATTGAACCGGGAAGTGTTTTTTCGGAGGGTAGCTACACCCTTCAGAAAGCACATCTCGGTGTAAATAAATTCATATTCCCCTTTGTAAATTATTGCGCGACTAAAAACTCCCTCACACATACACAATAAATTCCCCAACAACCCCTGCGTATTTTTGTGATTATTCAGTAAATCACATTGCATCTCCTCCCTCCAATTACCCCCTTTTTAATTGAACCGGGAAGTGTTTTTTCGGAGGGTAGCTACACCCTTCAGAAAGCACATCTCGGTGTAAATAAATTCATATTCCCCTTTGTAAATTATTGCGCGACTAAAAACTCCCTCACACATACACAATAAATTCCCCAACAACCTCTGCGTATTTTTGTGATTATTCAGTAAATCACATTTCATCTCCTCCCTCCAATTACCCCCTTTTTAATTGAACCGGGAAGTGTTTTTTCGGAGGGTAGCTACACCCTTCAGAAAGCACATCTCGGTGTAAATAAATTCATATTCCCCTTTGTAAATTATTGCGCGACTAAAAACTCCCTCACACATACACAATAAATTCCCCAACAACCCCTGCGTATTTTTGTGATTATTCAGTAAATCACATTGCATCTCCTCCCTCCAATTACCCCCTTTTTAATTGAACCGGGAAGTGTTTTTTCGGAGGGTAGCTACACCCTTCAGAAAGCACATCTCGGTGTAAATAAATTCATATTCCCCTTTGTAAATTATTGCGCGACTAAAAACTCCCTCACACATACACAATAAATTCCCCAACAACCTCTGCGTATTTTTGTGATTATTCAGTAAATCACATTTCATCTCCTCCCTCCAATTACCCCCTTTTTAATTGAACCGGGAAGTGTTTTTTCGGAGGGTAGCTACACCCTTCAGAAAGCACATCTCGGTGTAAATAAATTCATATTCCCCTTTGTAAATTATTGCGCGACTAAAAACTCCCTCACACATACACAATAAATTTCCAACAACCCCTGCGTATTTTTGTGATTATTCAGTAAATCACATTGCATGTCCTCCCTCCATTAACCCCTTTTTTAATTGAACCGGGAAGTGTTTTTTCGTAGGGTAGCTACACCCTTCAGAAAGCACATCTCGGTGTAAATAAATTCATATTCCCCTTTGTAAATTATTGCGCGACTAAAAACTCCCTCACACATACACAATAAATTCCCCAACAACCTCTGCGGATTTTTGTGATTATTCAGTAAATCACATTTCATCTCCTCCCTCCAATTACCCCCTTTTTAATTGAACCGGGAAGTGTTTTTTCGGAGGGTAGCTACACCCTTCAGAAAGCACATCTCGGTGTAAATAAATTCATATTCCCCTTTGTAAATTATTGCGCGACTAAAAACTCCCTCACACATACACAATAAATTCCCCAACAACCCCTGCGTATTTTTGTGATTATTCAGTAAATCACATTGCATCTCCTCCCTCCAATTACCCCCTTTTTAATTGAACCGGGAAGTGTTTTTTCGGAGGGTAGCTACACCCTTCAGAAAGCACATCTCGGTGTAAATAAATTCATATTCCCCTTTGTAAATTATTGCGCGACTAAAAACTCCCTCACACATACACAATAAATTCCCCAACAACCCTTGCGTATTTTTGTGATTATTCAGTAAATCACATTGCATCTCCTCCCTCAATTACCCCCTTTTTAATTGAACCGGGAAGTGTTTTTTCGAAGGGTAGCTACACCCTTCAGAAAGCACATCTCGGTGTAAAGAAATTCATATTCCCCTTTGTAAATTATTGCGCGACTAAAAACTCCCTCACACATACACAATAAATTCCCCAACAACCCCTGCGTATTTTTGTGATTATTCAGTAAATCACATTGCATGTCCTCCCTCCATTAACCCCTTTTTTAATTGAACCGGGAAGTGTTTTTTCGAAGGGTAGCTACACCCTTCAGAAAGCACATCTCGGTGTAAATAAATTCATATTCCCCTTTGTAAATTATTGCGCGACTAAAAACTCCCTCACACATACACAATAAATTCCCCAACAACCCCTGCGTATTTTTGTGATTATTCAGTAAATCACATTGCATCTCCTCCCTCCAATTACCCCCGTTTTAATTGAACCGGGGAGTGTTTTTTCGAAGGGTAGCTACACCCTTCAGAAAGCACATCTCGGTGTAAATAAATTCATATTCCCCTTTGTAAATTATTGCGCGACTAAAAACTCCCTCACACATACACAATAAATTCCCCAACAACCCCTGCGTATTTTTGTGATTATTCAGTAAATCACATTGCATCTCCTCCCTCCAATTACCCCCTTTTTAATTGAACCGGGAAGTGTTTTTTCGGAGGGTAGCTACACCCTTCAGAAAGCACATCTCGGTGTAAATAAATTCATATTCCCCTTTGTAAATTATTGCGCGACTAAAAACTCCCTCACACATACACAATAAATTCCCCAACAACCCCTGCGTATTTTTGTGATTATTCAGTAAATCACATTGCATCTCCTCCCTCCAATTACCCCCTTTTTAATTGAACCGGGAAGTGTTTTTTCGGAGGGTAGCTACACCCTTCAGAAAGCACATCTCGGTGTAAATAAATTCATATTCCCCTTTGTAAATTATTGCGCGACTAAAAACTCCCTCACACATACACAATAAATTCCCCAACAACCCCTGCGTATTTTTGTGATTATTCAGTAAATCACATTGCATCTCCTCCCTCCAATTACCCCCTTTTTAATTGAACCGGGAAGTGTTTTTTCGGAGGGTAGCTACACCCTTCAGAAAGCACATCTCGGTGTAAATAAATTCATATTCCCCTTTGTAAATTATTGCGCGACTAAAAACTCCCTCACACATACACAATAAATTCCCCAACAACCTCTGCGTATTTTTGTGATTATTCAGTAAATCACATTTCATCTCCTCCCTCCAATTACCCCCTTTTTAATTGAACCGGGAAGTGTTTTTTCGGAGGGTAGCTACACCCTTCAGAAAGCACATCTCGGTGTAAATAAATTCATATTCCCCTTTGTAAATTATTGCGCGACTAAAAACTCCCTCACACATACACAATAAATTCCCCAACAACCCCTGCGTATTTTTGTGATTATTCAGTAAATCACATTGCATCTCCTCCCTCCAATTACCCCCGTTTTAATTGAACCGGGAAGTGTTTTTTCGAAGGGTAGCTACACCCTTCAGAAAGCACATCTCGGTGTAAATAAATTCATATTCCCCTTTGTAAATTATTGCGCGACCAAAAACTCCCTCACACATACACAATAAATTCCCCAACAACCCCTGCGTATTTTTGTGATTATTCAGTAAATCACATTGCATCTCCTCCCTCCAATTACCCCCTTTTTAATTGAACCGGGAAGTGTTTTTTTGGAGGGTAGCTACACCCTTCAGAAAGCACATCTCGGTGTAAATAAATTCATATTCCCCTTTGTAAATTATTGGGCGACTAAAAACTCCCTCACACATACACAATAAATTCCCCAACAACCCCTGCGTATTTTTGTGATTATTCAGTAAATCACATTTCATCTCCTCCCTCCAATTACCCCCTTTTTAATTGAACCGGGAAGTGTTTTTTCGGAGGGTAGCTACACCCTTCAGAAAGCACATCTCGGTGTAAATAAATTCATATTCCCCTTTGTAAATTATTGCGCGACTAAAAACTCCCTCACACATACACAATAAATTCCCCAACAACCCCTGCGTATTTTTGTGATTATTCAGTAAATCACATTTCATCTCCTCCCTCCAATTACCCCCTTTTAAATTGAACCGGGAAGTGTTTTTTCGGAGGGTAGCTACACCCTTCAGAAAGCACATCTCGGTGTAAATAAATTCATATTCCCCTTTGTAAATTATTGCGCGACTAAAAACTCCCTCACACATACACAATAAATTCCCCAACAACCTCTGCGTATTTTTGTGATTATTCAGTAAATCACATTTCATCTCCTCCCTCCAATTACCCCCTTTTTAATTGAACCGGGAAGTGTTTTTTCGGAGGGTAGCTACACCCTTCAGAAAGCACATCTCGGTGTAAATAAATTCATATTCCCCTTTGTAAATTATTGCGCGACTAAAAACTCCCTCACACATACACAATAAATTCCCAACAACCCCTGCGTATTTTTGTGATTATTCAGTAAATCACATTGCATCTCCTCCCTCCAATAACCCCCTTTTTAATTGAACCGGGAAGTGTTTTTTCGAAGGGTAGCTACACCCTTCAGAAAGCACATCTCGGTGTGAATAAATTCATATTCCCCTTTGTAAATTATTGCGCGACTAAAAACTCCCTCACACATACACAATAAATTCCCCAACAACCCCTGCGTATTTTTGTGATTATTCAGTAAATCACATTGCATGTCCTCCCTCCATTAACCCCTTTTTTAATTGAACCGGGAAGTGTTTTTTCGGAGGGTAGCTACACCCTTCAGAAAGCACATCTCGGTGTAAATAAATTCATATTCCCCTTTGTAAATTATTGCGCGACTATAAACTCCCTCACACATACACAATAAATTCCCCAACAACCCCTGCGTATTTTTGTGATTATTCAGTAAATCACATTGCATGTCCTCCCTCCATTAACCCCTTTTTTAATTGAACCGGGAAGTGTTTTTTCGGAGGGTAGCTACACCCTTCAGAAAGCACATCTCGGTGTAAATAAATTCATATTCCCCTTTGTAAATTATTGCGCGACTAAAAACTCCCTCACACATACACAATAAATTTCCAACAACCCCTGCGTATTTTTGTGATTATTCAGTAAATCACATTGCATCTCCTCCCTCCAATAACCCCCTTTTTAATTGAACCGGGAAGTGTTTTTTCGAAGGGTAGCTACACCCTTCAGAAAGCACATCTCGGTGTAAATAAATTCATATTCCCCTTTGTAAATTATTGCGCGACTAAAAACTCCCTCACACATACACAATAAATTCCCCAACAACCCCTGCGTATTTTTGTGATTATTCAGTAAATCACATTGCATCTCCTCCCTCCAATTACCCCCTTCTTAATTGAACCGGGAAGTGTTTTTTCGGAGGGTAGCTACACCCTTCAGAAAGCACATCTCGGTGTAAAGAAATTCATATTCCCCTTTGTAAATTATTGCGCGACTAAAAACTCCCTCACACATACACAATAAATTCCCCAACAACCCCTGCGTATTTTTGTGATTATTCAGTAAATCACATTTCATCTCCTCCCTCCAATTACCCCCTTTTTAATTGAACCGGGAAGTGTTTTTTCGGAGGGTAGCTACACCCTTCAGAAAGCACATCTCGGTGTAAATAAATTCATATTCCCCTTTGTAAATTATTGCGCGACTAAAAACTCCCTCACACATACACAATAAATTTCCAACAACCCCTGCGTATTTTTGTGATTATTCAGTAAATCACATTGCATCTCCTCCCTCCAATAACCCCCTTTTTAATTGAACCGGGAAGTGTTTTTTCGAAGGGTAGCTACACCCTTCAGAAAGCACATCTCGGTGTAAATAAATTCATATTCCCCTTTGTAAATTATTGCGCGACTAAAAACTCCCTCACACATACACAATAAATTCCCCAACAACCCCTGCGTATTTTTGTGATTATTCAGTAAATCACATTGCATCTCCTCCCTCCATTACCCCCTTCTTAATTGAACCGGGAAGTGTTTTTTCGGAGGGTAGCTACACCCTTCAGAAAGCACATCTCGGTGTAAAGAAATTCATATTCCCCTTTGTAAATTATTGCGCGACTAAAAACTCCCTCACACATACACAATAAATTCCCTAACAACCCCTGCGTATTTTTGTGATTATTCAGTAAATCACATTGCATCTCCTCCCTCCAATAACCCCCTTTTTAATTGAACCGGGAAGTGTTTTTTCGAAGGGTAGCTACACCCTTCAGAAAGCACATCTCGGTGTAAATAAATTCATATTCCCCTTTGTAAATTATTGCGCGACTAAAAACTCCCTCACACATACACAATAAATTCCCCAACAACCCCTGCGTATTTTTGTGATTATTCAGTAAATCACATTGCATCTCCTCCCTCCAATTACCCCCTTTTTAATTGAACCGGGAAGTGTTTTTTCGGAGGGTAGCTACACCCTTCAGAAAGCACATCTCGGTGTAAATAAATTCATATTCCCCTTTGTAAATTATTGCGCGACTAAAAACTCCCTCACACATACACAATAAATTCCCCAACAACCCCTGCGTATTTTTGTGATTATTCAGTAAATCACATTGCATCTCCTCCCTCCAATTACCCCCTTTTTAATTGAACCGGGATGTGTTTTTTCGGAGGGTAGCTACACCCTTCAGAAAGCACATCTCGGTGTAAATAAATTCATATTCCCCTTTGTAAATTATTGCGCGACTAAAAACTCCCTCACACATACACAATAAATTCCCCAACAACCCCTGCGTATTTTTGTGATTATTCAGTAAATCACATTGCATCTCCTCCCTCCAATAACCCCCTTTTTAATTGAACCGGGAAGTGTTTTTTCGAAGGGTAGCTACACCCTTCAGAAAGCACATCTCGGTGTAAATAAATTCATATTCCCCTTTGTAAATTATTGCGCGACTAAAAACTCCCTCACACATACACAATAAATTCCCCAACAACCCCTGCGTATTTTTGTGATTATTCAGTAAATCACATTGCATCTCCTCCCTCCAATTACCCCCTTCTTAATTGAACCGGGAAGTGTTTTTTCGGAGGGTAGCTACACCCTTCAGAAAGCACATCTCGGTGTAAAGAAATTCATATTCCCCTTTGTAAATTATTGCGCGACTAAAAACTCCCTCACACATACACAATAAATTCCCTAACAACCCCTGCGTATTTTTGTGATTATTCAGTAAATCACATTGCATCTCCTCCCTCCAATAACCCCCTTTTTAATTGAACCGGGAAGTGTTTTTTCGAAGGGTAGCTACACCCTTCAGAAAGCACATCTCGGTGTAAATAAATTCATATTCCCCTTTGTAAATTATTGCGCGACTAAAAACTCCCTCACACATACACAATAAATTCCCCAACAACCCCTGCGTATTTTTGTGATTATTCAGTAAATCACATTGCATCTCCTCCCTCCAATTACCCCCTTTTTAATTGAACCGGGAAGTGTTTTTTCGGAGGGTAGCTACACCCTTCAGAAAGCACATCTCGGTGTAAATAAATTCATATTCCCCTTTGTAAATTATTGCGCGACTAAAAACTCCCTCACACATACACAATAAATTCCCCAACAACCCCTGCGTATTTTTGTGATTATTCAGTAAATCACATTGCATCTCCTCCCTCCAATTACCCCCTTTTTAATTGAACCGGGAAGTGTTTTTTCGGAGGGTAGCTACACCCTTCAGAAAGCACATCTCGGTGTAAATAAATTCATATTCCCCTTTGTAAATTATTGCGCGACTAAAAACTCCCTCACACATACACAATAAATTCCCCAACAACCCCTGCGTATTTTTGTGATTATTCAGTAAATCACATTGCATCTCCTCCCTCCAATTACCCCCTTTTTAATTGAACCGGGAAGTGTTTTTTCGGAGGGTAGCTACACCCTTCAGAAAGCACATCTCGGTGTAAATAAATTCATATTCCCCTTTGTAAATTATTGCGCGAATAAAAACTCCCTCACACATACACAATAAATTCCCCAACAACCCCTGCGTATTTTTGTGATTATTCAGTAAATCACATTGCATCTCCTCCCTCCAATTACCCCCTTTTTAATTGAACCGGGAAGTGTTTTTTCGGAGGGTAGCTACACCCTTCAGAAAGCACATCTCGGTGTAAATAGATTCATATTCCCCTTTGTAAATTATTGCGCGACTAAAAACTCCCTCACACATACACAATAAATTCCCCAACAACCCCTGCGTATTTTTGTGATTATTCAGTAAATCACATTGCATCTCCTCCCTCCAATTACCCCCTTTTTAATTGAACCGGGAAGTGTTTTTTCGGAGGGTAGCTACACCCTTCAGAAAGCACATCTCGGTGTAAATAAATTCATATTCCCCTTTGTAAATTATTGCGCGACTAAAAACTCCCTCACACATACACAATAAATTCCCCAACAACCCCTGCGTATTTTTGTGATTATTCAGTAAATCACATTGCATCTCCTCCCTCCAATTACCCCCTTTTTAATTGAACCGGGAAGTGTTTTTTCGGAGGGTAGCTACACCCTTCAGAAAGCACATCTCGGTGTGAATAAATTCATATTCCCCTTTGTAAATTATTGCGCGACTAAAAACTCCCTCACACATACACAATAAATTCCCCAACAACCCCTGCGTATTTTTGTGATTATTCAGTAAATCACATTGCATCTCCTCCCTCCAATTACCCCCTTTTTAATTGAACCGGGAAGTGTTTTTTCGGAGGGTAGCTACACCCTTCAGAAAGCACATCTCGGTGTAAATAAATTCATATTCCCCTTTGTAAATTATTGCGCGACTAAAAACTCCCTCACACATACACAATAAATTCCCCAACAACCCCTGCGTATTTTTGTGATTATTCAGTAAATCACATTGCATCTCCTCCCTCCAATTACCCCCTTTTTAATTGAACCGGGAAGTGTTTTTTCGGAGGGTAGCTACACCCTTCAGAAAGCACATCTCGGTGTGAATAAATTCATATTCCCCTTTGTAAATTATTGCGCGACTAAAAACTCCCTCACACATACACAATAAATTCCCCAACAACCCCTGCGTATTTTTGTGATTATTCAGTAAATCACATTGCATCTCCTCCCTCCAATTACCCCCTTTTTAATTGAACCGGGAAGTGTTTTTTCGGAGGGTAGCTACACCCTTCAGAAAGCACATCTCGGTGTAAATAAATTCATATTCCCCTTTGTAAATTATTGCGCGACTAAAAACTCCCTCACACATACACAATAAATTCCCCAACAACCCCTGCGTATTTTTGTGATTATTCAGTAAATCACATTGCATCTCCTCCCTCCAATTACCCCCTTTTTAATTGAACCGGGAAGTGTTTTTTCGGAGGGTAGCTACACCCTTCAGAAAGCACATCTCGGTGTGAATAAATTCATATTCCCCTTTGTAAATTATTGCGCGACTAAAAACTCCCTCACACATACACAATAAATTCCCCAACAACCCCTGCGTATTTTTGTGATTATTCAGTAAATCACATTGCATCTCCTCCCTCCAATTACCCTCTTTTTAATTGAACCGGGAAGTGTTTTTTCGGAGGGTAGCTACACCCTTCAGAAAGCACATCTCGGTGTAAATAAATTCATATTCCCCTTTGTAAATTATTGCGCGACTAAAAACTCCCTCACACATACACAATAAATTCCCCAACAACCCCTGCGTATTTTTGTGATTATTCAGTAAATCACATTGCATCTCCTCCCTCCAATTACCCCCTTTTTAATTGAACCGGGAAGTGTTTTTTCGGAGGGTAGCTACACCCTTCAGAAAGCACATCTCGGTGTGAATAAATTCATATTCCCCTTTGTAAATTATTGCGCGACTAAAAACTCCCTCACACATACACAATAAATTCCCCAACAACCCCTGCGTATTTTTGTGATTATTCAGTAAATCACATTGCATCTCCTCCCTCCAATTACCCCCTTTTTAATTGAACCGGGAAGTGTTTTTTCGGAGGGTAGCTACACCCTTCAGAAAGCACATCTCGGTGTAAATAAATTCATATTCCCCTTTGTAAATTATTGCGCGACTAAAAACTCCCTCACACATACACAATAAATTCCCCAACAACCCCTGCGTATTTTTGTGATTATTCAGTAAATCACATTGCATCTCCTCCCTCCAATTACCCCCTTTTTAATTGAACCGGGAAGTGTTTTTTCGGAGGGTAGCTACACCCTTCAGAAAGCACATCTCGGTGTAAATAGATTCATATTCCCCTTTGTAAATTATTGCGCGACTAAAAACTCCCTCACACATACACAATAAATTCCCCAACAACCCCTGCGTATTTTTGTGATTATTCAGTAAATCACATTGCATCTCCTCCCTCCAATTACCCCCTTTTTAATTGAACCGGGAAGTGTTTTTTCGGAGGGTAGCTACACCCTTCAGAAAGCACATCTCGGTGTAAATAAATTCATATTCCCCTTTGTAAATTATTGCGCGACTAAAAACTCCCTCACACATACACAATAAATTCCCCAACAACCCCTGCGTATTTTTGTGATTATTCAGTAAATCACATTGCATCTCCTCCCTCCAATTACCCCCTTTTTAATTGAACCGGGAAGTGTTTTTTCGGAGGGTAGCTACACCCTTCAGAAAGCACATCTCGGTGTAAATAAATTCATATTCCCCTTTGTAAATTATTGCGCGACTGAAAACTCCCTCACACATACACAATAAATTCCCCAACAACCCCTTTTTATTTTTGTAATTATTCAGTAAATCACATTGCATCTCCTCCCTCCAATTACCCCCTTTTTAATTGAACCGGGAAGTGTTTTTTCGGAGGGTAGCTACACCCTTCAGAAAGCACATCTCAGTGTAAAGAAATTCATATTCCCCTTTGTAAATTATTGCGCGACTAAAAACTCCCTCACACATACACAATAAATTCCCTAACAACCCCTGCGTATTTTTGTGATTATTCAGTAAATCACATTGCATCTCCTCCCTCCAATAACCCCCTTTTTAATTGAACCGGGAAGTGTTTTTTCGAAGGGTAGCTACACCCTTCAGAAAGCACATCTCGGTGTAAATAAATTCATATTCCCCTTTGTAAATTATTGCGCGACTAAAAACTCCCTCACACATACACAATAAATTCCCCAACAACCCCTGCGTATTTTTGTGATTATTCAGTAAATCACATTGCATCTCCTCCCTCCAATTACCCCCTTTTTAATTGAACCGGGAAGTGTTTTTTCGGAGGGTAGCTACACCCTTCAGAAAGCACATCTCGGTGTAAATAAATTCATATTCCCCTTTGTAAATTATTGCGCGACTGAAAACTCCCTCACACATACACAATAAATTCCCCAACAACCCCTTTTTATTTTTGTAATTATTCAGTAAATCACATTGCATCTCCTCCCTCCAATTACCCCCTTTTTAATTGAACCGGGAAGTGTTTTTTCGGAGGGTAGCTACACCCTTCAGAAAGCACATCTCAGTGTAAAGAAATTCATATTCCCCTTTGTAAATTATTGCGCGACTAAAAACTCCCTCACACATACACAATAAATTCCCCAACAACCCCTGCGTATTTTTGTGATTATTCAGTAAATCACATTGCATCTCCTCCCTCCAATTACCCCCTTTTTAATTGAACCGGGAAGTGTTTTTTCGGAGGGTAGCTACACCCTTCAGAAAGCACATCTCGGTGTAAATAAATTCATATTCCCCTTTGTAAATTATTGCGCGACTAAAAACTCCCTCACACATACACAATAAATTCCCCAACAACCCCTGCGTATTTTTGTGATTATTCAGTAAATCACATTGCATCTCCTCCCTCCAATTACCCCCTTTTTAATTGAACCGGGAAGTGTTTTTTCGGAGGGTAGCTACACCCTTCAGAAAGCACATCTCGGTGTAAATAAATTCATATTCCCCTTTGTAAATTATTGCGCGACTAAAAACTCCCTCACACATACACAATAAATTCCCCAACAACCCCTGCGTATTTTTGTGATTATTCAGTAAATCACATTGCATCTCCTCCCTCCAATTACCCCCTTTTTAATTGAACCGGGAAGTGTTTTTTCGGAGGGTAGCTACACCCTTCAGAAAGCACATCTCGGTGTGAATAAATTCATATTCCCCTTTGTAAATTATTGCGCGACTAAAAACTCCCTCACACATACACAATAAATTCCCCAACAACCCCTGCGTATTTTTGTGATTATTCAGTAAATCACATTGCATCTCCTCCCTCCAATTACCCTCTTTTTAATTGAACCGGGAAGTGTTTTTTCGGAGGGTAGCTACACCCTTCAGAAAGCACATCTCGGTGTAAATAAATTCATATTCCCCTTTGTAAATTATTGCGCGACTAAAAACTCCCTCACACATACACAATAAATTCCCCAACAACCCCTGCGTATTTTTGTGATTATTCAGTAAATCACATTGCATCTCCTCCCTCCAATTACCCCCTTTTTAATTGAACCGGGAAGTGTTTTTTCGGAGGGTAGCTACACCCTTCAGAAAGCACATCTCGGTGTAAATAAATTCATATTCCCCTTTGTAAATTATTGCGCGACTAAAAACTCCCTCACACATACACAATAAATTCCCCAACAACCCCTGCGTATTTTTGTGATTATTCAATAAATCACATTGCATCTCCTCCCTCCAATTACCCCCTTTTTAATTGAACCGGGAAGTGTTTTTTCGGAAGGTAGCTACACCCTTCAGAAAGCACATCTCGGTGTGAATAAATTCATATTCCCCTTTGTAAATTATTGCGCGACTAAAAACTCCCTCACACATACACAATAAATTCCCCAACAACCCCTGCGTATTTTTGTGATTATTCAGTAAATCACATTGCATCTCCTCCCTCCAATTACCCCCTTTTTAATTGAACCGGGAAGTGTTTTTTCGGAGGGTAGCTACACCCTTCAGAAAGCACATCTCGGTGTGAATAAATTCATATTCCCCTTTGTAAATTATTGCGCGACTAAAAACTCCCTCACACATACACAATAAATTCCCCAACAACCCCTGCGTATTTTTGTGATTATTCAGTAAATCACATTGCATCTCCTCCCTCCAATTACCCTCTTTTTAATTGAACCGGGAAGTGTTTTTTCGGAGGGTAGCTACACCCTTCAGAAAGCACATCTCGGTGTAAATAAATTCATATTCCCCTTTGTAAATTATTGCGCGACTAAAAACTCCCTCACACATACACAATAAATTCCCCAACAACCCCTGCGTATTTTTGTGATTATTCAGTAAATCACATTGCATCTCCTCCCTCCAATTACCCCCTTTTTAATTGAACCGGGAAGTGTTTTTTCGGAGGGTAGCTACACCCTTCAGAAAGCACATCTCGGTGTAAATAAATTCATATTCCCCTTTGTAAATTATTGCGCGACTAAAAACTCCCTCACACATACACAATAAATTCCCCAACAACCCCTGCGTATTTTTGTGATTATTCAGTAAATCACATTGCATCTCCTCCCTCCAATTACCCCCTTTTTAATTGAACCGGGAAGTGTTTTTTCGGAGGGTAGCTACACCCTTCAGAAAGCACATCTCGGTGTAAATAAATTCATATTCCCCTTTGTAAATTATTGCGCGACTAAAAACTCCCTCACACATACACAATAAATTCCCCAACAACCCCTGCGTATTTTTGTGATTATTCAGTAAATCACATTGCATCTCCTCCCTCCAATTACCCTCTTTTTAATTGAACCGGGAAGTGTTTTTTCGGAGGGTAGCTACACCCTTCAGAAAGCACATCTCGGTGTAAATAAATTCATATTCCCCTTTGTAAATTATTGCGCGACTAAAAACTCCCTCACACATACACAATAAATTCCCCAACAACCCCTGCGTATTTTTGTGATTATTCAGTAAATCACATTGCATCTCCTCCCTCCAATTACCCCCTTTTTAATTGAACCGGGAAGTGTTTTTTCGGAGGGTAGCTACACCCTTCAGAAAGCACATCTCGGTGTAAATAAATTCATATTCCCCTTTGTAAATTATTGCGCGACTAAAAACTCCCTCACACATACACAATAAATTCCCCAACAACCCCTGCGTATTTTTGTGATTATTCAGTAAATCACATTGCATCTCCTCCCTCCAATTACCCCCTTTTTAATTGAACCGGGAAGTGTTTTTTCGGAGGGTAGCTACACCCTTCAGAAAGCACATCTCGGTGTAAATAAATTCATATTCCCCTTTGTAAATTATTGCGCGACTAAAAACTCCCTCACACATACACAATAAATTCCCCAACAACCCCTGCGTATTTTTGTGATTATTCAGTAAATCACATTGCATCTCCTCCCTCCAATTACCCCCTTTTTAATTGAACCGGGAAGTGTTTTTTCGGAGGGTAGCTACACCCTTCAGAAAGCACATCTCGGTGTAAATAAATTCATATTCCCCTTTGTAAATTATTGCGCGACTAAAAACTCCCTCACACATACACAATAAATTCCCCAACAACCCCTGCGTATTTTTGTGATTATTCAGTAAATCACATTGCATCTCCTCCCTCCAATTACCCCCTTTTTAATTGAACCGGGAAGTGTTTTTTCGGAGGGTAGCTACACCCTTCAGAAAGCACATCTCGGTGTAAATAAATTCATATTCCCCTTTGTAAATTATTGCGCGACTAAAAACTCCCTCACACATACACAATAAATTCCCCAACAACCCCTGCGTATTTTTGTGATTATTCAGTAAATCACATTGCATCTCCTCCCTCCAATTACCCCCTTTTTAATTGAACCGGGAAGTGTTTTTTCGGAGGGTAGCTACACCCTTCAGAAAGCACATCTCGGTGTAAATAAATTCATATTCCCCTTTGTAAATTATTGCGCGACTAAAAACTCTCTCACACATACACAATAAATTCCCCAACAACCCCTGCGTATTTTTGTGATTATTCAGTAAATCACATTGCATCTCCTCCCTCCAATTACCCCCTTTTTAATTGAACCGGGAAGTGTTTTTTCGGAGGGTAGCTACACCCTTCAGAAAGCACATCTCGGTGTAAATAAATTCATATTCCCCTTTGTAAATTATTGCGCGACTAAAAACTCCCTCACACATACACAATAAATTCCCCAACAACCCCTGCGTATTTTTGTGATTATTCAGTAAATCACATTGCATCTCCTCCCTCCAATTACCCCCTTTTTAATTGAACCGGGAAGTGTTTTTTCGGAGGGTAGCTACACCCTTCAGAAAGCACATCTCGGTGTAAATAAATTCATATTCCCCTTTGTAAATTATTGCGCGACTAAAAACTCCCTCACACATACACAATAAATTCCCCAACAACCCCTGCGTATTTTTGTGATTATTCAGTAAATCACATTGCATCTCCTCCCTCCAATTACCCTCTTTTTAATTGAACCGGGAAGTGTTTTTTCGGAGGGTAGCTACACCCTTCAGAAAGCACATCTCGGTGTAAATAAATTCATATTCCCCTTTGTAAATTATTGCGCGACTAAAAACTCCCTCACACATACACAATAAATTCCCCAACAACCCCTGCGTATTTTTGTGATTATTCAGTAAATCACATTGCATCTCCTCCCTCCAATTACCCCCTTTTTAATTGAACCGGGAAGTGTTTTTTCGGAGGGTAGCTACACCCTTCAGAAAGCACATCTCGGTGTAAATAAATTCATATTCCCCTTTGTAAATTATTGCGCGACTAAAAACTCCCTCACACATACACAATAAATTCCCCAACAACCCCTGCGTATTTTTGTGATTATTCAGTAAATCACATTGCATCTCCTCCCTCCAATTACCCTCTTTTTAATTGAACCGGGAAGTGTTTTTTCGGAGGGTAGCTACACCCTTCAGAAAGCACATCTCGGTGTAAATAAATTCATATTCCCCTTTGTAAATTATTGCGCGACTAAAAACTCCCTCACACATACACAATAAATTCCCCAACAACCCCTGCGTATTTTTGTGATTATTCAGTAAATCACATTGCATCTCCTCCCTCCAATTACCCCCTTTTTAATTGAACCGGGAAGTGTTTTTTCGGAGGGTAGCTACACCCTTCAGAAAGCACATCTCGGTGTAAATAAATTCATATTCCCCTTTGTAAATTATTGCGCGACTAAAAACTCCCTCACACATACACAATAAATTCCCCAACAACCCCTGCGTATTTTTGTGATTATTCAGTAAATCACATTGCATCTTCTCCCTCCAATTACCCCCTTTTTAATTGAACCGGGAAGTGTTTTTTCGGAGGGTAGCTACACCCTTCAGAAAGCACATCTCGGTGTGAATAAATTCATATTCCCCTTTGTAAATTATTGCGCGACTAAAAACTCCCTCACACATACACAATAAATTCCCCAACAACCCCTGCGTATTTTTGTGATTATTCAGTAAATCACATTGCATCTCCTCCCTCCAATTACCCTCTTTTTAATTGAACCGGGAAGTGTTTTTTCGGAGGGTAGCTACACCCTTCAGAAAGCACATCTCGGTGTAAATAAATTCATATTCCCCTTTGTAAATTATTGCGCGACTAAAAACTCCCTCACACATACACAATAAATTCCCCAACAACCCCTGCGTATTTTTGTGATTATTCAGTAAATCACATTGCATCTCCTCCCTCCAATTACCCCCTTTTTAATTGAACCGGGAAGTGTTTTTTCGGAGGGTAGCTACACCCTTCAGAAAGCACATCTCGGTGTGAATAAATTCATATTCCCCTTTGTAAATTATTGCGCGACTAAAAACTCCCTCACACATACACAATAAATTCCCCAACAACCCCTGCGTATTTTTGTGATTATTCAGTAAATCACATTGCATCTCCTCCCTCCAATTACCCCCTTTTTAATTGAACCGGGAAGTGTTTTTTCGGAGGGTAGCTACACCCTTCAGAAAGCACATCTCGGTGTAAATAAATTCATATTCCCCTTTGTAAATTATTGCGCGACTAAAAACTCCCTCACACATACACAATAAATTCCCCAACAACCCCTGCGTATTTTTGTGATTATTCAGTAAATCACATTGCATCTCCTCCCTCCAATTACCCCCTTTTCAATTGAACCGGGAAGTGTTTTTTCGGAGGGTAGCTACACCCTTCAGAAAGCACATCTCGGTGTAAATAAATTCATATTCCCCTTTGTAAATTATTGCGCGACTAAAAACTCCCTCACACATACACAATAAATTCCCCAACAACCCCTGCGTATTTTTGTGATTATTCAGTAAATCACATTGCATCTCCTCCCTCCAATTACCCCCTTTTTAATTGAACCGGGAAGTGTTTTTTCGGAGGGTAGCTACACCCTTCAGAAAGCACATCTCGGTGTAAATAAATTCATATTCCCCTTTGTAAATTATTGCGCGACTAAAAACTCCCTCACACATACACAATAAATTCCCCAACAACCCCTGCGTATTTTTGTGATTATTCAGTAAATCACATTGCATCTCCTCCCTCCAATTACCCCCTTTTTAATTGAACCGGGAAGTGTTTTTTCGGAGGGTAGCTACACCCTTCAGAAAGCACATCTCGGTGTAAATAAATTCATATTCCCCTTTGTAAATTATTGCGCGACTGAAAACTCCCTCACACATACACAATAAATTCCCCAACAACCCCTTTTTATTTTTGTAATTATTCAGTAAATCACATTGCATCTCCTCCCTCCAATTACCCCCTTTTTAATTGAACCGGGAAGTGTTTTTTCGGAGGGTAGCTACACCCTTCAGAAAGCACATCTCAGTGTAAAGAAATTCATATTCCCCTTTGTTAATTATTGCGCGACTAAAAACTCCCTCACACATACACAATAAATTCCCTAACAACCCCTGCGTATTTTTGTGATTATTCAGTAAATCACATTGCATCTCCTCCCTCCAATAACCCCCTTTTTAATTGAACCGGGAAGTGTTTTTTCGAAGGGTAGCTACACCCTTCAGAAAGCACATCTCGGTGTAAATAAATTCATATTCCCCTTTGTAAATTATTGCGCGACTAAAAACTCCCTCACACATACACAATAAATTCCCCAACAACCCCTGCGTATTTTTGTGATTATTCAGTAAATCACATTGCATCTCCTCCCTCCAATTACCCCCTTTTTAATTGAACCGGGAAGTGTTTTTTCGGAGGGTAGCTACACCCTTCAGAAAGCACATCTCGGTGTAAATAAATTCATATTTCCCTTTGTAAATTATTGCGCGACTAAAAACTCCCTCACACATACACAATAAATTCCCCAACAACCCCTGCGTATTTTTGTGATTATTCAGTAAATCACATTGCATCTCCTCCCTCCAATTACCCCCTTTTTAATTGAACCGGGAAGTGTTTTTTCGGAGGGTAGCTACACCCTTCAGAAAGCACATCTCGGTGTAAATAAATTCATATTCCCCTTTGTAAATTATTGCGCGACTAAAAACTTCCTCACACATACACAATAAATTCCCCAACAACCCCTGCGTATTTTTGTGATTATTCAGTAAATCACATTGCATCTCCTCCCTCCAATTACCCCCTTTTTAATTGAACCGGGAAGTGTTTTTTCGGAGGGTAGCTACACCCTTCAGAAAGCACATCTCGGTGTAAATAAATTCATATTCCCCTTTGTAAATTATTGCGCGACTAAAAACTCCCTCACACATACACAATAAATTCCCCAACAACCCCTGCGTATTTTTGTGATTATTCAGTAAATCACATTGCATCTCCTCCCTCCAATTACCCCCTTTTTAATTGAACCGGGAAGTGTTTTTTCGGAGGGTAGCTACACCCTTCAGAAAGCACATCTCGGTGTAAATAAATTCATATTTCCCTTTGTAAATTATTGCGCGACTAAAAACTCCCTCACACATACACAATAAATTCCCCAACAACCCCTGCGTATTTTTGTGATTATTCAGTAAATCACATTGCATCTCCTCCCTCCAATTACCCCCTTTTTAATTGAACCGGGAAGTGTTTTTTCGGAGGGTAGCTACACCCTTCAGAAAGCACATCTCGGTGTAAATAAATTCATATTCCCCTTTGTAAATTATTGCGCGACTAAAAACTTCCTCACACATACACAATAAATTCCCCAACAACCCCTGCGTATTTTTGTGATTATTCAGTAAATCACATTGCATCTCCTCCCTCCAATTACCCCCTTTTTAATTGAACCGGGAAGTGTTTTTTCGGAGGGTAGCTACACCCTTCAGAAAGCACATCTCGGTGTAAATAAATTCATATTCCCCTTTGTAAATTATTGCGCGACTAAAAACTCCCTCACACATACACAATAAATTCCCCAACAACCCCTGCGTATTTTTGTGATTATTCAGTAAATCACATTGCATCTCCTCCCTCCAATTACCCCCTTTTTAATTGAACCGGGAAGTGTTTTTTCGGAGGGTAGCTACACCCTTCAGAAAGCACATCTCGGTGTAAATAAATTCATATTCCCCTTTGTAAATTATTGCGCGACTAAAAACTCCCTCACACATACACAATAAATTCCCCAACAACCCCTGCGTATTTTTGTGATTATTCAGTAAATCACATTGCATCTCCTCCCTCCAGTTACCCCCTTTTTAATTGAACCGGGAAGTGTTTTTTCGGAGGGTAGCTACACCCTTCAGAAAGCACATCTCGGTGTGAATAAATTCATATTCCCCTTTGTAAATTATTGCGCGACTAAAAACTCCCTCACACATACACAATAAATTCCCCAACAACCCCTGCGTATTTTTGTGATTACTCAGTAAATCACATTGCATCTCCTCCCTCCAATTACCCCCTTTTTAATTGAACCGGGAAGTGTTTTTTCGGAGGGTAGCTACACCCTTCAGAAAGCACATCTCGGTGTAAATAAATTCATATTCCCCTTTGTAAATTATTGCGCGACTAAAAACTCCCTCACACATACACAATAAATTCCCCAACAACCCCTGCGTATTTTTGTGATTATTCAGTAAATCACATTGCATCTCCTCCCTCCAATTACCCCCTTTTTAATTGAACCGGGAAGTGTTTTTTCGGAGGGTAGCTACACCCTTCAGAAAGCACATCTCGGTGTAAATAAATTCATATTCCCCTTTGTAAATTATTGCGCGACTAAAAACTCCCTCACACATACACAATAAATTCCCCAACAACCCCTGCGTATTTTTGTGATTATTCAGTAAATCACATTGCATCTCCTCCCTCCAATTACCCCCTTTTTAATTGAACCGGGAAGTGTTTTTTCGGAGGGTAGCTACACCCTTCAGAAAGCACATCTCGGTGTGAATAAATTCATATTCCCCTTTGTAAATTATTGCGCGACTAAAAACTCCCTCACACATACACAATAAATTCCCCAACAACCCCTGCGTATTTTTGTGATTATTCAGTAAATCACATTGCATCTCCTCCCTCCAATTACCCCCTTTTTAATTGAACCGGGAAGTGTTTTTTCGGAGGGTAGCTACACCCTTCAGAAAGCACATCTCGGTGTAAATAAATTCATATTCCCCTTTGTAAATTATTGCGCGACTAAAAACTCCCTCACACATACACAATAAATTCCCCAACAACCCCTGCGTATTTTTGTGATTATTCAGTAAATCACATTGCATCTCCTCCCTCCAATTACCCCCTTTTTAATTGAACCGGGAAGTGTTTTTTCGGAGGGTAGCTACACCCTTCAGAAAGCACATCTCGGTGTAAATAAATTCATATTCCCCTTTGTAAATTATTGCGCGACTAAAAACTCCCTCACACATACACAATAAATTCCCCAACAACCCCTGCGTATTTTTGTGATTATTCAGTAAATCACATTGCATCTCCTCCCTCCAATTACCCCCTTTTTAATTGAACCGGGAAGTGTTTTTTCGGAGGGTAGCTACACCCTTCAGAAAGCACATCTCGGTGTAAATAAATTCATATTCCCCTTTGTAAATTATTGCGCGACTAAAAACTCCCTCACACATACACAATAAATTCCCCAACAACCCCTGCGTATTTTTGTGATTATTCAGTAAATCACATTGCATCTCCTCCCTCCAATTACCCCCTTTTTAATTGAACCGGGAAGTGTTTTTTCGGAGGGTAGCTACACCCTTCAGAAAGCACATCTCGGTGTAAATAAATTCATATTCCCCTTTGTAAATTATTGCGCGACTAAAAACTCCCTCACACATACACAATAAATTCCCCAACAACCCCTGCGTATTTTTGTGATTATTCAGTAAATCACATTGCA
This sequence comes from Dromius quadrimaculatus, assembly GCA_963989225.1. Lineage (NCBI taxonomy): Eukaryota > Metazoa > Arthropoda > Insecta > Coleoptera > Carabidae > Dromius > Dromius quadrimaculatus. Next base: position 7,898,292 of record OZ022329.1, read on the forward strand.
TCTCCTCCCTCCAATTACCCCCTTTTTAATTGAACCGGGAAGTGTTTTTTCGGAGGGTAGCTACACCCTTCAGAAAGCACATCTCGGTGTGAATAAATTCATATTCCCCTTTGTAAATTATTGCGCGACTAAAAACTCCCTCACACATACACAATAAATTCCCCAACAACCCCTGCGTATTTTTGTGATTATTCAGTAAATCACATTGCATCTCCTCCCTCCAATTACCCCCTTTTTAATTGAACCGGGAAGTGTTTTTTCGGAGGGTAGCTACACCCTTCAGAAAGCACATCTCGGTGTAAATAAATTCATATTCCCCTTTGTAAATTATTGCGCGACTAAAAACTCCCTCACACATACACAATAAATTCCCCAACAACCCCTGCGTATTTTTGTGATTATTCAGTAAATCACATTGCATCTCCTCCCTCCAATTACCCCCTTTTTAATTGAACCGGGAAGTGTTTTTTCGGAGGGTAGCTACACCCTTCAGAAAGCACATCTCGGTGTAAATAAATTCATATTCCCCTTTGTAAATTATTGCGCGACTAAAAACTCCCTCACACATACACAATAAATTCCCCAACAACCCCTGCGTATTTTTGTGATTATTCAGTAAATCACATTGCATCTCCTCCCTCCAATTACCCCCTTTTTAATTGAACCGGGAAGTGTTTTTTCGGAGGGTAGCTACACCCTTCAGAAAGCACATCTCGGTGTAAATAAATTCATATTCCCCTTTGTAAATTATTGCGCGACTAAAAACTCCCTCACACATACACAATAAATTCCCCAACAACCCCTGCGTATTTTTGTGATTATTCAGTAAATCACATTGCATCTCCTCCCTCCAATTACCCCCTTTTTAATTGAACCGGGAAGTGTTTTTTCGGAGGGTAGCTACACCCTTCAGAAAGCACATCTCGGTGTAAATAAATTCATATTCCCCTTTGTAAATTATTGCGCGACTAAAAACTCCCTCACACATACACAATAAATTCCCCAACAACCCCTGCGTATTTTTGTGATTATTCAGTAAATCACATTGCATCTCCTCCCTCCAATTACCCCCTTTTTAATTGAACCGGGAAGTGTTTTTTCGGAGGGTAGCTACACCCTTCAGAAAGCACATCTCGGTGTGAATAAATTCATATTCCCCTTTGTAAATTATTGCGCGACTAAAAACTCCCTCACACATACACAATAAATTCCCCAACAACCCCTGCGTATTTTTGTGATTATTCAGTAAATCACATTGCATCTCCTCCCTCCAATTACCCCCTTTTTAATTGAACCGGGAAGTGTTTTTTCGGAGGGTAGCTACACCCTTCAGAAAGCACATCTCGGTGTGAATAAATTCATATTCCCCTTTGTAAATTATTGCGCGACTAAAAACTCCCTCACACATACACAATAAATTCCCCAACAACCCCTGCGTATTTTTGTGATTATTCAGTAAATCACATTGCATCTCCTCCCTCCAATTACCCTCTTTTTAATTGAACCGGGAAGTGTTTTTTCGGAGGGTAGCTACACCCTTCAGAAAGCACATCTCGGTGTAAATAAATTCATATTCCCCTTTGTAAATTATTGCGCGACTAAAAACTCCCTCACACATACACAATAAATTCCCCAACAACCCCTGCGTATTTTTGTGATTATTCAGTAAATCACATTGCATCTCCTCCCTCCAATTACCCCCTTTTTAATTGAACCGGGAAGTGTTTTTTCGGAGGGTAGCTACACCCTTCAGAAAGCACATCTCGGTGTAAATAAATTCATATTCCCCTTTGTAAATTATTGCGCGACTAAAAACTCCCTCACACATACACAATAAATTCCCCAACAACCCCTGCGTATTTTTGTGATTATTCAGTAAATCACATTGCATCTCCTCCCTCCAATTACCCCCTTTTTAATTGAACCGGGAAGTGTTTTTTCGGAGGGTAGCTACACCCTTCAGAAAGCACATCTCGGTGTGAATAAATTCATATTCCCCTTTGTAAATTATTGCGCGACTAAAAACTCCCTCACACATACACAATAAATTCCCCAACAACCCCTGCGTATTTTTGTGATTATTCAGTAAATCACATTGCATCTCCTCCCTCCAATTACCCCCTTTTTAATTGAACCGGGAAGTGTTTTTTCGGAGGGTAGCTACACCCTTCAGAAAGCACATCTCGGTGTAAATAAATTCATATTCCCCTTTGTAAATTATTGCGCGACTAAAAACTCCCTCACACATACACAATAAATTCCCCAACAACCCCTGCGTATTTTTGTGATTATTCAGTAAATCACATTGCATCTCCTCCCTCCAATTACCCCCTTTTTAATTGAACCGGGAAGTGTTTTTTCGGAGGGTAGCTACACCCTTCAGAAAGCACATCTCGGTGTGAATAAATTCATATTCCCCTTTGTAAATTATTGCGCGACTAAAAACTCCCTCACACATACACAATAAATTCCCCAACAACCCCTGCGTATTTTTGTGATTATTCAGTAAATCACATTGCATCTCCTCCCTCCAATTACCCTCTTTTTAATTGAACCGGGAAGTGTTTTTTCGGAGGGTAGCTACACCCTTCAGAAAGCACATCTCGGTGTAAATAAATTCATATTCCCCTTTGTAAATTATTGCGCGACTAAAAACTCCCTCACACATACACAATAAATTCCCCAACAACCCCTGCGTATTTTTGTGATTATTAAGTAAATCACATTGCATCTCCTCCCTCCAATTACCCCCTTTTTAATTGAACCGGGAAGTGTTTTTTCGGAGGGTAGCTACACCCTTCAGAAAGCACATCTCGGTGTGAATAAATTCATATTCCCCTTTGTAAATTATTGCGCGACTAAAAACTCCCTCACACATACACAATAAATTCCCCAACAACCCCTGCGTATTTTTGTGATTATTCAGTAAATCACATTGCATCTCCTCCCTCCAATTACCCCCTTTTTAATTGAACCGGGAAGTGTTTTTTCGGAGGGTAGCTACACCCTTCAGAAAGCACATCTCGGTGTAAATAAATTCATATTCCCCTTTGTAAATTATTGCGCGACTAAAAACTCCCTCACACATACACAATAAATTCCCCAACAACCCCTGCGTATTTTTGTGATTATTCAGTAAATCACATTGCATCTCCTCCCTCCAATTACCCCCTTTTTAATTGAACCGGGAAGTGTTTTTTCGGAGGGTAGCTACACCCTTCAGAAAGCACATCTCGGTGTAAATAAATTCATATTCCCCTTTGTAAATTATTGCGCGACTAAAAACTCCCTCACACATACACAATAAATTCCCCAACAACCCCTGCGTATTTTTGTGATTATTCAGTAAATCACATTGCATCTCCTCCCTCCAATTACCCCCTTTTTAATTGAACCGGGAAGTGTTTTTTCGGAGGGTAGCTACACCCTTCAGAAAGCACATCTCGGTGTAAATAAATTCATATTCCCCTTTGTAAATTATTGCGCGACTAAAAACTCCCTCACACATACACAATAAATTCCCCAACAACCCCTGCGTATTTTTGTGATTATTCAGTAAATCACATTGCATCTCCTCCCTCCAATTACCCCTTTTTAATTGAACCGGGAAGTGTTTTTTCGGAGGGTAGCTACACCCTTCAGAAAGCACATCTCGGTGTAAATAAATTCATATTCCCCTTTGTAAATTATTGCGCGACTGAAAACTCCCTCACACATACACAATAAATTCCCCAACAACCCCTGCGTATTTTTGTGATTATTCAGTAAATCACATTGCATCTCCTCCCTCCAATAACCCCCTTTTTAATTGAACCGGGAAGTGTTTTTTCGAAGGGTAGCTACACCCTTCAGAAAGCACATCTCGGTGTAAATAAATTCATATTCCCCTTTGTAAATTATTGCGCGACTAAAAACTCCCTCACACATACACAATAAATTCCCCAACAACCCCTGCGTATTTTTGTGATTATTCAGTAAATCACATTGCATCTCCTCCCTCCAATTACCCCCTTTTTAATTGAACCGGGAAGTGTTTTTTCGGAGGATAGCTACACCCTTCAGAAAGCACATCTCGGTGTAAATAAATTCATATTCCCCTTTGTAAATTATTGCGCGACTAAAAACTCCCTCACACATACACAATAAATTCCCCAACAACCCCTGCGTATTTTTGTGATTATTCAGTAAATCACATTGCATCTCCTCCCTCCAATTACCCCCTTTTTAATTGAACCGGGAAGTGTTTTTTCGGAGGGTAGCTACACCCTTCAGAAAGCACATCTCGGTGTAAATAAATTCATATTCCCCTTTGTAAATTATTGCGCGACTGAAAACTCCCTCACACATACACAATAAATTCCCCAACAACCCCTTTTTATTTTTGTAATTATTCAGTAAATCACATTGCATCTCCTCCCTCCAATTACCCCCTTTTTAATTGAACCGGGAAGTGTTTTTTCGGAAGGTAGCTACACCCTTCAGAAAGCACATCTCGGTGTAAATAAATTCATATTCCCCTTTGTAAATTATTGCGCGACTAAAAACTCCCTCACACATACACAATAAATTCCCCAACAACCCCTGCGTATTTTTGTGATTATTCAGTAAATCACATTGCATCTCCTCCCTCCAATTACCCCCTTTTTAATTGAACCGGGAAGTGTTTTTTCGGAGGGTAGCTACACCCTTCAGAAAGCACATCTCGGTGTGAATAAATTCATATTCCCCTTTGTAAATTATTGCGCGACTAAAAACTCCCTCACACATACACAATAAATTCCCCAACAACCCCTGCGTATTTTTGTGATTATTCAGTAAATCACATTGCATCTCCTCCCTCCAATTACCCCCTTTTTAATTGAACCGGGAAGTGTTTTTTCGGAGGATAGCTACACCCTTCAGAAAGCACATCTCGGTGTAAATAAATTCATATTCCCCTTTGTAAATTATTGCGCGACTAAAAACTCCCTCACACATACACAATAAATTCCCCAACAACCCCTGCGTATTTTTGTGATTATTCAGTAAATCACATTGCATCTCCTCCCTCCAATTACCCCCTTTTTAATTGAACCGGGAAGTGTTTTTTCGGAGGATAGCTACACCCTTCAGAAAGCACATCTCGGTGTAAATAAATTCATATTCCCCTTTGTAAATTATTGCGCGACTAAAAACTCCCTCACACATACACAATAAATTCCCCAACAACCCCTGCGTATTTTTGTGATTATTCAGTAAATCACATTGCATCTCCTCCCTCCAATTACCCCCTTTTTAATTGAACCGGGAAGTGTTTTTTCGGAGGGTAGCTACACCCTTCAGAAAGCACATCTCGGTGTAAATAAATTCATATTCCCCTTTGTAAATTATTGCGCGACTGAAAACTCCCTCACACATACACAATAAATTCCCCAACAACCCCTGCGTATTTTTGTGATTATTCAGTAAATCACATTGCATCTCCTCCCTCCAATAACCCCCTTTTTAATTGAACCGGGAAGTGTTTTTTCGAAGGGTAGCTACACCCTTCAGAAAGCACATCTCGGTGTAAATAAATTCATATTCCCCTTTGTAAATTATTGCGCGACTAAAAACTCCCTCACACATACACAATAAATTCCCCAACAACCCCTGCGTATTTTTGTGATTATTCAGTAAATCACATTGCATCTCCTCCCTCCAATTACCCCCTTTTTAATTGAACCGGGAAGTGTTTTTTCGGAGGATAGCTACACCCTTCAGAAAGCACATCTCGGTGTAAATAAATTCATATTCCCCTTTGTAAATTATTGCGCGACTAAAAACTCCCTCACACATACACAATAAATTCCCCAACAACCCCTGCGTATTTTTGTGATTATTCAGTAAATCACATTGCATCTCCTCCCTCCAATTACCCCCTTTTTAATTGAACCGGGAAGTGTTTTTTCGGAGGATAGCTACACCCTTCAGAAAGCACATCTCGGTGTAAATAAATTCATATTCCCCTTTGTAAATTATTGCGCGACTAAAAACTCCCTCACACATACACAATAAATTCCCCAACAACCCCTGCGTATTTTTGTGATTATTCAGTAAATCACATTGCATCTCCTCCCTCCAATTACCCCCTTTTTAATTGAACCGGGAAGTGTTTTTTCGGAGGATAGCTACACCCTTCAGAAAGCACATCTCGGTGTAAATAAATTCATATTCCCCTTTGTAAATTATTGCGCGACTAAAAACTCCCTCACACATACACAATAAATTCCCCAACAACCCCTGCGTATTTTTGTGATTATTCAGTAAATCACATTGCATCTCCTCCCTCCAATTACCCCCTTTTTAATTGAACCGGGAAGTGTTTTTTCGGAGGGTAGCTACACCCTTCAGAAAGCACATCTCGGTGTAAATAAATTCATATTCCCCTTTGTAAATTATTGCGCGACTGAAAACTCCCTCACACATACACAATAAATTCCCCAACAACCCCTGCGTATTTTTGTGATTATTCAGTAAATCACATTGCATCTCCTCCCTCCAATAACCCCCTTTTTAATTGAACCGGGAAGTGTTTTTTCGAAGGGTAGCTACACCCTTCAGAAAGCACATCTCGGTGTAAATAAATTCATATTCCCCTTTGTAAATTATTGCGCGACTAAAAACTCCCTCACACATACACAATAAATTCCCCAACAACCCCTGCGTATTTTTGTGATTATTCAGTAAATCACATTGCATCTCCTCCCTCCAATTACCCCCTTTTTAATTGAACCGGGAAGTGTTTTTTCGGAGGGTAGCTACACCCTTCAGAAAGCACATCTCGGTGTGAATAAATTCATATTCCCCTTTGTAAATTATTGCGCGACTAAAAACTCCCTCACACATACACAATAAATTCCCCAACAACCCCTGCGTATTTTTGTGATTATTCAGTAAATCACATTGCATCTCCTCCCTCCAATTACCCCCTTTTTAATTGAACCGGGAAGTGTTTTTTCGGAGGATAGCTACACCCTTCAGAAAGCACATCTCGGTGTAAATAAATTCATATTCCCCTTTGTAAATTATTGCGCGACTAAAAACTCCCTCACACATACACAATAAATTCCCCAACAACCCCTGCGTATTTTTGTGATTATTCAGTAAATCACATTGCATCTCCTCCCTCCAATTACCCCCTTTTTAATTGAACCGGGAAGTGTTTTTTCGGAGGGTAGCTACACCCTTCAGAAAGCACATCTCGGTGTAAATAAATTCATATTCCCCTTTGTAAATTATTGCGCGACTGAAAACTCCCTCACACATACACAATAAATTCCCCAACAACCCCTGCGTATTTTTGTGATTATTCAGTAAATCACATTGCATCTCCTCCCTCCAATAACCCCCTTTTTAATTGAACCGGGAAGTGTTTTTTCGAAGGGTAGCTACACCCTTCAGAAAGCACATCTCGGTGTAAATAAATTCATATTCCCCTTTGTAAATTATTGCGCGACTAAAAACTCCCTCACACATACACAATAAATTCCCCAACAACCCCTGCGTATTTTTGTGATTATTCAGTAAATCACATTGCATCTCCTCCCTCCAATTACCCCCTTTTTAATTGAACCGGGAAGTGTTTTTTCGGAGGATAGCTACACCCTTCAGAAAGCACATCTCGGTGTAAATAAATTCATATTCCCCTTTGTAAATTATTGCGCGACTAAAAACTCCCTCACACATACACAATAAATTCCCCAACAACCCCTGCGTATTTTTGTGATTATTCAGTAAATCACATTGCATCTCCTCCCTCCAATTACCCCCTTTTTAATTGAACCGGGAAGTGTTTTTTCGGAGGGTAGCTACACCCTTCAGAAAGCACATCTCGGTGTAAATAAATTCATATTCCCCTTTGTAAATTATTGCGCGACTGAAAACTCCCTCACACATACACAATAAATTCCCCAACAACCCCTTTTTATTTTTGTAATTATTCAGTAAATCACATTGCATCTCCTCCCTCCAATTACCCCCTTTTTAATTGAACCGGGAAGTGTTTTTTCGGAAGGTAGCTACACCCTTCAGAAAGCACATCTCGGTGTAAATAAATTCATATTCCCCTTTGTAAATTATTGCGCGACTAAAAACTCCCTCACACATACACAATAAATTCCCCAACAACCCCTGCGTATTTTTGTGATTATTCAGTAAATCACATTGCATCTCCTCCCTCCAATTACCCCCTTTTTAATTGAACCGGGAAGTGTTTTTTCGGAGGGTAGCTACACCCTTCAGAAAGCACATCTCGGTGTGAATAAATTCATATTCCCCTTTGTAAATTATTGCGCGACTAAAAACTCCCTCACACATACACAATAAATTCCCCAACAACCCCTGCGTATTTTTGTGATTATTCAGTAAATCACATTGCATCTCCTCCCTCCAATTACCCTCTTTTTAATTGAACCGGGAAGTGTTTTTTCGGAGGGTAGCTACACCCTTCAGAAAGCACATCTCGGTGTAAATAAATTCATATTCCCCTTTGTAAATTATTGCGCGACTAAAAACTCCCTCACACATACACAATAAATTCCCCAACAACCCCTGCGTATTTTTGTGATTATTCAGTAAATCACATTGCATCTCCTCCCTCCAATTACCCCCTTTTTAATTGAACCGGGAAGTGTTTTTTCGGAGGGTAGCTACACCCTTCAGAAAGCACATCTCGGTGTAAATAAATTCATATTCCCCTTTGTAAATTATTGCGCGACTAAAAACTCCCTCACACATACACAATAAATTCCCCAACAACCCCTGCGTATTTTTGTGATTATTCAGTAAATCACATTGCATCTCCTCCCTCCAATTACCCCCTTTTTAATTGAACCGGGAAGTGTTTTTTCGGAAGGTAGCTACACCCTTCAGAAAGCACATCTCGGTGTAAATAAATTCATATTCCCCTTTGTAAATTATTGCGCGACTAAAAACTCCCTCACACATACACAATAAATTCCCCAACAACCCCTGCGTATTTTTGTGATTATTCAGTAAATCACATTGCATCTCCTCCCTCCAATTACCCCCTTTTTAATTGAACCGGGAAGTGTTTTTTCGGAGGGTAGCTACACCCTTCAGAAAGCACATCTCGGTGTGAATAAATTCATATTCCCCTTTGTAAATTATTGCGCGACTAAAAACTCCCTCACACATACACAATAAATTCCCCAACAACCCCTGCGTATTTTTGTGATTATTCAGTAAATCACATTGCATCTCCTCCCTCCAATTACCCCCTTTTTAATTGAACCGGGAAGTGTTTTTTCGGAGGGTAGCTACACCCTTCAGAAAGCACATCTCGGTGTAAATAAATTCATATTCCCCTTTGTAAATTATTGCGCGACTAAAAACTCCCTCACACATACACAATAAATTCCCCAACAACCCCTGCGTATTTTTGTGATTATTCAGTAAATCACATTGCATCTCCTCCCTCCAATTACCCCCTTTTTAATTGAACCGGGAAGTGTTTTTTCGGAGGGTAGCTACACCCTTCAGAAAGCACATCTCGGTGTAAATAAATTCATATTCCCCTTTGTAAATTATTGCGCGACTAAAAACTCCCTCACACATACACAATAAATTCCCCAACAACCCCTGCGTATTTTTGTGATTATTCAGTAAATCACATTGCATCTCCTCCCTCCAATTACCCCCTTTTTAATTGAACCGGGAAGTGTTTTTTCGGAGGGTAGCTACACCCTTCAGAAAGCACATCCCGGTGTGAATAAATTCATATTCCCCTTTGTAAATTATTGCGCGACTAAAAACTCCCTCACACATACACAATAAATTCCCCAACAACCCCTGCGTATTTTTGTGATTATTCAGTAAATCACATTGCATCTCCTCCCTCCAATTACCCCCTTTTTAATTGAACCGGGAAGTGTTTTTTCGGAGGGTAGCTACACCCTTCAGAAAGCACATCTCGGTGTAAATAAATTCATATTCCCCTTTGTAAATTATTGCGCGACTAAAAACTCCCTCACACATACACAATAAATTCCCCAACAACCCCTGCGTATTTTTGTGATTATTCAGTAAATCACATTGCATCTCCTCCCTCCAATTACCCCCTTTTTAATTGAACCGGGAAGTGTTTTTTCGGAGGGTAGCTACACCCTTCAGAAAGCACATCTCGGTGTGAATAAATTCATATTCCCCTTTGTAAATTATTGCGCGACTAAAAACTCCCTCACACATACACAATAAATTCCCCAACAACCCCTGCGTATTTTTGTGATTATTCAGTAAATCACATTGCATCTCCTCCCTCCAATTACCCCCTTTTTAATTGAACCGGGAAGTGTTTTTTCGGAGGGTAGCTACACCCTTCAGAAAGCACATCTCGGTGTAAATAAATTCATATTCCCCTTTGTAAATTATTGCGCGACTAAAAACTCCCTCACACATACACAATAAATTCCCCAACAACCCCTGCGTATTTTTGTGATTATTCAGTAAATCACATTGCATCTCCTCCCTCCAATTACCCCCTTTTTAATTGAACCGGGAAGTGTTTTTTCGGAGGGTAGCTACACCCTTCAGAAAGCACATCTCGGTGTGAATAAATTCATATTCCCCTTTGTAAATTATTGCGCGACTAAAAACTCCCTCACACATACACAATAAATTCCCCAACAACCCCTGCGTATTTTTGTGATTATTCAGTAAATCACATTGCATCTCCTCCCTCCAATTACCCCCTTTTTAATTGAACCGGGAAGTGTTTTTTCGGAGGGTAGCTACACCCTTCAGAAAGCACATCTCGGTGTAAATAAATTCATATTCCCCTTTGTAAATTATTGCGCGACTAAAAACTCCCTCACACATACACAATAAATTCCCCAACAACCCCTGCGTATTTTTGTGATTATTCAGTAAATCACATTGCATCTCCTCCCTCCAATTACCCCCTTTTTAATTGAACCGGGAAGTGTTTTTTCGGAGGGTAGCTACACCCTTCAGAAAGCACATCTCGGTGTAAATAAATTCATATTCCCCTTTGTAAATTATTGCGCGACTAAAAACTCCCTCACACATACACAATAAATTCCCCAACAACCCCTGCGTATTTTTGTGATTATTCAGTAAATCACATTGCATCTCCTCCCTCCAATTACCCCCTTTTTAATTGAACCGGGAAGTGTTTTTTCGGAGGGTAGCTACACCCTTCAGAAAGCACATCTCGGTGTAAATAAATTCATATTCCCCTTTGTAAATTATTGCGCGACTAAAAACTCCCTCACACATACACAATAAATTCCCCAACAACCCCTGCGTATTTTTGTGATTATTCAGTAAATCACATTGCATCTCCTCCCTCCAATTACCCCCTTTTTAATTGAACCGGGAAGTGTTTTTTCGGAGGGTAGCTACACCCTTCAGAAAGCACATCTCGGTGTGAATAAATTCATATTCCCCTTTGTAAATTATTGCGCGACTAAAAACTCCCTCACACATACACAATAAATTCCCCAACAACCCCTGCGTATTTTTGTGATTATTCAGTAAATCACATTGCATCTCCTCCCTCCAATTACCCCCTTTTTAATTGAACCGGGAAGTGTTTTTTCGGAGGGTAGCTACACCCTTCAGAAAGCACATCTCGGTGTAAATAAATTCATATTCCCCTTTGTAAATTATTGCGCGACTAAAAACTCCCTCACACATACACAATAAATTCCCCAACAACCCCTGCGTATTTTTGTGATTATTCAGTAAATCACATTGCATCTCCTCCCTCCAATTACCCCCTTTTTAATTGAACCGGGAAGTGTTTTTTCGGAGGGTAGCTACACCCTTCAGAAAGCACATCTCGGTGTGAATAAATTCATATTCCCCTTTGTAAATTATTGCGCGACTAAAAACTCCCTCACACATACACAATAAATTCCCCAACAACCCCTGCGTATTTTTGTGATTATTCAGTAAATCACATTGCATCTCCTCCCTCCAATTACCCCCTTTTTAATTGAACCGGGAAGTGTTTTTTCGGAGGGTAGCTACACCCTTCAGAAAGCACATCTCGGTGTAAATAAATTCATATTCCCCTTTGTAAATTATTGCGCGACTAAAAACTCCCTCACACATACACAATAAATTCCCCAACAACCCCTGCGTATTTTTGTGATTATTCAGTAAATCACATTGCATCTCCTCCCTCCAATTACCCCCTTTTTAATTGAACCGGGAAGTGTTTTTTCGGAGGGTAGCTACACCCTTCAGAAAGCACATCTCGGTGTGAATAAATTCATATTCCCCTTTGTAAATTATTGCGCGACTAAAAACTCCCTCACACATACACAATAAATTCCCCAACAACCCCTGCGTATTTTTGTGATTATTCAGTAAATCACATTGCATCTCCTCCCTCCAATTACCCCCTTTTTAATTGAACCGGGAAGTGTTTTTTCGGAGGGTAGCTACACCCTTCAGAAAGCACATCCCGGTGTGAATAAATTCATATTCCCCTTTGTAAATTATTGCGCGACTAAAAACTCCCTCACACATACACAATAAATTCCCCAACAACCCCTGCGTATTTTTGTGATTATTCAGTAAATCACATTGCATCTCCTCCCTCCAATTACCCCCTTTTTAATTGAACCGGGAAGTGTTTTTTCGGAGGGTAGCTACACCCTTCAGAAAGCACATCTCGGTGTGAATAAATTCATATTCCCCTTTGTAAATTATTGCGCGACTAAAAACTCCCTCACACATACACAATAAATTCCCCAACAACCCCTGCGTATTTTTGTGATTATTCAGTAAATCACATTGCATCTCCTCCCTCCAATTACCCCCTTTTTAATTGAACCGGGAAGTGTTTTTTCGGAGGGTAGCTACACCCTTCAGAAAGCACATCTCGGTGTAAATAAATTCATATTCCCCTTTGTAAATTATTGCGCGACTAAAAACTCCCTCACACATACACAATAAATTCCCCAACAACCCCTGCGTATTTTTGTGATTATTCAGTAAATCACATTGCATCTCCTCCCTCCAATTACCCCCTTTTTAATTGAACCGGGAAGTGTTTTTTCGGAGGGTAGCTACACCCTTCAGAAAGCACATCTCGGTGTGAATAAATTCATATTCCCCTTTGTAAATTATTGCGCGACTAAAAACTCCCTCACACATACACAATAAATTCCCCAACAACCCCTGCGTATTTTTGTGATTATTCAGTAAATCACATTGCATCTCCTCCCTCCAATTACCCCCTTTTTAATTGAACCGGGAAGTGTTTTTTCGGAGGGTAGCTACACCCTTCAGAAAGCACATCTCGGTGTAAATAAATTCATATTCCCCTTTGTAAATTATTGCGCGACTAAAAACTCCCTCACACATACACAATAAATTCCCCAACAACCCCTGCGTATTTTTGTGATTATTCAGTAAATCACATTGCATCTCCTCCCTCCAATTACCCCCTTTTTAATTGAACCGGGAAGTGTTTTTTCGGAGGGTAGCTACACCCTTCAGAAAGCACATCTCGGTGTGAATAAATTCATATTCCCCTTTGTAAATTATTGCGCGACTAAAAACTCCCTCACACATACACAATAAATTCCCCAACAACCCCTGCGTATTTTTGTGATTATTCAGTAAATCACATTGCATCTCCTCCCTCCAATTACCCCCTTTTTAATTGAACCGGGAAGTGTTTTTTCGGAGGGTAGCTACACCCTTCAGAAAGCACATCTCGGTGTAAATAAATTCATATTCCCCTTTGTAAATTATTGCGCGACTAAAAACTCCCTCACACATACACAATAAATTCCCCAACAACCCCTGCGTATTTTTGTGATTATTCAGTAAATCACATTGCATCTCCTCCCTCCAATTACCCCCTTTTTAATTGAACCGGGAAGTGTTTTTTCGGAGGGTAGCTACACCCTTCAGAAAGCACATCTCGGTGTAAATAAATTCATATTCCCCTTTGTAAATTATTGCGCGACTAAAAACTCCCTCACACATACACAATAAATTCCCCAACAACCCCTGCGTATTTTTGTGATTATTCAGTAAATCACATTGCATCTCCTCCCTCCAATTACCCCCTTTTTAATTGAACCGGGAAGTGTTTTTTCGGAAGGTAGCTACACCCTTCAGAAAGCACATCTCGGTGTAAATAAATTCATATTCCCCTTTGTAAATTATTGCGCGACTAAAAACTCCCTCACACATACACAATAAATTCCCCAACAACCCCTGCGTATTTTTGTGATTATTCAGTAAATCACATTGCATCTCCTCCCTCCAATTACCCCCTTTTTAATTGAACCGGGAAGTGTTTTTTCGGAGGGTAGCTACACCCTTCAGAAAGCACATCTCGGTGTAAATAAATTCATATTCCCCTTTGTAAATTATTGCGCGACTAAAAACTCCCTCACACATACACAATAAATTCCCCAACAACCCCTGCGTATTTTTGTGATTATTCAGTAAATCACATTGCATCTCCTCCCTCCAATTACCCCCTTTTTAATTGAACCGGGAAGTGTTTTTTCGGAGGGTAGCTACACCCTTCAGAAAGCACATCTCGGTGTAAATAAATTCATATTCCCCTTTGTAAATTATTGCGCGACTAAAAACTCCCTCACACATACACAATAAATTCCCCAACAACCCCTGCGTATTTTTGTGATTATTCAGTAAATCACATTGCATCTCCTCCCTCCAATTACCCCCTTTTTAATTGAACCGGGAAGTGTTTTTTCGGAGGGTAGCTACACCCTTCAGAAAGCACATCTCGGTGTAAATAAATTCATATTCCCCTTTGTAAATTATTGCGCGACTAAAAACTCCCTCACACATACACAATAAATTCCCCAACAACCCCTGCGTATTTTTGTGATTATTCAGTAAATCACATTGCATCTCCTCCCTCCAATTACTCCCTTTTTAATTGAACCGGAAAGTGTTTTTTCGGAGGGTAGCTACACCCTTCAGAAAGCACATCTCGGTGTAAATAAATTCATATTCCCCTTTGTAAATTATTGCGCGACTAAAAACTCCCTCACACATACACAATAAATTCCCCAACAACCCCTGCGTATTTTTGTGATTATTCAGTAAATCACATTGCATCTCCTCCCTCCAATTACCCCCTTTTTAATTGAACCGGGAAGTGTTTTTTCGGAGGGTAGCTACACCCTTCAGAAAGCACATCTCGGTGTAAATAAATTCATATTCCCCTTTGTAAATTATTGCGCGACTAAAAACTCCCTCACACATACACAATAAATTCCCCAACAACCCCTGCGTATTTTTGTGATTATTCAGTAAATCACATTGCATCTCCTCCCTCCAATTACTCCCTTTTTAATTGAACCGGGAAGTGTTTTTTCGGAGGGTAGCTACACCCTTCAGAAAGCACATCTCGGTGTAAATAAATTCATATTCCCCTTTGTAAATTATTGCGCGACTAAAAACTCCCTCACACATACACAATAAATTCCCCAACAACCCCTGCGTATTTTTGTGATTATTCAGTAAATCACATTGCATCTCCTCCCTCCAATTACTCCCTTTTTAATTGAACCGGGAAGTGTTTTTTCGGAGGGTAGCTACACCCTTCAGAAAGCACATCTCGGTGTAAATAAATTCATATTCCCCTTTGTAAATTATTGCGCGACTAAAAACTCCCTCACACATACACAATAAATTCCCCAACAACCCCTGCGTATTTTTGTGATTATTCAGTAAATCACATTGCATCTCCTCCCTCCAATTACCCCCTTTTTAATTGAACCGGGAAGTGTTTTTTCGGAAGGTAGCTACACCCTTCAGAAAGCACATCTCGGTGTAAATAAATTCATATTCCCCTTTGTAAATTATTGCGCGACTAAAAACTCCCTCACACATACACAATAAATTCCCCAACAACCCCTGCGTATTTTTGTGATTATTCAGTAAATCACATTGCATCTCCTCCCTCCAATTACCCCCTTTTTAATTGAACCGGGAAGTGTTTTTTCGGAGGGTAGCTACACCCTTCAGAAAGCACATCTCGGTGTAAATAAATTCATATTCCCCTTTGTAAATTATTGCGCGACTAAAAACTCCCTCACACATACACAATAAATTCCCCAACAACCCCTGCGTATTTTTGTGATTATTCAGTAAATCACATTGCATCTCCTCCCTCCAATTACCCCCTTTTTAATTGAACCGGGAAGTGTTTTTTCGGAGGGTAGCTACACCCTTCAGAAAGCACATCTCGGTGTAAATAAATTCATATTCCCCTTTGTAAATTATTGCGCGACTAAAAACTCCCTCACACATACACAATAAATTCCCCAACAACCCCTGCGTATTTTTGTGATTATTCAGTAAATCACATTGCATCTCCTCCCTCCAATTACCCCCTTTTTAATTGAACCGGGAAGTGTTTTTTCGGAGGGTAGCTACACCCTTCAGAAAGCACATCTCGGTGTAAATAAATTCATATTCCCCTTTGTAAATTATTGCGCGACTAAAAACTCCCTCACACATACACAATAAATTCCCCAACAACCCCTGCGTATTTTTGTGATTATTCAGTAAATCACATTGCATCTCCTCCCTCCAATTACCCCCTTTTTAATTGAACCGGGAAGTGTTTTTTCGGAGGGTAGCTACACCCTTCAGAAAGCACATCTCGGTGTAAATAAATTCATATTCCCCTTTGTAAATTATTGCGCGACTAAAAACTCCCTCACACATACACAATAAATTCCCCAACAACCCCTGCGTATTTTTGTGATTATTCAGTAAATCACATTGCATCTCCTCCCTCCAATTACCCCCTTTTTAATTGAACCGGGAAGTGTTTTTTCGGAGGGTAGCTACACCCTTCAGAAAGCACATCTCGGTGTAAATAAATTCATATTCCCCTTTGTAAATTATTGCGCGACTAAAAACTCCCTCACACATACACAATAAATTCCCCAACAACCCCTGCGTATTTTTGTGATTATTCAGTAAATCACATTGCATCTCCTCCCTCCAATTACCCCCTTTTTAATTGAACCGGGAAGTGTTTTTTCGGAGGGTAGCTACACCCTTCAGAAAGCACATCTCGGTGTAAATAAATTCATATTCCCCTTTGTAAATTATTGCGCGACTAAAAACTCCCTCACACATACACAATAAATTCCCCAACAACCCCTGCGTATTTTTGTGATTATTCAGTAAATCACATTGCATCTCCTCCCTCCAATTACCCCCTTTTTAATTGAACCGGGAAGTGTTTTTTCGGAGGGTAGCTACACCCTTCAGAAAGCACATCTCGGTGTAAATAAATTCATATTCCCCTTTGTAAATTATTGCGCGACTAAAAACTCCCTCACACATACACAATAAATTCCCCAACAACCCCTGCGTATTTTTGTGATTATTCAGTAAATCACATTGCATCTCCTCCCTCCAATTACCCCCTTTTTAATTGAACCGGGAAGTGTTTTTTCGGAGGGTAGCTACACCCTTCAGAAAGCACATCTCGGTGTAAATAAATTCATATTCCCCTTTGTAAATTATTGCGCGACTAAAAACTCCCTCACACATACACAATAAATTCCCCAACAACCCCTGCGTATTTTTGTGATTATTCAGTAAATCACATTGCATCTCCTCCCTCCAATTACCCCCTTTTTAATTGAACCGGGAAGTGTTTTTTCGGAGGGTAGCTACACCCTTCAGAAAGCACATCTCGGTGTAAATAAATTCATATTCCCCTTTGTAAATTATTGCGCGACTAAAAACTCCCTCACACATACACAATAAATTCCCCAACAACCCCTGCGTATTTTTGTGATTATTCAGTAAATCACATTGCATCTCCTCCCTCCAATTACCCCCTTTTTAATTGAACCGGGAAGTGTTTTTTCGGAGGGTAGCTACACCCTTCAGAAAGCACATCTCGGTGTAAATAAATTCATATTCCCCTTTGTAAATTATTGCGCGACTAAAAACTCCCTCACACATACACAATAAATTCCCCAACAACCCCTGCGTATTTTTGTGATTATTCAGTAAATCACATTGCATCTCCTCCCTCCAATTACCCCCTTTTTAATTGAACCGGGAAGTGTTTTTTCGGAGGGTAGCTACACCCTTCAGAAAGCACATCTCGGTGTAAATAAATTCATATTCCCCTTTGTAAATTATTGCGCGACTAAAAACTCCCTCACACATACACAATAAATTCCCCAACAACCCCTGCGTATTTTTGTGATTATTCAGTAAATCACATTGCATCTCCTCCCTCCAATTACCCCCTTTTTAATTGAACCGGGAAGTGTTTTTTCGGAGGGTAGCTACACCCTTCAGAAAGCACATCTCGGTGTAAATAAATTCATATTCCCCTTTGTAAATTATTGCGCGACTAAAAACTCCCTCACACATACACAATAAATTCCCCAACAACCCCTGCGTATTTTTGTGATTATTCAGTAAATCACATTGCATCTCCTCCCTCCAATTACCCCCTTTTTAATTGAACCGGGAAGTGTTTTTTCGGAGGGTAGCTACACCCTTCAGAAAGCACATCTCGGTGTAAATAAATTCATATTCCCCTTTGTAAATTATTGCGCGACTAAAAACTCCCTCACACATACACAATAAATTCCCCAACAACCCCTGCGTATTTTTGTGATTATTCAGTAAATCACATTGCATCTCCTCCCTCCAATTACCCCCTTTTTAATTGAACCGGGAAGTGTTTTTTCGGAGGGTAGCTACACCCTTCAGAAAGCACATCTCGGTGTAAATAAATTCATATTCCCCTTTGTAAATTATTGCGCGACTAAAAACTCCCTCACACATACACAATAAATTCCCCAACAACCCCTGCGTATTTTTGTGATTATTCAGTAAATCACATTGCATCTCCTCCCTCCAATTACCCCCTTTTTAATTGAACCGGGAAGTGTTTTTTCGGAGGGTAGCTACACCCTTCAGAAAGCACATCTCGGTGTAAATAAATTCATATTCCCCTTTGTAAATTATTGCGCGACTAAAAACTCCCTCACACATACACAATAAATTCCCCAACAACCCCTGCGTATTTTTGTGATTATTCAGTAAATCACATTGCATCTCCTCCCTCCAATTACCCCCTTTTTAATTGAACCGGGAAGTGTTTTTTCGGAGGGTAGCTACACCCTTCAGAAAGCACATCTCGGTGTAAATAAATTCATATTCCCCTTTGTAAATTATTGCGCGACTAAAAACTCCCTCACACATACACAATAAATTCCCCAACAACCCCTGCGTATTTTTGTGATTATTCAGTAAATCACATTGCATCTCCTCCCTCCAATTACTCCCTTTTTAATTGAACCGGGAAGTGTTTTTTCGGAGGGTAGCTACACCCTTCAGAAAGCACATCTCGGTGTAAATAAATTCATATTCCCCTTTGTAAATTATTGCGCGACTAAAAACTCCCTCACACATACACAATAAATTCCCCAACAACCCCTGCGTATTTTTGTGATTATTCAGTAAATCACATTGCATCTCCTCCCTCCAATTACCCCCTTTTTAATTGAACCGGGAAGTGTTTTTTCGGAGGGTAGCTACACCCTTCAGAAAGCACATCTCGGTGTAAATAAATTCATATTCCCCTTTGTAAATTATTGCGCGACTAAAAACTCCCTCACACATACACAATAAATTCCCCAACAACCCCTGCGTATTTTTGTGATTATTCAGTAAATCACATTGCATCTCCTCCCTCCAATTACCCCCTTTTTAATTGAACCGGGAAGTGTTTTTTCGGAGGGTAGCTACACCCTTCAGAAAGCACATCTCGGTGTAAATAAATTCATATTCCCCTTTGTAAATTATTGCGCGACTAAAAACTCCCTCACACATACACAATAAATTCCCCAACAACCCCTGCGTATTTTTGTGATTATTCAGTAAATCACATTGCATCTCCTCCCTCCAATTACCCCCTTTTTAATTGAACCGGGAAGTGTTTTTTCGGAGGGTAGCTACACCCTTCAGAAAGCACATCTCGGTGTAAATAAATTCATATTCCCCTTTGTAAATTATTGCGCGACTAAAAACTCCCTCACACATACACAATAAATTCCCCAACAACCCCTGCGTATTTTTGTGATTATTCAGTAAATCACATTGCATCTCCTCCCTCCAATTACCCCCTTTTTAATTGAACCGGGAAGTGTTTTTTCGGAGGGTAGCTACACCCTTCAGAAAGCACATCTCGGTGTAAATAAATTCATATTCCCCTTTGTAAATTATTGCGCGACTAAAAACTCCCTCACACATACACAATAAATTCCCCAACAACCCCTGCGTATTTTTGTGATTATTCAGTAAATCACATTGCATCTCCTCCCTCCAATTACCCCCTTTTTAATTGAACCGGGAAGTGTTTTTTCGGAGGGTAGCTACACCCTTCAGAAAGCACATCTCGGTGTAAATAAATTCATATTCCCCTTTGTAAATTATTGCGCGACTAAAAACTCCCTCACACATACACAATAAATTCCCCAACAACCCCTGCGTATTTTTGTGATTATTCAGTAAATCACATTGCATCTCCTCCCTCCAATTACCCCCTTTTTAATTGAACCGGGAAGTGTTTTTTCGGAGGGTAGCTACACCCTTCAGAAAGCACATCTCGGTGTAAATAAATTCATATTCCCCTTTGTAAATTATTGCGCGACTAAAAACTCCCTCACACATACACAATAAATTCCCCAACAACCCCTGCGTATTTTTGTGATTATTCAGTAAATCACATTGCATCTCCTCCCTCCAATTACCCCCTTTTTAATTGAACCGGGAAGTGTTTTTTCGGAGGGTAGCTACACCCTTCAGAAAGCACATCTCGGTGTAAATAAATTCATATTCCCCTTTGTAAATTATTGCGCGACTAAAAACTCCCTCACACATACACAATAAATTCCCCAACAACCCCTGCGTATTTTTGTGATTATTCAGTAAATCACATTGCATCTCCTCCCTCCAATTACCCCCTTTTTAATTGAACCGGGAAGTGTTTTTTCGGAGGGTAGCTACACCCTTCAGAAAGCACATCTCGGTGTAAATAAATTCATATTCCCCTTTGTAAATTATTGCGCGACTAAAAACTCCCTCACACATACACAATAAATTCCCCAACAACCCCTGCGTATTTTTGTGATTATTCAGTAAATCACATTGCATCTCCTCCCTCCAATTACCCCCTTTTTAATTGAACCGGGAAGTGTTTTTTCGGAGGGTAGCTACACCCTTCAGAAAGCACATCTCGGTGTAAATAAATTCATATTCCCCTTTGTAAATTATTGCGCGACTAAAAACTCCCTCACACATACACAATAAATTCCCCAACAACCCCTGCGTATTTTTGTGATTATTCAGTAAATCACATTGCATCTCCTCCCTCCAATTACCCCCTTTTTAATTGAACCGGGAAGTGTTTTTTCGGAGGGTAGCTACACCCTTCAGAAAGCACATCTCGGTGTAAATAAATTCATATTCCCCTTTGTAAATTATTGCGCGACTAAAAACTCCCTCACACATACACAATAAATTCCCCAACAACCCCTGCGTATTTTTGTGATTATTCAGTAAATCACATTGCATCTCCTCCCTCCAATTACCCCCTTTTTAATTGAACCGGGAAGTGTTTTTTCGGAGGGTAGCTACACCCTTCAGAAAGCACATCTCGGTGTAAATAAATTCATATTCCCCTTTGTAAATTATTGCGCGACTAAAAACTCCCTCACACATACACAATAAATTCCCCAACAACCCCTGCGTATTTTTGTGATTATTCAGTAAATCACATTGCATCTCCTCCCTCCAATTACCCCCTTTTTAATTGAACCGGGAAGTGTTTTTTCGGAGGGTAGCTACACCCTTCAGAAAGCACATCTCGGTGTAAATAAATTCATATTCCCCTTTGTAAATTATTGCGCGACTAAAAACTCCCTCACACATACACAATAAATTCCCCAACAACCCCTGCGTATTTTTGTGATTATTCAGTAAATCACATTGCATCTCCTCCCTCCAATTACCCCCTTTTTAATTGAACCGGGAAGTGTTTTTTCGGAGGGTAGCTACACCCTTCAGAAAGCACATCTCGGTGTAAATAAATTCATATTCCCCTTTGTAAATTATTGCGCGACTAAAAACTCCCTCACACATACACAATAAATTCCCCAACAACCCCTGCGTATTTTTGTGATTATTCAGTAAATCACATTGCATCTCCTCCCTCCAATTACCCCCTTTTTAATTGAACCGGGAAGTGTTTTTTCGGAGGGTAGCTACACCCTTCAGAAAGCACATCTCGGTGTAAATAAATTCATATTCCCCTTTGTAAATTATTGCGCGACTAAAAACTCCCTCACACATACACAATAAATTCCCCAACAACCCCTGCGTATTTTTGTGATTATTCAGTAAATCACATTGCATCTCCTCCCTCCAATTACCCCCTTTTTAATTGAACCGGGAAGTGTTTTTTCGGAGGGTAGCTACACCCTTCAGAAAGCACATCTCGGTGTAAATAAATTCATATTCCCCTTTGTAAATTATTGCGCGACTAAAAACTCCCTCACACATACACAATAAATTCCCCAACAACCCCTGCGTATTTTTGTGATTATTCAGTAAATCACATTGCATCTCCTCCCTCCAATTACCCCCTTTTTAATTGAACCGGGAAGTGTTTTTTCGGAGGGTAGCTACACCCTTCAGAAAGCACATCTCGGTGTGAATAAATTCATATTCCCCTTTGTAAATTATTGCGCGACTAAAAACTCCCTCACACATACACAATAAATTCCCCAACAACCCCTGCGTATTTTTGTGATTATTCAGTAAATCACATTGCATCTCCTCCCTCCAATTACCCCCTTTTTAATTGAACCGGGAAGTGTTTTTTCGGAGGGTAGCTACACCCTTCAGAAAGCACATCTCGGTGTAAATAAATTCATATTCCCCTTTGTAAATTATTGCGCGACTAAAAACTCCCTCACACATACACAATAAATTCCCCAACAACCCCTGCGTATTTTTGTGATTATTCAGTAAATCACATTGCATCTCCTCCCTCCAATTACCCCCTTTTTAATTGAACCGGGAAGTGTTTTTTCGGAGGGTAGCTACACCCTTCAGAAAGCACATCTCGGTGTGAATAAATTCATATTCCCCTTTGTAAATTATTGCGCGACTAAAAACTCCCTCACACATACACAATAAATTCCCCAACAACCCCTGCGTATTTTTGTGATTATTCAGTAAATCACATTGCATCTCCTCCCTCCAATTACCCCCTTTTTAATTGAACCGGGAAGTGTTTTTTCGGAGGGTAGCTACACCCTTCAGAAAGCACATCTCGGTGTAAATAAATTCATATTCCCCTTTGTAAATTATTGCGCGACTAAAAACTCCCTCACACATACACAATAAATTCCCCAACAACCCCTGCGTATTTTTGTGATTATTCAGTAAATCACATTGCATCTCCTCCCTCCAATTACCCCCTTTTTAATTGAACCGGGAAGTGTTTTTTCGGAGGGTAGCTACACCCTTCAGAAAGCACATCTCGGTGTGAATAAATTCATATTCCCCTTTGTAAATTATTGCGCGACTAAAAACTCCCTCACACATACACAATAAATTCCCCAACAACCCCTGCGTATTTTTGTGATTATTCAGTAAATCACATTGCATCTCCTCCCTCCAATTACCCTCTTTTTAATTGAACCGGGAAGTGTTTTTTCGGAGGGTAGCTACACCCTTCAGAAAGCACATCTCGGTGTAAATAAATTCATATTCCCCTTTGTAAATTATTGCGCGACTAAAAACTCCCTCACACATACACAATAAATTCCCCAACAACCCCTGCGTATTTTTGTGATTATTCAGTAAATCACATTGCATCTCCTCCCTCCAATTACCCCCTTTTTAATTGAACCGGGAAGTGTTTTTTCGGAGGGTAGCTACACCCTTCAGAAAGCACATCTCGGTGTAAATAAATTCATATTCCCCTTTGTAAATTATTGCGCGACTAAAAACTCCCTCACACATACACAATAAATTCCCCAACAACCCCTGCGTATTTTTGTGATTATTCAGTAAATCACATTGCATCTCCTCCCTCCAATTACCCCCTTTTTAATTGAACCGGGAAGTGTTTTTTCGGAGGGTAGCTACACCCTTCAGAAAGCACATCTCGGTGTAAATAAATTCATATTCCCCTTTGTAAATTATTGCGCGACTAAAAACTCCCTCACACATACACAATAAATTCCCCAACAACCCCTGCGTATTTTTGTGATTATTCAGTAAATCACATTGCATCTCCTCCCTCCAATTACCCCCTTTTTAATTGAACCGGGAAGTGTTTTTTCGGAGGGTAGCTACACCCTTCAGAAAGCACATCTCGGTGTGAATAAATTCATATTCCCCTTTGTAAATTATTGCGCGACTAAAAACTCCCTCACACATACACAATAAATTCCCCAACAACCCCTGCGTATTTTTGTGATTATTCAGTAAATCACATTGCATCTCCTCCCTCCAATTACCCCCTTTTTAATTGAACCGGGAAGTGTTTTTTCGGAGGGTAGCTACACCCTTCAGAAAGCACATCTCGGTGTAAATAAATTCATATTTCCCTTTGTAAATTATTGCGCGACTAAAAACTCCCTCACACATACACAATAAATTCCCCAACAACCCCTGCGTATTTTTGTGATTATTCAGTAAATCACATTGCATCTCCTCCCTCCAATTACCCCCTTTTTAATTGAACCGGGAAGTGTTTTTTCGGAGGGTAGCTACACCCTTCAGAAAGCACATCTCGGTGTAAATAAATTCATATTCCCCTTTGTAAATTATTGCGCGACTAAAAACTCCCTCACACATACACAATAAATTCCCCAACAACCCCTGCGTATTTTTGTGATTATTCAGTAAATCACATTGCATCTCCTCCCTCCAATTACCCCCTTTTTAATTGAACCGGGAAGTGTTTTTTCGGAGGGTAGCTACACCCTTCAGAAAGCACATCTCGGTGTAAATAAATTCATATTCCCCTTTGTAAATTATTGCGCGACTAAAAACTCCCTCACACATACACAATAAATTCCCCAACAACCCCTGCGTATTTTTGTGATTATTCAGTAAATCACATTGCATCTCCTCCCTCCAATTACCCCCTTTTTAATTGAACCGGGAAGTGTTTTTTCGGAGGGTAGCTACACCCTTCAGAAAGCACATCTCGGTGTAAATAAATTCATATTCCCCTTTGTAAATTATTGCGCGACTAAAAACTCCCTCACACATACACAATAAATTCCCCAACAACCCCTGCGTATTTTTGTGATTATTCAGTAAATCACATTGCATCTCCTCCCTCCAATTACCCCCTTTTTAATTGAACCGGGAAGTGTTTTTTCGGAGGGTAGCTACACCCTTCAGAAAGCACATCTCGGTGTAAATAAATTCATATTCCCCTTTGTAAATTATTGCGCGACTAAAAACTCCCTCACACATACACAATAAATTCCCCAACAACCCCTGCGTATTTTTGTGATTATTCAGTAAATCACATTGCATCTCTTCCCTCCAATTACCCCCTTTTTAATTGAACCGGGAAGTGTTTTTTCGGAGGGTAGCTACACCCTTCAGAAAGCACATCTCGGTGTAAATAAATTCATATTCCCCTTTGTAAATTATTGCGCGACTAAAAACTCCCTCACACATACACAATAAATTCCCCAACAACCCCTGCGTATTTTTGTGATTATTCAGTAAATCACATTGCATCTCCTCCCTCCAATTACCCCCTTTTTAATTGAACCGGGAAGTGTTTTTTCGGAGGGTAGCTACACCCTTCAGAAAGCACATCTCGGTGTAAATAAATTCATATTCCCCTTTGTAAATTATTGCGCGACTAAAAACTCCCTCACACATACACAATAAATTCCCCAACAACCCCTGCGTATTTTTGTGATTATTCAGTAAATCACATTGCATCTCCTCCCTCCAATTACCCCCTTTTTAATTGAACCGGGAAGTGTTTTTTCGGAGGGTAGCTACACCCTTCAGAAAGCACATCTCGGTGTAAATAAATTCATATTCCCCTTTGTAAATTATTGCGCGACTAAAAACTCCCTCACACATACACAATAAATTCCCCAACAACCCCTGCGTATTTTTGTGATTATTCAGTAAATCACATTGCATCTCCTCCCTCCAATTACCCCCTTTTTAATTGAACCGGGAAGTGTTTTTTCGGAGGGTAGCTACACCCTTCAGAAAGCACATCTCGGTGTAAATAAATTCATATTCCCCTTTGTAAATTATTGCGCGACTAAAAACTCCCTCACACATACACAATAAATTCCCCAACAACCCCTGCGTATTTTTGTGATTATTCAGTAAATCACATTGCATCTCCTCCCTCCAATTACCCCCTTTTTAATTGAACCGGGAAGTGTTTTTTCGGAGGGTAGCTACACCCTTCAGAAAGCACATCTCGGTGTAAATAAATTCATATTTCCCTTTGTAAATTATTGCGCGACTAAAAACTCCCTCACACATACACAATAAATTCCCCAACAACCCCTGCGTATTTTTGTGATTATTCAGTAAATCACATTGCATCTCCTCCCTCCAATTACCCCCTTTTTAATTGAACCGGGAAGTGTTTTTTCGGAGGGTAGCTACACCCTTCAGAAAGCACATCTCGGTGTAAATAAATTCATATTCCCCTTTGTAAATTATTGCGCGACTAAAAACTCCCTCACACATACACAATAAATTCCCCAACAACCCCTGCGTATTTTTGTGATTATTCAGTAAATCACATTGCATCTCCTCCCTCCAATTACCCCCTTTTTAATTGAACCGGGAAGTGTTTTTTCGGAGGGTAGCTACACCCTTCAGAAAGCACATCTCGGTGTAAATAAATTCATATTTCCCTTTGTAAATTATTGCGCGACTAAAAACTCCCTCACACATACACAATAAATTCCCCAACAACCCCTGCGTATTTTTGTGATTATTCAGTAAATCACATTGCATCTCCTCCCTCCAATTACCCCCTTTTTAATTGAACCGGGAAGTGTTTTTTCGGAGGGTAGCTACACCCTTCAGAAAGCACATCTCGGTGTAAATAAATTCATATTTCCCTTTGTAAATTATTGCGCGACTAAAAACTCCCTCACACATACACAATAAATTCCCCAACAACCCCTGCGTATTTTTGTGATTATTCAGTAAATCACATTGCATCTCCTCCCTCCAATTACCCCCTTTTTAATTGAACCGGGAAGTGTTTTTTCGGAGGGTAGCTACACCCTTCAGAAAGCACATCTCGGTGTAAATAAATTCATATTCCCCTTTGTAAATTATTGCGCGACTAAAAACTCCCTCACACATACACAATAAATTCCCCAACAACCCCTGCGTATTTTTGTGATTATTCAGTAAATCACATTGCATCTCCTCCCTCCAATTACCCCCTTTTTAATTGAACCGGGAAGTGTTTTTTCGGAGGGTAGCTACACCCTTCAGAAAGCACATCTCGGTGTAAATAAATTCATATTCCCCTTTGTAAATTATTGCGCGACTAAAAACTCCCTCACACATACACAATAAATTCCCCAACAACCCCTGCGTATTTTTGTGATTATTCAGTAAATCACATTGCATCTCCTCCCTCCAATTACCCCCTTTTTAATTGAACCGGGAAGTGTTTTTTCGGAGGGTAGCTACACCCTTCAGAAAGCACATCTCGGTGTAAATAAATTCATATTCCCCTTTGTAAATTATTGCGCGACTAAAAACTCCCTCACACATACACAATAAATTCCCCAACAACCCCTGCGTATTTTTGTGATTATTCAGTAAATCACATTGCATCTCCTCCCTCCAATTACCCCCTTTTTAATTGAACCGGGAAGTGTTTTTTCGGAGGGTAGCTACACCCTTCAGAAAGCACATCTCGGTGTAAATAAATTCATATTCCCCTTTGTAAATTATTGCGCGACTAAAAACTCCCTCACACATACACAATAAATTCCCCAACAACCCCTGCGTATTTTTGTGATTATTCAGTAAATCACATTGCATCTCCTCCCTCCAATTACCCCCTTTTTAATTGAACCGGGAAGTGTTTTTTCGGAGGGTAGCTACACCCTTCAGAAAGCACATCTCGGTGTGAATAAATTCATATTCCCCTTTGTAAATTATTGCGCGACTAAAAACTCCCTCACACATACACAATAAATTCCCCAACAACCCCTGCGTATTTTTGTGATTATTCAGTAAATCACATTGCATCTCCTCCCTCCAATTACCCCCTTTTTAATTGAACCGGGAAGTGTTTTTTCGGAGGGTAGCTACACCCTTCAGAAAGCACATCTCGGTGTAA
Organism: Dromius quadrimaculatus; assembly: GCA_963989225.1. Lineage (NCBI taxonomy): Eukaryota > Metazoa > Arthropoda > Insecta > Coleoptera > Carabidae > Dromius > Dromius quadrimaculatus. The sequence goes on from OZ022329.1 coordinate 7,926,733, forward strand.
ATAAATTCATATTTCCCTTTGTAAATTATTGCGCGACTAAAAACTCCCTCACACATACACAATAAATTCCCCAACAACCCCTGCGTATTTTTGTGATTATTCAGTAAATCACATTGCATCTCCTCCCTCCAATTACCCCCTTTTTAATTGAACCGGGAAGTGTTTTTTCGGAGGGTAGCTACACCCTTCAGAAAGCACATCTCGGTGTAAATAAATTCATATTCCCCTTTGTAAATTATTGCGCGACTAAAAACTCCCTCACACATACACAATAAATTCCCCAACAACCCCTGCGTATTTTTGTGATTATTCAGTAAATCACATTGCATCTCCTCCCTCCAATTACCCCCTTTTTAATTGAACCGGGAAGTGTTTTTTCGGAGGGTAGCTACACCCTTCAGAAAGCACATCTCGGTGTAAATAAATTCATATTCCCCTTTGTAAATTATTGCGCGACTAAAAACTCCCTCACACATACACAATAAATTCCCCAACAACCCCTGCGTATTTTTGTGATTATTCAGTAAATCACATTGCATCTCCTCCCTCCAATTACCCCCTTTTTAATTGAACCGGGAAGTGTTTTTTCGGAGGGTAGCTACACCCTTCAGAAAGCACATCTCGGTGTAAATAAATTCATATTTCCCTTTGTAAATTATTGCGCGACTAAAAACTCCCTCACACATACACAATAAATTCCCCAACAACCCCTGCGTATTTTTGTGATTATTCAGTAAATCACATTGCATCTCCTCCCTCCAATTACCCCCTTTTTAATTGAACCGGGAAGTGTTTTTTCGGAGGGTAGCTACACCCTTCAGAAAGCACATCTCGGTGTAAATAAATTCATATTCCCCTTTGTAAATTATTGCGCGACTAAAAACTCCCTCACACATACACAATAAATTCCCCAACAACCCCTGCGTATTTTTGTGATTATTCAGTAAATCACATTGCATCTCCTCCCTCCAATTACCCCCTTTTTAATTGAACCGGGAAGTGTTTTTTCGGAGGGTAGCTACACCCTTCAGAAAGCACATCTCGGTGTAAATAAATTCATATTCCCCTTTGTAAATTATTGCGCGACTAAAAACTCCCTCACACATACACAATAAATTCCCCAACAACCCCTGCGTATTTTTGTGATTATTCAGTAAATCACATTGCATCTCCTCCCTCCAATTACCCCCTTTTTAATTGAACCGGGAAGTGTTTTTTCGGAGGGTAGCTACACCCTTCAGAAAGCACATCTCGGTGTAAATAAATTCATATTCCCCTTTGTAAATTATTGCGCGACTAAAAACTCCCTCACACATACACAATAAATTCCCCAACAACCCCTGCGTATTTTTGTGATTATTCAGTAAATCACATTGCATCTCCTCCCTCCAATTACCCCCTTTTTAATTGAACCGGGAAGTGTTTTTTCGGAGGGTAGCTACACCCTTCAGAAAGCACATCTCGGTGTAAATAAATTCATATTCCCCTTTGTAAATTATTGCGCGACTAAAAACTCCCTCACACATACACAATAAATTCCCCAACAACCCCTGCGTATTTTTGTGATTATTCAGTAAATCACATTGCATCTCCTCCCTCCAATTACCCCCTTTTTAATTGAACCGGGAAGTGTTTTTTCGGAGGGTAGCTACACCCTTCAGAAAGCACATCTCGGTGTAAATAAATTCATATTCCCCTTTGTAAATTATTGCGCGACTAAAAACTCCCTCACACATACACAATAAATTCCCCAACAACCCCTGCGTATTTTTGTGATTATTCAGTAAATCACATTGCATCTCCTCCCTCCAATTACCCCCTTTTTAATTGAACCGGGAAGTGTTTTTTCGGAGGGTAGCTACACCCTTCAGAAAGCACATCTCGGTGTGAATAAATTCATATTCCCCTTTGTAAATTATTGCGCGACTAAAAACTCCCTCACACATACACAATAAATTCCCCAACAACCCCTGCGTATTTTTGTGATTATTCAGTAAATCACATTGCATCTCCTCCCTCCAATTACCCCCTTTTTAATTGAACCGGGAAGTGTTTTTTCGGAGGGTAGCTACACCCTTCAGAAAGCACATCTCGGTGTAAATAAATTCATATTTCCCTTTGTAAATTATTGCGCGACTAAAAACTCCCTCACACATACACAATAAATTCCCCAACAACCCCTGCGTATTTTTGTGATTATTCAGTAAATCACATTGCATCTCCTCCCTCCAATTACCCCCTTTTTAATTGAACCGGGAAGTGTTTTTTCGGAGGGTAGCTACACCCTTCAGAAAGCACATCTCGGTGTAAATAAATTCATATTCCCCTTTGTAAATTATTGCGCGACTAAAAACTCCCTCACACATACACAATAAATTCCCCAACAACCCCTGCGTATTTTTGTGATTATTCAGTAAATCACATTGCATCTCCTCCCTCCAATTACCCCCTTTTTAATTGAACCGGGAAGTGTTTTTTCGGAGGGTAGCTACACCCTTCAGAAAGCACATCTCGGTGTAAATAAATTCATATTCCCCTTTGTAAATTATTGCGCGACTAAAAACTCCCTCACACATACACAATAAATTCCCCAACAACCCCTGCGTATTTTTGTGATTATTCAGTAAATCACATTGCATCTCCTCCCTCCAATTACCCCCTTTTTAATTGAACCGGGAAGTGTTTTTTCGGAGGGTAGCTACACCCTTCAGAAAGCACATCTCGGTGTAAATAAATTCATATTCCCCTTTGTAAATTATTGCGCGACTAAAAACTCCCTCACACATACACAATAAATTCCCCAACAACCCCTGCGTATTTTTGTGATTATTCAGTAAATCACATTGCATCTCCTCCCTCCAATTACCCCCTTTTTAATTGAACCGGGAAGTGTTTTTTCGGAGGGTAGCTACACCCTTCAGAAAGCACATCTCGGTGTAAATAAATTCATATTTCCCTTTGTAAATTATTGCGCGACTAAAAACTCCCTCACACATACACAATAAATTCCCCAACAACCCCTGCGTATTTTTGTGATTATTCAGTAAATCACATTGCATCTCCTCCCTCCAATTACCCCCTTTTTAATTGAACCGGGAAGTGTTTTTTCGGAGGGTAGCTACACCCTTCAGAAAGCACATCTCGGTGTAAATAAATTCATATTCCCCTTTGTAAATTATTGCGCGACTAAAAACTCCCTCACACATACACAATAAATTCCCCAACAACCCCTGCGTATTTTTGTGATTATTCAGTAAATCACATTGCATCTCCTCCCTCCAATTACCCCCTTTTTAATTGAACCGGGAAGTGTTTTTTCGGAGGGTAGCTACACCCTTCAGAAAGCACATCTCGGTGTAAATAAATTCATATTCCCCTTTGTAAATTATTGCGCGACTAAAAACTCCCTCACACATACACAATAAATTCCCCAACAACCCCTGCGTATTTTTGTGATTATTCAGTAAATCACATTGCATCTCCTCCCTCCAATTACCCCCTTTTTAATTGAACCGGGAAGTGTTTTTTCGGAGGGTAGCTACACCCTTCAGAAAGCACATCTCGGTGTAAATAAATTCATATTCCCCTTTGTAAATTATTGCGCGACTAAAAACTCCCTCACACATACACAATAAATTCCCCAACAACCCCTGCGTATTTTTGTGATTATTCAGTAAATCACATTGCATCTCCTCCCTCCAATTACCCCCTTTTTAATTGAACCGGGAAGTGTTTTTTCGGAGGGTAGCTACACCCTTCAGAAAGCACATCTCGGTGTGAATAAATTCATATTCCCCTTTGTAAATTATTGCGCGACTAAAAACTCCCTCACACATACACAATAAATTCCCCAACAACCCCTGCGTATTTTTGTGATTATTCAGTAAATCACATTGCATCTCCTCCCTCCAATTACCCCCTTTTTAATTGAACCGGGAAGTGTTTTTTCGGAGGGTAGCTACACCCTTCAGAAAGCACATCTCGGTGTAAATAAATTCATATTCCCCTTTGTAAATTATTGCGCGACTAAAAACTCCCTCACACATACACAATAAATTCCCCAACAACCATTGCGTATTTTTGTGATTATTCAGTAAATCACATTGCATCTCCTCCCTCCAATTACCCCCTTTTTAATTGAACCGGGAAGTGTTTTTTCGGAGGGTAGCTACACCCTTCAGAAAGCACATCTCGGTGTAAATAAATTCATATTCCCCTTTGTAAATTATTGCGCGACTAAAAACTCCCTCACACATACACAATAAATTCCCCAACAACCCCTGCGTATTTTTGTGATTATTCAGTAAATCACATTGCATCTCCTCCCTCCAATTACCCCCTTTTTAATTGAACCGGGAAGTGTTTTTTCGGAGGGTAGCTACACCCTTCAGAAAGCACATCTCGGTGTGAATAAATTCATATTCCCCTTTGTAAATTATTGCGCGACTAAAAACTCCCTCACACATACACAATAAATTCCCCAACAACCCCTGCGTATTTTTGTGATTATTCAGTAAATCACATTGCATCTCCTCCCTCCAATTACCCCCTTTTTAATTGAACCGGGAAGTGTTTTTTCGGAGGGTAGCTACACCCTTCAGAAAGCACATCTCGGTGTGAATAAATTCATATTCCCCTTTGTAAATTATTGCGCGACTAAAAACTCCCTCACACATACACAATAAATTCCCCAACAACCCCTGCGTATTTTTGTGATTATTCAGTAAATCACATTGCATCTCCTCCCTCCAATTACCCCCTTTTTAATTGAACCGGGAAGTGTTTTTTCGGAGGGTAGCTACACCCTTCAGAAAGCACATCTCGGTGTAAATAAATTCATATTCCCCTTTGTAAATTATTGCGCGACTAAAAACTCCCTCACACATACACAATAAATTCCCCAACAACCCCTGCGTATTTTTGTGATTATTCAGTAAATCACATTGCATCTCCTCCCTCCAATTACCCCCTTTTTAATTGAACCGGGAAGTGTTTTTTCGGAGGGTAGCTACACCCTTCAGAAAGCACATCTCGGTGTAAATAAATTCATATTCCCCTTTGTAAATTATTGCGCGACTAAAAACTCCCTCACACATACACAATAAATTCCCCAACAACCCCTGCGTATTTTTGTGATTATTCAGTAAATCACATTGCATCTCCTCCCTCCAATTACCCCCTTTTTAATTGAACCGGGAAGTGTTTTTTCGGAGGGTAGCTACACCCTTCAGAAAGCACATCTCGGTGTAAATAAATTCATATTCCCCTTTGTAAATTATTGCGCGACTAAAAACTCCCTCACACATACACAATAAATTCCCCAACAACCCCTGCGTATTTTTGTGATTATTCAGTAAATCACATTGCATCTCCTCCCTCCAATTACCCCCTTTTTAATTGAACCGGGAAGTGTTTTTTCGGAGGGTAGCTACACCCTTCAGAAAGCACATCTCGGTGTAAATAAATTCATATTCCCCTTTGTAAATTATTGCGCGACTAAAAACTCCCTCACACATACACAATAAATTCCCCAACAACCCCTGCGTATTTTTGTGATTATTCAGTAAATCACATTGCATCTCCTCCCTCCAATTACCCCCTTTTTAATTGAACCGGGAAGTGTTTTTTCGGAGGGTAGCTACACCCTTCAGAAAGCACATCTCGGTGTGAATAAATTCATATTCCCCTTTGTAAATTATTGCGCGACTAAAAACTCCCTCACACATACACAATAAATTCCCCAACAACCCCTGCGTATTTTTGTGATTATTCAGTAAATCACATTGCATCTCCTCCCTCCAATTACCCCCTTTTTAATTGAACCGGGAAGTGTTTTTTCGGAGGGTAGCTACACCCTTCAGAAAGCACATCTCGGTGTAAATAAATTCATATTCCCCTTTGTAAATTATTGCGCGACTAAAAACTCCCTCACACATACACAATAAATTCCCCAACAACCCCTGCGTATTTTTGTGATTATTCAGTAAATCACATTGCATCTCCTCCCTCCAATTACCCCCTTTTTAATTGAACCGGGAAGTGTTTTTTCGGAGGGTAGCTACACCCTTCAGAAAGCACATCTCGGTGTAAATAAATTCATATTCCCCTTTGTAAATTATTGCGCGACTAAAAACTCCCTCACACATACACAATAAGTTCCCCAACAACCCCTGCGTATTTTTGTGATTATTCAGTAAATCACATTGCATCTCCTCCCTCCAATTACCCCCTTTTTAATTGAACCGGGAAGTGTTTTTTCGGAGGGTAGCTACACCCTTCAGAAAGCACATCTCGGTGTGAATAAATTCATATTCCCCTTTGTAAATTATTGCGCGACTAAAAACTCCCTCACACATACACAATAAATTCCCCAACAACCCCTGCGTATTTTTGTGATTATTCAGTAAATCACATTGCATCTCCTCCCTCCAATTACCCCCTTTTTAATTGAACCGGGAAGTGTTTTTTTTGGAGGGTAGCTACACCCTTCAGAAAGCACATCTCGGTGTAAATAAATTCATATTCCCCTTTGTAAATTATTGCGCGACTAAAAACTCCCTCACACATACACAATAAATTCCCCAACAACCCCTGCGTATTTTTGTGATTATTCAGTAAATCACATTGCATCTCCTCCCTCCAATTACCCCCTTTTTAATTGAACCGGGAAGTGTTTTTTCGGAGGGTAGCTACACCCTTCAGAAAGCACATCTCGGTGTAAATAAATTCATATTCCCCTTTGTAAATTATTGCGCGACTAAAAACTCCCTCACACATACACAATAAATTCCCCAACAACCCCTGCGTATTTTTGTGATTATTCAGTAAATCACATTGCATCTCCTCCCTCCAATTACCCCCTTTTTAATTGAACCGGGAAGTGTTTTTTCGGAGGGTAGCTACACCCTTCAGAAAGCACATCTCGGTGTGAATAAATTCATATTCCCCTTTGTAAATTATTGCGCGACTAAAAACTCCCTCACACATACACAATAAATTCCCCAACAACCCCTGCGTATTTTTGTGATTATTCAGTAAATCACATTGCATCTCCTCCCTCCAATTACCCCCTTTTTAATTGAACCGGGAAGTGTTTTTTCGGAGGGTAGCTACACCCTTCAGAAAGCACATCTCGGTGTAAATAAATTCATATTCCCCTTTGTAAATTATTGCGCGACTAAAAACTCCCTCACACATACACAATAAATTCCCCAACAACCCCTGCGTATTTTTGTGATTATTCAGTAAATCACATTGCATCTCCTCCCTCCAATTACCCCCTTTTTAATTGAACCGGGAAGTGTTTTTTCGGAGGGTAGCTACACCCTTCAGAAAGCACATCTCGGTGTAAATAAATTCATATTCCCCTTTGTAAATTATTGCGCGACTAAAAACTCCCTCACACATACACAATAAATTCCCCAACAACCCCTGCGTATTTTTGTGATTATTCAGTAAATCACATTGCATCTCCTCCCTCCAATTACCCCCTTTTTAATTGAACCGGGAAGTGTTTTTTCGGAGGGTAGCTACACCCTTCAGAAAGCACATCTCGGTGTAAATAAATTCATATTCCCCTTTGTAAATTATTGCGCGACTAAAAACTCCCTCACACATACACAATAAATTCCCCAACAACCCCTGCGTATTTTTGTGATTATTCAGTAAATCACATTGCATCTCCTCCCTCCAATTACCCCCTTTTTAATTGAACCGGGAAGTGTTTTTTCGGAGGGTAGCTACACCCTTCAGAAAGCACATCTCGGTGTAAATAAATTCATATTCCCCTTTGTAAATTATTGCGCGACTAAAAACTCCCTCACACATACACAATAAATTCCCCAACAACCCCTGCGTATTTTTGTGATTATTCAGTAAATCACATTGCATCTCCTCCCTCCAATTACCCCCTTTTTAATTGAACCGGGAAGTGTTTTTTCGGAGGGTAGCTACACCCTTCAGAAAGCACATCTCGGTGTAAATAAATTCATATTCCCCTTTGTAAATTATTGCGCGACTAAAAACTCCCTCACACATACACAATAAATTCCCCAACAACCCCTGCGTATTTTTGTGATTATTCAGTAAATCACATTGCATCTCCTCCCTCCAATTACCCCCTTTTTAATTGAACCGGGAAGTGTTTTTTCGGAGGGTAGCTACACCCTTCAGAAAGCACATCTCGGTGTGAATAAATTCATATTCCCCTTTGTAAATTATTGCGCGACTAAAAACTCCCTCACACATACACAATAAATTCCCCAACAACCCCTGCGTATTTTTGTGATTATTCAGTAAATCACATTGCATCTCCTCCCTCCAATTACCCCCTTTTTAATTGAACCGGGAAGTGTTTTTTCGGAGGGTAGCTACACCCTTCAGAAAGCACATCTCGGTGTAAATAAATTCATATTTCCCTTTGTAAATTATTGCGCGACTAAAAACTCCCTCACACATACACAATAAATTCCCCAACAACCCCTGCGTATTTTTGTGATTATTCAGTAAATCACATTGCATCTCCTCCCTCCAATTACCCCCTTTTTAATTGAACCGGGAAGTGTTTTTTCGGAGGGTAGCTACACCCTTCAGAAAGCACATCTCGGTGTAAATAAATTCATATTCCCCTTTGTAAATTATTGCGCGACTAAAAACTCCCTCACACATACACAATAAATTCCCCAACAACCCCTGCGTATTTTTGTGATTATTCAGTAAATCACATTGCATCTCCTCCCTCCAATTACCCCCTTTTTAATTGAACCGGGAAGTGTTTTTTCGGAGGGTAGCTACACCCTTCAGAAAGCACATCTCGGTGTAAATAAATTCATATTCCCCTTTGTAAATTATTGCGCGACTAAAAACTCCCTCACACATACACAATAAATTCCCCAACAACCCCTGCGTATTTTTGTGATTATTCAGTAAATCACATTGCATCTCCTCCCTCCAATTACCCCCTTTTTAATTGAACCGGGAAGTGTTTTTTCGGAGGGTAGCTACACCCTTCAGAAAGCACATCTCGGTGTGAATAAATTCATATTCCCCTTTGTAAATTATTGCGCGACTAAAAACTCCCTCACACATACACAATAAATTCCCCAACAACCCCTGCGTATTTTTGTGATTATTCAGTAAATCACATTGCATCTCCTCCCTCCAATTACCCCCTTTTTAATTGAACCGGGAAGTGTTTTTTCGGAGGGTAGCTACACCCTTCAGAAAGCACATCTCGGTGTAAATAAATTCATATTCCCCTTTGTAAATTATTGCGCGACTAAAAACTCCCTCACACATACACAATAAATTCCCCAACAACCCCTGCGTATTTTTGTGATTATTCAGTAAATCACATTGCATCTCCTCCCTCCAATTACCCCCTTTTTAATTGAACCGGGAAGTGTTTTTTCGGAGGGTAGCTACACCCTTCAGAAAGCACATCTCGGTGTAAATAAATTCATATTCCCCTTTGTAAATTATTGCGCGACTAAAAACTCCCTCACACATACACAATAAATTCCCCAACAACCCCTGCGTATTTTTGTGATTATTCAGTAAATCACATTGCATCTCCTCCCTCCAATTACCCCCTTTTTAATTGAACCGGGAAGTGTTTTTTCGGAGGGTAGCTACACCCTTCAGAAAGCACATCTCGGTGTAAATAAATTCATATTCCCCTTTGTAAATTATTGCGCGACTAAAAACTCCCTCACACATACACAATAAATTCCCCAACAACCCCTGCGTATTTTTGTGATTATTCAGTAAATCACATTGCATCTCCTCCCTCCAATTACCCCCTTTTTAATTGAACCGGGAAGTGTTTTTTCGGAGGGTAGCTACACCCTTCAGAAAGCACATCTCGGTGTGAATAAATTCATATTCCCCTTTGTAAATTATTGCGCGACTAAAAACTCCCTCACACATACACAATAAATTCCCCAACAACCCCTGCGTATTTTTGTGATTATTCAGTAAATCACATTGCATCTCCTCCCTCCAATTACCCCCTTTTTAATTGAACCGGGAAGTGTTTTTTCGGAGGGTAGCTACACCCTTCAGAAAGCACATCTCGGTGTAAATAAATTCATATTCCCCTTTGTAAATTATTGCGCGACTAAAAACTCCCTCACACATACACAATAAATTCCCCAACAACCCCTGCGTATTTTTGTGATTATTCAGTAAATCACATTGCATCTCCTCCCTCCAATTACCCCCTTTTTAATTGAACCGGGAAGTGTTTTTTCGGAGGGTAGCTACACCCTTCAGAAAGCACATCTCGGTGTAAATAAATTCATATTCCCCTTTGTAAATTATTGCGCGACTAAAAACTCCCTCACACATACACAATAAATTCCCCAACAACCCCTGCGTATTTTTGTGATTATTCAGTAAATCACATTGCATCTCCTCCCTCCAATTACCCCCTTTTTAATTGAACCGGGAAGTGTTTTTTCGGAGGGTAGCTACACCCTTCAGAAAGCACATCTCGGTGTGAATAAATTCATATTCCCCTTTGTAAATTATTGCGCGACTAAAAACTCCCTCACACATACACAATAAATTCCCCAACAACCCCTGCGTATTTTTGTGATTATTCAGTAAATCACATTGCATCTCCTCCCTCCAATTACCCCCTTTTTAATTGAACCGGGAAGTGTTTTTTCGGAGGGTAGCTACACCCTTCAGAAAGCACATCTCGGTGTGAATAAATTCATATTCCCCTTTGTAAATTATTGCGCGACTAAAAACTCCCTCACACATACACAATAAATTCCCCAACAACCCCTGCGTATTTTTGTGATTATTCAGTAAATCACATTGCATCTCCTCCCTCCAATTACCCCCTTTTTAATTGAACCGGGAAGTGTTTTTTCGGAGGGTAGCTACACCCTTCAGAAAGCACATCTCGGTGTAAATAAATTCATATTCCCCTTTGTAAATTATTGCGCGACTAAAAACTCCCTCACACATACATAATAAATTCCCCAACAACCCCTGCGTATTTTTGTGATTATTCAGTAAATCACATTGCATCTCCTCCCTCCAATTACCCCCTTTTTAATTGAACCGGGAAGTGTTTTTTCGGAGGGTAGCTACACCCTTCAGAAAGCACATCTCGGTGTAAATAAATTCATATTACCCTTTGTAAATTATTGCGCGACTAAAAACTCCCTCACACATACACAATAAATTCCCCAACAACCCCTGCGTATTTTTGTGATTATTCAGTAAATCACATTGCATCTCCTCCCTCCAATTACCCCCTTTTTAATTGAACCGGGAAGTGTTTTTTCGGAGGGTAGCTACACCCTTCAGAAAGCACATCTCGGTGTAAATAAATTCATATTCCCCTTTGTAAATTATTGCGCGACTAAAAACTCCCTCACACATACACAATAAATTCCCCAACAACCCCTGCGTATTTTTGTGATTATTCAGTAAATCACATTGCATCTCCTCCCTCCAATTACCCCCTTTTTAATTGAACCGGGAAGTGTTTTTTCGGAGGGTAGCTACACCCTTCAGAAAGCACATCTCGGTGTGAATAAATTCATATTCCCCTTTGTAAATTATTGCGCGACTAAAAACTCCCTCACACATACACAATAAATTCCCCAACAACCCCTGCGTATTTTTGTGATTATTCAGTAAATCACATTGCATCTCCTCCCTCCAATTACCCCCTTTTTAATTGAACCGGGAAGTGTTTTTTCGGAGGGTAGCTACACCCTTCAGAAAGCACATCTCGGTGTGAATAAATTCATATTCCCCTTTGTAAATTATTGCGCGACTAAAAACTCCCTCACACATACACAATAAATTCCCCAACAACCCCTGCGTATTTTTGTGATTATTCAGTAAATCACATTGCATCTCCTCCCTCCAATTACCCCCTTTTTAATTGAACCGGGAAGTGTTTTTTCGGAGGGTAGCTACACCCTTCAGAAAGCACATCTCGGTGTAAATAAATTCATATTCCCCTTTGTAAATTATTGCGCGACTAAAAACTCCCTCACACATACACAATAAATTCCCCAACAACCCCTGCGTATTTTTGTGATTATTCAGTAAATCACATTGCATCTCCTCCCTCCAATTACCCCCTTTTTAATTGAACCGGGAAGTGTTTTTTCGGAGGGTAGCTACACCCTTCAGAAAGCACATCTCGGTGTGAATAAATTCATATTCCCCTTTGTAAATTATTGCGCGACTAAAAACTCCCTCACACATACACAATAAATTCCCCAACAACCCCTGCGTATTTTTGTGATTATTCAGTAAATCACATTGCATCTCCTCCCTCCAATTACCCCCTTTTTAATTGAACCGGGAAGTGTTTTTTCGGAGGGTAGCTACACCCTTCAGAAAGCACATCTCGGTGTAAATAAATTCATATTCCCCTTTGTAAATTATTGCGCGACTAAAAACTCCCTCACACATACACAATAAATTCCCCAACAACCCCTGCGTATTTTTGTGATTATTCAGTAAATCACATTGCATCTCCTCCCTCCAATTACCCCCTTTTTAATTGAACCGGGAAGTGTTTTTTCGGAGGGTAGCTACACCCTTCAGAAAGCACATCTCGGTGTAAATAAATTCATATTCCCCTTTGTAAATTATTGCGCGACTAAAAACTCCCTCACACATACACAATAAATTCCCCAACAACCCCTGCGTATTTTTGTGATTATTCAGTAAATCACATTGCATCTCCTCCCTCCAATTACCCCCTTTTTAATTGAACCGGGAAGTGTTTTTTCGGAGGGTAGCTACACCCTTCAGAAAGCACATCTCGGTGTGAATAAATTCATATTCCCCTTTGTAAATTATTGCGCGACTAAAAACTCCCTCACACATACACAATAAATTCCCCAACAACCCCTGCGTATTTTTGTGATTATTCAGTAAATCACATTGCATCTCCTCCCTCCAATTACCCCCTTTTTAATTGAACCGGGAAGTGTTTTTTCGGAGGGTAGCTACACCCTTCAGAAAGCACATCTCGGTGTGAATAAATTCATATTCCCCTTTGTAAATTATTGCGCGACTAAAAACTCCCTCACACATACACAATAAATTCCCCAACAACCCCTGCGTATTTTTGTGATTATTCAGTAAATCACATTGCATCTCCTCCCTCCAATTACCCCCTTTTTAATTGAACCGGGAAGTGTTTTTTCGGAGGGTAGCTACACCCTTCAGAAAGCACATCTCGGTGTAAATAAATTCATATTCCCCTTTGTAAATTATTGCGCGACTAAAAACTCCCTCACACATACATAATAAATTCCCCAACAACCCCTGCGTATTTTTGTGATTATTCAGTAAATCACATTGCATCTCCTCCCTCCAATTACCCCCTTTTTAATTGAACCGGGAAGTGTTTTTTCGGAGGGTAGCTACACCCTTCAGAAAGCACATCTCGGTGTAAATAAATTCATATTCCCCTTTGTAAATTATTGCGCGACTAAAAACTCCCTCACACATACACAATAAATTCCCCAACAACCCCTGCGTATTTTTGTGATTATTCAGTAAATCACATTGCATCTCCTCCCTCCAATTACCCCCTTTTTAATTGAACCGGGAAGTGTTTTTTCGGAGGGTAGCTACACCCTTCAGAAAGCACATCTCGGTGTAAATAAATTCATATTCCCCTTTGTAAATTATTGCGCGACTAAAAACTCCCTCACACATACACAATAAATTCCCCAACAACCCCTGCGTATTTTTGTGATTATTCAGTAAATCACATTGCATCTCCTCCCTCCAATTACCCCCTTTTTAATTGAACCGGGAAGTGTTTTTTCGGAGGGTAGCTACACCCTTCAGAAAGCACATCTCGGTGTAAATAAATTCATATTCCCCTTTGTAAATTATTGCGCGACTAAAAACTCCCTCACACATACACAATAAATTCCCCAACAACCCCTGCGTATTTTTGTGATTATTCAGTAAATCACATTGCATCTCCTCCCTCCAATTACCCCCTTTTTAATTGAACCGGGAAGTGTTTTTGCGGAGGGTAGCTACACCCTTCAGAAAGCACATCTCGGTGTAAATAAATTCATATTCCCCTTTGTAAATTATTGCGCGACTAAAAACTCCCTCACACATACACAATAAATTCCCCAACAACCCCTGCGTATTTTTGTGATTATTCAGTAAATCACATTGCATCTCCTCCCTCCAATTACCCCCTTTTTAATTGAACCGGGAAGTGTTTTTTCGGAGGGTAGCTACACCCTTCAGAAAGCACATCTCGGTGTAAATAAATTCATATTCCCCTTTGTAAATTATTGCGCGACTAAAAACTCCCTCACACATACACAATAAATTCCCCAACAACCCCTGCGTATTTTTGTGATTATTCAGTAAATCACATTGCATCTCCTCCCTCCAATTACCCCCTTTTTAATTGAACCGGGAAGTGTTTTTTCGGAGGGTAGCTACACCCTTCAGAAAGCACATCTCGGTGTAAATAAATTCATATTCCCCTTTGTAAATTATTGCGCGACTAAAAACTCCCTCACACATACACAATAAATTCCCCAACAACCCCTGCGTATTTTTGTGATTATTCAGTAAATCACATTGCATCTCCTCCCTCCAATTACCCCCTTTTTAATTGAACCGGGAAGTGTTTTTTCGGAGGGTAGCTACACCCTTCAGAAAGCACATCTCGGTGTAAATAAATTCATATTCCCCTTTGTAAATTATTGCGCGACTAAAAACTCCCTCACACATACACAATAAATTCCCCAACAACCCCTGCGTATTTTTGTGATTATTCAGTAAATCACATTGCATCTCCTCCCTCCAATTACCCCCTTTTTAATTGAACCGGGAAGTGTTTTTTCGGAGGGTAGCTACACCCTTCAGAAAGCACATCTCGGTGTAAATAAATTCATATTCCCCTTTGTAAATTATTGCGCGACTAAAAACTCCCTCACACATACACAATAAATTCCCCAACAACCCCTGCGTATTTTTGTGATTATTCAGTAAATCACATTGCATCTCCTCCCTCCAATTACCCCCTTTTTAATTGAACCGGGAAGTGTTTTTTCGGAGGGTAGCTACACCCTTCAGAAAGCACATCTCGGTGTAAATAAATTCATATTCCCCTTTGTAAATTATTGCGCGACTAAAAACTCCCTCACACATACACAATAAATTCCCCAACAACCCCTGCGTATTTTTGTGATTATTCAGTAAATCACATTGCATCTCCTCCCTCCAATTACCCCCTTTTTAATTGAACCGGGAAGTGTTTTTTCGGAGGGTAGCTACACCCTTCAGAAAGCACATCTCGGTGTAAATAAATTCATATTCCCCTTTGTAAATTATTGCGCGACTAAAAACTCCCTCACACATACACAATAAATTCCCCAACAACCCCTGCGTATTTTTGTGATTATTCAGTAAATCACATTGCATCTCCTCCCTCCAATTACCCCCTTTTTAATTGAACCGGGAAGTGTTTTTTCGGAGGGTAGCTACACCCTTCAGAAAGCACATCTCGGTGTAAATAAATTCATATTCCCCTTTGTAAATTATTGCGCGACTAAAAACTCCCTCACACATACACAATAAATTCCCCAACAACCCCTGCGTATTTTTGTGATTATTCAGTAAATCACATTGCATCTCCTCCCTCCAATTACCCCCTTTTTAATTGAACCGGGAAGTGTTTTTTCGGAGGGTAGCTACACCCTTCAGAAAGCACATCTCGGTGTGAATAAATTCATATTCCCCTTTGTAAATTATTGCGCGACTAAAAACTCCCTCACACATACACAATAAATTCCCCAACAACCCCTGCGTATTTTTGTGATTATTCAGTAAATCACATTGCATCTCCTCCCTCCAATTACCCCCTTTTTAATTGAACCGGGAAGTGTTTTTTCGGAGGGTAGCTACACCCTTCAGAAAGCACATCTCGGTGTAAATAAATTCATATTCCCCTTTGTAAATTATTGCGCGACTAAAAACTCCCTCACACATACACAATAAATTCCCCAACAACCCCTGCGTATTTTTGTGATTATTCAGTAAATCACATTGCATCTCCTCCCTCCAATTACCCCCTTTTTAATTGAACCGGGAAGTGTTTTTTCGGAGGGTAGCTACACCCTTCAGAAAGCACATCTCGGTGTAAATAAATTCATATTCCCCTTTGTAAATTATTGCGCGACTAAAAACTCCCTCACACATACACAATAAATTCCCCAACAACCCCTGCGTATTTTTGTGATTATTCAGTAAATCACATTGCATCTCCTCCCTCCAATTACCCCCTTTTTAATTGAACCGGGAAGTGTTTTTTCGGAGGGTAGCTACACCCTTCAGAAAGCACATCTCGGTGTGAATAAATTCATATTCCCCTTTGTAAATTATTGCGCGACTAAAAACTCCCTCACACATACACAATAAATTCCCCAACAACCCCTGCGTATTTTTGTGATTATTCAGTAAATCACATTGCATCTCCTCCCTCCAATTACCCCCTTTTTAATTGAACCGGGAAGTGTTTTTTCGGAGGGTAGCTACACCCTTCAGAAAGCACATCTCGGTGTAAATAAATTCATATTCCCCTTTGTAAATTATTGCGCGACTAAAAACTCCCTCACACATACACAATAAATTCCCCAACAACCCCTGCGTATTTTTGTGATTATTCAGTAAATCACATTGCATCTCCTCCCTCCAATTACCCCCTTTTTAATTGAACCGGGAAGTGTTTTTTCGGAGGGTAGCTACACCCTTCAGAAAGCACATCTCGGTGTAAATAAATTTATATTCCCCTTTGTAAATTATTGCGCGACTAAAAACTCCCTCACACATACACAATAAATTCCCCAACAACCCCTGCGTATTTTTGTGATTATTCAGTAAATCACATTGCATCTCCTCCCTCCAATTACCCCCTTTTTAATTGAACCGGGAAGTGTTTTTTCGGAGGGTAGCTACACCCTTCAGAAAGCACATCTCGGTGTGAATAAATTCATATTCCCCTTTGTAAATTATTGCGCGACTAAAAACTCCCTCACACATACACAATAAATTCCCCAACAACCCCTGCGTATTTTTGTGATTATTCAGTAAATCACATTGCATCTCCTCCCTCCAATTACCCCCTTTTTAATTGAACCGGGAAGTGTTTTTTCGGAGGGTAGCTACACCCTTCAGAAAGCACATCTCGGTGTAAATAAATTCATATTCCCCTTTGTAAATTATTGCGCGACTAAAAACTCCCTCACACATACACAATAAATTCCCCAACAACCCCTGCGTATTTTTGTGATTATTCAGTAAATCACATTGCATCTCCTCCCTCCAATTACCCCCTTTTTAATTGAACCGGGAAGTGTTTTTTCGGAGGGTAGCTACACCCTTCAGAAAGCACATCTCGGTGTAAATAAATTCATATTCCCCTTTGTAAATTATTGCGCGACTAAAAACTCCCTCACACATACACAATAAATTCCCCAACAACCCCTGCGTATTTTTGTGATTATTCAGTAAATCACATTGCATCTCCTCCCTCCAATTACCCCCTTTTTAATTGAACCGGGAAGTGTTTTTTCGGAGGGTAGCTACACCCTTCAGAAAGCACATCTCGGTGTGAATAAATTCATATTCCCCTTTGTAAATTATTGCGCGACTAAAAACTCCCTCACACATACACAATAAATTCCCCAACAACCCCTGCGTATTTTTGTGATTATTCAGTAAATCACATTGCATCTCCTCCCTCCAATTACCCCCTTTTTAATTGAACCGGGAAGTGTTTTTTCGGAGGGTAGCTACACCCTTCAGAAAGCACATCTCGGTGTAAATAAATTCATATTCCCCTTTGTAAATTATTGCGCGACTAAAAACTCCCTCACACATACACAATAAATTCCCCAACAACCCCTGCGTATTTTTGTGATTATTCAGTAAATCACATTGCATCTCCTCCCTCCAATTACCCCCTTTTTAATTGAACCGGGAAGTGTTTTTTCGGAGGGTAGCTACACCCTTCAGAAAGCACATCTCGGTGTAAATAAATTCATATTCCCCTTTGTAAATTATTGCGCGACTAAAAACTCCCTCACACATACACAATAAATTCCCCAACAACCCCTGCGTATTTTTGTGATTATTCAGTAAATCACATTGCATCTCCTCCCTCCAATTACCCCCTTTTTAATTGAACCGGGAAGTGTTTTTTCGGAGGGTAGCTACACCCTTCAGAAAGCACATCTCGGTGTAAATAAATTCATATTCCCCTTTGTAAATTATTGCGCGACTAAAAACTCCCTCACACATACACAATAAATTCCCCAACAACCCCTGCGTATTTTTGTGATTATTCAGTAAATCACATTGCATCTCCTCCCTCCAATTACCCCCTTTTTAATTGAACCGGGAAGTGTTTTTTCGGAGGGTAGCTACACCCTTCAGAAAGCACATCTCGGTGTGAATAAATTCATATTCCCCTTTGTAAATTATTGCGCGACTAAAAACTCCCTCACACATACACAATAAATTCCCCAACAACCCCTGCGTATTTTTGTGATTATTCAGTAAATCACATTGCATCTCCTCCCTCCAATTACCCCCTTCTTAATTGAACCGGGAAGTGTTTTTTCGGAGGGTAGCTACACCCTTCAGAAAGCACATCTCGGTGTAAATAAATTCATATTCCCCTTTGTAAATTATTGCGCGACTAAAAACTCCCTCACACATACACAATAAATTCCCCAACAACCCCTGCGTATTTTTGTGATTATTCAGTAAATCACATTGCATCTCCTCCCTCCAATTACCCCCTTTTTAATTGAACCGGGAAGTGTTTTTTCGGAGGGTAGCTACACCCTTCAGAAAGCACATCTCGGTGTAAATAAATTCATATTCCCCTTTGTAAATTATTGCGCGACTAAAAACTCCCTCACACATACACAATAAATTCCCCAACAACCCCTGCGTATTTTTGTGATTATTCAGTAAATCACATTGCATCTCCTCCCTCCAATTACCCCCTTTTTAATTGAACCGGGAAGTGTTTTTTCGGAGGGTAGCTACACCCTTCAGAAAGCACATCTCGGTGTAAATAAATTCATATTCCCCTTTGTAAATTATTGCGCGACTAAAAACTCCCTCACACATACACAATAAATTCCCCAACAACCCCTGCGTATTTTTGTGATTATTCAGTAAATCACATTGCATCTCCTCCCTCCAATTACCCCCTTTTTAATTGAACCGGGAAGTGTTTTTTCGGAGGGTAGCTACACCCTTCAGAAAGCACATCTCGGTGTAAATAAATTCATATTCCCCTTTGTAAATTATTGCGCGACTAAAAACTCCCTCACACATACACAATAAATTCCCCAACAACCCCTGCGTATTTTTGTGATTATTCAGTAAATCACATTGCATCTCCTCCCTCCAATTACCCCCTTTTTAATTGAACCGGGAAGTGTTTTTTCGGAGGGTAGCTACACCCTTCAGAAAGCACATCTCGGTGTAAATAAATTCATATTCCCCTTTGTAAATTATTGCGCGACTAAAAACTCCCTCACACATACACAATAAATTCCCCAACAACCCCTGCGTATTTTTGTGATTATTCAGTAAATCACATTGCATCTCCTCCCTCCAATTACCCCCTTTTTAATTGAACCGGGAAGTGTTTTTTCGGAGGGTAGCTACACCCTTCAGAAAGCACATCTCGGTGTGAATAAATTCATATTCCCCTTTGTAAATTATTGCGCGACTAAAAACTCCCTCACACATACACAATAAATTCCCCAACAACCCCTGCGTATTTTTGTGATTATTCAGTAAATCACATTGCATCTCTTCCCTCCAATTACCCCCTTTTTAATTGAACCGGGAAGTGTTTTTTCGGAGGGTAGCTACACCCTTCAGAAAGCACATCTCGGTGTAAATAAATTCATATTCCCCTTTGTAAATTATTGCGCGACTAAAAACTCCCTCACACATACACAATAAATTCCCCAACAACCCCTGCGTATTTTTGTGATTATTCAGTAAATCACATTGCATCTCCTCCCTCCAATTACCCCCTTTTTAATTGAACCGGGAAGTGTTTTTTCGGAGGGTAGCTACACCCTTCAGAAAGCACATCTCGGTGTAAATAAATTCATATTCCCCTTTGTAAATTATTGCGCGACTAAAAACTCCCTCACACATACACAATAAATTCCCCAACAACCCCTGCGTATTTTTGTGATTATTCAGTAAATCACATTGCATCTCCTCCCTCCAATTACCCCCTTTTTAATTGAACCGGGAAGTGTTTTTTCGGAGGGTAGCTACACCCTTCAGAAAGCACATCTCGGTGTAAATAAATTCATATTCCCCTTTGTAAATTATTGCGCGACTAAAAACTCCCTCACACATACACAATAAATTCCCCAACAACCCCTGCGTATTTTTGTGATTATTCAGTAAATCACATTGCATCTCCTCCCTCCAATTACCCCCTTTTTAATTGAACCGGGAAGTGTTTTTTCGGAGGGTAGCTACACCCTTCAGAAAGCACATCTCGGTGTAAATAAATTCATATTCCCCTTTGTAAATTATTGCGCGACTAAAAACTCCCTCACACATACACAATAAATTCCCCAACAACCCCTGCGTATTTTTGTGATTATTCAGTAAATCACATTGCATCTCCTCCCTCCAATTACCCCCTTTTTAATTGAACCGGGAAGTGTTTTTTCGGAGGGTAGCTACACCCTTCAGAAAGCACATCTCGGTGTAAATAAATTCATATTCCCCTTTGTAAATTATTGCGCGACTAAAAACTCCCTCACACATACACAATAAATTCCCCAACAACCCCTGCGTATTTTTGTGATTATTCAGTAAATCACATTGCATCTCCTCCCTCCAATTACCCCCTTTTTAATTGAACCGGGAAGTGTTTTTTCGGAGGGTAGCTACACCCTTCAGAAAGCACATCTCGGTGTGAATAAATTCATATTCCCCTTTGTAAATTATTGCGCGACTAAAAACTCCCTCACACATACACAATAAATTCCCCAACAACCCCTGCGTATTTTTGTGATTATTCAGTAAATCACATTGCATCTCCTCCCTCCAATTACCCCCTTTTTAATTGAACCGGGAAGTGTTTTTTCGGAGGGTAGCTACACCCTTCAGAAAGCACATCTCGGTGTAAATAAATTCATATTCCCCTTTGTAAATTATTGCGCGACTAAAAACTCCCTCACACATACACAATAAATTCCCCAACAACCCCTGCGTATTTTTGTGATTATTCAGTAAATCACATTGCATCTCCTCCCTCCAATTACCCCCTTTTTAATTGAACCGGGAAGTGTTTTTTCGGAGGGTAGCTACACCCTTCAGAAAGCACATCTCGGTGTAAATAAATTCATATTCCCCTTTGTAAATTATTGCGCGACTAAAAACTCCCTCACACATACACAATAAATTCCCCAACAACCCCTGCGTATTTTTGTGATTATTCAGTAAATCACATTGCATCTCCTCCCTCCAATTACCCCCTTTTTAATTGAACCGGGAAGTGTTTTTTCGGAGGGTAGCTACACCCTTCAGAAAGCACATCTCGGTGTAAATAAATTCATATTCCCCTTTGTAAATTATTGCGCGACTAAAAACTCCCTCACACATACACAATAAATTCCCCAACAACCCCTGCGTATTTTTGTGATTATTCAGTAAATCACATTGCATCTCCTCCCTCCAATTACCCCCTTTTTAATTGAACCGGGAAGTGTTTTTTCGGAGGGTAGCTACACCCTTCAGAAAGCACATCTCGGTGTGAATAAATTCATATTCCCCTTTGTAAATTATTGCGCGACTAAAAACTCCCTCACACATACACAATAAATTCCCCAACAACCCCTGCGTATTTTTGTGATTATTCAGTAAACCACATTGCATCTCCTCCCTCCAATTACCCCCTTTTTAATTGAACCGGGAAGTGTTTTTTCGGAGGGTAGCTACACCCTTCAGAAAGCACATCTCGGTGTAAATAAATTCATATTCCCCTTTGTGAATTATTGCGCGACTAAAAACTCCCTCACACATACACAATAAATTCCCCAACAACCCCTGCGTATTTTTGTGATTATTCAGTAAATCACATTGCATCTCCTCCCTCCAATTACCCCCTTTTTAATTGAACCGGGAAGTGTTTTTTCGGAG
This sequence comes from Dromius quadrimaculatus, assembly GCA_963989225.1. Classification (NCBI taxonomy): domain Eukaryota; kingdom Metazoa; phylum Arthropoda; class Insecta; order Coleoptera; family Carabidae; genus Dromius; species Dromius quadrimaculatus. The sequence continues at coordinate 7,948,957 of OZ022329.1, forward strand.
GGTAGCTACACCCTTCAGAAAGCACATCTCGGTGTAAATAAATTCATATTCCCCTTTGTAAATTATTGCGCGACTAAAAACTCCCTCACACATACACAATAAATTCCCCAACAACCCCTGCGTATTTTTGTGATTATTCAGTAAATCACATTGCATCTCCTCCCTCCAATTACCCCCTTTTTAATTGAACCGGGAAGTGTTTTTTCGGAGGGTAGCTACACCCTTCAGAAAGCACATCTCGGTGTAAATAAATTCATATTCCCCTTTGTAAATTATTGCGCGACTAAAAACTCCCTCACACATACACAATAAATTCCCCAACAACCCCTGCGTATTTTTGTGATTATTCAGTAAATCACATTGCATCTCCTCCCTCCAATTACCCCCTTTTTAATTGAACCGGGAAGTGTTTTTTCGAAGGGTAGCTACACCTTTCAGAAAGCACATCTCGGTGTAAAGAAATTCATATTCCCCTTTGTAAATTATTGCGCGACTAAAAACTCCCTCACACATACACAATAAATTCCCCAACAACCCCTGCGTATTTTTGTGATTATTCAGTAAATCACATTGCATCTCCTCCCTCCAATTACCCCCTTTTTAATTGAACCGGGAAGTGTTTTTTCGGAGGGTAGCTACACCCTTCAGAAAGCACATCTCGGTGTAAATAAATTCATATTCCCTTTTGTAAATTATTGCGCGACTAAAAACTCCCTCACACATACACAATAAATTCCCCAACAACCCCTGCGTATTTTTGTGATTATTCAGTAAATCACATTGCATCTCCTCCCTCCAATTACCCCCTTTTTAATTGAACCGGGAAGTGTTTTTTCGAAGGGTAGCTACACCTCTTAGAAAGCACATCTCGGTGTAAAGAAATTCATATTTCCCTTTGTAAATTATTGCGCGACTAAAAACTCCCTCACACATACACAATAAATTCCCCAACAACCCCTGCGTATTTTTGTGATTATTCAGTAAATCACATTGCATCTCCTCCCTCCAATTACCCCCTTTTTAATTGAACCGGGAAGTGTTTTTTCGAAGGGTAGCTACACCTTTCAGAAAGCACATCTCGGTGTAAAGAAATTCATATTCCCCTTTGTAAATTATTGCGCGACTAAAAACTCCCTCACACATACACAATAAATTCCCCAACAACCCCTGCGTATTTTTGTGATTATTCAGTAAATCACATTGCATCTCCTCCCTCCAATTACCCCCTTTTTAATTGAACCGGGAAGTGTTTTTTCGGAGGGTAGCTACACCCTTCAGAAAGCACATCTCGGTGTAAAGAAATTCATATTCCCCTTTGTAAATTATTGCGCGACTAAAAACTCCCTCACACATACACAATAAATTCCCCAACAACCCCTTTTTATTTTTGTAATTATTCAGTAAATCACATTGCATCTCCTCCCTCCAATTACCCCCTTTTTAATTGAACGGGGAAGTGTTTTTTCGGAGGGTACCTACAACCTTCAGAAAGCACATCTCGGTGTAAAGAAATTCATATTCCCCTTTGTAAATTATTGCGCGACTAAAAACTCCCTCACACATACACAATAAATTCCCCAACAACCCCTTTTTATTTTTGTAATTATTCAGTAAATCACATTGCATCTCCTCCCTCCAATTACCCCCTTTTTAATTGAACCGGGAAGTGTTTTTTCGGAGGGTAGCTACACCCTTCAGAAAGCACATCTCGGTGTAAATAAATTCAAATTCTCCTTTGTAAATTATTGCGCGACTAAAAACTCCCTCACACATACACAATAAATTCCCCAACAACCCCTTCGTATTTTTGTGATTATTCAGTAAATCACATTGCATCTTCTCCCTCCAATTACCCCCTTTTTAATTGAACCGGGAAGTGTTTTTTCGGAGGGTAGCTACACCCTTCAGAAAGCACATCTCGGTGTAAATAAATTCATATTCTCCTTTGTAAATTATTGCGCGACTAAAAACTCCCTCACACATACACAATAAATTCCCCAACAACCTCTGCGTATTTTTGTGATTATTCAGTAAATCACATTGCATCTCCTCCCTCCAATTACCCCCTTTTGAATTGAACCGGGAAAGGTTTTTTCGGAGGGTAGCTACACCCTTCAGAAAGCACATCTCGGTGTAAAGAAATTCATATTCCCCTTTGTAAATTATTGCGCGACTAAAAACTCCCTCACACATACACAATAAATTCCCCAACAACCCCTTTTTATTTTTGTAATTATTCAGTAAATCACATTGCATCTCCTCCCTCCAATTACCCCCTTTTTAATTGAACCGGGAAGTGTTTTTTCGGAGGGTAGCTACACCCTTCAGAAAGCACATCTCGGTGTGAATAAATTCATATTCCCCTTTGTAAATTATTGCGCGACTAAAAACTCCCTCACACATACACAATAAATTCCCCAACAACCCCTGCGTATTTTTGTGATTATTCAGTAAATCACATTGCATCTCCTCCCTCCAATTACCCCCTTTTTAATTGAACCGGGAAGTGTTTTTTCGGAGGGTAGCTACACCCTTCAGAAAGCACATCTCGGTGTAAATAAATTCATATTCCCCTTTGTAAATTATTGCGCGACTAAAAACTCCCTCACACATACACAATAAATTCCCCAACAACCCCTGCGTATTTTTGTGATTATTCAGTAAATCACATTGCATCTCCTCCCTCCAATTACCCCCTTTTTAATTGAACCGGGAAGTGTTTTTTCGGAGGGTAGCTACACCCTTCAGAAAGCACATCTCGGTGTAAATAAATTCATATTCCCCTTTGTAAATTATTGCGCGACTAAAAACTCCCTCACACATACACAATAAATTCCCCAACAACCCCTGCGTATTTTTGTGATTATTCAGTAAATCACATTGCATCTCCTCCCTCCAATTACCCCCTTTTTAATTGAACCGGGAAGTGTTTTTTCGGAGGGTAGCTACACCCTTCAGAAAGCACATCTCGGTGTAAATAAATTCATATTCCCCTTTGTAAATTATTGCGCGACTAAAAACTCCCTCACACATACACAATAAATTCCCCAACAACCCCTGCGTATTTTTGTGATTATTCAGTAAATCACATTGCATCTCCTCCCTCCAATTACCCCCTTTTTAATTGAACCGGGAAGTGTTTTTTCGGAGGGTAGCTACACCCTTCAGAAAGCACATCTCGGTGTAAATAAATTCATATTCCCCTTTGTAAATTATTGCGCGACTAAAAACTCCCTCACACATACACAATAAATTCCCCAACAACCCCTGCGTATTTTTGTGATTATTCAGTAAATCACATTGCATCTCCTCCCTCCAATTACCCCCTTTTTAATTGAACCGGGAAGTGTTTTTTCGGAGGGTAGCTACACCCTTCAGAAAGCACATCTCGGTGTAAATAAATTCATATTCCCCTTTGTAAATTATTGCGCGACTAAAAACTTCCTCACACATACACAATAAATTCCCCAACAACCCCTGCGTATTTTTGTGATTATTCAGTAAATCACATTGCATCTCCTCCCTCCAATTACCCCCTTTTTAATTGAACCGGGAAGTGTTTTTTCGGAGGGTAGCTACACCCTTCAGAAAGCACATCTCGGTGTAAATAAATTCATATTCCCCTTTGTAAATTATTGCGCGACTAAAAACTCCCTCACACATACACAATAAATTCCCCAACAACCCCTGCGTATTTTTGTGATTATTCAGTAAACCACATTGCATCTCCTCCCTCCAATTACCCCCTTTTTAATTGAACCGGGAAGTGTTTTTTCGGAGGGTAGCTACACCCTTCAGAAAGCACATCTCGGTGTAAATAAATTCATATTCCCCTTTGTAAATTATTGCGCGACTAAAAACTCCCTCACACATACACAATAAATTCCCCAACAACCCCTGCGTATTTTTGTGATTATTCAGTAAATCACATTGCATCTCCTCCCTCCAATTACCCCCTTTTTAATTGAACCGGGAAGTGTTTTTTCGGAGGGTAGCTACACCCTTCAGAAAGCACATCTCGGTGTAAATAAATTCATATTCCCCTTTGTAAATTATTGCGCGACTAAAAACTCCCTCACACATACACAATAAATTCCCCAACAACCCCTGCGTATTTTTGTGATTATTCAGTAAATCACATTGCATCTCCTCCCTCCAATTACCCCCTTTTTAATTGAACCGGGAAGTGTTTTTTCGAAGGGTAGCTACACCTTTCAGAAAGCACATCTCGGTGTAAAGAAATTCATATTCCCCTTTGTAAATTATTGCGCGACTAAAAACTCCCTCACACATACACAATAAATTCCCCAACAACCCCTGCGTATTTTTGTGATTATTCAGTAAATCACATTGCATCTCCTCCCTCCAATTACCCCCTTTTTAATTGAACCGGGAAGTGTTTTTTCGGAGGGTAGCTACACCCTTCAGAAAGCACATCTCGGTGTAAATAAATTCATATTCCCCTTTGTAAATTATTGCGCGACTAAAAACTCCCTCACACATACACAATAAATTCCCCAACAACCCCTGCGTATTTTTGTGATTATTCAGTAAATCACATTGCATCTCCTCCCTCCAATTACCCCCTTTTTAATTGAACCGGGAAGTGTTTTTTCGGAGGGTAGCTACACCCTTCAGAAAGCACATCTCGGTGTAAATAAATTCATATTCCCCTTTGTAAATTATTGCGCGACTAAAAACTCCCTCACACATACACAATAAATTCCCCAACAACCCCTGCGTATTTTTGTGATTATTCAGTAAATCACATTGCATCTCCTCCCTCCAATTACCCCCTTTTTAATTGAACCGGGAAGTGTTTTTTCGGAGGGTAGCTACACCCTTCAGAAAGCACATCTCGGTGTAAATAAATTCATATTCCCCTTTGTAAATTATTGCGCGACTAAAAACTCCCTCACACATACACAATAAATTCCCCAACAACCCCTGCGTATTTTTGTGATTATTCAGTAAATCACATTGCATCTCCTCCCTCCAATTACCCCCTTTTTAATTGAACCGGGAAGTGTTTTTTCGGAGGGTAGCTACACCCTTCAGAAAGCACATCTCGGTGTAAATAAATTCATATTCCCCTTTGTAAATTATTGCGCGACTAAAAACTTCCTCACACATACACAATAAATTCCCCAACAACCCCTGCGTATTTTTGTGATTATTCAGTAAATCACATTGCATCTCCTCCCTCCAATTACCCCCTTTTTAATTGAACCGGGAAGTGTTTTTTCGGAGGGTAGCTACACCCTTCAGAAAGCACATCTCGGTGTAAATAAATTCATATTCCCCTTTGTAAATTATTGCGCGACTAAAAACTCCCTCACACATACACAATAAATTCCCCAACAACCCCTGCGTATTTTTGTGATTATTCAGTAAACCACATTGCATCTCCTCCCTCCAATTACCCCCTTTTTAATTGAACCGGGAAGTGTTTTTTCGGAGGGTAGCTACACCCTTCAGAAAGCACATCTCGGTGTAAATAAATTCATATTCCCCTTTGTGAATTATTGCGCGACTAAAAACTCCCTCACACATACACAATAAATTCCCCAACAACCCCTGCGTATTTTTGTGATTATTCAGTAAATCACATTGCATCTCCTCCCTCCAATTACCCCCTTTTTAATTGAACCGGGAAGTGTTTTTTCGGAGGGTAGCTACACCCTTCAGAAAGCACATCTCGGTGTAAATAAATTCATATTCCCCTTTGTAAATTATTGCGCGACTAAAAACTCCCTCACACATACACAATAAATTCCCCAACAACCCCTGCGTATTTTTGTGATTATTCAGTAAATCACATTGCATCTCCTCCCTCCAATTACCCCCTTTTTAATTGAACCGGGAAGTGTTTTTTCGGAGGGTAGCTACACCCTTCAGAAAGCACATCTCGGTGTAAATAAATTCATATTCCCCTTTGTAAATTATTGCGCGACTAAAAACTCCCTCACACATACACAATAAATTCCCCAACAACCCCTGCGTATTTTTGTGATTATTCAGTAAATCACATTGCATCTCCTCCCTCCAATTACCCCCTTTTTAATTGAACCGGGAAGTGTTTTTTCGAAGGGTAGCTACACCTTTCAGAAAGCACATCTCGGTGTAAAGAAATTCATATTCCCCTTTGTAAATTATTGCGCGACTAAAAACTCCCTCACACATACACAATAAATTCCCCAACAACCCCTGCGTATTTTTGTGATTATTCAGTAAATCACATTGCATCTCCTCCCTCCAATTACCCCCTTTTTAATTGAACCGGGAAGTGTTTTTTCGGAGGGTAGCTACACCCTTCAGAAAGCACATCTCGGTGTAAATAAATTCATATTCCCTTTTGTAAATTATTGCGCGACTAAAAACTCCCTCACACATACACAATAAATTCCCCAACAACCCCTGCGTATTTTTGTGATTATTCAGTAAATCACATTGCATCTCCTCCCTCCAATTACCCCCTTTTTAATTGAACCGGGAAGTGTTTTTTCGAAGGGTAGCTACACCTCTTAGAAAGCACATCTCGGTGTAAAGAAATTCATATTTCCCTTTGTAAATTATTGCGCGACTAAAAACTCCCTCACACATACACAATAAATTCCCCAACAACCCCTGCGTATTTTTGTGATTATTCAGTAAATCACATTGCATCTCCTCCCTCCAATTACCCCCTTTTTAATTGAACCGGGAAGTGTTTTTTCGAAGGGTAGCTACACCTTTCAGAAAGCACATCTCGGTGTAAAGAAATTCATATTCCCCTTTGTAAATTATTGCGCGACTAAAAACTCCCTCACACATACACAATAAATTCCCCAACAACCCCTGCGTATTTTTGTGATTATTCAGTAAATCACATTGCATCTCCTCCCTCCAATTACCCCCTTTTTAATTGAACCGGGAAGTGTTTTTTCGGAGGGTAGCTACACCCTTCAGAAAGCACATCTCGGTGTAAATAAATTCATATTCCCCTTTGTGAATTATTGCGCGACTAAAAACTCCCTCACACATACACAATAAATTCCCCAACAACCCCTGCGTATTTTTGTGATTATTCAGTAAATCACATTGCATCTCCTCCCTCCAATTACCCCCTTTTTAATTGAACCGGGAAGTGTTTTTTCGGAGGGTAGCTACACCCTTCAGAAAGCACATCTCGGTGTAAAGAAATTCATATTCCCCTTTGTAAATTATTGCGCGACTAAAAACTCCCTCACACATACACAATAAATTCCCCAACAACCCCTTTTTATTTTTGTAATTATTCAGTAAATCACATTGCATCTCCTCCCTCCAATTACCCCCTTTTTAATTGAACGGGGAAGTGTTTTTTCGGAGGGTACCTACAACCTTCAGAAAGCACATCTCGGTGTAAAGAAATTCATATTCCCCTTTGTAAATTATTGCGCGACTAAAAACTCCCTCACACATACACAATAAATTCCCCAACAACCCCTTTTTATTTTTGTAATTATTCAGTAAATCACATTGCATCTCCTCCCTCCAATTACCCCCTTTTTAATTGAACCGGGAAGTGTTTTTTCGGAGGGTAGCTACACCCTTCAGAAAGCACATCTCGGTGTAAATAAATTCAAATTCCCCTTTGTAAATTATTGCGCGACTAAAAACTCCCTCACACATACACAATAAATTCCCCAACAACCCCTTCGTATTTTTGTGATTATTCAGTAAATCACATTGCATCTTCTCCCTCCAATTACCCCCTTTTTAATTGAACCGGGAAGTGTTTTTTCGGAGGGTAGCTACACCCTTCAGAAAGCACATCTCGGTGTAAATAAATTCATATTCTCCTTTGTAAATTATTGCGCGACTAAAAACTCCCTCACACATACACAATAAATTCCCCAACAACCTCTGCGTATTTTTGTGATTATTCAGTAAATCACATTGCATCTCCTCCCTCCAATTACCCCCTTTTGAATTGAACCGGGAAAGGTTTTTTCGGAGGGTAGCTACACCCTTCAGAAAGCACATCTCGGTGTAAAGAAATTCATATTCCCCTTTGTAAATTATTGCGCGACTAAAAACTCCCTCACACATACACAATAAATTCCCCAACAACCCCTTTTTATTTTTGTAATTATTCAGTAAATCACATTGCATCTCCTCCCTCCAATTACCCCCTTTTTAATTGAACCAGGAAGCGTTTTTTCGGAGGGTAGCTACACCCTTCAGAAAGCACATCTCGGTGTAAAGAAATTCATATTCCCCTTTGTAAATTATTGCGCGACTAAAAACTCCCTCACACATACACAATAAATTCCCCAACAACCCCTGCGTATTTTTGTGATTATTCAGTAAATCACATTGCATCTCCTCCCTCCAATTACCTCCTCTTTAATTGAACCGGGAAGTGTTTTTTCGGAGGGTAGCTACACCCTTCAGAAAGCACATCTCGGTGTAAAGAAATTCATATTCCCCTTTGTAAATTATTGCGCGACTAAAAACTCCCTCACACATACACAATAAATTCCCCAACAACCCCTGCGTATTTTTGTGATTATTCAGTAAATCACATTGCATCTCCTCCCTCCAATTACCTCCTTTTTAATTGAACTGGGAAGTGTTTTTTCGGAGGGTAGCTACACCCTTCAGAAAGCACATCTCGGTGTAAATAAATTCATATTCTCCTTTGTAAATTATTGCGCGACTAAAAACTCCCTCACACATACACAATAAATTCCCCAACAACCCCTGCGTATTTTTGTGATTATTCAGTAAATCACATTGCATCTCCTCCCTCCAATTACCCCCTTTTTAATTGAACCGGGAAGTGTTTTTTCGGAGGGTAGCTACACCCTTCAGAAAGCACATCTCGGTGTAAATAAATTCATATTCCCTTTTGTAAATTATTGCGCGACTAAAAACTCCCTCACACATACACAATAAATTCCCCAACAACCCCTGCGTATTTTTGTGATTATTCAGTAAATCACATTGCATCTCCTCCCTCCAATTACCCCTTTTTTAATTGAACCGGGAAGTGTTTTTTCGGAGGGTAGCTACACCCTTCAGAAAGCACATCTCGGTGTAAAGAAATTCATATTCCCCTTTGTAAATTATTGCGCGACTAAAAACTCCCTCACACATACACAATAAATTCCCCAACAACCCCTGCGTATTTTTGTGATTATTCAGTAAATCACATTGCATCTCCTCCCTCCAATTACCTCCTTTTTAATTGAACTGGGAAGTGTTTTTTCGGAGGGTAGCTACACCCTTCAGAAAGCACATCTCGGTGTAAATAAATTCATATTCTCCTTTGTAAATTATTGCGCGACTAAAAACTCCCTCACACATACACAATAAATTCCCCAACAACCCCTGCGTATTTTTGTGATTATTCAGTAAATCACATTGCATCTCCTCCCTCCAATTACCCCCTTTTTAATTGAACCGGGAAGTGTTTTTTGGAGGGTAGCTACACCCTTCAGAAAGCACATCTCGGTGTAAATATATTCCTATTCCCCTTTGTAAATTATTGCGCGACTAAAAATTCCCTCACACATACACAATAAATTCCCCAACAACCCCTTCGTATTTTTGTGATTATTCAGTAAATCACATTGCATCTCCTCCCTCCAATTACCTCCTTTTTAATTGAACCGGGAAGTGTTTTTTCGGAGGGTAGCTACACCCTTCAGAAAGCACATCTCGGTGTAAAGAAATTCATATTCCCCTTTGTAAATTATTGCGCGACTAAAAACTCCCTCACACATACACAATAAATTCCCCAACAACCCCTGCGTATTTTTGTGATTATTCAGTAAATCACATTGCATCTCCTCCCTCCAATTACCCCCTTTTTAATTGAACCGAGAAGTGTTTTTTCGGAGGGTAGCTACACCCTTCAGAAAGCACATCTCGGTGTAAAGAAATTCATATTCCCCTTTGTAAATTATTGCGCGACTAAAAACTCCCGCACACATACACAATAAATTCCCCAACAACCCCTGCGTATTTTTGTGATTATTCAGTAAATCACATTGCATCTCCTCCCTCCAATTACCCTCTTTTTAATTGAACCGGGAAGTGTTTTTTCGGAGGGTAGCTACACCCTTCAGAAAGCACTTCTCGGTGTAAAGAAATTCATATTCCCCTTTGTAAATTATTGCGCGACTAAAAACTCCCTCACACATACACAATAAATTCCCCAACAACCCCTGCGTAGTTTTGTGATTATTCAGTAAATCACATTGCATCTCCTCCCTCCAATTTCCCCCTTTTTAATTGAACCGGGAAGTGTTTTTTCGGAGGGTAGCTACACCTTCAGAAAGCACATCTCGGTGTAAAGAAATTCATATTCCCCTTTGTAAATTATTGCGCGACTAAAAACTCCCTCACACATACACAATAAATTCCCCAACAACCCCTGCGTATTTTTGTGATTATTCAGTAAATCACATTGCATCTCCTCCCTCCAATTACCCCCTTTTTAATTGAACCGGGAAGCGTTTTTTCGGAGGGTAGCTACACCCTTCAGAAAGCACATCTCGGTGTAAAGAAATTCATATTCCCCTTTGTAAATTATTGCGCGACTAAAAACTCTCTCACACATACACAATAAATTCCCCAACAACCCCTGCGTATTTTTGTGATTATTCAGTAAATCACATTGCATCTCCTCCCTCCAATTACCCCCTTTTTAATTGAACCGGGAAGTGTTTTTTCGTAGGGTAGCTACACCCTTCAGAAAGCACATCTCGGTGTAAAGAAATTCATATTCCCCTTTGTAAATTATTGCGCGACTAAAAACTCCCTCACACATACACAATAAATTCCCCAACAACCTCTGCGTATTTTTGTGATTATTCAGTAAATCACATTGCATCTCCTCCCTCCAATTACCCCCTTTTTAATTGAACCGGGAAGCGTTTTTTCGGAGGGTAGCTACACCCTTCAGAAAGCACATCTCGGTGTAAAGAAATTCATATTCCCCTTTGTAAATTATTGCGCGACTAAAAACTCCCTCACACATACACAATAAATTCCCCAACAACCCCTTCGTATTTTTGTGATTATTCAGTAAATCACATTGCATCTCCTCCCTCCAATTATCCCCTTTTTAATTGAACCGGGAAGTGTTTTTTCGGAGGGTAGCTACACCCTTCAAAAAGCACATCTCGGTGTAAATAAATTCATATTCTCCTTTGTAAATTATTGCGCGACTAAAAACTCCCTCACACATACACAATAAATTCCCCAACAACCCCTGCGTATTTTTGTGATTATTCAGTAAATCACATTGCATCTCCTCCCTCCAATTACCCCCTTTTTAATTGAACCGGGAAGTGTTTTTTCGTAGGGTAGCTACACCCTTCAGAAAGCACATCTCGGTGTAAATAAATTCATATTCCCCTTTGTAAATTATTGCGCGACTAAAAACTCCCTCACACATACACAATAAATTCCCCAACAACCTCTGCGTATTTTTGTGATTATTCAGTAAATCACATTGCATCTCCTCCCTCCAATTACCCCCTTTTTAATTGAACCGGGAAGCGTTTTTTCGGAGGGTAGCTACACCCTTCAGAAAGCACATCTCGGTGTAAAGAAATTCATATTCCCCTTTGTAAATTATTGCGCGACTAAAAACTCCCTCACACATACACAATAAATTCCCCAACAACCCCTTCGTATTTTTGTGATTATTCAGTAAATCACATTGCATCTCCTCCCTCCAATTATCCCCTTTTTAATTGAACCGGGAAGTGTTTTTTCGGAGGGTAGCTACACCCTTCAAAAAGCACATCTCGGTGTAAATAAATTCATATTCTCCTTTGTAAATTATTGCGCGACTAAAAACTCCCTCACACATACACAATAAATTCCCCAACAACCCCTGCGTATTTTTGTGATTATTCAGTAAATCACATTGCATCTCCTCCCTCCAATTACCCCCTTTTTAATTGAACCGGGAAGTGTTTTTTCGTAGGGTAGCTACACCCTTCAGAAAGCACATCTCGGTGTAAAGAAATTCATATTCCCCTTTGTAAATTATTGCGCGACTAAAAACTCCCTCACACATACACAATAAATTCCCCAACAACCCCTTCGTATTTTTGTGATTATTCAGTAAATCACATTGCATCTCCTCCCTCCAATTATCCCCTTTTTAATTGAACCGGGAAGTGTTTTTTCGGAGGGTAGCTACACCCTTCAAAAAGCACATCTCGGTGTAAATAAATTCATATTCCCCTTTGTAAATTATTGCGCGACTAAAAACTCTCTCACACATACACAATAAATTCCCCAACAACCCCTGCGTATTTTTGTGATTATTCAGTAAATCACATTGCATCTCCTCCCTCCAATTACCCCCTTTTTAATTGAACCGGGAAGTGTTTTTTCGTAGGGTAGCTTCACCCTTCAGAAAGCACATCTCGGTGTAAAGAAATTCATATTCCCCTTTGTAAATTATTGCGCGACTAAAAACTCCCTCACACATACACAATAAATTCCCCAACAACCCCTGCGTATTTTTGTGATTATTCAGTAAATCACATTGCATCTCCTTCCTCCAATTACCCCCTTTTTAATTGAACCGGGAAGTGTTTTTTCGGAGGGTAGCTACACCCTTCAGAAAGCACATCTCGGTGTAAAGAAATTCATATTCCCCTTTGTAAATTATTGCGCGACTAAAAACTCCCTCACACATACACAATAAATTCCCCAACAACCCCTGCGTATTTTTGTGATTATTCAGTAAATCACATTGCATCTCCTCCCTCCAATTACCCCCTTTTTAATTGAACCGGGAAGTGTTTTTTCGGAGGGTAGCTACACCCTTCAGAAAGCACATCTCGGTGTAAATAAATTCATATTCCCCTTTGTAAATTATTGCGCGACTAAAAACTCCCTCACACATACACAATAAATTCCCCAACAACCCCTGCGTATTTTTGTGATTATTCAGTAAATCACATTGCATCTCCTCCCTCCAATTACCCCCTTTTTAATTGAACCGGGAAGCGTTTTTTCGGAGGGTAGCTACACCCTTCAGAAAGCACATCTCGGTGTAAAGAAATTCATATTCCCCTTTGTAAATTATTGCGCGACTAAAAACTCTCTCACACATACACAATAAATTCCCCAACAACCCCTGCGTATTTTTGTGATTATTCAGTAAATCACATTGCATCTCCTCCCTCCAATTACCCCCTTTTTAATTGAACCGGGAAGCGTTTTTTCGGAGGGTAGCTACACCCTTCAGAAAGCACATCTCGGTGTAAAGAAATTCATATTCCCCTTTGTGAATTATTGCGCGACTAAAAACTCCCTCACACATACACAATAAATTCCCCAACAACCCCTTCGTATTTTTGTGATTATTCAGTAAATCACATTGCATCTCCTCCCTCCAATTATCCCCTTTTTAATTGAACCGGGAAGTGTTTTTTCGGAGGGTAGCTACACCCTTCAAAAAGCACATCTCGGTGTAAATAAATTCATATTCCCCTTTGTAAATTATTGCGCGACTAAAAACTCCCTCACACATACACAATAAATTCCCCAACAACCCCTGCGTATTTTTGTGATTATTCAGTAAATCACATTGCATCTCCTCCCTCCAATTACCCCCTTTTTAATTGAACCGGGAAGTGTTTTTTCGGAGGGTAGCTACACCCTTCAGAAAGCACATCTCGGTGTAAAGAAATTCATATTCCCCTTTGTAAATTATTGCGCGACTAAAAACTCCCTCACACATACACAATAAATTCCCCAACAACCCCTGCGTATTTTTGTGATTATTCATTAAATCACATTGCATCTCCTCCCTCCAATTACCCCCTTTTTAATTGAACCGGGAAGTGTTTTTTCGGAGGGTAGCTACACCCTTCAGAAAGCACATCTCGGTGTAAAGAAATTCATATTCCCCTTTGTAAATTATTGCGCGACTAAAAACTCCCTCATACATACACAATAAATTCCCCAACAACCCCTGCGTATTTTTGTGATTATTCAGTAAATCACATTGCATCTCCTCCCTCCAATTACCCCCTTTTTAATTGAACCGGGAAGTGTTTTTTCGGAGGGTAGCTACACCCTTCAGAAAGCACATCTCGGTGTAAAGAAATTCATATTCCCCTTTGTAAATTATTGCGCGACTAAAAACTCCCTCACACATACACAATAAATTCCCCAACAACCCCTTTTTATTTTCGTAATTATTCAGTAAATCACATTGCATCTCCTCCCTCCAATTACCCCCTTTTTAATTGAACCGGGAAGTGTTTTTTCGGAGGGTAGCTACACCCTTCAGAAAGCACATCTCGGTGTAAAGAAATTCATATTCCCCTTTGTAAATTATTGCGCGACTAAAAACTCCCTCACACATACACAATAAATTCCCCAACAACCCCTTCGTATTTTTGTGATTATTCAGTAAATCACATTGCATCTCCTCCCTCCAATTACCCCCTTTTTAATTGAACCGGGAAGTGTTTTTTCGGAGGGTAGCTACACCCTTCAGAAAGCACATCTCGGTGTAAATAAATTCATATTCTCCTTTGTAAATTATTGCGCGACTAAAAACTCCCTCACACATACACAATAAATTCCCCAACAACCCCTGCGTATTTTTGTGATTATTCAGTAAATCACATTGCATCTCCTCCCTCCAATTACCCCCTTTTTAATTGAACCGGGAAGTGTTTTTTCGGAGGGTAGCTACACCCTTCAGAAAGCACTTCTCGGTGTAAAGAAATTCATATTCCCCTTTGTAAATTATTGCGCGACTAAAAACTCCCTCACACATACACAATAAATTCCCCAACAACCCCTTTTTATTTTCGTAATTATTCAGTAAATCACATTGCATCTCCTCCCTCCAATTACCTCCTTTTTAATTGAACCGGGAAGTGTTTTTTCGGAGGGTAGCTACACCCTTCAGAAAGCACATCTCGGTGTAAAGAAATTAATATACCCTTTGTAAATTATTGCGCGACTAAAAACTCCCTCACACATACACAATAAATTCCCCAACAACCCCTTTTTATTTTCGTAATTATTCAGTAAATCACATTGCATCTCCTCCCTCCAATTACCCCCTTTTTAATTGAACCGGGAAGTGTTTTTTCGGAGGGTAGCTACACCCTTCAGAAAGCACATCTCGGTGTAAAGAAATTCATATTCCCCTTTGTAAATTATTGCGCGACTAAAAACTCCCTCACACATACACAATAAATTCCCCAACAACCCCTGCGTATTTTTGTGATTATTCAGTAAATCACATTGCATCTCCTCCCTCCAATTACCCCCTTTTTAATTGAACCGGGAAGTGTTTTTTCGGAGGGTAGCTACACCCTTCAGAAAGCACATCTCGGTGTGAATAAATTCATATTCCCCTTTGTAAATTATTGCGCGACTAAAAACTCCCTCACACATACACAATAAATTCCCCAACAACCCCTGCGTATTTTTGTGATTATTCAGTAAATCACATTGCATCTCCTCCCTCCAATTACCCCCTTTTTAATTGAACCGGGAAGTGTTTTTTCGGAGGGTAGCTACACCCTTCAGAAAGCACATCTCGGTGTAAAGAAATTCATATTCCCCTTTGTAAATTATTGCGCGACTAAAAACTCCCTCACACATACACAATAAATTCCCCAACAACCCCTTCGTATTTTTGTGATTATTCAGTAAATCACATTGCATCTCCTCCCTCCAATTACCCCCTTTTAAATTGAACCGGGAAGTGTTTTTTCGGAGGGTAGCTACACCCTTCAGAAAGCACATCTCGGTGTAAATAAATTCATATTCCCCTTTGTAAATTATTGCGTGACTGAAAACTCCCTCACAAATACACAATAAATTCCCCAACAACCCCTGCGTATTTTTGTGATTATTCAGTAAATCACATTGCATCTCCTCCCTCCAATTACCCCGTTTTTAATTGAACCGGGAAGTGTTTTTTCGGAGGGTAGCTACACCCTTCAGAAAGCACATCTCGGTGTAAAGAAATTAATATACCCTTTGTAAATTATTGCGCGACTAAAAACTCCCTCACACATACACAATAAATTCCCCAACAACCCCTTTTTATTTTCGTAATTATTCAGTAAATCACATTGCATCTCCTCCCTCCAATTACCCCCTTTTTAATTGAACCGGGAAGTGTTTTTTCGGAGGGTAGCTACACCCTTCAGAAAGCACATCTCGGTGTAAAGAAATTCATATTCCCCTTTGTAAATTATTGCGCGACTAAAAACTCCCTCACACATACACAATAAATTCCCCAACAACCCCTTCGTATTTTTGTGATTATTCAGTAAATCACATTGCATCTCCTCCCTCCAATTACCCCCTTTTTAATTGAACCGGGAAGTGTTTTTTCGGAGGGTAGCTACACCCTTCAGAAAGCACATCTCGGTGTAAAGAAATTCATATTCCCCTTTGTAAATTATTGCGCGACTAAAAACTCCCTCACACATACACAATAAATTCCCCAACAACCCCTTTTTATTTTCGTAATCATTCAGTAAATCACATTGCATCTCCTCCCTCCAATTACCCCCTTTTTAATTGAACCGGGAAGTGTTTTTTCGGAGGGTAGCTACACCCTTCAGAAAGCACTTCTCGGTGTAAAGAAATTCATATTCCCCTTTGTAAATTATTGCGCGACTAAAAACTCCCTCACACATACACAATAAATTCCCCAACAACCCCTTCGTATTTTTGTGATTATTCAGTAAATCACATTGCATCTCCTCCCTCCAATTACCCCTTTTTTAATTGAACCGGGAAGTGTTTTTTCGGAGGGTAGCTACACCCTTCAGAAAGCACATCTCGGTGTAAATAAATTCATATTCTCCTTTGTAAATTATTGCGCGACTAAAAACTCCCTCACACATACACAATAAATTCCCCAACAACCCCTGCGTATTTTTGTGATTATTCAGTAAATCACATTGCATCTCCTCCCTCCAATTACCCCCTTTTTAATTGAACCGGGAAGTGTTTTTTCGGAGGGTAGCTACACCCTTCAGAAAGCACTTCTCGGTGTAAAGAAATTCATATTCCCCTTTGTAAATTATTGCGCGACTAAAAACTCCCTCACACATACACAATAAATTCCCCAACAACCCCTTTTTATTTTCGTAATTATTTAGTAAATCACATTGCATCTCCTCCCTCCAATTACCCCCTTTTTAATTGAACCGGGAAGTGTTTTTTCGGAGGGTAGCTACACCCTTCAGAAAGCACATCTCGGTGTAAAGAAATTAATATACCCTTTGTAAATTATTGCGCGACTAAAAACTCCCTCACACATACACAATAAATTCCCCAACAACCCCTTTTTATTTTCGTAATTATTCAGTAAATCACATTGCATCTCCTCCCTCCAATTACCCCCTTTTTAATTGAACCGGGAAGTGTTTTTTCGGAGGGTAGCTACACCCTTCAGAAAGCACATCTCGGTGTAAAGAAATTCATATTCCCCTTTGTAAATTATTGCGCGACTAAAAACTCCCTCACACATACACAATAAATTCCCCAACAACCCCTTCGTATTTTTGTGATTATTCAGTAAATCACATTGCATCTCCTCCCTCCAATTACCCCCTTTTCAATTGAACCGGGAAGTGTTTTTTCGGAGGGTAGCTACACCCTTCAGAAAGCACATCTCGGTGTAAAGAAATTCATATTCCCCTTTGTAAATTATTGCGCGACTAAAAACTCCCTCACACATACACAATAAATTCCCCAACAACCCCTGCGTATTTTTGTGATTATTCAGTAAATCACATTGCATCTCCTCCCTCCAATTACCCCCTTTTTAATTGAACCGGGAAGTGTTTTTTCGGAGGGTAGCTACACCCTTCAGAAAGCACATCTCGGTGTAAAGAAATTCATATTCCCCTTTGTAAATTATTGCGCGACTAAAAACTCCCTCACACATACACAATAAATTCCCCAACAACCCCTGCGTATTTTTGTGATTATTCAGTAAATCACATTGCATCTCCTCCCTCCAATTACCCCCTTTTGAATTGAACCGGGAAGTGTTTTTTCGGAGGGTAGCTACACCCTTCAGAAAGCACATCTCGGTGTAAAGAAATTCATATTCCCCTTTGTAAATTATTGCGCGACTAAAAACTCCCTCACACATACACAATAAATTCCCCAACAACCCCTTCGTATTTTTGTGATTATTCAGTAAATCACATTGCATCTCCTCCCTCCAATTACCCCCTTTTTAATTGAACCGGGAAGTGTTTTTTCGGAGGGTAGCTACACCCTTCAGAAAGCACATCTCGGTGTAAATAAATTCATATTCTCCTTTGTAAATTATTGCGCGACTAAAAACTCCCTCACACATACACAATAAACTCCCCAACAACCCCTTTTTATTTTCGTAATTATTCAGTAAATCACATTGCATCTCCTCCCTTCAATTACCCCCTTTTCAATTGAACCGGGAAGTGTTTTTTCGGAGGGTAGCTACACCCTTCAGAAAGCACATCTCGGTGTAAAGAAATTCATATTCCCCTTTGTAAATTATTGCGCGACTAAAAACTCCCTCACACATACACAATAAATTCCCCAACAACCCCTTTGTATTTTTGTGATTATTCAGTAAATCACATTGCATCTCCTCCCTCCAATTACCCCCTTTTTAATTGAACCGGGAAGTGTTTTTTCGGAGGGTAGCTACACCCTTCAGAAAGCACATCTCGGTGTAAAGAAATTCATATTCCCCTTTGTAAATTATTGCGCGACTAAAAACTCCCTCACACATACACAATAAATTCCCCAACAACCCCTTCGTATTTTTGTGATTATTCAGTAAATCACATTGCATCTCCTCCCTCCAATTACCCCCTTTTTAATTGAACCGGGAAGTGTTTTTTCGGAGGGTAGCTACACCCTTCAGAAAGCACATCTCGGTGTAAAGAAATTCATATTCCCCTTTGTAAATTATTGCGCGACTAAAAACTCCCTCACACATACACAATAAATTCCCCAACAACCCCTTCGTATTTTTGTGATTATTCAGTAAATCACATTGCATCTCCTCCCTCCAATTACCCCCTTTTTAATTGAACCGGGAAGTGTTTTTTCGGAGGGTAGCTACACCCTTCAGAAAGCACATCTCGGTGTAAAGAAATTCATATTCCCCTTTGTAAATTATTGCGCGACTAAAAACTCCCTCACACATACACAATAAATTCCCCAACAACCCCTTCGTATTTTTGTGATTATTCAGTAAATCACATTGCATCTCCTCCCTCCAATTACCCCCTTTTTAATTGAACCGGGAAGTGTTTTTTCGGAGGGTAGCTACACCCTTCAGAAAGCACATCTCGGTGTGAATAAATTCATATTCTCCTTTGTAAATTATTGCGCGACTAAAAACTCCCTCACACATACACAATAAATTCCCCAACAACCCCTGCGTATTTTTGTGATTATTCAGTAAATCACATTGCATCTCCTCCCTCCAAATACCCCCTTTTTAATTGAACCGGGAAGTGTTTTTTCGGAGGGTAGCTACACCCTTCAGAAAGCACATCTCGGTGTAAATAAATTCATATTCTCCTTTGTAAATTATTGCGCGACTAAAAACTCCCTCACACATACACAATAAATTCCCCAACAACCCCTGCGTATTTTTGTGATTATTCAGTAAATCACATTGCATCTCCTCCCTCCAATTACCCCCTTTTTAATTGAACCGGGAAGTGTTTTTTCGGAGGGTAGCTACACCCTTCAGAAAGCACTTCTCGGTGTAAAGAAATTCATATTCCCCTTTGTAAATTATTGCGCGACTAAAAACTCCCTCACACATACACAATAAATTCCCCAACAACCCCTTCGTATTTTTGTGATTATTCAGTAAATCACATTGCATCTCCTCCCTCCAATTACCCCCTTTTTAATTGAACCGGGAAGTGTTTTTTCGGAGGGTAGCTACACCCTTCAGAAAGCACATCTCGGTGTAAATAAATTCATATTCTCCTTTGTAAATTATTGCGCGACTAAAAACTCCCTCACACATACACAATAAATTCCCAAACAACCCCTGCGTATTTTTGTGATTATTCAGTAAATCACATTGCATCTCCTCCCTCCAATTACCCCCTTTTTAATTGAACCGGGAAGTGTTTTTTCGGAGGGTAGCTACACCCTTCAGAAAGCACATCTCGGTGTAAAGAAATTCATATTCCCCTTTGTAAATTATTGCGCGACTAAAAACTCCCTCACACATACACAATAAATTCCCCAACAACCCCTTCGTATTTTTGTGATTATTCAGTAAATCACATTGCATCTCCTCCCTCCAATTACCCCCTTTTTAATTGAACCGGGAAGTGTTTTTTCGGAGGGTAGCTACACCCTTCAGAAAGCACATCTCGGTGTAAATAAATTCATATTCTCCTTTGTAAATTATTGCGCGACTAAAAACTCCCTCACACATACACAATAAATTCCCCAACAACCCCTTCGTATTTTTGTGATTATTCAGTAAATCACATTGCATCTCCTCCCTCCAATTACCCCCTTTTTAATTGAACCGGGAAGTGTTTTTTCGGAGGGTAGCTACACCCTTCAGAAAGCACATCTCGGTGTAAATAAATTCATATTCTCCTTTGTAAATTATTGCGCGACTAAAAACTCCCTCACACATACACAATAAATTCCCCAACAACCCCTGCGTATTTTTGTGATTATTCAGTAAATCACATTGCATCTCCTCCCTCCAATTACCCCCTTTTCAATTGAACCGGGAAGTGTTTTTTCGGAGGATAGCTACACCCTTCAGAAAGCACATCTCGGTGTAAAGAAATTCATATTCCCCTTTGCAAATTATTGCGCGCCTAAAAACTCCCTCACACATACACAATAAATTCCCCAACAACCCCTGCGTATTTTTGTGATTATTCAGTAAATCACATTGCATCTCCTCCCTCCAATTACCCCCTTTTTAATTGAACCGGGAAGTGTTTTTTCGGAGGGTAGCTACACCCTTCAGAAAGCACATCTCGGTGTAAAGAAATTCATATTCCCCTTTGTAAATTATTGCGCGACTAAAAACTCCCTCACACATACACAATAAATTCCCCAACAACCCCTTCGTATTTTTGTGATTATTCAGTAAATCACATTGCATCTCCTCCCTCCAATTACCCCCTTTTTAATTGAACCGGGAAGTGTTTTTTCGGAGGGTAGCTACACCCTTCAGAAAGCACATCTCGGTGTAAAGAAATTCATATTCCCCTTTGTAAATTATTGCGCGACTAAAAACTCCCTCACACATACACAATAAATTCCCCAACAACCCCTTTTTATTTTCGTAATTATTCAGTAAATCACATTGCATCTCCTCCCTCCAATTACCCCCTTTTTAATTGAACCGGGAAGTGTTTTTTCGGAGGGTAGCTACAGCCTTCAGAAAGCACATCTCGGTGTAAAGAAATTAATATACCCTTTGTAAATTATTGCGCGACTAAAAACTCCCTCACACATACACAATAATTTCCCCAACAACCCCTTTTTATTTTCGTAATTATTCAGTAAATCACATTGCATCTCCTCCCTCCAATTACCCCCTTTTTAATTGAACCGGGAAGTGTTTTTTCGGAGGGTAGCTACACCCTTCAGAAAGCACATCTCGGTGTAAATAAATTCATATTCTCCTTTGTAAATTATTGCGCGCCTAAAAACTCCCTCACACATACACAATAAATTCCCCAACTACCCCTGCGTATTTTTGTGATTATTCAGTAAATCACATTGCATCTCCTCCCTCCAATTACCCCCTTTTTAATTGAACCGGGAAGTGTTTTTTCGGAGGGTAGCTACACCCTTCAGAAAGCACTTCTCGGTGTAAAGAAATTCATATTCCCCTTTGTAAATTATTGCGCGACTAAAAACTCCCTCACACATACACAATAAATTCCCCAACAACCCCTGCGTATTTTTGTGATTATTCAGTAAATCACATTGCATCTCCTCCCTCCAATTACCCCCTTTTTAATTGAACCGGGAAGTGTTTTTTCGGAGGGTAGCTACACCCTTCAGAAAGCACTTCTCGGTGTAAAGAAATTCATATTCCCCTTTGTAAATTATTGCGGGACTAAAAACTCCCTCACACATACACAATAAATTCCCCAACAACCCCTGCGTATTTTTGTGATTATTCAGTAAATCACATTGCATCTCCTCCCTCCAATTACCCCCTTTTTAATTGAACCGGGAAGTGTTTTTTCGGAGGGTAGCTACACCCTTCAGAAAGCACATCTCGGTGTAAAGAAATTCATATTCCCCTTTGTAAATTATTGCGCGACTAAAAACTCTCTCACACATACACAATAAATTCCCCAACAACCCCTGCGTATTTTTGTGATTATTCAGTAAATCACATTGCATCTCCTCCCTCCAATTACCCCCTTTTTAATTGAACCGGGAAGTGTTTTTTCGGAGGGTAGCTACACCCTTCAGAAAGCACTTCTCGGTGTAAAGAAATTCATATTCCCCTTTGTAAATTATTGCGGGACTAAAAACTCCCTCACACATACACAATAAATTCCCCAACAACCCCTGCGTATTTTTGTGATTATTCAGTAAATCACATTGCATCTCCTCCCTCCAATTACCCCCTTTTTAATTGAACCGGGAAGTGTTTTTTCGGAGGGTAGCTACACCCTTCAGAAAGCACATCTCGGTGTAAAGAAATTCATATTCCCCTTTGTAAATTATTGCGCGACTAAAAACTCCCTCACACATACACAATAAATTCCCCAACAACCCCTGCGTATTTTTGTGATTATTCAGTAAATCACATTGCATCTCCTCCCTCCAATTACCCCCTTTTTAATTGAACCGGGAAGTGTTTTTTCGGAGGGTAGCTACACCCTTCAGAAAGCACATCTCGGTGTAAAGAAATTCATATTCCCCTTTGTAAATTATTGCGCGACTAAAAACTCTTTCACACATACACAATAAATTCCCCAACAACCCCTGCGTATTTTTGTGATTATTCAGTAAATCATATTGCATCTCCTCCCTCCAATTACCCCCTTTTTAATTGAACCGGGAAGTGTTTTTTCGAGGGGTAGCCACACCCTTCAGAAAGCACATCTCGGTGTAAATAAATTCATACTCCCCTCTGTAAATTATTGCGCGACTAAAAACTCCCTCACACATACACAATAAATTCCCCAACACCCCTGCGTATTTTTGTGATTATTCAGTAAATCACATTGCATCTCCTCCCCCCAATTACCCCCTTTTTAATTGAACCGGGAAGTGTTTTTTCGAGGGGTAGCCACACCTTTCAGAAAGCACATCTCGGTGTAAATAAATTCATACTCCCCTCTGTAAATTATTGCGCGACTAAAAACTCCCTCACACATACACAATAAATTCCCCAACAACCCCTGCGTATTTTTGTGATTATTCAGTAAATCACATTGCATCTCCTCCCTCCAATCACCCCCTTTTTAATTGAACCGGGAAGTGTTTTTTCGAGAGGTAGCCACACCCTTCAGAAAGCACATCTCGGTGTAAATAAATTCATACTCCCCTCTGTAAATTATTGCGCGACTAAAAACTCCCTCACACATACACAATAAATTCCCCAACAACCCCTGCGTATTTTTGTGATTATTCAGTAAATCACATTGCATCTCCTCCCTCCAATTACCCCCTTTTTAATTGAACCAGGAAGTGTTTTTTCGAAGGGTAGCTACACCCTTCAGAAAGCACATCTCGGTGTAAATAAATTCATACTCCCCTCTGTAAATTATTGCGCGACTAAAAACTCCCTCACACATACACAATAAATTCCCCAACAACCCCTGCGTATTTTTGTGATTATTCAGTAAATCACATTGCATCTCCTCCCTCCAATCACCCCCTTTTTAATTGAACCGGGAAGTGTTTTTTCGAGAGGTAGCCACACCCTTCAGAAAGCACATCTCGGTGTAAATAAATTCATACTCCCCTCTGTAAATTATTGCGCGACTAAAAACTCCCTCACACATACACAATAAATTCCCCAACAACCCCTGCGTATTTTTGTGATTATTCAGTAAATCACATTGCATCTCCTCCCTCCAATTACCCCCTTTTTAATTGAACCAGGAAGTGTTTTTTCGAAGGGTAGCTACACCCTTCAGAAAGCACATCTCGGTGTAAATAAATTCATACTCCCCTCTGTAAATTATTGCGCGACTAAAAACTCCCTCACACATACACAATAAATTCCCCAACAACCCCTGCGTATTTTTGTGATTATTCAGTAAATCACATTGCATCTCCTCCCTCCAATCACCCCCTTTTTAATTGAACCGGGAAGTGTTTTTTCGAGAGGTAGCCACACCCTTCAGAAAGCACATCTCGGTGTAAATAAATTCATACTCCCCTCTGTAAATTATTGCGCGACTAAAAACTCCCTCACACATACACAATAAATTCCCCAACAACCCCTGCGTATTTTTGTGATTATTCAGTAAATCACATTGCATCTCCTCCCTCCAATTACCCCCTTTTTAATTGAACCAGGAAGTGTTTTTTCGAAGGGTAGCTACACCCTTCAGAAAGCACATCTCGGTGTAAATAAATTCATACTCCCCTCTGTAAATTATTGCGCGACTAAAAACTCCCTCACACATACACAATAAATTCCCCAACAACCCCTGCGTATTTTTGTGATTATTCAGTAAATCACATTGCATCTCCTCCCTCCAATCACCCCCTTTTTAATTGAACCGGGAAGTGTTTTTTCGAGAGGTAGCCACACCCTTCAGAAAGCACATCTCGGTGTAAATAAATTCATACTCCCCTCTGTAAATTATTGCGCGACTAAAAACTCCCTCACACATACACAATAAATTCCCCAACAACCCCTGCGTATTTTTGTGATTATTCAGTAAATCACATTGCATCTCCTCCCTCCAATTACCCCCTTTTTAATTGAACCAGGAAGTGTTTTTTCGAAGGGTAGCTACACCCTTCAGAAAGCACATCTCGGTGTAAATAAATTCATACTCCCCTCTGTAAATTATTGCGCGACTAAAAACTCCCTCACACATACACAATAAATTCCCCAACAACCCCTGCGTATTTTTGTGATTATTCAGTAAATCACATTGCATCTCCTCCCTCCAATCACCCCCTTTTTAATTGAACCGGGAAGTGTTTTTTCGAGAGGTAGCCACACCCTTCAGAAAGCACATCTCGGTGTAAATAAATTCATACTCCCCTCTGTAAATTATTGCGCGACTAAAAACTCCCTCACACATACACAATAAATTCCCCAACAACCCCTGCGTATTTTTGTGATTATTCAGTAAATCACATTGCATCTCCTCCCTCCAATTACCCCCTTTTTAATTGAACCAGGAAGTGTTTTTTCGAAGGGTAGCTACACCCTTCAGAAAGCACATCTCGGTGTAAATAAATTCATACTCCCCTCTGTAAATTATTGCGCGACTAAAAACTCCCTCACACATACACAATAAATTCCCCAACAACCCCTGCGTATTTTTGTGATTATTCAGTAAATCACATTGCATCTCCTCCCTCCAATCACCCCCTTTTTAATTGAACCGGGAAGTGTTTTTTCGAGAGGTAGCCACACCCTTCAGAAAGCACATCTCGGTGTAAATAAATTCATACTCCCCTCTGTAAATTATTGCGCGACTAAAAACTCCCTCACACATACACAATAAATTCCCCAACAACCCCTGCGTATTTTTGTGATTATTCAGTAAATCACATTGCATCTCCTCCCTCCAATTACCCCCTTTTTAATTGAACCGGGAAGTGTTTTTTCGAGGGGTAGCCACACCCTTCAGAAAGCACATCTCGGTGTAAATAAATTCATACTCCCCTCTGTAAATTATTGCGCGACTAAAAACTCCCTCACACATACACAATAAATTCCCCAACAACCCCTGCGTATTTTTGTGATTATTCAGTAAATCACATTGCATCTCCTCCCTCCAATTACCCCCTTTTTAATTGAACCAGGAAGTGTTTTTTCGAAGGGTAGCTACACCCTTCAGAAAGCACATCTCGGTGTAAATAAATTCATACTCCCCTCTGTAAATTATTGCGCGACTAAAAACTCCCTCACACATACACAATAAATTCCCCAACAACCCCTGCGTATTTTTGTGATTATTCAGTAAATCACATTGCATCTCCTCCCTCCAATCACCCCCTTTTTAATTGAACCGGGAAGTGTTTTTTCGAGAGGTAGCCACACCCTTCAGAAAGCACATCTCGGTGTAAATAAATTCATACTCCCCTCTGTAAATTATTGCGCGACTAAAAACTCCCTCACACATACACAATAAATTCCCCAACAACCCCTGCGTATTTTTGTGATTATTCAGTAAATCACATTGCATCTCCTCCCTCCAATTACCCCCTTTTTAATTGAACCGGGAAGTGTTTTTTCGAGGGGTAGCCACACCCTTCAGAAAGCACATCTCGGTGTAAATAAATTCATACTCCCCTCTGTAAATTATTGCGCGACTAAAAACTCCCTCACACATACACAATAAATTCCCCAACAACCCCTTTTTATTTTTGTAATTATTCAGTAAATCACATTGCATCTCCTCCCTCCAATTACCCCCTTTTTAATTGAACCAGGAAGCGTTTTTTCGGAGGGTAGCTACACCCTTCAGAAAGCACATCTCGGTGTAAAGAAATTCATATTCCCCTTTGTAAATTATTGCGCGACTAAAAACTCCCTCACACATACACAATAAATTCCCCAACAACCCCTGCGTATTTTTGTGATTATTCAGTAAATCACATTGCATCTCCTCCTTTCAATTACCCCCTTTTTAATTGAACCGGGAAGTGTTTTTTTGAGGGGTAGCCACACCCTTCAGAAAGCACATCTCGGTGTAAATAAATTCATACTCCCCTCTGTAAATTATTGCGCGACTAAAAACTCCCTCACACATACACAATAAATTCCCCAACAACCCCTGCGTATTTTTGTGATTATTCAGTAAATCACATTGCATCTCCTCCTTTCAATTACCCCCTTTTTAATTGAACCGGGAAGTGTTTTTTTGAGGGGTAGCCACACCCTTCAGAAAGCACATCTCGGTGTAAATAAATTCATACTCCCCTCTGTAAATTATTGCGCGACTAAAAACTCCCTCACACATACACAATAAATTCCCCAACAACCCCTGCGTATTTTTGTGATTATTCAGTAAATCACATTGCATCTCCTCCTTTCAATTACCCCCTTTTTAATTTAACCGGGAAGTGTTTTTTTGAGGGGTAGCCACACCCTTCAGAAAGCACATCTCGGTGTAAATAAATTCATACTCCCCTCTGTAAATTATTGCGCGACTAAAAACTCCCTCACACATACACAATAAATTCCCCAACAACCCCTGCGTATTTTTGTGATTATTCAGTAAATCACATTGCATCTCCTCCTTTCAATTACCCCCTTTTTAATTGAACCGGGAAGTGTTTTTTTGAGGGGTAGCCACACCCTTCAGAAAGCACATCTCGGTGTAAATAAATTCATACTCCCCTCTGTAAATTATTGCGCGACTAAAAACTCCCTCACACATACACAATAAATTCCCCAACAACCCCTGCGTATTTTTGTGATTATTCAGTAAATCACATTGCATCTCCTCC
Organism: Dromius quadrimaculatus; assembly: GCA_963989225.1. Lineage (NCBI taxonomy): Eukaryota > Metazoa > Arthropoda > Insecta > Coleoptera > Carabidae > Dromius > Dromius quadrimaculatus. The sequence goes on from OZ022329.1 coordinate 7,976,623, forward strand.
CTCCAATTACCCCCTTTTTAATTGAACCAGGAAGTGTTTTTTCGAAGGGTAGCTACACCCTCCAGAAAGCACATCTCGGTGTAAATAAATTCATACTCCCCTCTGTAAATTATTGCGCGACTAAAAACTCCCTCACACATACACAATAAATTCCCCAACAACCCCTGCGTATTTTTGTGATTATTCAGTAAATCACATTGCATCTCCTCCCTCCAATCACCCCCTTTTTAATTGAACCGGGAAGTGTTTTTTCGAGAGGTAGCCACACCCTTCAGAAAGCACATCTCGGTGTAAATAAATTCATACTCCCCTCTGTAAATTATTGCGCGACTAAAAACTCCCTCACACATACACAATAAATTCCCCAACAACCCCTGCGTATTTTTGTGATTATTCAGTAAATCACATTGCATCTCCTCCTTTCAATTACCCCCTTTTTAATTGAACCGGGAAGTGTTTTTTTGAGGGGTAGCCACACCCTTCAGAAAGCACATCTCGGTGTAAATAAATTCATACTCCCCTCTGTAAATTATTGTGCGACTAAAAACTCCCTCACACATACACAATAAATTCCCCAACAACCCCTGCGTATTTTTGTGATTATTCAGTAAATCACATTGCATCTCCTCCTTTCAATTACCCCCTTTTTAATTGAACCGGGAAGTGTTTTTTTGAGGGGTAGCCACACCCTTCAGAAAGCACATCTCGGTGTAAATAAATTCATACTCCCCTCTGTAAATTATTGCGCGACTAAAAACTCCCTCACACATACACAATAAATTCCCCAACAACCCCTGCGTATTTTTGTGATTATTCAGTAAATCACATTGCATCTCCTCCTTTCAATTACCCCCTTTTTAATTGAACCGGGAAGTGTTTTTTTGAGGGGTAGCCACACCCTTCAGAAAGCACATCTCGGTGTAAATAAATTCATACTCCCCTCTGTAAATTATTGCGCGACTAAAAACTCCCTCACACATACACAATAAATTCCCCAACAACCCCTGCGTATTTTTGTGATTATTCAGTAAATCACATTGCATCTCCTCCTTTCAATTACCCCCTTTTTAATTGAACCGGGAAGTGTTTTTTTGAGGGGTAGCCACACCCTTCAGAAAGCACATCTCGGTGTAAATAAATTCATACTCCCCTCTGTAAATTATTGCGCGACTAAAAACTCCCTCACACATACACAATAAATTCCCCAACAACCCCTGCGTATTTTTGTGATTATTCAGTAAATCACATTGCATCTCCTCCTTTCAATTACCCCCTTTTTAATTGAACCGGGAAGTGTTTTTTTGAGGGGTAGCCACGCCCTTCAGAAAGCACATCTCGGTGTAAATAAATTCATACTCCCCTCTGTAAATTATTGCGCGACTAAAAACTCCCTCACACATACACAATAAATTCCCCAACAACCCCTGCGTATTTTTGTGATTATTCAGTAAATCACATTGCATCTCCTCCTTTCAATTACCCCCTTTTTAATTGAACCGGGAAGTGTTTTTTTGAGGGGTAGCCACACCCTTCAGAAAGCACATCTCGGTGTAAATAAATTCATACTCCCCTCTGTAAATTATTGCGCGACTAAAAACTCCCTCACACATACACAATAAATTCCCCAACAACCCCTGCGTATTTTTGTGATTATTCAGTAAATCACATTGCATCTCCTCCCTCCAATTACCCCCTTTTTAATTGAACCGGGAAGTGTTTTTTCGAGAGGTAGCCACACCCTTCAGAAAGCACATTTCGGTGTAAATAAATTCATACTCCCCTCTGTAAATTATTGCGCGACTAAAAACTCCCTCACACATACACAATAAATTCCCCAACAACCCCTGCGTATTTTTGTGATTATTCAGTAAATCACATTGCATCTCCTCCCTCCAATCACCCCCTTTTTAATTGAACCGGGAAGTGTTTTTTCGAGAGGTAGCCACACCCTTCAGAAAGCACATCTCGGTGTAAATAAATTCATACTCCCCTCTGTAAATTATTGCGCGACTAAAAACTCCCTCACACATACACAATAAATTCCCCAACAACCCCTGCGTATTTTTGTGATTATTCAGTAAATCACATTGCATCTCCTCCCTCCAATTACCCCCTTTTTAATTGAACCAGGAAGTGTTTTTTCGAAGGGTAGCTACACCCTTCAGAAAGCACATCTCGGTGTAAATAAATTCATACTCCCCTCTGTAAATTATTGCGCGACTAAAAACTCCCTCACACATACACAATAAATTCCCCAACAACCCCTGCGTATTTTTGTGATTATTCAGTAAATCACATTGCATCTCCTCCCTCCAATTACCCCCTTTTTAATTGAACCAGGAAGTGTTTTTTCGAAGGGTAGCTACACCCTTCAGAAAGCACATCTCGGTGTAAATAAATTCATACTCCCCTCTGTAAATTATTGCGCGACTAAAAACTCCCTCACACATACACAATAAATTCCCCAACAACCCCTGCGTATTTTTGTGATTATTCAGTAAATCACATTGCATCTCCTCCCTCCAATTACCCCCTTTTTAATTGAACCGGGAAGTGTTTTTTCGAGAGGTAGCCACACCCTTCAGAAAGCACATCTCGGTGTAAATAAATTCATACTCCCCTCTGTAAATTATTGCGCGACTAAAAACTCCCTCACACATACACAATAAATTCCCCAACAACCCCTGCGTATTTTTGTGATTATTCAGTAAATCACATTGCATCTCCTCCCTCCAATCACCCCCTTTTTAATTGAACCGGGAAGTGTTTTTTCGAGAGGTAGCCACACCCTTCAGAAAGCACATCTCGGTGTAAATAAATTCATACTCCCCTCTGTAAATTATTGCGCGACTAAAAACTCCCTCACACATACACAATAAATTCCCCAACAACCCCTGCGTATTTTTGTGATTATTCAGTAAATCACATTGCATCTCCTCCTTTCAATTACCCCCTTTTTAATTGAACCGGGAAGTGTTTTTTTGAGGGGTAGCCACACCCTTCAGAAAGCACATCTCGGTGTAAATAAATTCATACTCCCCTCTGTAAATTATTGCGCGACTAAAAACTCCCTCACACATACACAATAAATTCCCCAACAACCCCTGCGTATTTTTGTGATTATTCAGTAAATCACATTGCATCTCCTCCTTTCAATTACCCCCTTTTTAATTGAACCGGGAAGTGTTTTTTTGAGGGGTAGCCACGCCCTTCAGAAAGCACATCTCGGTGTAAATAAATTCATACTCCCCTCTGTAAATTATTGCGCGACTAAAAACTCCCTCACACATACACAATAAATTCCCCAACAACCCCTGCGTATTTTTGTGATTATTCAGTAAATCACATTGCATCTCCTCCTTTCAATTACCCCCTTTTTAATTGAACCGGGAAGTGTTTTTTTGAGGGGTAGCCACACCCTTCAGAAAGCACATCTCGGTGTAAATAAATTCATACTCCCCTCTGTAAATTATTGCGCGACTAAAAACTCCCTCACACATACACAATAAATTCCCCAACAACCCCTGCGTATTTTTGTGATTATTCAGTAAATCACATTGCATCTCCTCCCTCCAATTACCCCCTTTTTAATTGAACCGGGAAGTGTTTTTTCGAGAGGTAGCCACACCCTTCAGAAAGCACATTTCGGTGTAAATAAATTCATACTCCCCTCTGTAAATTATTGCGCGACTAAAAACTCCCTCACACATACACAATAAATTCCCCAACAACCCCTGCGTATTTTTGTGATTATTCAGTAAATCACATTGCATCTCCTCCCTCCAATCACCCCCTTTTTAATTGAACCGGGAAGTGTTTTTTCGAGAGGTAGCCACACCCTTCAGAAAGCACATCTCGGTGTAAATAAATTCATACTCCCCTCTGTAAATTATTGCGCGACTAAAAACTCCCTCACACATACACAATAAATTCCCCAACAACCCCTGCGTATTTTTGTGATTATTCAGTAAATCACATTGCATCTCCTCCCTCCAATTACCCCCTTTTTAATTGAACCAGGAAGTGTTTTTTCGAAGGGTAGCTACACCCTTCAGAAAGCACATCTCGGTGTAAATAAATTCATACTCCCCTCTGTAAATTATTGCGCGACTAAAAACTCCCTCACACATACACAATAAATTCCCCAACAACCCCTGCGTATTTTTGTGATTATTCAGTAAATCACATTGCATCTCCTCCCTCCAATTACCCCCTTTTTAATTGAACCAGGAAGTGTTTTTTCGAAGGGTAGCTACACCCTTCAGAAAGCACATCTCGGTGTAAATAAATTCATACTCCCCTCTGTAAATTATTGCGCGACTAAAAACTCCCTCACACATACACAATAAATTCCCCAACAACCCCTGCGTATTTTTGTGATTATTCAGTAAATCACAATGCATCTCCTCCCTCCAATCACCCCCTTTTTAATTGAACCGGGAAGTGTTTTTTCGAGAGGTAGCCACACCCTTCAGAAAGCACATCTCGGTGTAAATAAATTCATACTCCCCTCTGTAAATTATTGCGCGACTAAAAACTCCCTCACACATACACAATAAATTCCCCAACAACCCCTGCGTATTTTTGTGATTATTCAGTAAATCACAATGCATCTCCTCCCTCCAATCACCCCCTTTTTAATTGAACCGGGAAGTGTTTTTTCGAGAGGTAGCCACACCCTTCAGAAAGCACATCTCGGTGTAAATAAATTCATACTCCCCTCTGTAAATTATTGCGCGACTAAAAACTCCCTCACACATACACAATAAATTCCCCAACAACCCCTGCGTATTTTTGTGATTATTCAGTAAATCACATTGCATCTCCTCCCTCCAATTACCCCCTTTTTAATTGAACCAGGAAGTGTTTTTTCGAAGGGTAGCTACACCCTTCAGAAAGCACATCTCGGTGTAAATAAATTCATACTCCCCTCTGTAAATTATTGCGCGACTAAAAACTCCCTCACACATACACAATAAATTCCCCAACAACCCCTGCGTATTTTTGTGATTATTCAGTAAATCACATTGCATCTCCTCCCTCCAATCACCCCCTTTTTAATTGAACCGGGAAGTGTTTTTTCGAGAGGTAGCCACACCCTTCAGAAAGCACATCTCGGTGTAAATAAATTCATACTCCCCTCTGTAAATTATTGCGCGACTAAAAACTCCCTCACACATACACAATAAATTCCCCAACAACCCCTGCGTATTTTTGTGATTATTCAGTAAATCACATTGCATCTCCTCCCTCCAATTACCCCCTTTTTAATTGAACCAGGAAGTGTTTTTTCGAAGGGTAGCTACACCCTTCAGAAAGCACATCTCGGTGTAAATAAATTCATACTCCCCTCTGTAAATTATTGCGCGACTAAAAACTCCCTCACACATACACAATAAATTCCCCAACAACCCCTGCGTATTTTTGTGATTATTCAGTAAATCACAATGCATCTCCTCCCTCCAATCACCCCCTTTTTAATTGAACCGGGAAGTGTTTTTTCGAGAGGTAGCCACACCCTTCAGAAAGCACATCTCGGTGTAAATAAATTCATACTCCCCTCTGTAAATTATTGCGCGACTGAAAACTCCCTCACACATACACAATAAATTCCCCAACAACCCCTTTTTATTTTTGTAATTATTCAGTAAATCACATTGCATCTCCTCCCTCCAATTACCCCCTTTTTAATTGAACCAGGAAGCGTTTTTTCGGAGGGTAGCTACACCCTCCAGAAAGCACATCTCGGTGTAAAGAAATTCATATTCCCCTTTGTAAATTATTGCGCGACTAAAAACTCCCTCACACATACACAATAAATTCCCCAACAACCCCTGCGTATTTTTGTGATTATTCAGTAAATCACATTGCATCTCCTCCTTTCAATTACCCCCTTTTTAATTGAACCGGGAAGTGTTTTTTTGAGGGGTAGCCACACCCTTCAGAAAGCACATCTCGGTGTAAATAAATTCATACTCCCCTCTGTAAATTATTGCGCGACTAAAAACTCCCTCACACATACACAATAAATTCCCCAACAACCCCTGCGTATTTTTGTGATTATTCAGTAAATCACATTGCATCTCCTCCCTCCAATTACCCCCTTTTTAATTGAACCAGGAAGTGTTTTTTCGAAGGGTAGCTACACCCTTCAGAAAGCACATCTCGGTGTAAATAAATTCATACTCCCCTCTGTAAATTATTGCGCGACTAAAAACTCCCTCACACATACACAATAAATTCCCCAACAACCCCTGCGTATTTTTGTGATTATTCAGTAAATCACATTGCATCTCCTCCCTCCAATTACCCCCTTTTTAATTGAACCAGGAAGTGTTTTTTCGAAGGGTAGCTACACCCTTCAGAAAGCACATCTCGGTGTAAATAAATTCATACTTCCCTCTGTAAATTATTGCGCGACTAAAAACTCCCTCACACATACACAATAAATTCCCCAACAACCCCTGCGTATTTTTGTGATTATTCAGTAAATCACATTGCATCTCCTCCCTCCAATCACCCCCTTTTTAATTGAACCGGGAAGTGTTTTTTCGAGAGGTAGCCACACCCTTCAGAAAGCACATCTCGGTGTAAATAAATTCATACTCCCCTCTGTAAATTATTGCGCGACTAAAAACTCCCTCACACATACACAATAAATTCCCCAACAACCTCTGCGTATTTTTGTGATTATTCAGTAAATCACATTGCATCTCCTCCCTCCAATCACCCCCTTTTTAATTGAACCGGGAAGTGTTTTTTCGAGAGGTAGCCACACCCTTCAGAAAGCACATCTCGGTGTAAATAAATTCATACTCCCCTCTGTAAATTATTGCGCGACTAAAAACTCCCTCACACATACACAATAAATTCCCCAACAACCTCTGCGTATTTTTGTGATTATTCAGTAAATCACATTGCATCTCCTCCCTCCAATCACCCCCTTTTTAATTGAACCGGGAAGTGTTTTTTCGAGAGGTAGCCACACCCTTCAGAAAGCACATCTCGGTGTAAATAAATTCATACTCCCCTCTGTAAATTATTGCGCGACTAAAAACTCCCTCACACATACACAATAAATTCCCCAACAACCCCTGCGTATTTTTGTGATTATTCAGTAAATCACATTGCATCTCCTCCCTCCAATCACCCCCTTTTTAATTGAACCGGGAAGTGTTTTTTCGAGAGGTAGCCACACCCTTCAGAAAGCACATCTCGGTGTAAATAAATTCATACTCCCCTCTGTAAATTATTGCGCGACTAAAAACTCCCTCACACATACACAATAAATTCCCCAACAACCTCTGCGTATTTTTGTGATTATTCAGTAAATCACATTGCATCTCCTCCCTCCAATCACCCCCTTTTTAATTGAACCGGGAAGTGTTTTTTCGAGAGGTAGCCACACCCTTCAGAAAGCACATCTCGGTGTAAATAAATTCATACTCCCCTCTGTAAATTATTGCGCGACTAAAAACTCCCTCACACATACACAATAAATTCCCCAACAACCCCTGCGTATTTTTGTGATTATTCAGTAAATCACATTGCATCTCCTCCCTCCAATTACCCCCTTTTTAATTGAACCAGGAAGTGTTTTTTCGAAGGGTAGCTACACCCTTCAGAAAGCACATCTCGGTGTAAATAAATTCATACTCCCCTCTGTAAATTATTGCGCGACTAAAAACTCCCTCACACATACACAATAAATTCCCCAACAACCCCTGCGTATTTTTGTGATTATTCAGTAAATCACATTGCATCTCCTCCCTCCAATTACCCCCTTTTTAATTGAACCAGGAAGTGTTTTTTCGAAGGGTAGCTACACCCTTCAGAAAGCACATCTCGGTGTAAATAAATTCATACTCCCCTCTGTAAATTATTGCGCGACTAAAAACTCCCTCACACATACACAATAAATTCCCCAACAACCCCTGCGTATTTTTGTGATTATTCAGTAAATCACATTGCATCTCCTCCCTCCAATCACCCCCTTTTTAATTGAACCGGGAAGTGTTTTTTCGAGAGGTAGCCACACCCTTCAGAAAGCACATCTCGGTGTAAATAAATTCATACTCCCCTCTGTAAATTATTGCGCGACTAAAAACTCCCTCACACATACACAATAAATTCCCCAACAACCCCTTTTTATTTTTGTAATTATTCAGTAAATCACATTGCATCTCCTCCCTCCAATTACCCCCTTTTTAATTGAACCAGGAAGCGTTTTTTCGGAGGGTAGCTACACCCTTCAGAAAGCACATCTCGGTGTAAATAAATTCATACTCCCCTCTGTAAATTATTGCGCGACTAAAAACTCCCTCACACATACACAATAAATTCCCCAACAACCCCTGCGTATTTTTGTGATTATTCAGTAAATCACATTGCATCTCCTCCTTTCAATTACCCCCTTTTTAATTGAACCGGGAAGTGTTTTTTTGAGGGGTAGCCACACCCTTCAGAAAGCACATCTCGGTGTAAATAAATTCATACTCCCCTCTGTAAATTATTGCGCGACTAAAAACTCCCTCACACATACACAATAAATTCCCCAACAACCCCTGCGTATTTTTGTGATTATTCAGTAAATCACATTGCATCTCCTCCCTCCAATTACCCCCTTTTTAATTGAACCAGGAAGTGTTTTTTCGAAGGGTAGCTACACCCTTCAGAAAGCACATCTCGGTGTAAATAAATTCATACTCCCCTCTGTAAATTATTGCGCGACTAAAAACTCCCTCACACATACACAATAAATTCCCCAACAACCCCTGCGTATTTTTGTGATTATTCAGTAAATCACATTGCATCTCCTCCCTCCAATTACCCCCTTTTTAATTGAACCAGGAAGTGTTTTTTCGAAGGGTAGCTACACCCTTCAGAAAGCACATCTCGGTGTAAATAAATTCATACTCCCCTCTGTAAATTATTGCGCGACTAAAAACTCCCTCACACATACACAATAAATTCCCCAACAACCCCTGCGTATTTTTGTGATTATTCAGTAAATCACATTGCATCTCCTCCCTCCAATCACCCCCTTTTTAATTGAACCGGGAAGTGTTTTTTCGAGAGGTAGCCACACCCTTCAGAAAGCACATCTCGGTGTAAATAAATTCATACTCCCCTCTGTAAATTATTGCGCGACTAAAAACTCCCTCACACATACACAATAAATTCCCCAACAACCCCTGCGTATTTTTGTGATTATTCAGTAAATCACATTGCATCTCCTCCCTCCAATTACCCCCTTTTTAATTGAATCGGGAAGTGTTTTTTCGAGAGGTAGCCACACCCTTCAGAAAGCACATCTCGGTGTAAATAAATTCATACTCCCCTCTGTAAATTATTGCGCGACTAAAAACTCCCTCACACATACACAATAAATTCCCCAACAACCCCTGCGTATTTTTGTGATTATTCAGTAAATCACATTGCATCTCCTCCCTCCAATCACCCCCTTTTTAATTGAACCGGGAAGTGTTTTTTCGAGAGGTAGCCACACCCTTCAGAAAGCACATCTCGGTGTAAATAAATTCATACTCCCCTCTGTAAATTATTGCGCGACTAAAAACTCCCTCACACATACACAATAAATTCCCCAACAACCCCTGCGTATTTTTGTGATTATTCAGTAAATCACATTGCATCTCCTCCCTCCAATTACCCCCTTTTTAATTGAACCAGGAAGTGTTTTTTCGAAGGGTAGCTACACCCTTCAGAAAGCACATCTCGGTGTAAATAAATTCATACTCCCCTCTGTAAATTATTGCGCGACTAAAAACTCCCTCACACATACACAATAAATTCCCCAACAACCCCTGCGTATTTTTGTGATTATTCAGTAAATCACATTGCATCTCCTCCCTCCAATTACCCCCTTTTTAATTGAACCAGGAAGTGTTTTTTCGAAGGGTAGCTACACCCTTCAGAAAGCACATCTCGGTGTAAATAAATTCATACTCCCCTCTGTAAATTATTGCGCGACTAAAAACTCCCTCACACATACACAATAAATTCCCCAACAACCTCTGCGTATTTTTGTGATTATTCAGTAAATCACATTGCATCTCCTCCCTCCAATCACCCCCTTTTTAATTGAACCGGGAAGTGTTTTTTCGAGAGGTAGCCACACCCTTCAGAAAGCACATCTCGGTGTAAATAAATTCATACTCCCCTCTGTAAATTATTGCGCGACTAAAAACTCCCTCACACATACACAATAAATTCCCCAACAACCCCTTTTTATTTTTGTAATTATTCAGTAAATCACATTGCATCTCCTCCCTCCAATTACCCCCTTTTTAATTGAACCAGGAAGCGTTTTTTCGGAGGGTAGCTACACCCTTCAGAAAGCACATCTCGGTGTAAAGAAATTCATATTCCCCTTTGTAAATTATTGCGCGACTAAAAACTCCCTCACACATACACAATAAATTCCCCAACAACCCCTGCGTATTTTTGTGATTATTCAGTAAATCACATTGCATCTCCTCCTTTCAATTACCCCCTTTTTAATTGAACCGGGAAGTGTTTTTTTGAGGGGTAGCCACACCCTTCAGAAAGCACATCTCGGTGTAAATAAATTCATACTCCCCTCTGTAAATTATTGCGCGACTAAAAACTCCCTCACACATACACAATAAATTCCCCAACAACCCCTGCGTATTTTTGTGATTATTCAGTAAATCACATTGCATCTCCTCCCTCCAATTACCCCCTTTTTAATTGAACCAGGAAGTGTTTTTTCGAAGGGTAGCTACACCCTTCAGAAAGCACATCTCGGTGTAAATAAATTCATACTCCCCTCTGTAAATTATTGCGCGACTAAAAACTCCCTCACACATACACAATAAATTCCCCAACAACCCCTGCGTATTTTTGTGATTATTCAGTAAATCACATTGCATCTCCTCCCTCCAATTACCCCCTTTTTAATTGAACCAGGAAGTGTTTTTTCGAAGGGTAGCTACACCCTTCAGAAAGCACATCTCGGTGTAAATAAATTCATACTCCCCTCTGTAAATTATTGCGCGACTAAAAACTCCCTCACACATACACAATAAATTCCCCAACAACCCCTGCGTATTTTTGTGATTATTCAGTAAATCACATTGCATCTCCTCCCTCCAATCACCCCCTTTTTAATTGAACCGGGAAGTGTTTTTTCGAGAGGTAGCCACACCCTTCAGAAAGCACATCTCGGTGTAAATAAATTCATACTCCCCTCTGTAAATTATTGCGCGACTAAAAACTCCCTCACACATACACAATAAATTCCCCAACAACCCCTGCGTATTTTTGTGATTATTCAGTAAATCACATTGCATCTCCTCCCTCCAATTACCCCCTTTTTAATTGAATCGGGAAGTGTTTTTTCGAGAGGTAGCCACACCCTTCAGAAAGCACATCTCGGTGTAAATAAATTCATACTCCCCTCTGTAAATTATTGCGCGACTAAAAACTCCCTCACACATACACAATAAATTCCCCAACAACCCCTGCGTATTTTTGTGATTATTCAGTAAATCACATTGCATCTCCTCCCTCCAATCACCCCCTTTTTAATTGAACCGGGAAGTGTTTTTTCGAGAGGTAGCCACACCCTTCAGAAAGCACATCTCGGTGTAAATAAATTCATACTCCCCTCTGTAAATTATTGCGCGACTAAAAACTCCCTCACACATACACAATAAATTCCCCAACAACCCCTGCGTATTTTTGTGATTATTCAGTAAATCACATTGCATCTCCTCCCTCCAATTACCCCCTTTTTAATTGAACCAGGAAGTGTTTTTTCGAAGGGTAGCTACACCCTTCAGAAAGCACATCTCGGTGTAAATAAATTCATACTCCCCTCTGTAAATTATTGCGCGACTAAAAACTCCCTCACACATACACAATAAATTCCCCAACAACCCCTGCGTATTTTTGTGATTATTCAGTAAATCACATTGCATCTCCTCCCTCCAATTACCCCCTTTTTAATTGAACCAGGAAGTGTTTTTTCGAAGGGTAGCTACACCCTTCAGAAAGCACATCTCGGTGTAAATAAATTCATACTCCCCTCTGTAAATTATTGCGCGACTAAAAACTCCCTCACACATACACAATAAATTCCCCAACAACCCCTGCGTATTTTTGTGATTATTCAGTAAATCACATTGCATCTCCTCCCTCCAATTACCCCCTTTTTAATTGAACCAGGAAGTGTTTTTTCGAAGGGTAGCTACACCCTTCAGAAAGCACATCTCGGTGTAAATAAATTCATACTCCCCTCTGTAAATTATTGCGCGACTAAAAACTCCCTCACACATACACAATAAATTCCCCAACAACCTCTGCGTATTTTTGTGATTATTCAGTAAATCACATTGCATCTCCTCCCTCCAATCACCCCCTTTTTAATTGAACCGGGAAGTGTTTTTTCGAGAGGTAGCCACACCCTTCAGAAAGCACATCTCGGTGTAAATAAATTCATACTCCCCTCTGTAAATTATTGCGCGACTAAAAACTCCCTCACACATACACAATAAATTCCCCAACAACCCCTGCGTATTTTTGTGATTATTCAGTAAATCACATTGCATCTCCTCCCTCCAATTACCCCCTTTTTAATTGAACCAGGAAGTGTTTTTTCGAAGGGTAGCTACACCCTTCAGAAAGCACATCTCGGTGTAAATAAATTCATACTCCCCTCTGTAAATTATTGCGCGACTAAAAACTCCCTCACACATACACAATAAATTCCCCAACAACCCCTGCGTATTTTTGTGATTATTCAGTAAATCACATTGCATCTCCTCCCTCCAATCACCCCCTTTTTAATTGAACCGGGAAGTGTTTTTTCGAGAGGTAGCCACACCCTTCAGAAAGCACATCTCGGTGTAAATAAATTCATACTCCCCTCTGTAAATTATTGCGCGACTAAAAACTCCCTCACACATACACAATAAATTCCCCAACAACCCCTTTTTATTTTTGTAATTATTCAGTAAATCACATTGCATCTCCTCCCTCCAATTACCCCCTTTTTAATTGAACCAGGAAGCGTTTTTTCGGAGGGTAGCTACACCCTTCAGAAAGCACATCTCGGTGTAAAGAAATTCATATTCCCCTTTGTAAATTATTGCGCGACTAAAAACTCCCTCACACATACACAATAAATTCCCCAACAACCCCTGCGTATTTTTGTGATTATTCAGTAAATCACATTGCATCTCCTCCTTTCAATTACCCCCTTTTTAATTGAACCGGGAAGTGTTTTTTTGAGGGGTAGCCACACCCTTCAGAAAGCACATCTCGGTGTAAATAAATTCATACTCCCCTCTGTAAATTATTGCGCGACTAAAAACTCCCTCACACATACACAATAAATTCCCCAACAACCCCTGCGTATTTTTGTGATTATTCAGTAAATCACATTGCATCTCCTCCCTCCAATCACCCCCTTTTTAATTGAACCGGGAAGTGTTTTTTCGAGAGGTAGCCACACCCTTCAGAAAGCACATCTCGGTGTAAATAAATTCATACTCCCCTCTGTAAATTATTGCGCGACTAAAAACTCCCTCACACATACACAATAAATTCCCCAACAACCTCTGCGTATTTTTGTGATTATTCAGTAAATCACATTGCATCTCCTCCCTCCAATCACCCCCTTTTTAATTGAACCGGGAAGTGTTTTTTCGAGAGGTAGCCACACCCTTCAGAAAGCACATCTCGGTGTAAATAAATTCATACTCCCCTCTGTAAATTATTGCGCGACTAAAAACTCCCTCACACATACACAATAAATTCCCCAACAACCCCTGCGTATTTTTGTGATTATTCAGTAAATCACATTGCATCTCCTCCCTCCAATTACCCCCTTTTTAATTGAACCGGGAAGTGTTTTTTCGAAGGGTAGCTACACCCTTCAGAAAGCACATCTCGGTGTAAATAAATTCATACTCCCCTCTGTAAATTATTGCGCGACTAAAAACTCCCTCACACATACACAATAAATTCCCCAACAACCCCTGCGTATTTTTGTGATTATTCAGTAAATCACATTGCATCTCCTCCCTCCAATCACCCCCTTTTTAATTGAACCGGGAAGTGTTTTTTCGAGAGGTAGCCACACCCTTCAGAAAGCACATCTCGGTGTAAATAAATTCATACTCCCCTCTGTAAATTATTGCGCGACTAAAAACTCCCTCACACATACACAATAAATTCCCCAACAACCCCTTTTTATTTTTGTAATTATTCAGTAAATCACATTGCATCTCCTCCCTCCAATTACCCCCTTTTTAATTGAACCAGGAAGCGTTTTTTCGGAGGGTAGCTACACCCTTCAGAAAGCACATCTCGGTGTAAAGAAATTCATATTCCCCTTTGTAAATTATTGCGCGACTAAAAACTCCCTCACACATACACAATAAATTCCCCAACAACCCCTGCGTATTTTTGTGATTATTCAGTAAATCACATTGCATCTCCTTCCTCCAATTACCCCCTTTTTAATTGAACCGGGAAGTGTTTTTTCGAGGGGTAGCCACACCCTTCAGAAAGCACTTCTCGGTGGAAATAAATTCATACTCCCCTCTGTAAATTATTGCGCGACTAAAAACTCTCTCACACATACACACTAAATTGCCCAACAACCCCTGCGTATTTTTGTGATTATTCAGTAAATCACATTGCATCTCCTCCCTCCAATTACCCCCTTTTTTAATAAACCAAGAAGTACTCTTTCTGGGGGTAGCTACACCCTTCAGAAAGCACTTCTCGGTGGAAATAAATTCATACTCCCCTCTGTAAATTATTGCGCGACTAAAAACTCTCTCACACATACACAATAAATTGCCCAACAACCCCTGCGTATTTTGGTGATTATTCAGTAAATCACATTGCATCTTCTTCCTCCAATTACCCCCTTTTTTCATAAACCAAGAAGTACTCTTTCTGGGGGTAGCTACACCCTTCAGAAAGCACTTCTCGGTGGAAATAAATTCATACTCCCCTCTGTAAATTATTGCGCGACTAAAAACTCTCTCACACATACACAATAAATTGCCCAACAACCCCTGCGTATTTTGGTGATTATTCAGTAAATCACATTGCATCTTCTTCCTCCAATTACCCCCTTTTTTCATAAACCAAGAAGTACTCTTTCTGGGGGTAGCTACACCCTTCAGAAAGCACATCTCGGTGTAAAGAAATTCATATTCCCCTCTGTAAATTATTGCGCGACTAAAAACTCCCTCACACATACACAATAAATTCCCCAACAACCCCTTTTTATTTTTGTAATTATTCAGTAAATCACATTGCATCTCCTCCCTCCAATTACCCCCTTTTTAATTGAACCAGGAAGCGTTTTTTCGGAGGGTAGCTACACCCTTCAGAAAGCACATCTCGGTGTAAAGAAATTCATATTCCCCTTTGTAAATTATTGCGCGACTAAAAACTCCCTCACACATACACAATAAATTCCCCAACAACCCCTGCGTATTTTTGTGATTATTCAGTAAATCACATTGCATCTCCTCCTTTCAATTACCCCCTTTTTAATTGAACCGGGAAGTGTTTTTTTGAGGGGTAGCCACACCCTTCAGAAAGCACATCTCGGTGTAAATAAATTCATACTCCCCTCTGTAAATTATTGCGCGACTAAAAACTCCCTCACACATACACAATAAATTCCCCAACAACCCCTGCGTATTTTTGTGATTATTCAGTAAATCACATTGCATCTCCTCCTTTCAATTACCCCCTTTTTAATTGAACCGGGAAGTGTTTTTTTGAGGGGTAGCCACACCCTTCAGAAAGCACATCTCGGTGTAAATAAATTCATACTCCCCTCTGTAAATTATTGCGCGACTAAAAACTCCCTCACACATACACAATAAATTCCCCAACAACCCCTGCGTATTTTTGTGATTATTCAGTAAATCACATTGCATCTCCTCCTTTCAATTACCCCCTTTTTAATTGAACCGGGAAGTGTTTTTTTGAGGGGTAGCCACACCCTTCAGAAAGCACATCTCGGTGTAAATAAATTCATACTCCCCTCTGTAAATTATTGCGCGACTAAAAACTCCCTCACACATACACAATAAATTCCCCAACAACCCCTGCGTATTTTTGTGATTATTCAGTAAATCACATTGCATCTCCTCCCTCCAATCACCCCCTTTTTAATTGAACCGGGAAGTGTTTTTTCGAGAGGTAGCCACACCCTTCAGAAAGCACATCTCGGTGTAAATAAATTCATACTCCCCTCTGTAAATTATTGCGCGACTAAAAACTCCCTCACACATACACAATAAATTCCCCAACAACCCCTGCGTATTTTTGTGATTATTCAGTAAATCACATTGCATCTCCTCCCTCCAATTACCCCCTTTTTAATTGAACCGGGAAGTGTTTTTTCGAGAGGTAGCCACACCCTTCAGAAAGCACATCTCGGTGTAAATAAATTCATACTCCCCTCTGTAAATTATTGCGCGACTAAAAACTCCCTCACACATACACAATAAATTCCCCAACAACCCCTTTTTATTTTTGTAATTATTCAGTAAATCACATTGCATCTCCTCCCTCAAATTACCCCCTTTTTAATTGAACCAGGAAGCGTTTTTTCGGAGGGTAGCTACACCCTTCAGAAAGCACATCTCGGTGTAAAGAAATTCATATTCCCCTTTGTAAATTATTGCGCGACTAAAAACTCCCTCACACATACACAATAAATTCCCCAACAACCCCTGCGTATTTTTGTGATTATTCAGTAAATCACATTGCATCTCCTCCTTTCAATTACCCCCTTTTTAATTGAACCGGGAAGTGTTTTTTTGAGGGGTAGCCACACCCTTCAGAAAGCACATCTCGGTGTAAATAAATTCATACTCCCCTCTGTAAATTATTGCGCGACTAAAAACTCCCTCACACATAAACAATAAATTCCCCAACAACCCCTGCGTATTTTTGTGATTATCCAGTAAATCACATTGCATCTCCTCCTTTCAATTACCCCCTTTTTAATTGAACCGGGAAGTGTTTTTTTGAGGGGTAGCCACACCCTTCAGAAAGCACATCTCGGTGTAAATAAATTCATACTCCCCTCTGTAAATTATTGCGCGACTAAAAACTCCCTCACACATACACAATAAATTCCCCAACAACCCCTGCGTATTTTTGTGATTATTCAGTAAATCACATTGCATCTCCTCCTTTCAATTACCCCCTTTTTAATTGAACCGGGAAGTGTTTTTTTGAGGGGTAGCCACACCCTTCAGAAAGCACATCTCGGTGTAAATAAATTCATACTCCCCTCTGTAAATTATTGCGCGACTAAAAACTCCCTCACACATACACAATAAATTCCCCAACAACCCCTGCGTATTTTTGTGATTATTCAGTAAATCACATTGCATCTCCTCCTTTCAATTACCCCCTTTTTAATTGAACCGGGAAGTGTTTTTTTGAGGGGTAGCCACACCCTTCAGAAAGCACATCTCGGTGTAAATAAATTCATACTCCCCTCTGTAAATTATTGCGCGACTAAAAACTCCCTCACACATACACAATAAATTCCCCAACAACCCCTGCGTATTTTTGTGATTATTCAGTAAATCACATTGCATCTCCTCCTTTCAATTACCCCCTTTTTAATTGAACCGGGAAGTGTTTTTTCGAGGGGTAGCCACACCCTTCAGAAAGCACATCTCGGTGTAAATAAATTCATACTCCCCTCTGTAAATTATTGCGCGACTAAAAACTCCCTCACACATACACAATAAATTCCCCAACAACCCCTGCGTATTTTTGTGATTATTCAGTAAATCACATTGCATCTCCTCCTTTCAATTACCCCCTTTTTAATTGAACCGGGAAGTGTTTTTTTGAGGGGTAGCCACACCCTTCAGAAAGCACATCTCGGTGTAAATAAATTCATACTCCCCTCTGTAAATTATTGCGCGACTAAAAACTCCCTCACACATACACAATAAATTCCCCAACAACCCCTGCGTATTTTTGTGATTATTCAGTAAATCACATTGCATCTCCTCCTTTCAATTACCCCCTTTTTAATTGAACCGGGAAGTGTTTTTTTGAGGGGTAGCCACACCCTTCAGAAAGCACATCTCGGTGTAAATAAATTCATACTCCCCTCTGTAAATTATTGCGCGACTAAAAACTCCCTCACACATACACAATAAATTCCCCAACAACCCCTGCGTATTTTTGTGATTATTCAGTAAATCACATTGCATCTCCTCCTTTCAATTACCCCCTTTTTAATTGAACCGGGAAGTGTTTTTTCGAGGGGTAGCCACACCCTTCAGAAAGCACATCTCGGTGTAAATAAATTCATACTCCCCTCTGTAAATTATTGCGCGACTAAAAACTCCCTCACACATACACAATAAATTCCCCAACAACCCCTGCGTATTTTTGTGATTATTCAGTAGATCACATTGCATCTCCTCCCTCCAATCACCCCCTTTTTAATTGAACCGGGAAGTGTTTTTTCGAGGGGTAGCCACACCCTTCAGAAAGCACATCTCGGTGTAAATAAATTCATACTCCCCTCTGTAAATTATTGCGCGACTAAAAACTCCCTCACACATACACAATAAATTCCCCAACACCCCTGCGTATTTTTGTGATTATTCAGTAAATCACATTGCATCTCCTTCCTCCAATTACCCCCTTTTTAAATGAACCGAGAAGTGTTTTTTCGAGGGGTAGCCACACCCTTCAGAAAGCACATCTCGGTGTAAATAAATTCATACTCCCCTCTGTAAATTATTGCGCGACTAAAAACTCCCTCACACATACACAATAAATTCCCCAACAACCCCTGCGTATTTTTGTGATTATTCAGTAAATCACATTGCATCTCCTCCCTCCAATTACCCCCTTTTTAATTGAACCAGGAAGTGTTTTTTCGAAGGGTAGCTACACCCTTCAGAAAGCACATCTCGGTGTAAATAAATTCATACTCCCCTCTGTAAATTATTGCGCGACTAAAAACTCCCTCACACATACACAATAAATTCCCCAACAACCCCTGCGTATTTTTGTGATTATTCAGTAAATCACATTGCATCTCCTCCCTCCAATCACCCCCTTTTTAATTGAACCGGGAAGTGTTTTTTTGAGGGGTAGCCACACCCTTCAGAAAGCACATCTCGGTGTAAATAAATTCATACTCCCCTCTGTAAATTATTGCGCGACTAAAAACTCCCTCACACATACACAATAAATTCCCCAACAACCCCTGCGTATTTTTGTGATTATTCAGTAAATCACATTGCATCTCCTCCCTCCAATTACCCCCTTTTTAATTGAACCGGGAAGTGTTTTTTCGAGGGGTAGCCACACCCTTCAGAAAGCACATCTCGGTGTAAATAAATTCATACTCCCCTCTGTAAATTATTGCGCGACTAAAAACTCCCTCACACATACACAATAAATTCCCCAACAACCCCTGCGTATTTTTGTGATTATTCAGTAAATCACATTGCATCTCCTCCCTCCAATTACCCCCTTTTTAATTGAACCGGGAAGTGTTTTTTTGAGGGGTAGCCACACCCTTCAGAAAGCACATCTCGGTGTAAATAAATTCATACTCCCCTCTGTAAATTATTGCGCGACTAAAAACTCCCTCACACATACACAATAAATTCCCCAACACCCCTGCGTATTTTTGTGATTATTCAGTAAATCACATTGCATCTCCTTCCTCCAATTACCCCCTTTTTAAATGAACCGAGAAGTGTTTTTTCGAGGGGTAGCCACACCCTTCAGAAAGCACATCTCGGTGTAAATAAATTCATACTCCCCTCTGTAAATTATTGCGCGACTAAAAACTCCCTCACACATACACAATAAATTCCCCAACAACCCCTGCGTATTTTTGTGATTATTCAGTAAATCACATTGCATCTCCTCCCTCCAATTACCCCCTTTTTAATTGAACCGGGAAGTGTTTTTTTGAGGGGTAGCCACACCCTTCAGAAAGCACATCTCGGTGTAAATAAATTCATACTCCCCTCTGTAAATTATTGCGCGACTAAAAACTCCCTCACACATACACAATAAATTCCCCAACAACCCCTGCGTATTTTTGTGATTATCCAGTAAATCACATTGCATCTCCTCCCTCCAATTACCCCCTTTTTAATTGAACCAGGAAGTGTTTTTTCGAAGGGTAGCTACACCCTTCAGAAAGCACATCTCGGTGTAAATAAATTCATACTCCCCTCTGTAAATTATTGCGCGACTAAAAACTCCCTCACACATACACAATAAATTCCCCAACAACCCCTGCGTATTTTTGTGATTATTCAGTAAATCACATTGCATCTCCTTCCTCCAATTACCCCCTTTTTAATTGAACCGAGAAGTGTTTTTTCGAGGGGTAGCCACACCCTTCAGAAAGCACATCTCGGTGTAAATAAATTCATACTCCCCTCTGTAAATTATTGCGCGACTAAAAACTCCCTCACACATACACAATAAATTCCCCAACAACCCCTGCGTATTTTTGTGATTATTCAGTAAATCACATTGCATCTCCTCCTTTCAATTACCCCCTTTTTAATTGAACCGGGAAGTGTTTTTTTGAGGGGTAGCCACACCCTTCAGAAAGCACATCTCGGTGTAAATAAATTCATACTCCCCTCTGTAAATTATTGCGCGACTAAAAACTCCCTCACACATACACAATAAATTCCCCAACACCCCTGCGTATTTTTGTGATTATTCAGTAAATCACATTGCATCTCCTCCCTCCAATTACCCCCTTTTTGATTGAACCGGGAAGTGTTTTTCCGAGGGGTAGCCACACCCTTCAGAAAGCAAATCTCGGTGTAAATAAATTCATACTCCCCTCTGTAAATTATTGCGCGACTAAAAACTCCCTCACACATACACAATAAATTCCCCAACAACCCCTGCGTATTTTTGTGATTATTCAGTAAATCACATTGCATCTCCTCCCTCCAATTACCCCCTTTTTAATTGAACCGGGAAGTGTTTTTTCGAGGGGTAGCCACACCCTTCAGAAAGCACATCTCGGTGTAAATAAATTCATACTCCCCTCTGTAAATTATTGCGCGACTAAAAACTCCCTCACACATACACAATAAATTCCCCAACAACCCCTGCGTATTTTTGTGATTATTCAGTAAATCACATTGCATCTCCTCCCTCCAATTACCCCCTTTTTAATTGAACCGGGAAGTGTTTTTTTGAGGGGTAGCCACACCCTTCAGAAAGCACATCTCGGTGTAAATAAATTCATACTCCCCTCTGTAAATTATTGCGCGACTAAAAACTCCCTCACACATACACAATAAATTCCCCAACAACCCCTGCGTATTTTTGTGATTATTCAGTAAATCACATTGCATCTCCTCCCTCCAATTACCCCCTTTTTAATTGAACCGGGAAGTGTTTTTTTGAGGGGTAGCCACACCCTTCAGAAAGCACATCTCGGTGTAAATAAATTCATACTCCCCTCTGTAAATTATTGCGCGACTAAAAACTCCCTCACACATACACAATAAATTCCCCAACAACCCCTGCGTATTTTTGTGATTATTCAGTAAATCACATTGCATCTCCTCCCTCCAATTACCCTCTTTTTAATTGAACCGGGAAGTGTTTTCTCGAGGAGTAGCCACACTCTTCAGAAAGCACATCTCGGTGTAAATAAATTCATACTCCCCTCTGTAAATTATTGCGCGACTAAAAACTCCCTCACACATACACAATAAATTCCCCAACAACCCCTGCGTATTTTTGTGATTATTCAGTAAATCACATTGCATCTCCTCCCTCCAATTACCCCCTTTTTAATTGAACCGGGAAGTGTTTTTTCGGAGGGTAGCTACACCCTTCAGAAAGCACATCTCGGTGTGAATAAATTCATATTCCCCTTTGTAAATTATTGCGCGACTAAAAACTCCCTCACACATACACAATAAATTCCCCAACAACCCCTGCGTATTTTTGTGATTATTCAGTAAATCACATTGCATCTCCTCCCTCCAATTACCCCCTTTTTAATTGAACCGAGAAGTGTTTTTTCGGAGGGTAGCTACACCCTTTAGAAAGCACATCTCGGTGTAAATAAATTCATACTCCCCTCTGTAAAGTATTGCGCGACTAAAAACTCCCTCACACATACACAATAAATTGCCCAACAACCCCTGCGTATTTTTGTGATTATTCAGTAAATCACATTGCATCTCCTCCCTCCAATTACCCCCTTTTTAATTGAACCGGGAAGTGTTTTTTCGGAGGGTAGCTACACCCTTCAGAAAGCACATCTCGGTGTGAATAAATTCATATTCCCCTTTGTAAATTATTGCGCGACTAAAAACTCCCTCACACATACACAATAAATTCCCCAACAACCCCTGCGTATTTTTGTGATTATTCAGTAAATCACATTGCATCTCCTCCCTCCAATTACCCCCTTTTTATTTGGACCGGGAAGTGTTTTTTCGAGGGGTAGCCACACCCTTCAGAAAGCACATCTCGGTGTAAATAAATTCATACTCCCCTCTGTAAATTATTGCGCGACTAAAAACTCCCTCACACATACACAATAAATTCCCCAACAACCCCTGCGTATTTTTGTGATTATTCAGTAAATCACATTGCATCTCCTCCCTCCAATTACCCCCTTTTTAATTGAACCGGGAAGTGTTTTTTCGGAGGGTAGCTACACCCTTCAGAAAGCACATCTCGGTGTGAATAAATTCATATTCCCCTTTGTAAATTATTGCGCGACTAAAAACTCCCTCACACATACACAATAAATTCCCCAACAACCCCTGCGTATTTTTGTGATTATTCAGTAAATCACATTGCATCTTCTCCCTCCAATTATCCCCTTTTTAATTGAACCGGGAAGTGTTTTTTCGAGGGGTAGCCACACCTTTCAGAAAGCACATCTCGGTGTAAATAAATTCATACTCCCCTCTGTAAATTATTGCGCGACTAAAAACTCCCTCACACATACACAATAAATTCCCCAACAACCCCTGCGTATTTTTGTGATTATTCAGTAAATCACATTGCATCTCCTCCCTCCAATTACCCCCTTTTTAATTGAACCGGGAAGTGTTTTTTCGGAGGGTAGCTACACCCTTCAGAAAGCACATCTCGGTGTGAATAAATTCATATTCCCCTTTGTAAATTATTGCGCGACTAAAAACTCCCTCACACATACACAATAAATTCCCCAACAACCCCTGCGTATTTTTGTGATTATTCAGTAAATCACATTGCATCTCCTCCCTCCAATTACCCCCTTTTTAATTGGACCGGGAAGTGTTTTTTCGAGGGGTAGCCACACCCTTCAGAAAGCACATCTCGGTGTAAATAAATTCATACTCCCCTCTGTAAATTATTGCGCGACTAAAAACTCCCTCACACATACACAATAAATTCCCCAACAACCCCTGCGTATTTTTGTGATTATTCAGTAAATCACATTGCATCTCCTCCCTCCAATTACCCCCTTTTTAATTGAACCGGGAAGTGTTTTTTCGGAGGGTAGCTACACCCTTCAGAAAGCACATCTCGGTGTGAATAAATTCATATTCCCCTTTGTAAATTATTGCGCGACTAAAAACTCCCTCACACATACACAATAAATTCCCCAACAACCCCTGCGTATTTTTGTGATTATTCAGTAAATCACATTGCATCTTCTCCCTCCAATTACCCCCTTTTTAATTGAACCGGGAAGTGTTTTTTCGGAGGGTAGCTACACCCTTCAAAAAGCACATCTCGGTGTGAATAAATTCATATTCCCCTTTGTAAATTATTGCGCGACTAAAAACTCCCTCACACATACACAATAAATTCCCCAACAACCCCTGCGTATTTTTGTGATTATTCAGTAAATCACATTGCATCTTCTCCCTCCAATTACCCCCTTTTTAATTGAACCGGGAAGTGTTTTTTCGGAGGGTAGCTACACCCTTCAGAAAGCACATCTCGGTGTGAATAAATTCATATTCCCCTTTGTAAATTATTGCGCGACTAAAAACTCCCTCACACATACACACTAAATTCCCCAACAACCCCTGCGTATTTTTGTGATTATTCAGTAAATCACATTGCATCTCCTCCCTCCAATTACCCCCTTTTTAATTGAACCGGGAAGTGTTTTTTCGGAGGGTAGCTACACCCTTCAGAAAGCACATCTCGGTGTGAATAAATTCATATTCCCCTTTGTAAATTATTGCGCGACTAAAAACTCCCTCACACATACACAATAAATTCCCCAACAACCCCTGCGTATTTTTGTGATTATTCAGTAAATCACATTGCATCTTCTCCCTCCAATTACCCCCTTTTTAATTGAACCGGGAAGTGTTTTTTCGGAGGGTAGCTACACCCTTCAGAAAGCACATCTCGGTGTGAATAAATTCATATTCCCCTTTGTAAATTATTGCGCGACTAAAAACTCCCTCACACATACACAATAAATTCCCCAACAACCCCTGCGTATTTTTGTGATTATTCAGTAAATCACATTGCATCTCCTCCCTCCAATTACCCCCTTTTTAATTGAACCGGGAAGTGTTTTTTCGGAGGGTAGCTACACCCTTCAGAAAGCACATCTCGGTGTGAATAAATTCATATTCCCCTTTGTAAATTATTGCGCGACTAAAAACTCCCTCACACATACACAATAAATTCCCCAACAACCCCTGCGTATTTTTGTGATTATTCAGTAAATCACATTGCATCTTCTCCCTCCAATTACCCCCTTTTTAATTGAACCGGGAAGTGTTTTTTCGGAGGGTAGCTACACCCTTCAGAAAGCACATCTCGGTGTGAATAAATTCATATTCCCCTTTGTAAATTATTGCGCGACTAAAAACTCCCTCACACATACACAATAAATTCCCCAACAACCCCTGCGTATTTTTGTGATTATTCAGTGAATCACATTGCATCTCCTCCCTCCAATTACCCCCTTTTTAATTGAACCGGGAAGTGTTTTTTCGGAGGGTAGCTACACCCTTCAGAAAGCACATCTCGGTGTGAATAAATTCATATTCCCCTTTGTAAATTATTGCGCGACTAAAAACTCCCTCACACATACACAATAAATTCCCCAACAACCCCTGCGTATTTTTGTGATTATTCAGTAAATCACATTGCATCTTCTCCCTCCAATTATCCCCTTTTTAATTGAACCGGGAAGTGTTTTTTCGAGGGGTAGCCACACCTTTCAGAAAGCACATCTCGGTGTAAATAAATTCATACTCCCCTCTGTAAATTATTGCGCGACTAAAAACTCCCTCACACATACACAATAAATTCCCCAACAACCCCTGCGTATTTTTGTGATTATTCAGTAAATCACATTGCATCTCCTCCCTCCAATTACCCCCTTTTTAATTGAACCGGGAAGTGTTTTTTCGGAGGGTAGCTACACCCTTCAGAAAGCACATCTCGGTGTGAATAAATTCATATTCCCCTTTGTAAATTATTGCGCGACTAAAAACTCCCTCACACATACACAATAAATTCCCCAACAACCCCTGCGTATTTCTGTGATTATTCAGTAAATCACATTGCATCTCCTCCCTCCAATTACCCCCTTTTTAATTGGACCGGGAAGTGTTTTTTCGAGGGGTAGCCACACCCTTCAGAAAGCACATCTCGG
This sequence comes from Dromius quadrimaculatus, assembly GCA_963989225.1. Classification (NCBI taxonomy): domain Eukaryota; kingdom Metazoa; phylum Arthropoda; class Insecta; order Coleoptera; family Carabidae; genus Dromius; species Dromius quadrimaculatus. The sequence continues at coordinate 8,002,319 of OZ022329.1, forward strand.
TGTAAATAAATTCATACTCCCCTCTGTAAATTATTGCGCGACTAAAAACTCCCTCACACATACACAATAAATTCCCCAACAACCCCTGCGTATTTTTGTGATTATTCAGTAAATCACATTGCATCTCCTCCCTCCAATTACCCCCTTTTTAATTGAACCGGGAAGTGTTTTTTCGGAGGGTAGCTACACCCTTCAGAAAGCACATCTCGGTGTGAATAAATTCATATTCCCCTTTGTAAATTATTGCGCGACTAAAAACTCCCTCACACATACACAATAAATTCCCCAACAACCCCTGCGTATTTTTGTGATTATTCAGTAAATCACATTGCATCTTCTCCCTCCAATTACCCCCTTTTTAATTGAACCGGGAAGTGTTTTTTCGGAGGGTAGCTACACCCTTCAGAAAGCACATCTCGGTGTGAATAAATTCATATTCCCCTTTGTAAATTATTGCGCGACTAAAAACTCCCTCACACATACACAATAAATTCCCCAACAACCCCTGCGTATTTTTGTGATTATTCAGTAAATCACATTGCATCTTCTCCCTCCAATTACCCCCTTTTTAATTGAACCGGGAAGTGTTTTTTCGGAGGGTAGCTACACCCTTCAGAAAGCACATCTCGGTGTGAATAAATTCATATTCCCCTTTGTAAATTATTGCGCGACTAAAAACTCCCTCACACATACACACTAAATTCCCCAACAACCCCTGCGTATTTTTGTGATTATTCAGTAAATCACATTGCATCTCCTCCCTCCAATTACCCCCTTTTTAATTGAACCGGGAAGTGTTTTTTCGGAGGGTAGCTACACCCTTCAGAAAGCACATCTCGGTGTGAATAAATTCATATTCCCCTTTGTAAATTATTGCGCGACTAAAAACTCCCTCACACATACACAATAAATTCCCCAACAACCCCTGCGTATTTTTGTGATTATTCAGTAAATCACATTGCATCTTCTCCCTCCAATTACCCCCTTTTTAATTGAACCGGGAAGTGTTTTTTCGGAGGGTAGCTACACCCTTCAGAAAGCACATCTCGGTGTGAATAAATTCATATTCCCCTTTGTAAATTATTGCGCGACTAAAAACTCCCTCACACATACACAATAAATTCCCCAACAACCCCTGCGTATTTTTGTGATTATTCAGTAAATCACATTGCATCTTCTCCCTCCAATTACCCCCTTTTTAATTGAACCGGGAAGTGTTTTTTCGGAGGGTAGCTACACCCTTCAGAAAGCACATCTCGGTGTGAATAAATTCATATTCCCCTTTGTAAATTATTGCGCGACTAAAAACTCCCTCACACATACACAATAAATTCCCCAACAACCCCTGCGTATTTTTGTGATTATTCAGTAAATCACATTGCATCTTCTCCCTCCAATTACCCCCTTTTTAATTGAACCGGGAAGTGTTTTTTCGGAGGGTAGCTACACCCTTCAGAAAGCACATCTCGGTGTGAATAAATTCATATTCCCCTTTGTAAATTATTGCGCGACTAAAAACTCCCTCACACATACACAATAAATTCCCCAACAACCCCTGCGTATTTTTGTGATTATTCAGTAAATCACATTGCATCTCCTCCCTCCAATTACCCCCTTTTTAATTGAACCGGGAAGTGTTTTTTCGGAGGGTAGCTACACCCTTCAGAAAGCACATCTCGGTGTGAATAAATTCATATTCCCCTTTGTAAATTATTGCGCGACTAAAAACTCCCTCACACATACACACTAAATTCCCCAACAACCCCTGCGTATTTTTGTGATTATTCAGTAAATCACATTGCATCTCCTCCCTCCAATTACCCCCTTTTTAATTGAACCGGGAAGTGTTTTTTCGGAGGGTAGCTACACCCTTCAGAAAGCACATCTCGGTGTGAATAAATTCATATTCCCCTTTGTAAATTATTGCGCGACTAAAAACTCCCTCACACATACACAATAAATTCCCCAACAACCCCTGCGTATTTTTGTGATTATTCAGTAAATCACATTGCATCTCCTCCCTCCAATTACCCCCTTTTTAATTGAACCGGGAAGTGTTTTTTCGGAGGGTAGCTACACCCTTCAGAAAGCACATCTCGGTGTGAATAAATTCATATTCCCCTTTGTAAATTATTGCGCGACTAAAAACTCCCTCACACATACACAATAAATTCCCCAACAACCCCTGCGTATTTTTGTGATTATTCAGTAAATCACATTGCATCTTCTCCCTCCAATTACCCCCTTTTTAATTGAACCGGGAAGTGTTTTTTCGGAGGGTAGCTACACCCTTCAGAAAGCACATCTCGGTGTGAATAAATTCATATTCCCCTTTGTAAATTATTGCGCGACTAAAAACTCCCTCACACATACACACTAAATTCCCCAACAACCCCTGCGTATTTTTGTGATTATTCAGTAAATCACATTGCATCTCCTCCCTCCAATTACCCCCTTTTTAATTGAACCGGGAAGTGTTTTTTCGGAGGGTAGCTACACCCTTCAGAAAGCACATCTCGGTGTGAATAAATTCATATTCCCCTTTGTAAATTATTGCGCGACTAAAAACTCCCTCACACATACACACTAAATTCCCCAACAACCCCTGCGTATTTTTGTGATTATTCAGTAAATCACATTGCATCTCCTCCCTCCAATTACCCCCTTTTTAATTGAACCGGGAAGTGTTTTTTCGGAGGGTAGCTACACCCTTCAGAAAGCACATCTCGGTGTGAATAAATTCATATTCCCCTTTGTAAATTATTGCGCGACTAAAAACTCCCTCACACATACACAATAAATTCCCCAACAACCCCTGCGTATTTTTGTGATTATTCAGTAAATCACATTGCATCTTCTCCCTCCAATTATCCCCTTTTTAATTGAACCGGGAAGTGTTTTTTCGAGGGGTAGCCACACCTTTCAGAAAGCACATCTCGGTGTAAATAAATTCATACTCCCCTCTGTAAATTATTGCGCGACTAAAAACTCCCTCACACATACACAATAAATTCCCCAACAACCCCTGCGTATTTTTGTGATTATTCAGTAAATCACATTGCATCTCCTCCCTCCAATTACCCCCTTTTTAATTGAACCGGGAAGTGTTTTTTCGGAGGGTAGCTACACCCTTCAGAAAGCACATCTCGGTGTGAATAAATTCATATTCCCCTTTGTAAATTATTGCGCGACTAAAAACTCCCTCACACATACACAATAAATTCCCCAACAACCCCTGCGTATTTTTGTGATTATTCAGTAAATCACATTGCATCTCCTCCCTCCAATTACCCCCTTTTTAATTGGACCGGGAAGTGTTTTTTCGAGGGGTAGCCACACCCTTCAGAAAGCACATCTCGGTGTAAATAAATTCATACTCCCCTCTGTAAATTATTGCGCGACTAAAAACTCCCTCACACATACACAATAAATTCCCCAACAACCCCTGCGTATTTTTGTGATTATTCAGTAAATCACATTGCATCTCCTCCCTCCAATTACCCCCTTTTTAATTGAACCGGGAAGTGTTTTTTCGGAGGGTAGCTACACCCTTCAGAAAGCACATCTCGGTGTGAATAAATTCATATTCCCCTTTGTAAATTATTGCGCGACTAAAAACTCCCTCACACATACACACTAAATTCCCCAACAACCCCTGCGTATTTTTGTGATTATTCAGTAAATCACATTGCATCTCCTCCCTCCAATTACCCCCTTTTTAATTGAACCGGGAAGTGTTTTTTCGAGGGGTAGCCACACCCTTCAGAAAGCACATCTCGGTGTAAATAAATTCATACTCCCCTCTGTAAATTATTGCGCGACTAAAAACTCCCTCACACATACACAATAAATTCCCCAACAACCCCTGCGTATTTTTGTGATTATTCAGTAAATCACATTGCATCTCCTCCCTCCAATTACCCCCTTTTTAATTGAACCGGGAAGTGTTTTTTCGGAGGGTAGCTACACCCTTCAGAAAGCACATCTCGGTGTGAATAAATTCATATTCCCCTTTGTAAATTATTGCGCGACTAAAAACTCCCTCACACATACACAATAAATTCCCCAACAACCCCTGCGTATTTTTGTGATTATTCAGTAAATCACATTGCATCTCCTCCCTCCAATTACCCCCTTTTTAATTGGACCGGGAAGTGTTTTTTCGAGGGGTAGCCACACCCTTCAGAAAGCACATCTCGGTGTAAATAAATTCATACTCCCCTCTGTAAATTATTGCGCGACTAAAAACTCCCTCACACATACACAATAAATTCCCCAACAACCCCTGCGTATTTTTGTGATTATTCAGTAAATCACATTGCATCTCCTCCCTCCAATTACCCCCTTTTTAATTGAACCGGGAAGTGTTTTTTCGGAGGGTAGCTACACCCTTCAGAAAGCACATCTCGGTGTGAATAAATTCATATTCCCCTTTGTAAATTATTGCGCGACTAAAAACTCCCTCACACATACACAATAAATTCCCCAACAACCCCTGCGTATTTTTGTGATTATTCAGTAAATCACATTGCATCTCCTCCCTCCAATTACCCCCTTTTTAATTGGACCGGGAAGTGTTTTTTCGAGGGGTAGCCACACCCTTCAGAAAGCACATCTCGGTGTGAATAAATTCATACTCCCCTCTGTAAATTATTGCGCGACTAAAAACTCCCTCACACATACACAATAAATTCCCCAACAACCCCTGCGTATTTTTGTGATTATTCAGTAAATCACATTGCATCTCCTCCCTCCAATTACCCCCTTTTTAATTGAACCGGGAAGTGTTTTTTCGGAGGGTAGCTACACCCTTCAGAAAGCACATCTCGGTGTGAATAAATTCATATTCCCCTTTGTAAATTATTGCGCGACTAAAAACTCCCTCACACATACACAATAAATTCCCCAACAACCCCTGCGTATTTTTGTGATTATTCAGTAAATCACATTGCATCTTCTCCCTCCAATTATCCCCTTTTTAATTGAACCGGGAAGTGTTTTTTCGAGGGGTAGCCACACCCTTCAGAAAGCACATCTCGGTGTAAATAAATTCATACTCCCCTCTGTAAATTATTGCGCGACTAAAAACTCCCTCACACATACACAATAAATTCCCCAACAACCCCTGCGTATTTTTGTGATTATTCAGTAAATCACATTGCATCTCCTCCCTCCAATTACCCCCTTTTTAATTGAACCGGGAAGTGTTTTTTCGGAGGGTAGCTACACCCTTCAGAAAGCACATCTCGGTGTGAATAAATTCATATTCCCCTTTGTAAATTATTGCGCGACTAAAAACTCCCTCACACATACACACTAAATTCCCCAACAACCCCTGCGTATTTTTGTAATTATTCAGTAAATCACATTGCATCTCCTCCCTCCAATTACCCCCTTTTTAATTGAACCGGGAAGTGTTTTTTCGAGGGGTAGCCACACCCTTCAGAAAGCACATCTCGGTGTAAATAAATTCATACTCCCCTCTGTAAATTATTGCGCGACTAAAAACTCCCTCACACATACACAATAAATTCCCCAACAACCCCTGCGTATTTTTGTGATTATTCAGTAAATCACATTGCATCTCCTCCTTTCAATTACCCCCTTTTTAATTGAACCGGGAAGTGTTTTTTTGAGGGGTAGCCACACCCTTCAGAAAGCACATCTCGGTGTAAATGAATTCATACTCCCCTCTGTAAATTATTGCGCGACTAAAAACTCCCTCACACATACACAATAAATTCCCCAACAACCCCTGCGTATTTTTGTGATTATTCAGTAAATCACATTGCATCTTCTCCTTTCAATTACCCCCTTTTTAATTGAACCGGGAAGTGTTTTTTTGAGGGGTAGCCACACCCTTCAGAAAGCACATCTCGGTGTAAATAAATTCATACTCCCCTCTGTAAATTATTGCGCGACTGAAAACTCCCTCACACATACACAATAAATTCCCCAACAACCCCTGCGTATTTTTGTGATTATTCAGTAAATCACATTGCATCTCCTCCTTTCAATTACCCCCTTTTTAATTGAACCGGGAAGTGTTTTTTCGAGGGGTAGCCACACCCTTCAGAAAGCACATCTCGGTGTAAATAAATTCATACTCCCCTCTGTAAATTATTGCGCGACTAAAAACTCCCTCACACATACACAATAAATTCCCCAACAACCCCTGCGTATTTTTGTGATTATTCAGTAAATCACATTGCATCTCCTCCCTCCAATCACCTCCTTTTTAATTGAACCGGGAAGTGTTTTTTCGAGGGGTAGCCACACCCTTCAGAAAGCACATCTCGGTGTGAATAAATTCATACTCCCCTCTGTAAATTATTGCGCGACTAAAAACTCCCTCACACATACACAATAAATTCCCCAACAACCCCTGCGTATTTTTGTGATTATTCAGTAAATCACATTGCATCTCCTCCTTTCAATTACCCCCTTTTTAATTGAACCGGGAAGTGTTTTTTTGAGGGGTAGCCACACCCTTCAGAAAGCACATCTCGGTGTAAATAAATTCATACTCCCCTCTGTAAATTATTGCGCGACTAAAAACTCCCTCACACATACACAATAAATTCCCCAACAACCCCTGCGTATTTTTGTGATTATTCAGTAAATCACATTGCATCTCCTCCTTTCAATTACCCCCTTTTTAATTGAACCGGGAAGTGTTTTTTTGAGGGGTAGCCACACCCTTCAGAAAGCACATCTCGGTGTAAATAAATTCATACTCCCCTCTGTAAATTATTGCGCGACTAAAAACTCCCTCACACATACACAATAAATTCCCCAACAACCCCTGCGTATTTTTGTGATTATTCAGTAAATCACATTGCATCTCCTCCTTTCAATTACCCCCTTTTTAATTGAACCGGGAAGTGTTTTTTTGAGGGGTAGCCACACCCTTCAGAAAGCACATCTCGGTGTAAATAAATTCATACTCCCCTCTGTAAATTATTGCGCGACTAAAAACTCCCTCACACATACACAATAAATTCCCCAACAACCCCTGCGTATTTTTGTGATTATTCAGTAAATCACATTGCATCTCCTCCTTTCAATTACCCCCTTTTTAATTGAACCGGGAAGTGTTTTTTCGAGGGGTAGCCACACCCTTCAGAAAGCACATCTCGGTGTAAATAAATTCATACTCCCCTCTGTAAATTATTGCGCGACTAAAAACTCCCTCACACATACACAATAAATTCCCCAACAACCCCTGCGTATTTTTGTGATTATTCAGTAAATCACATTGCATCTCCTCCCTCCAATCACCTCCTTTTTAATTGAACCGGGAAGTGTTTTTTCGAGGGGTAGCCACACCCTTCAGAAAGCACATCTCGGTGTGAATAAATTCATACTCCCCTCTGTAAATTAGTGCGCGACTAAAAACTCCCTCACACATACACAATAAATTCCCCAACAACCCCTGCGTATTTTTGTGATTATTCAGTAAATCACATTGCATCTCCTCCTTTCAATTACCCCCTTTTTAATTGAACCGGGAAGTGTTTTTTTGAGGGGTAGCCACACCCTTCAGAAAGCACATCTCGGTGTAAATAAATTCATACTCCCCTCTGTAAATTATTGCGCGACTAAAAACTCCCTCACACATACACAATAAATTCCCCAACAACCCCTGCGTATTTTTGTGATTATTCAGTAAATCACATTGCATCTCCTCCTTTCAATTACCCCCTTTTTAATTGAACCGGGAAGTGTTTTTTCGAGGGGTAGCCACACCCTTCAGAAAGCACATCTCGGTGTAAATAAATTCATACTCCCCTCTGTAAATTATTGCGCGACTAAAAACTCCCTCACACATACACAATAAATTCCCCAACACCCCTGCGTATTTTTGTGATTATTCAGTAAATCACATTGCATCTCCTCCTTTCAATTACCCCCTTTTTAATTGAACCGGGAAGTGTTTTTTTGAGGGGTAGCCACACCCTTCAGAAAGCACATCTCGGTGTAAATAAATTCATACTCCCCTCTGTAAATTATTGCGCGACTAAAAACTCCCTCACACATACACAATAAATTCCCCAACAACCCCTGCGTATTTTTGTGATTATTCAGTAAATCACATTGCATCTCCTCCTTTCAATTACCCCCTTTTTAATTGAACCGGGAAGTGTTTTTTCGAGGGGTAGCCACACCCTTCAGAAAGCACATCTCGGTGTAAATAAATTCATACTCCCCTCTGTAAATTATTGCGCGACTAAAAACTCCCTCACACATACACAATAAATTCCCCAACAACCCCTGCGTATTTTTGTGATTATTCAGTAAATCACATTGCATCTCCTCCCTCCAATCACCCCCTTTCTAATTGAACCGGGAAGTGTTTTTTCGAGGGGTAGCCACACCCTTCAGAAAGCACATCTCGGTGTAAATAAATTCATACTCCCCTCTGTAAATTATTGCGCGACTAAAAACTCCCTCACACATACACAATAAATTCCCCAACACCCCTGCGTATTTCTGTGATTATTCAGTAAATCACATTGCATCTCCTCCCTCCAATTACCTTCTTTTTAATTGAACCGGGAAGTGTTTTTTCGAGGGGTAGTCACACCCTTCAGAAAGCACATCTCGGTGTGAATAAATTCATACTCCCCTCTGTAAATTATTGCGCGACTAAAAACTCCCTCACACATACACAATAAATTCCCCAACAACCCCTGCGTATTTTTGTGATTATTCAGTAAATCACATTGCATCTCCTCCCTCCAATTACCCCCTTTTTAATTGAACCGGGAAGTGTTTTTTCGGAGGGTAGCTACACCCTTCAGAAAGCACATCTCGGTGTAAATAAATTCATACTCCTCTCTGTAAATTATTGCGCGACTAAAAACTCCCTCACACATACACAATAAATTCCCCAACAACCCCTGCGTATTTTTGTGATTATCCAGTAAATCACATTGCATCTCCTCCCTCCAATTACCCCCTTTCTAATTGAACCGGGAAGTGTTTTTTCCAGGGGAAGCCACACCCTTCAGAAAGCACATCTCGGTGTAAATAAATTCATACTCCCCTCTGTAAATTATTGCGCGACTAAAAACTCCCTCACACATACACAATAAATTCCCCAACAACCCCTGCGTATTTTTGTGATTATTCAGTAAATCACATTGCATCTCCTCCTTTCAATTACCCCCTTTTTAATTGAACCGGGAAGTGTTTTTTCGAGGGGTAGCCACACCCTTCAGAAAGCACATCTCGGTGTAAATAAATTCATACTCCCCTCTGTAAATTATTGCGCGACTAAAAACTCCCTCACACATACACAATAAATTCCCCAACAACCCCTGCGTATTTTTGTGATTATTCAGTAAATCACATTGCATCTCCTCCCTCCAATCACCCCCTTTCTAATTGAACCGGGAAGTGTTTTTTCGAGGGGTAGCCACACCCTTCAGAAAGCACATCTCGGTGTAAATAAATTCATACTCCCCTCTGTAAATTATTGCGCGACTAAAAACTCCCTCACACATACACAATAAATTCCCCAACAACCCCTGCGTATTTTTGTGATTATTCAGTAAATCACATTGCATCTCCTCCCTCCAATTACCCCCGTTTCAATTGAACCGGGAAGAGTTTTTTCAAGGGGTAGCCACACCCTTCAGAAAGCACATCTTGGTGTAAATAAATTCATACTCCCCTCTGTAAATTATTGCGCGACTAAAAACTCCCTCACACATACACAATAAATTCCCCAACAACCCCTGCGTATTTTTGTGATTATTCAGTAAATCACATTGCATCTCCTCCCTCCAATTACCCCCTTTTTTAATTGAACCGGGAAGTGTTTTCTCGAGGGGTATCCACACCCTTCAGAAAGCACATCTCGGTGTGAATAAATTCATACCATCTCTGTAAATTATTGCGCGACTAAAAACTCCCTCACACATACACAATAAATTCCCCAACAACCCCTGCGTATTTTTGTGATTATTCAGTAAATCACATTGCATCTCCTCCCTCCAATTACCCCCGTTTCAATTGAACCGGGAAGTGTTTTTTCATGGGGTAGCCACACTGTTCAGAAAGCACATCTCGGTGTAAATAAATTCATACTCCCCTCTGTAAATTATTGCGCGACTAAAAACTCCCTCACACATACACAATAAATTCCCTAACAACCCCTGCGTATTTTTGTGATTATCCTGTAAATCACATTGCATCTCCTCCCTCCAATTACCCCCTTTTTAATTGAACCGGGAAGTGTTTTTTCGAGGGGTAGCCACACCCTTCAGAAAGCACATCTCGGTGTAAATAAATTCATACTCCCCTCTGTAAATTATTGCGCGACTAAAAACTCCCTCACACATACACAATAAATTCCCCAACAACCCCTGCGTATTTTTGTGATTATCCAGTAAATCACATTGCATCTCCTCCCTCCAATTACCCCCTTTTTAATTGAACCGGGAAGTGTTTTTTCCAGGGGAAGCCACACCCTTCAGAAAGCACATCTCGGTGTAAATAAATTCATACTCCCCTCTGTAAATTATTGCGCGACTAAAAACTCCCGCACACATACACAATAAATTCCCCAACAACCCCTGCGTATTTTTGTGATTATTCAGTAAATCACATTGCATCTCCTCCCTCCAATTACCCCCGTTTCAATTGAACCGGGAAGAGTTTTTTCAAGGGGTAGCCACACCCTTCAGAAAGCACATCTTGGTGTAAATAAATTCATACTCCCCTCTGTAAATTATTGCGCGACTAAAAACTCCCTCACACATACACAATAAATTCCCCAACAACCCCTGCGTATTTTTGTGATTATTCAGTAAATCACATTGCATCTTCTCCCTCCAATTACCCCCGTTTCAATTGAACCGGGAAGTGTTTTTTCATGGGGTAGCCACACCCTTCAGAAAGCACATCTCGGTGTAAATAAATTCATACTCCCCTCTGTAAATTATTGCGCGACTAAAAACTCCCTCACACATACACAATAAATTCCCCAACAACCCCTGCGTATTTTTGTGATTATTCAGTAAATCACATTGCATCTCCTCCCTCCAATTACCCCCGTTTCAATTGAACCGGGAAGAGTTTTTTCAAGGGGTAGCCACACCCTTCAGAAAGCACATCTTGGTGTAAATAAATTCATACTCCCCTCTGTAAATTATTGCGCGACTAAAAACTCCCTCACACATACACAATAAATTCCCCAACAACCCCTGCGTATTTTTGTGATTATTCAGTAAATCACATTGCATCTCCTCCCTCCAATTACCCCCTTTTTAATTGAACCAGGAAGTGTTTTTTCGAGAGGTAGCCACACCCTTCAGAAAGCACATCTCGGTGTAAATAAATTCATACTCCCTTCTGTAAATTATTGCGCGACTAAAAACTCCCTCACACATTCACAATAAATTCCCCAACAACCCCTGCGTATTTTTGTGATTATTCAGTAAATCACTTTGCATCTCCTCCCTCCAATTACCCCCTTTTTAATTGAACCGGGAAGTGTTTTTTCGAGGGGTAGCCACACCCTTCAGAAAGCACATCTCGGTGTAAATAAATTCATGCTCCCCTCTGTAAATTATTGCGCGACTAAAAACTCCCTCACACATACACAATAAATTCCCCAACAACCCCTGCGTATTTTTGTGATTATTCAGTAAATCACATTGCATCTCCTCCCTCCAATTACCCCCTTTTTAATTGAACCGGGAAGTGTTTTTTTGAGGGGTAGCCACACCTTTCAGAAAGCACATCTCGGTGTAAATAAATTCATACTCCCTTCTGTAAATTATTGCGCGACTAAAAACTCCCTCACACATACACAATAAATTCCTTAACAACCCCTGCGTATTTTTGTGATTATTCAGTAAATCACATTGCATCTCCTCCCTCCAATTACCCCCTTTTCAATTGAACCGGGAAGTGTTTTTTCGAGGGGGAGCCACACCCTTCAGAAAGCACATCTCGGTGTAAATAAATTCATGCTCCCCTCTGTAAATTATTGCGCGACTAAAAACTCCCTCACACATACACAATAAATTCCCCAACAACCCCTGCGTATTTTTGTGATTATTCAGTAAATCACATTGCATCTCCTCCCTCCAATTACCCCCTTTTTAATTGAACCGGGAAGTGTTTTTTCGAGGGGTAGCTTCACCCTTCAGAAAGCACATATCGGTGGAAATAAATTCATACTCCCCTCTGTAAATTATTGCGCGACTAAAAACTCCCTCACACATACACAATAAATTCCCCAACAACCCCTGCGTATTTTTGTGATTATTCAGTAAATCACATTGCATCTCCTCCCTCCAATTACCCCCTTTTTAATTGAACCGGGAAGTGTTTTTTCGAGGGGGAGCCACACCCTTCAGAAAGCACATCTCGGTGTAAATAAATTCATGCTCCCCTCTGTAAATTATTGCGCGACTAAAAACTCCCTCACACATACACAATAAATTCCCCAACAACCCCTGCGTATTTTTGTGATTATTCAGTAAATCACATTGCATCTCCTCCCTCCAATTACCCCCTATTTAATTGAACCGGGAAGTGTTTTCTCGAGGAGTAGCCACACTCTTCAGAAAGCACATCTCGGTGTAAATAAATTCATACTCCCCTCTGTAAATTATTGTGCGATTAAAAACCCCCTCACACATACACAATAAATTCCTTAACAACCCCTGCGTATTTTTGTGATTATTCAGTAAATCACATTGCATCTCCTCCCTCCAATTACCCCCTTTTCAATTGAACCGGGAAGTGTTTTTTCGAGGGGTAGCTTCACCCTTCAGAAAGCACATATCGGTGGAAATAAATTCATACTCCCCTCTGTAAATTATTGCGCGACTAAAAAACCCCTCACACATACACAATAAATTCCCCAACAACCCCTGCGTATTTTTGTGATTATTCAGTAAATCACATTGCATCATCTCCCTCCAATTACCCCCTCTTTAATTGAACCGGGATGTGTTTTTTCGAGCGGTAGCTACACCCTTCAGAAAGCACATATCGGTGTAAATAAATTCATACTCCCCTCTGTAAATTATTGCGCGACTAAAAACTCCCTCACACATACACAATAAATTCCCCAACAACCCCTGCGTATTTTTGTGATTATTCAGTAAATCACATTGCATCTCCTCCCTCCAATTACCCCCTTTTCAATTGAACCGGGAAGTGTTTTTTCGAGGGGTAGCTACACCCTTCAGAAAGCACATATCGGTGGAAATAAATTCATACTCCCCTCTGTAAATTATTGCGCGACTAAAAACTCCCTCACACATACACAATAAATTCCCCAACAACCCCTGCGTATTTTTGTGATTATTCAGTAAATCACATTGCATTTCCTCCCTCCAATTACCCCCTTTTTTAATAAACCAAGAAGTACTCTTTCTGGGGGTAGCTACACCCTTCAGAAAGCACTTCTCGGTGGAAATAAATTCACACTCCCCTCTGTAAATTATTGCGCGACTAAAAACTCTCTCACACATACACAATAAATTGCCCAACAACCCCTGCGTATTTTTGTGCTTATTCAGTAAATCACATTGCATCTCCTCCCTCCAATTACCCCCTTTTTTAATAAACCAAGAAGTACTCTTTCTGGGGGTAGCTACACCCTTCAGAAAGCACTTCTCGGTGGAAATAAATTCATACTCCCCTCTGTGAATTATTGCGCGACTAAAAACTCCCTCACACATACACAATAAATTGCCCAACAACCCCTGCGTATTTTTGTGATTATTCAGTAAATCACATTGCATCTCCTCCCTCCAATTACCCCCTTCTCAAATAAACCAAGAAGTACTCTTTCTGGGGGTAGCTAACCCTTCAGAAAGCACTTCTCGGTGGAAATAAATTCATACTCCCCTCTGTAAATTATTGCGCGACTAAAAACTCTCTCACACATACACAATAAATTGCCCAACAACCCCTGCGTATTTTTGTGATTATTCAGTAAATCACATTGCATCTCCTCCCTCCAATTACCCCCTTTTTTAATAAACCAAGAAGTACTCTTTCTGGGGGTAGCTACACCCTTCAGAAAGCACTTCTCGGTGGAAATAAATTCATACTCCCCTCTGTAAATTATTGCGCGACTAAAAACTCTCTCACACATACACAATAAATTGCCCAACAACCCCTGCGTATTTTTGTGATTATTCAGTAAATCACATTGCATCTCCTCCCTCCAATTACCCCCTTTTTTAATAAACCAAGAAGTACTCTTTCTGGGGGTAGCTACACCCTTCAGAAAGCACTTCTCGGTGGAAATAAATTCATACTCCCCTCTGTAAATTATTGCGCGACTAAAAACTCTCTCACACATACACAATAAATTGCCCAACAACCCCTGCGTATTTTTGTGATTATTCAGTAAATCACATTGCATCTCCTCCCTCCAATTACCCCCTTTTTTAATAAACCAAGAAGTACTCTTTCTGGGGGTAGCTACACCCTTCAGAAAGCACTTCTCGGTGGAAATAAATTCATACTCCCCTCTGTAAATTATTGCGCGACTAAAAACTCTCTCACACATACACAATAAATTGCCCAACAACCCCTGCGTATTTTTGTGATTATTCAGTAAATCACATTGCATCTCCTCCCTCCAATTACCCCCTTTTTTAATAAACCAAGAAGTACTCTTTCTGGGGATAGCTACACCCTTCAGAAAGCACTTCTCGGTGGAAATAAATTCATACTCCCCTCTGTAAATTATTGCGCGACTAAAAACTCTCTCACACATACACAATGAATTGCCCAACAACCCCTGCGTATTTTTGTGCTTATTCAGTAAATCACATTGCATCTCCTCCCTCCAATTACCCCCTTTTTTAATAAACCAAGAAGTACTCTTTCTGGGGGTAGCTACACCCTTCAGAAAGCACTTCTCGGTGGAAATAAATTCATACTCCCCTCTGTGAATTATTGCGCGACTAAAAACTCCCTCACACATACACAATAAATTGCCCAACAACCCCTGCGTATTTTTGTGATTATTCAGTAAATCACATTGCATCTCCTCCCTCCAATTACCCCCTTCTCAAATAAACCAAGAAGTACTCTTTCTGGGGGTAGCTAACCCTTCAGAAAGCACTTCTCGGTGGAAATAAATTCATACTCCCCTCTGTAAATTATTGCGCGACTAAAAACTCTCTCACACATACACAATAAATTGCCCAACAACCCCTGCGTATTTTTGTGATTATTCAGTAAATCACATTGCATCTCCTCCCTCCAATTACCCCCTTTTTTAATAAACCAAGAAGTACTCTTTCTGGGGGTAGCTACACCCTTCAGAAAGCACTTCTCGGTGGAAATAAATTCATACTCCCCTCTGTAAATTATTGCGCGACTAAAAACTCTCTCACACATACACAATAAATTGCCCAACAACCCCTGCGTATTTTTGTGATTATTCAGTAAATCACATTGCATCTCCTCCCTCCAATTACCCCCTTTTTTAATAAACCAAGAAGTACTCTTTCTGGGGGTAGCTACACCCTTCAGAAAGCACTTCTCGGTGGAAATAAATTCATACTCCCCTCTGTAAATTATTGCGCGACTAAAAACTCTCTCACACATACACAATAAATTGCCCAACAACCCCTGCGTATTTTTGTGATTATTCAGTAAATCACATTGCATCTCCTCCCTCCAATTACCCCCTTTTTTAATAAACCAAGAAGTACTCTTTCTGGGGATAGCCACACCCTTCAGAAAGCACATTTCGGTGTAAATAAATTCATACTCCCCTCTGTAAATTATTGCGCGACTAAAAACTCTCTCACACATACACAATAAATTGCCCAACAACCCCTGCGTATTTTTGTGATTATTCAGTAAATCACATTGCATCTCCTCCCTCCAATTACCCCCTTTTTTAATAAACCAAGAAGTACTCTTTCTGGGGGTAGCTACACCCTTCAGAAAGCACTTCTCGGTGGAAATAAATTCATACTCCCCTCTGTAAATTATTGCGCGACTAAAAACTCTCTCACACATACACAATAAATTGCCCAACAACCCCTGCGTATTTTTGTGATTATTCAGTAAATCACATTGCATCTCCTCCCTCCAATTACCCCCTTTTTTAATAAACCAAGAAGTACTCTTTCTGGGGATAGCTACACCCTTCAGAAAGCACTTCTCGGTGGAAATAAATTCATACTCCCCTCTGTTAATTATTGCGCGACTAAAAACTCTCTCACACATACACAATAAATTGCCCAACAACCCCTGCGTATTTTTGTGATTATTCAGTAAATCACATTGCATCTCCTCCCTCCAATTACCCCCTTTTTTAATAAACCAAGAAGTACTCTTTCTGGGGGTAGCCACACCCTTCAGAAAGCACATTTCGGTGTAAATAAATTCATACTCCCCTCTGTAAATCATTGCGCGACTAAAAACTCCCTCACACATACACAATAAATTCCCCAACAACCCCTGCGTATTTTTGTGATTATCCAGTAAATCACATTGCATCTCCTCCCTCCAATTACCCCCTTTTTAATTGAACCGGGAAGTGTTTTTTCCAGGGGAAGCCACACCCTTCAGAAAGCACATCTCGGTGTAAATAAATTCATACTCCCCTCTGTAAATTATTGCGCGACTAAAAACTCCCGCACACATACACAATAAATTCCCCAACAACCCCTGCGTATTTTTGTGATTATTCAGTAAATCACATTGCATCTCCTCCCTCCAATTACCCCCGTTTCAATTGAACCGGGAAGAGTTTTTTCAAGGGGTAGCCACACCCTTCAGAAAGCACATCTTGGTGTAAATAAATTCATACTCCCCTCTGTAAATTATTGCGCGACTAAAAACTCCCCCACACATACACAATAAATTCCCCAACAACCCCTGCGTATTTTTGTGATTATTCAGTAAATCACATTGCATCTCCTCCCTCCAATTACCCCCGTTTCAATTGAACCGGGAAGTGTTTTTTCATGGGGTAGCCACACCCTTCAGAAAGCACATCTCGGTGTAAATAAATTCATACTCCCCTCTGTAAATTATTGCGCGACTAAAAACTCCCGCACACATACACAATAAATTCCCCAACAACCCCTGCGTATTTTTGTGATTATTCAGTAAATCACATTGCATCTCCTCCCTCCAATTACCCCCGTTTCAATTGAACCGGGAAGAGTTTTTTCAAGGGGTAGCCACACCCTTCAGAAAGCACATCTTGGTGTAAATAAATTCATACTCCCCTCTGTAAATTATTGCGCGACTAAAAACTCCCTCACACATACACAATAAATTCCCCAACAACCCCTGCGTATTTTTGTGATTATTCAGTAAATCACATTGCATCTCCTCCCTCCAATTACCCCCTTTTTAATTGAACCAGGAAGTGTTTTTTCGAGAGGTAGCCACACCCTTCAGAAAGCACATCTCGGTGTAAATAAATTCATACTCCCTTCTGTAAATTATTGCGCGAC
Organism: Dromius quadrimaculatus; assembly: GCA_963989225.1. Taxonomy (NCBI): domain Eukaryota; kingdom Metazoa; phylum Arthropoda; class Insecta; order Coleoptera; family Carabidae; genus Dromius; species Dromius quadrimaculatus. The sequence goes on from OZ022329.1 coordinate 8,019,787, forward strand.
TAAAAACTCCCTCACACATTCACAATAAATTCCCCAACAACCCCTGCGTATTTTTGTGATTATTCAGTAAATCACTTTGCATCTCCTCCCTCCAATTACCCCCTTTTTAATTGAACCGGGAAGTGTTTTTTCGAGGGGTAGCCACACCCTTCAGAAAGCACATCTCGGTGTAAATAAATTCATACTCCCCTCTGTAAATTATTGCGCGACTAAAAACTCCCTCACACATACACAATAAATTCCCCAACAACCCCTGCGTATTTTTGTGATTATTCAGTAAATCACATTGCATCTCCTCCCTCCAATTACCCCCTTTTTAATTGAACCGGGAAGTGTTTTTTTGAGGGGTAGCCACACCTTTCAGAAAGCACATCTCGGTGTAAATAAATTCATACTCCCTTCTGTAAATTATTGCGCGACTAAAAACTCCCTCACACATACACAATAAATTCCTTAACAACCCCTGCGTATTTTTGTGATTATTCAGTAAATCACATTGCATCTCCTCCCTCCAATTACCCCCTTTTCAATTGAACCGGGAAGTGTTTTTTCGAGGGGGAGCCACACCCTTCAGAAAGCACATCTCGGTGTAAATAAATTCATGCTCCCCTCTGTAAATTATTGCGCGACTAAAAACTCCCTCACACATACACAATAAATTCCCCAACAACCCCTGCGTATTTTTGTGATTATTCAGTAAATCACATTGCATCTCCTCCCTCCAATTACCCCCTTTTTAATTGAACCGGGAAGTGTTTTTTCGAGGGGTAGCTTCACCCTTCAGAAAGCACATATCGGTGGAAATAAATTCATACTCCCCTCTGTAAATTATTGCGCGACTAAAAACTCCCTCACACATACACAATAAATTCCCCAACAACCCCTGCGTATTTTTGTGATTATTCAGTAAATCACATTGCATCTCCTCCCTCCAATTACCCCCTTTTTAATTGAACCGGGAAGTGTTTTTTCGAGGGGGAGCCACACCCTTCAGAAAGCACATCTCGGTGTAAATAAATTCATGCTCCCCTCTGTAAATTATTGCGCGACTAAAAACTCCCTCACACATACACAATAAATTCCCCAACAACCCCTGCGTATTTTTGTGATTATTCAGTAAATCACATTGCATCTCCTCCCTCCAATTACCCCCTATTTAATTGAACCGGGAAGTGTTTTCTCGAGGAGTAGCCACACTCTTCAGAAAGCACATCTCGGTGTAAATAAATTCATACTCCCCTCTGTAAATTATTGTGCGATTAAAAACTCCCTCACACATACACAATAAATTCCTTAACAACCCCTGCGTATTTTTGTGATTATTCAGTAAATCACATTGCATCTCCTCCCTCCAATTACCCCCTTTTCAATTGAACCGGGAAGTGTTTTTTCGAGGGGTAGCTACACCCTTCAGAAAGCACATATCGGTGGAAATAAATTCATACTCCCCTCTGTAAATTATTGCGCGACTAAAAACTCCCTCACACATACACAATAAATTCCCCAACAACCCCTGCGTATTTTTGTGATTATTCAGTAAATCACATTGCATCTCCTCCCTCCAATTACCCCCTTTTCAATTGAACCGGGAAGTGTTTTTTCGAGGGGTAGCTACACCCTTCAGAAAGCACATATCGGTGGAAATAAATTCATACTCCCCTCTGTAAATTATTGCGCGACTAAAAACTCCCTCACACATACACAATAAATTCCCCAACAACCCCTGCGTATTTTTGTGATTATTCAGTAAATCACATTGCATTTCCTCCCTCCAATTACCCCCTTTTTTAATAAACCAAGAAGTACTCTTTCTGGGGGTAGCTACACCCTTCAGAGAGCACTTCTCGGTGGAAATAAATTCACACTCCCCTCTGTAAATTATTGCGCGACTAAAAACTCTCTCACACATACACAATAAATTGCCCAACAACCCCTGCGTATTTTTGTGCTTATTCAGTAAATCACATTGCATCTCCTCCCTCCAATTACCCCCTTTTTTAATAAACCAAGAAGTACTCTTTCTGGGGGTAGCTACACCCTTCAGAAAGCACTTCTCGGTGGAAATAAATTCATACTCCCCTCTGTGAATTATTGCGCGACTAAAAACTCCCTCACACATACACAATAAATTGCCCAACAACCCCTGCGTATTTTTGTGATTATTCAGTAAATCACATTGCATCTCCTCCCTCCAATTACCCCCTTCTCAAATAAACCAAGAAGTACTCTTTCTGGGGGTAGCTAACCCTTCAGAAAGCACTTCTCGGTGGAAATAAATTCATACTCCCCTCTGTAAATTATTGCGCGACTAAAAACTCTCTCACACATACACAATAAATTGCCCAACAACCCCTGCGTATTTTTGTGATTATTCAGTAAATCACATTGCATCTCCTCCCTCCAATTACCCCCTTTTTTAATAAACCAAGAAGTACTCTTTCTGGGGGTAGCTACACCCTTCAGAAAGCACTTCTCGGTGGAAATAAATTCATACTCCCCTCTGTAAATTATTGCGCGACTAAAAACTCTCTCACACATACACAATAAATTGCCCAACAACCCCTGCGTATTTTTGTGATTATTCAGTAAATCACATTGCATCTCCTCCCTCCAATTACCCCCTTTTTTAATAAACCAAGAAGTACTCTTTCTGGGGGTAGCTACACCCTTCAGAAAGCACTTCTCGGTGGAAATAAATTCATACTCCCCTCTGTAAATTATTGCGCGACTAAAAACTCTCTCACACATACACAATAAATTGCCCAACAACCCCTGCGTATTTTTGTGATTATTCAGTAAATCACATTGCATCTCCTCCCTCCAATTACCCCCTTTTTTAATAAACCAAGAAGTACTCTTTCTGGGGGTAGCTACACCCTTCAGAAAGCACTTCTCGGTGGAAATAAATTCATACTCCCCTCTGTAAATTATTGCGCGACTAAAAACTCTCTCACACATACACAATAAATTGCCCAACAACCCCTGCGTATTTTTGTGATTATTCAGTAAATCACATTGCATCTCCTCCCTCCAATTACCCCCTTTTTTAATAAACCAAGAAGTACTCTTTCTGGGGGTAGCTACACCCTTCAGAAAGCACTTCTCGGTGGAAATAAATTCATACTCCCCTCTGTAAATTATTGCGCGACTAAAAACTCTCTCACACATACACAATAAATTGCCCAACAACCCCTGCGTATTTTTGTGATTATTCAGTAAATCACATTGCATCTCCTCCCTCCAATTACCCCCTTTTTTAATAAACCAAGAAGTACTCTTTCTGGGGGTAGCTACACCCTTCAGAAAGCACTTCTCGGTGGAAATAAATTCATACTCCCCTCTGTAAATTATTGCGCGACTAAAAACTCTCTCACACATACACAATAAATTGCCCAACAACCCCTGCGTATTTTGGTGATTATTCAGTAAATCACATTGCATCTTCTTCCTCCAATTACCCCCTTTTTTCATAAACCAAGAAGTACTCTTTCTGGGGGTAGCTACACCCTTCAGAAAGCACTTCTCGGTGGAAATAAATTCATACTCCCCTCTGTAAATTATTGCGCGACTAAAAACTCTCTCACACATACACAATAAATTGCCCAACAACCCCTGCGTATTTTTGTGCTTATTCAGTAAATCACATTGCATCTCCTCCCTCCAATTACCCCCTTTTTTAATAAACCAAGAAGTACTCTTTCTGGGGGTAGCTACACCCTTCAGAAAGCACTTCTCGGTGGAAATAAATTCATACTCCCCTCTGTAAATTATTGCGCGACTAAAAACTCTCTCACACATACACAATAAATTGCCCAACAACCCCTGCGTATTTTTGTGATTATTCAGTAAATCACATTGCATCTCCTCCCTCCAATTACCCCCTTTTTTAATAAACCAAGAAGTACTCTTTCTGGGGGTAGCTACACCCTTCAGAAAGCACTTCTCGGTGGAAATAAATTCATACTCCCCTCTGTAAATTATTGCGCGACTAAAAACTCTCTCACACATACACAATAAATTGCCCAACAACCCCTGCGTATTTTTGTGATTATTCAGTAAATCACATTGCATCTCCTCCCTCCAATTACCCCCTTTTTTAATAAACCAAGAAGTACTCTTTCTGGGGGTAGCTACACCCTTCAGAAAGCACTTCTCGGTGGAAATAAATTCATACTCCCCTCTGTAAATTATTGCGCGACTAAAAACTCTCTCACACATACACAATAAATTGCCCAACAACCCCTGCGTATTTTTGTGATTATTCAGTAAATCACATTGCATCTCCTCCCTCCAATTACCCCCTTTTTTAATAAACCAAGAAGTACTCTTTCTGGGGGTAGCTACACCCTTCAGAAAGCACTTCTCGGTGGAAATAAATTCATACTCCCCTCTGTAAATTATTGCGCGACTAAAAACTCTCTCACACATACACAATAAATTGCCCAACAACCCCTGCGTATTTTTGTGATTATTCAGTAAATCACATTGCATCTCCTCCCTCCAATTACCCCCTTTTTTAATAAACCAAGAAGTACTCTTTCTGGGGGTAGCTACACCCTTCAGAAAGCACTTCTCGGTGGAAATAAATTCATACTCCCCTCTGTAAATTATTGCGCGACTAAAAACTCTCTCACACATACACAATAAATTGCCCAACAACCCCTGCGTATTTTTGTGCTTATTCAGTAAATCACATTGCATCTCCTCCCTCCAATTACCCCCTTTTTTAATAAACCAAGAAGTACTCTTTCTGGGGGTAGCTACACCCTTCAGAAAGCACTTCTCGGTGGAAATAAATTCATACTCCCCTCTGTAAATTATTGCGCGACTAAAAACTCTCTCACACATACACAATAAATTGCCCAACAACCCCTGCGTATTTTTGTGATTATTCAGTAAATCACATTGCATCTCCTCCCTCCAATTACCCCCTTTTTTAATAAACCAAGAAGTACTCTTTCTGGGGGTAGCTACACCCTTCAGAAAGCACTTCTCGGTGGAAATAAATTCATACTCCCCTCTGTAAATTATTGCGCGACTAAAAACTCTCTCACACATACACAATAAATTGCCCAACAACCCCTGCGTATTTTTGTGATTATTCAGTAAATCACATTGCATCTCCTCCCTCCAATTACCCCCTTTTTTAATAAACCAAGAAGTACTCTTTCTGGGGGTAGCTACACCCTTCAGAAAGCACTTCTCGGTGGAAATAAATTCATACTCCCCTCTGTAAATTATTGCGCGACTAAAAACTCTCTCACACATACACAATAAATTGCCCAACAACCCCTGCGTATTTTTGTGATTATTCAGTAAATCACATTGCATCTCCTCCCTCCAATTACCCCCTTTTTTAATAAACCAAGAAGTACTCTTTCTGGGGGTAGCTACACCCTTCAGAAAGCACTTCTCGGTGGAAATAAATTCATACTCCCCTCTGTAAATTATTGCGCGACTAAAAACTCTCTCACACATACACAATAAATTGCCCAACAACCCCTGCGTATTTTTGTGATTATTCAGTAAATCACATTGCATCTCCTCCCTCCAATTACCCCCTTTTTTAATAAACCAAGAAGTACTCTTTCTGGGGGTAGCTACACCCTTCAGAAAGCACTTCTCGGTGGAAATAAATTCATACTCCCCTCTGTAAATTATTGCGCGACTAAAAACTCTCTCACACATACACAATAAATTGCCCAACAACCCCTGCGTATTTTTGTGCTTATTCAGTAAATCACATTGCATCTCCTCCCTCCAATTACCCCCTTTTTTAATAAACCAAGAAGTACTCTTTCTGGGGGTAGCTACACCCTTCAGAAAGCACTTCTCGGTGGAAATAAATTCATACTCCCCTCTGTAAATTATTGCGCGACTAAAAACTCTCTCACACATACACAATAAATTGCCCAACAACCCCTGCGTATTTTTGTGATTATTCAGTAAATCACATTGCATCTCCTCCCTCCAATTACCCCCTTTTTTAATAAACCAAGAAGTACTCTTTCTGGGGGTAGCTACACCCTTCAGAAAGCACTTCTCGGTGGAAATAAATTCATACTCCCCTCTGTAAATTATTGCGCGACTAAAAACTCTCTCACACATACACAATAAATTGCCCAACAACCCCTGCGTATTTTTGTGATTATTCAGTAAATCACATTGCATCTCCTCCCTCCAATTACCCCCTTTTTTAATAAACCAAGAAGTACTCTTTCTGGGGGTAGCTACACCCTTCAGAAAGCACTTCTCGGTGGAAATAAATTCATACTCCCCTCTGTAAATTATTGCGCGACTAAAAACTCTCTCACACATACACAATAAATTGCCCAACAACCCCTGCGTATTTTTGTGATTATTCAGTAAATCACATTGCATCTCCTCCCTCCAATTACCCCCTTTTTTAATAAACCAAGAAGTACTCTTTCTGGGGGTAGCTACACCCTTCAGAAAGCACTTCTCGGTGGAAATAAATTCATACTCCCCTCTGTAAATTATTGCGCGACTAAAAACTCTCTCACACATACACAATAAATTGCCCAACAACCCCTGCGTATTTTTGTGATTATTCAGTAAATCACATTGCATCTCCTCCCTCCAATTACCCCCTTTTTTAATAAACCAAGAAGTACTCTTTCTGGGGGTAGCTACACCCTTCAGAAAGCACTTCTCGGTGGAAATAAATTCATACTCCCCTCTGTAAATTATTGCGCGACTAAAAACTCTCTCACACATACACAATAAATTGCCCAACAACCCCTGCGTATTTTTGTGATTATTCAGTAAATCACATTGCATCTCCTCCCTCCAATTACCCCCTTTTTTAATAAACCAAGAAGTACTCTTTCTGGGGGTAGCTACACCCTTCAGAAAGCACTTCTCGGTGGAAATAAATTCATACTCCCCTCTGTAAATTATTGCGCGACTAAAAACTCTCTCACACATACACAATAAATTGCCCAACAACCCCTGCGTATTTTTGTGATTATTCAGTAAATCACATTGCATCTCCTCCCTCCAATTACCCCCTTTTTTAATAAACCAAGAAGTACTCTTTCTGGGGGTAGCTACACCCTTCAGAAAGCACTTCTCGGTGGAAATAAATTCATACTCCCCTCTGTAAATTATTGCGCGACTAAAAACTCTCTCACACATACACAATAAATTGCCCAACAACCCCTGCGTATTTTGGTGATTATTCAGTAAATCACATTGCATCTTCTTCCTCCAATTACCCCCTTTTTTCATAAACCAAGAAGTACTCTTTCTGGGGGTAGCTACACCCTTCAGAAAGCACTTCTCGGTGGAAATAAATTCATACTCCCCTCTGTAAATTATTGCGCGACTAAAAACTCTCTCACACATACACAATAAATTGCCCAACAACCCCTGCGTATTTTTGTGCTTATTCAGTAAATCACATTGCATCTCCTCCCTCCAATTACCCCCTTTTTTAATAAACCAAGAAGTACTCTTTCTGGGGGTAGCTACACCCTTCAGAAAGCACTTCTCGGTGGAAATAAATTCATACTCCCCTCTGTAAATTATTGCGCGACTAAAAACTCTCTCACACATACACAATAAATTGCCCAACAACCCCTGCGTATTTTTGTGATTATTCAGTAAATCACATTGCATCTCCTCCCTCCAATTACCCCCTTTTTTAATAAACCAAGAAGTACTCTTTCTGGGGGTAGCTACACCCTTCAGAAAGCACTTCTCGGTGGAAATAAATTCATACTCCCCTCTGTAAATTATTGCGCGACTAAAAACTCTCTCACACATACACAATAAATTGCCCAACAACCCCTGCGTATTTTTGTGATTATTCAGTAAATCACATTGCATCTCCTCCCTCCAATTACCCCCTTTTTTAATAAACCAAGAAGTACTCTTTCTGGGGGTAGCTACACCCTTCAGAAAGCACTTCTCGGTGGAAATAAATTCATACTCCCCTCTGTAAATTATTGCGCGACTAAAAACTCTCTCACACATACACAATAAATTGCCCAACAACCCCTGCGTATTTTTGTGATTATTCAGTAAATCACATTGCATCTCCTCCCTCCAATTACCCCCTTTTTTAATAAACCAAGAAGTACTCTTTCTGGGGGTAGCTACACCCTTCAGAAAGCACTTCTCGGTGGAAATAAATTCATACTCCCCTCTGTAAATTATTGCGCGACTAAAAACTCTCTCACACATACACAATAAATTGCCCAACAACCCCTGCGTATTTTTGTGATTATTCAGTAAATCACATTGCATCTCCTCCCTCCAATTACCCCCTTTTTTAATAAACCAAGAAGTACTCTTTCTGGGGGTAGCTACACCCTTCAGAAAGCACTTCTCGGTGGAAATAAATTCATACTCCCCTCTGTAAATTATTGCGCGACTAAAAACTCTCTCACACATACACAATAAATTGCCCAACAACCCCTGCGTATTTTTGTGCTTATTCAGTAAATCACATTGCATCTCCTCCCTCCAATTACCCCCTTTTTTAATAAACCAAGAAGTACTCTTTCTGGGGGTAGCTACACCCTTCAGAAAGCACTTCTCGGTGGAAATAAATTCATACTCCCCTCTGTAAATTATTGCGCGACTAAAAACTCTCTCACACATACACAATAAATTGCCCAACAACCCCTGCGTATTTTTGTGATTATTCAGTAAATCACATTGCATCTCCTCCCTCCAATTACCCCCTTTTTTAATAAACCAAGAAGTACTCTTTCTGGGGGTAGCTACACCCTTCAGAAAGCACTTCTCGGTGGAAATAAATTCATACTCCCCTCTGTAAATTATTGCGCGACTAAAAACTCTCTCACACATACACAATAAATTGCCCAACAACCCCTGCGTATTTTTGTGCTTATTCAGTAAATCACATTGCATCTCCTCCCTCCAATTACCCCCTTTTTTAATAAACCAAGAAGTACTCTTTCTGGGGGTAGCTACACCCTTCAGAAAGCACTTCTCGGTGGAAATAAATTCATACTCCCCTCTGTAAATTATTGCGCGACTAAAAACTCTCTCACACATACACAATAAATTGCCCAACAACCCCTGCGTATTTTTGTGATTATTCAGTAAATCACATTGCATCTCCTCCCTCCAATTACCCCCTTTTTTAATAAACCAAGAAGTACTCTTTTTGGGGGTAGCTACACCCTTCAGAAAGCACTTCTCGGTGGAAATAAATTCATACTCCCCTCTGTAAATTATTGCGCGACTAAAAACTCTCTCACACATACACAATAAATTGCCCAACAACCCCTGCGTATTTTTGTGATTATTCAGTAAATCACATTGCATCTCCTCCCTCCAATTACCCCCTTTTTTAATAAACCAAGAAGTACTCTTTCTGGGGGTAGCTACACCCTTCAGAAAGCACTTCTCGGTGGAAATAAATTCATACTCCCCTCTGTAAATTATTGCGCGACTAAAAACTCTCTCACACATACACAATAAATTGCCCAACAACCCCTGCGTATTTTGGTGATTATTCAGTAAATCACATTGCATCTTCTTCCTCCAATTACCCCCTTTTTTCATAAACCAAGAAGTACTCTTTCTGGGGGTAGCTACACCCTTCAGAAAGCACTTCTCGGTGGAAATAAATTCATACTCCCCTCTGTAAATTATTGCGCGACTAAAAACTCTCTCACACATACACAATAAATTGCCCAACAACCCCTGCGTATTTTTGTGCTTATTCAGTAAATCACATTGCATCTCCTCCCTCCAATTACCCCCTTTTTTAATAAACCAAGAAGTACTCTTTCTGGGGGTAGCTACACCCTTCAGAAAGCACTTCTCGGTGTAAATAAATTCATACTCCCCTCTGTAAATTATTGCGCGACTAAAAACTCCCGCACACATACACAATAAATTCCCCAACAACCCCTGCGTATTTTTGTGATTATTCAGTAAATCACATTGCATCTCCTCCCTCCAATTACCCCCGTTTCAATTGAACCGGGAAGAGTTTTTTCAAGGGGTAGCCACACCCTTCAGAAAGCACATCTTGGTGTAAATAAATTCATACTCCCCTCTGTAAATTATTGCGCGACTAAAAACTCCCTCACACATACACAATAAATTCCCCAACAACCCCTGCGTATTTTTGTGATTATTCAGTAAATCACATTGCATCTCCTCCCTCCAATTACCCCCTTTTTAATTGAACCAGGAAGTGTTTTTTCGAGAGGTAGCCACACCCTTCAGAAAGCACATCTCGGTGTAAATAAATTCATACTCCCTTCTGTAAATTATTGCGCGACTAAAAACTCCCTCACACATTCACAATAAATTCCCCAACAACCCCTGCGTATTTTTGTGATTATTCAGTAAATCACTTTGCATCTCCTCCCTCCAATTACCCCCTTTTTAATTGAACCGGGAAGTGTTTTTTCGAGGGGTAGCCACACCCTTCAGAAAGCACATCTCGGTGTAAATAAATTCATACTCCCCTCTGTAAATTATTGCGCGACTAAAAACTCCCTCACACATACACAATAAATTCCCCAACAACCCCTGCGTATTTTTGTGATTATTCAGTAAATCACATTGCATCTCCTCCCTCCAATTACCCCCTTTTTAATTGAACCGGGAAGTGTTTTTTTGAGGGGTAGCCACACCTTTCAGAAAGCACATCTCGGTGTAAATAAATTCATACTCCCTTCTGTAAATTATTGCGCGACTAAAAACTCCCTCACACATACACAATAAATTCCTTAACAACCCCTGCGTATTTTTGTGATTATTCAGTAAATCACATTGCATCTCCTCCCTCCAATTACCCCCTTTTCAATTGAACCGGGAAGTGTTTTTTCGAGGGGGAGCCACACCCTTCAGAAAGCACATCTCGGTGTAAATAAATTCATGCTCCCCTCTGTAAATTATTGCGCGACTAAAAACTCCCTCACACATACACAATAAATTCCCCAACAACCCCTGCGTATTTTTGTGATTATTCAGTAAATCACATTGCATCTCCTCCCTCCAATTACCCCCTTTTTAATTGAACCGGGAAGTGTTTTTTCGAGGGGTAGCTTCACCCTTCAGAAAGCACATATCGGTGGAAATAAATTCATACTCCCCTCTGTAAATTATTGCGCGACTAAAAACTCCCTCACACATACACAATAAATTCCCCAACAACCCCTGCGTATTTTTGTGATTATTCAGTAAATCACATTGCATCTCCTCCCTCCAATTACCCCCTTTTTAATTGAACCGGGAAGTGTTTTTTCGAGGGGGAGCCACACCCTTCAGAAAGCACATCTCGGTGTAAATAAATTCATGCTCCCCTCTGTAAATTATTGCGCGACTAAAAACTCCCTCACACATACACAATAAATTCCCCAACAACCCCTGCGTATTTTTGTGATTATTCAGTAAATCACATTGCATCTCCTCCCTCCAATTACCCCCTTTTTAATTGAACCGGGAAGTGTTTTTTCGAGGGGTAGCTTCACCCTTCAGAAAGCACATATCGGTGGAAATAAATTCATACTCCCCTCTGTAAATTATTGCGCGACTAAAAACTCCCTCACACATACACAATAAATTCCCCAACAACCCCTGCGTATTTTTGTGATTATTCAGTAAATCACATTGCATCTCCTCCCTCCAATTACCCCCTTTTTAATTGAACCGGGAAGTGTTTTTTTGAGGGGTAGCCACACCTTTCAGAAAGCACATCTCGGTGTAAATAAATTCATACTCCCTTCTGTAAATTATTGCGCGACTAAAAACTCCCTCACACATACACAATAAATTCCTTAACAACCCCTGCGTATTTTTGTGATTATTCAGTAAATCACATTGCATCTCCTCCCTCCAATTACCCCCTTTTCAATTGAACCGGGAAGTGTTTTTTCGAGGGGGAGCCACACCCTTCAGAAAGCACATCTCGGTGTAAATAAATTCATGCTCCCCTCTGTAAATTATTGCGCGACTAAAAACTCCCTCACACATACACAATAAATTCCCCAACAACCCCTGCGTATTTTTGTGATTATTCAGTAAATCACATTGCATCTCCTCCCTCCAATTACCCCCTTTTTAATTGAACCGGGAAGTGTTTTTTCGAGGGGGAGCCACACCCTTCAGAAAGCACATCTCGGTGTAAATAAATTCATACTCCCCTCTGTAAATTATTGTGCGATTAAAAACTCCCTCACACATACACAATAAATTCCTTAACAACCCCTGCGTATTTTTGTGATTATTCAGTAAATCACATTGCATCTCCTCCCTCCAATTACCCCCTTTTCAATTGAACCGGGAAGTGTTTTTTCGAGGGGTAGCTACACCCTTCAGAAAGCACATATCGGTGGAAATAAATTCATACTCCCCTCTGTAAATTATTGCGCGACTAAAAACTCCCTCACACATACACAATAAATTCCCCAACAACCCCTGCGTATTTTTGTGATTATTCAGTAAATCACATTGCATCTCCTCCCTCCAATTACCCCCTTTTCAATTGAACCGGGAAGTGTTTTTTCGAGGGGTAGCTACACCCTTCAGAAAGCACATATCGGTGGAAATAAATTCATACTCCCCTCTGTAAATTATTGCGCGACTAAAAACTCCCTCACACATACACAATAAATTCCCCAACAACCCCTGCGTATTTTTGTGATTATTCAGTAAATCACATTGCATTTCCTCCCTCCAATTACCCCCTTTTTTAATAAACCAAGAAGTACTCTTTCTGGGGGTAGCTACACCCTTCAGAGAGCACTTCTCGGTGGAAATAAATTCACACTCCCCTCTGTAAATTATTGCGCGACTAAAAACTCTCTCACACATACACAATAAATTGCCCAACAACCCCTGCGTATTTTTGTGCTTATTCAGTAAATCACATTGCATCTCCTCCCTCCAATTACCCCCTTTTTTAATAAACCAAGAAGTACTCTTTCTGGGGGTAGCTACACCCTTCAGAAAGCACTTCTCGGTGGAAATAAATTCATACTCCCCTCTGTGAATTATTGCGCGACTAAAAACTCCCTCACACATACACAATAAATTGCCCAACAACCCCTGCGTATTTTTGTGATTATTCAGTAAATCACATTGCATCTCCTCCCTCCAATTACCCCCTTCTCAAATAAACCAAGAAGTACTCTTTCTGGGGGTAGCTAACCCTTCAGAAAGCACTTCTCGGTGGAAATAAATTCATACTCCCCTCTGTAAATTATTGCGCGACTAAAAACTCTCTCACACATACACAATAAATTGCCCAACAACCCCTGCGTATTTTTGTGATTATTCAGTAAATCACATTGCATCTCCTCCCTCCAATTACCCCCTTTTTTAATAAACCAAGAAGTACTCTTTCTGGGGGTAGCTACACCCTTCAGAAAGCACTTCTCGGTGGAAATAAATTCATACTCCCCTCTGTAAATTATTGCGCGACTAAAAACTCTCTCACACATACACAATAAATTGCCCAACAACCCCTGCGTATTTTTGTGATTATTCAGTAAATCACATTGCATCTCCTCCCTCCAATTACCCCCTTTTTTAATAAACCAAGAAGTACTCTTTCTGGGGGTAGCTACACCCTTCAGAAAGCACTTCTCGGTGGAAATAAATTCATACTCCCCTCTGTAAATTATTGCGCGACTAAAAACTCTCTCACACATACACAATAAATTGCCCAACAACCCCTGCGTATTTTGGTGATTATTCAGTAAATCACATTGCATCTTCTTCCTCCAATTACCCCCTTTTTTCATAAACCAAGAAGTACTCTTTCTGGGGGTAGCTACACCCTTCAGAAAGCACTTCTCGGTGGAAATAAATTCATACTCCCCTCTGTAAATTATTGCGCGACTAAAAACTCTCTCACACATACACAATAAATTGCCCAACAACCCCTGCGTATTTTTGTGCTTATTCAGTAAATCACATTACATCTCCTCCCTCCAATTACCCCCTTTTTTAATAAACCAAGAAGTACTCTTTCTGGGGGTAGCTACACCCTTCAGAAAGCACTTCTCGGTGGAAATAAATTCATACTCCCCTCTGTAAATTATTGCGCGACTAAAAACTCTCTCACACATACACAATAAATTGCCCAACAACCCCTGCGTATTTTTGTGATTATTCAGTAAATCACATTGCATCTCCTCCCTCCAATTACCCCCTTTTTTAATAAACCAAGAAGTACTCTTTCTGGGGATAGCTACACCCTTCAGAAAGCACTTCTCGGTGGAAATAAATTCATACTCCCCTCTGTAAATTATTGCGCGACTAAAAACTCTCTCACACATACACAATAAATTGCCCAACAACCCCTGCGTATTTTTGTGATTATTCAGTAAATCACATTGCATCTCCTCCCTCCAATTACCCCCTTTTTTAATAAACCAAGAAGTACTCTTTCTGGGGGTAGCTACACCCTTCAGAAAGCACTTCTCGGTGGAAATAAATTCATACTCCCCTCTGTAAATTATTGCGCGACTAAAAACTCTCTCACACATACACAATAAATTGCCCAACAACCCCTGCGTATTTTGGTGATTATTCAGTAAATCACATTGCATCTTCTTCCTCCAATTACCCCCTTTTTTCATAAACCAAGAAGTACTCTTTCTGGGGGTAGCTACACCCTTCAGAAAGCACTTCTCGGTGGAAATAAATTCATACTCCCCTCTGTAAATTATTGCGCGACTAAAAACTCTCTCACACATACACAATAAATTGCCCAACAACCCCTGCGTATTTTTGTGCTTATTCAGTAAATCACATTGCATCTCCTCCCTCCAATTACCCCCTTTTTTAATAAACCAAGAAGTACTCTTTCTGGGGGTAGCTACACCCTTCAGAAAGCACTTCTCGGTGGAAATAAATTCATACTCCCCTCTGTAAATTATTGCGCGACTAAAAACTCTCTCACACATACACAATAAATTGCCCAACAACCCCTGCGTATTTTTGTGATTATTCAGTAAATCACATTGCATCTCCTCCCTCCAATTACCCCCTTTTTTAATAAACCAAGAAGTACTCTTTCTGGGGGTAGCTACACCCTTCAGAAAGCACTTCTCGGTGGAAATAAATTCATACTCCCCTCTGTAAATTATTGCGCGACTAAAAACTCTCTCACACATACACAATAAATTGCCCAACAACCCCTGCGTATTTTTGTGATTATTCAGTAAATCACATTGCATCTCCTCCCTCCAATTACCCCCTTTTTTAATAAACCAAGAAGTACTCTTTCTGGGGGTAGCTACACCCTTCAGAAAGCACTTCTCGGTGGAAATAAATTCATACTCCCCTCTGTAAATTATTGCGCGACTAAAAACTCTCTCACACATACACAATAAATTGCCCAACAACCCCTGCGTATTTTTGTGATTATTCAGTAAATCACATTGCATCTCCTCCCTCCAATTACCCCCTTTTTTAATAAACCAAGAAGTACTCTTTCTGGGGGTAGCTACACCCTTCAGAAAGCACTTCTCGGTGGAAATAAATTCATACTCCCCTCTGTAAATTATTGCGCGACTAAAAACTCTCTCACACATACACAATAAATTGCCCAACAACCCCTGCGTATTTTTGTGATTATTCAGTAAATCACATTGCATCTCCTCCCTCCAATTACCCCCTTTTTTAATAAACCAAGAAGTACTCTTTCTGGGGGTAGCTACACCCTTCAGAAAGCACTTCTCGGTGGAAATAAATTCATACTCCCCTCTGTAAATTATTGCGCGACTAAAAACTCTCTCACACATACACAATAAATTGCCCAACAACCCCTGCGTATTTTTGTGATTATTCAGTAAATCACATTGCATCTCCTCCCTCCAATTACCCCCTTTTTTAATAAACCAAGAAGTACTCTTTCTGGGGGTAGCTACACCCTTCAGAAAGCACTTCTCGGTGGAAATAAATTCATACTCCCCTCTGTAAATTATTGCGCGACTAAAAACTCTCTCACACATACACAATAAATTGCCCAACAACCCCTGCGTATTTTTGTGATTATTCAGTAAATCACATTGCATCTCCTCCCTCCAATTACCCCCTTTTTTAATAAACCAAGAAGTACTCTTTCTGGGGGTAGCTACACCCTTCAGAAAGCACTTCTCGGTGGAAATAAATTCATACTCCCCTCTGTAAATTATTGCGCGACTAAAAACTCTCTCACACATACACAATAAATTGCCCAACAACCCCTGCGTATTTTGGTGATTATTCAGTAAATCACATTGCATCTTCTTCCTCCAATTACCCCCTTTTTTCATAAACCAAGAAGTACTCTTTCTGGGGGTAGCTACACCCTTCAGAAAGCACTTCTCGGTGGAAATAAATTCATACTCCCCTCTGTAAATTATTGCGCGACTAAAAACTCTCTCACACATACACAATAAATTGCCCAACAACCCCTGCGTATTTTGGTGATTATTCAGTAAATCACATTGCATCTTCTTCCTCCAATTACCCCCTTTTTTCATAAACCAAGAAGTACTCTTTCTGGGGGTAGCTACACCCTTCAGAAAGCACTTCTCGGTGGAAATAAATTCATACTCCCCTCTGTAAATTATTGCGCGACTAAAAACTCTCTCACACATACACAATAAATTGCCCAACAACCCCTGCGTATTTTTGTGATTATTCAGTAAATCACATTGCATCTCCTCCCTCCAATTACCCCCTTTTTTAATAAACCAAGAAGTACTCTTTCTGGGGGTAGCTACACCCTTCAGAAAGCACTTCTCGGTGGAAATAAATTCATACTCCCCTCTGTAAATTATTGCGCGACTAAAAACTCTCTCACACATACACAATAAATTGCCCAACAACCCCTGCGTATTTTTGTGATTATTCAGTAAATCACATTGCATCTCCTCCCTCCAATTACCCCCTTTTTTAATAAACCAAGAAGTACTCTTTCTGGGGGTAGCTACACCCTTCAGAAAGCACTTCTCGGTGGAAATAAATTCATACTCCCCTCTGTAAATTATTGCGCGACTAAAAACTCTCTCACACATACACAATAAATTGCCCAACAACCCCTGCGTATTTTTGTGATTATTCAGTAAATCACATTGCATCTCCTCCCTCCAATTACCCCCTTTTTTAATAAACCAAGAAGTACTCTTTCTGGGGGTAGCTACACCCTTCAGAAAGCACTTCTCGGTGGAAATAAATTCATACTCCCCTCTGTAAATTATTGCGCGACTAAAAACTCTCTCACACATACACAATAAATTGCCCAACAACCCCTGCGTATTTTGGTGATTATTCAGTAAATCACATTGCATCTTCTTCCTCCAATTACCCCCTTTTTTCATAAACCAAGAAGTACTCTTTCTGGGGGTAGCTACACCCTTCAGAAAGCACTTCTCGGTGGAAATAAATTCATACTCCCCTCTGTAAATTATTGCGCGACTAAAAACTCTCTCACACATACACAATAAATTGCCCAACAACCCCTGCGTATTTTTGTGCTTATTCAGTAAATCACATTGCATCTCCTCCCTCCAATTACCCCCTTTTTTAATAAACCAAGAAGTACTCTTTCTGGGGGTAGCTACACCCTTCAGAAAGCACTTCTCGGTGGAAATAAATTCATACTCCCCTCTGTAAATTATTGCGCGACTAAAAACTCTCTCACACATACACAATAAATTGCCCAACAACCCCTGCGTATTTTTGTGATTATTCAGTAAATCACATTGCATCTCCTCCCTCCAATTACCCCCTTTTTTAATAAACCAAGAAGTACTCTTTCTGGGGGTAGCTACACCCTTCAGAAAGCACTTCTCGGTGGAAATAAATTCATACTCCCCTCTGTAAATTATTGCGCGACTAAAAACTCTCTCACACATACACAATAAATTGCCCAACAACCCCTGCGTATTTTGGTGATTATTCAGTAAATCACATTGCATCTCCTCCCTCCAATTACCCCCTTTTTTAATAAACCAAGAAGTACTCTTTCTGGGGGTAGCTACACCCTTCAGAAAGCACTTCTCGGTGGAAATAAATTCATACTCCCCTCTGTAAATTATTGCGCGACTAAAAACTCTCTCACACATACACAATAAATTGCCCAACAACCCCTGCGTATTTTTGTGATTATTCAGTAAATCACATTGCATCTCCTCCCTCCAATTACCCCCTTTTTTAATAAACCAAGAAGTACTCTTTCTGGGGGTAGCTACACCCTTCAGAAAGCACTTCTCGGTGGAAATAAATTCATACTCCCCTCTGTAAATTATTGCGCGACTAAAAACTCTCTCACACATACACAATAAATTGCCCAACAACCCCTGCGTATTTTTGTGATTATTCAGTAAATCACATTGCATCTTCTTCCTCCAATTACCCCCTTTTTTAATAAACCAAGAAGTACTCTTTCTGGGGGTAGCTACACCCTTCAGAAAGCACTTCTCGGTGGAAATAAATTCATACTCCCCTCTGTAAATTATTGCGCGACTAAAAACTCTCTCACACATACACAATAAATTGCCCAACAACCCCTGCGTATTTTTGTGATTATTCAGTAAATCACATTGCATCTCCTCCCTCCAATTACCCCCTTTTTTAATAAACCAAGAAGTACTCTTTCTGGGGGTAGCTACACCCTTCAGAAAGCACTTCTCGGTGGAAATAAATTCATACTCCCCTCTGTAAATTATTGCGCGACTAAAAACTCTCTCACACATACACAATAAATTGCCCAACAACCCCTGCGTATTTTTGTGATTATTCAGTAAATCACATTGCATCTCCTCCCTCCAATTACCCCCTTTTTTAATAAACCAAGAAGTACTCTTTCTGGGGGTAGCTACACCCTTCAGAAAGCACTTCTCGGTGGAAATAAATTCATACTCCCCTCTGTAAATTATTGCGCGACTAAAAACTCTCTCACACATACACAATAAATTGCCCAACAACCCCTGCGTATTTTGGTGATTATTCAGTAAATCACATTGCATCTTCTTCCTCCAATTACCCCCTTTTTTAATAAACCAAGAAGTACTCTTTCTGGGGGTAGCTACACCCTTCAGAAAGCACTTCTCGGTGGAAATAAATTCATACTCCCCTCTGTAAATTATTGCGCGACTAAAAACTCTCTCACACATACACAATAAATTGCCCAACAACCCCTGCGTATTTTTGTGATTATTCAGTAAATCACATTGCATCTCCTCCCTCCAATTACCCCCTTTTTTAATAAACCAAGAAGTACTCTTTCTGGGGGTAGCTACACCCTTCAGAAAGCACTTCTCGGTGGAAATAAATTCATACTCCCCTCTGTAAATTATTGCGCGACTAAAAACTCTCTCACACATACACAATAAATTGCCCAACAACCCCTGCGTATTTTTGTGATTATTCAGTAAATCACATTGCATCTCCTCCCTCCAATTACCCCCTTTTTTAATAAACCAAGAAGTACTCTTTCTGGGGGTAGCTACACCCTTCAGAAAGCACTTCTCGGTGGAAATAAATTCATACTCCCCTCTGTAAATTATTGCGCGACTAAAAACTCTCTCACACATACACAATAAATTGCCCAACAACCCCTGCGTATTTTTGTGATTATTCAGTAAATCACATTGCATCTCCTCCCTCCAATTACCCCCTTTTTCAATAAACCAAGAAGTACTCTTTCTGGGGGTAGCTACACCCTTCAGAAAGCACTTCTCGGTGGAAATAAATTCATACTCCCCTCTGTAAATTATTGCGCGACTAAAAACTCTCTCACACATACACAATAAATTGCCCAACAACCCCTGCGTATTTTTGTGATTATTCAGTAAATCACATTGCATCTCCTCCCTCCAATTACCCCCTTTTTTAATAAACCAAGAAGTACTCTTTCTGGGGGTAGCTACACCCTTCAGAAAGCACTTCTCGGTGGAAATAAATTCATACTCCCCTCTGTAAATTATTGCGCGACTAAAAACTCTCTCACACATACACAATAAATTGCCCAACAACCCCTGCGTATTTTTGTGATTATTCAGTAAATCACATTGCATCTCCTCCCTCCAATTACCCCCTTTTTTAATAAACCAAGAAGTACTCTTTCTGGGGGTAGCTACACCCTTCAGAAAGCACTTCCCGGTGGAAATAAATTCATACTCCCCTCTGTAAATTATTGCGCGACTAAAAACTCTCTCACACATACACAATAAATTGCCCAACAACCCCTGCGTATTTTTGTGATTATTCAGTAAATCACATTGCATCTCCTCCCTCCAATTACCCCCTTTTTTAATAAACCAAGAAGTACTCTTTCTGGGGGTAGCTACACCCTTCAGAAAGCACTTCTCGGTGGAAATAAATTCATACTCCCCTCTGTAAATTATTGCGCGACTAAAAACTCTCTCACACATACACAATAAATTGCCCAACAACCCCTGCGTATTTTTGTGCTTATTCAGTAAATCACATTGCATCTCCTCCCTCCAATTACCCCCTTTTTTAATAAACCAAGAAGTACTCTTTCTGGGGGTAGCTACACCCTTCAGAAAGCACTTCTCGGTGGAAATAAATTCATACTCCCCTCTGTAAATTATTGCGCGACTAAAAACTCTCTCACACATACACAATAAATTGCCCAACAACCCCTGCGTATTTTTGTGATTATTCAGTAAATCACATTGCATCTCCTCCCTCCAATTACCCCCTTTTTTAATAAACCAAGAAGTACTCTTTCTGGGGGTAGCTACACCCTTCAGAAAGCACTTCTCGGTGGAAATAAATTCATACTCCCCTCTGTAAATTATTGCGCGACTAAAAACTCTCTCACACATACACAATAAATTGCCCAACAACCCCTGCGTATTTTTGTGATTATTCAGTAAATCACATTGCATCTCCTCCCTCCAATTACCCCCTTTTTTAATAAACCAAGAAGTACTCTTTCTGGGGGTAGCTACACCCTTCAGAAAGCACTTCTCGGTGGAAATAAATTCATACTCCCCTCTGTAAATTATTGCGCGACTAAAAACTCTCTCACACATACACAATAAATTGCCCAACAACCCCTGCGTATTTTTGTATTTTTGTGATTATTCAGTAAATCACATTGCATCTCCTCCCTCCAATTGCCCCCTTTTTTAATAAACCAAGAAGTACTCTTTCTGGGGGTAGCTACACCCTTCAGAAAGCACTTCTCGGTGGAAATAAATTCATACTCCCCTCTGTAAATTATTGCGCGACTAAAAACTCTCTCACACATACACAATAAATTGCCCAACAACCCCTGCGTATTTTTGTGATTATTCAGTAAATCACATTGCATCTCCTCCCTCCAATTACCCCCTTTTTTAATAAACCAAGAAGTACTCTTTCTGGGGGTAGCTACACCCTTCAGAAAGCACTTCTCGGTGGAAATAAATTCATACTCCCCTCTGTAAATTATTGCGCGACTAAAAACTCTCTCACACATACACAATAAATTGCCCAACAACCCCTGCGTATTTTTGTGATTATTCAGTAAATCACATTGCATCTCCTCCCTCCAATTACCCCCTTTTTTAATAAACCAAGAAGTACTCTTTCTGGGGGTAGCTACACCCTTCAGAAAGCACTTCTCGGTGGAAATAAATTCATACTCCCCTCTGTAAATTATTGCGCGACTAAAAACTCTCTCACACATACACAATAAATTGCCCAACAACCCCTGCGTATTTTTGTGATTATTCAGTAAATCACATTGCATCTCCTCCCTCCAATTACCCCCTTTTTTAATAAACCAAGAAGTACTCTTTCTGGGGGTAGCTACACCCTTCAGAAAGCACTTCTCGGTGGAAATAAATTCATACTCCCCTCTGTAAATTATTGCGCGACTAAAAACTCTCTCACACATACACAATAAATTGCCCAACAACCCCTGCGTATTTTTGTGCTTATTCAGTAAATCACATTGCATCTCCTCCCTCCAATTACCCCCTTTTTTAATAAACCAAGAAGTACTCTTTCTGGGGGTAGCTACACCCTTCAGAAAGCACTTCTCGGTGGAAATAAATTCATACTCCCCTCTGTAAATTATTGCGCGACTAAAAACTCTCTCACACATACACAATAAATTGCCCAACAACCCCTGCGTATTTTTGTGATTATTCAGTAAATCACATTGCATCTCCTCCTTCCAATTACCCCCTTTTTTAATAAACCAAGAAGTACTCTTTCTGGGGGTAGCTACACCCTTCAGAAAGCACTTCTCGGTGGAAATAAATTCATACTCCCCTCTGTAAATTATTGCGCGACTAAAAACTCTCTCACACATACACAATAAATTGCCCAACAACCCCTGCGTATTTTTGACTTTTGTGATTATTCAGTAAATCACATTGCATCTCCTCCCTCCAATTACCCCCTTTTTTAATAAACCAAGAAGTACTCTTTCTGGGGGTAGCTACACCCTTCAGAAAGCACTTCTCGGTGGAAATAAATTCATACTCCCCTCTGTAAATTATTGCGCGACTAAAAACTCTCTCACACATACACAATAAATTGCCCAACAACCCCTGCGTATTTTTGTGATTATTCAGTAAATCACATTGCATCTCCTCCCTCCAATTACCCCCTTTTTTAATAAACCAAGAAGTACTCTTTCTGGGGGTAGCTACACCCTTCAGAAAGCACTTCTCGGTGGAAATAAATTCATACTCCCCTCTGTAAATTATTGCGCGACTAAAAACTCTCTCACACATACACAATAAATTGCCCAACAACCCCTGCGTATTTTTGTGATTATTCAGTAAATCACATTGCATCTCCTCCCTCCAATTACCCCCTTTTTTAATAAACCAAGAAGTACTCTTTCTGGGGGTAGCTACACCCTTCAGAAAGCACTTCTCGGTGGAAATAAATTCATACTCCCCTCTGTAAATTATTGCGCGACTAAAAACTCTCTCACACATACACAATAAATTGCCCAACAACCCCTGCGTATTTTTGTGATTATTCAGTAAATCACATTGCATCTCCTCCCTCCAATTACCCCCTTTTTTAATAAACCAAGAAGTACTCTTTTTGGGGGTAGCTACACCCTTCAGAAAGCACTTCTCGGTGGAAATAAATTCATACTCCCCTCTGTAAATTATTGCGCGACTAAAAACTCTCTCACACATACACAATAAATTGCCCAACAACCCCTGCGTATTTTTGTGATTATTCAGTAAATCACATTGCATCTCCTCCCTCCAATTACCCCCTTTTTTAATAAACCAAGAAGTACTCTTTCTGGGGGTAGCTACACCCTTCAGAAAGCACTTCTCGGTGGAAATAAATTCATACTCCCCTCTGTAAATTATTGCGCGACTAAAAACTCTCTCACACATACACAATAAATTGCCCAACAACCCCTGCGTATTTTGGTGATTATTCAGTAAATCACATTGCATCTTCTTCCTCCAATTACCCCCTTTTTTCATAAACCAAGAAGTACTCTTTCTGGGGGTAGCTACACCCTTCAGAAAGCACTTCTCGGTGGAAATAAATTCATACTCCCCTCTGTAAATTATTGCGCGACTAAAAACTCTCTCACACATACACAATAAATTGCCCAACAACCCCTGCGTATTTTTGTGCTTATTCAGTAAATCACATTGCATCTCCTCCCTCCAATTACCCCCTTTTTTAATAAACCAAGAAGTACTCTTTCTGGGGGTAGCTACACCCTTCAGAAAGCACTTCTCGGTGGAAATAAATTCATACTCCCCTCTGTAAATTATTGCGCGACTAAAAACTCTCTCACACATACACAATAAATTGCCCAACAACCCCTGCGTATTTTTGTGATTATTCAGTAAATCACATTGCATCTCCTCCCTCCAATTACCCCCTTTTTTAATAAACCAAGAAGTACTCTTTCTGGGGGTAGCTACACCCTTCAGAAAGCACTTCTCGGTGGAAATAAATTCATACTCCCCTCTGTAAATTATTGCGCGACTAAAAACTCTCTCACACATACACAATAAATTGCCCAACAACCCCTGCGTATTTTTGTGATTATTCAGTAAATCACATTGCATCTCCTCCCTCCAATTACCCCCTTTTTTAATAAACCAAGAAGTACTCTTTCTGGGGGTAGCTACACCCTTCAGAAAGCACTTCTCGGTGGAAATAAATTCATACTCCCCTCTGTAAATTATTGCGCGACTAAAAACTCTCTCACACATACACAATAAATTGCCCAACAACCCCTGCGTATTTTGGTGATTATTCAGTAAATCACATTGCATCTTCTTCCTCCAATTACCCCCTTTTTTCATAAACCAAGAAGTACTCTTTCTGGGGGTAGCTACACCCTTCAGAAAGCACTTCTCGGTGAAAATAAATTCATACTCCCCTCTGTAAATTATTGCGCGACTAAAAACTCTCTCACACATACACAATAAATTGCCCAACAACCCCTGCGTATTTTTGTGCTTATTCAGTAAATCACATTGCATCTCCTCCCTCCAATTACCCCCTTTTTTAATAAACCAAGAAGTACTCTTTCTGGGGCTAGCTACACCCTTCAGAAAGCACTTCTCGGTGGAAATAAATTCATACTCCCCTCTGTAAATTATTGCGCGACTAAAAACTCTCTCACACATACACAATAAATTGCCCAACAACCCCTGCGTATTTTTGTGATTATTCAGTAAATCACATTGCATCTCCTCCCTCCAATTACCCCCTTTTTTAATAAACCAAGAAGTACTCTTTCTGGGGGTAGCTACACCCTTCAGAAAGCACTTCTCGGTGGAAATAAATTCATACTCCCCTCTGTAAATTATTGCGCGACTAAAAACTCTCTCACACATACACAATATATTGCCCAACAACCCCTGCGTATTTTTGACTTTTGTGATTATTCAGTAAATCACATTGCATCTCCTCCCTCCAATTACCCCCTTTTTTAATAAACCAAGAAGTACTCTTTCTGGGGGTAGCTACACCCTTCAGAAAGCACTTCTCGGTGGAAATAAATTCATACTCCCCTCTGTAAATTATTGCGCGACTAAAAACTCTCTCACACATACACAATAAATTGCCCAACAACCCCTGCGTATTTTTGTGATTATTCAGTAAATCACATTGCATCTCCTCCCTCCAATTACCCCCTTTTTTAATAAACCAAGAAGTACTCTTTCTGGGGGTAGCTACACCCTTCAGAAAGCACTTCTCGGTGGAAATAAATTCATACTCCCCTCTGTAAATTATTGCGCGACTAAAAACTCTCTCACACATACACAATAAATTGCCCAACAACCCCTGCGTATTTTGGTGATTATTCAGTAAATCACATTGCATCTCCTCCCTCCAATTACCCCCTTTTTTAATAAACCAAGAAGTACTCTTTCTGGGGGTAGCTACACCCTTCAGAAAGCACTTCTCGGTGGAAATAAATTCATACTCCCCTCTGTAAATTATTGCGCGACTAAAAACTCTCTCACACATACACAATAAATTGCCCAACAACCCCTGCGTATTTTTGTGATTATTCAGTAAATCACATTGCATCTCCTCCCTCCAATTACCCCCTTTTTTAATAAACCAAGAAGTACTCTTTCTGGGGGTAGCTACACCCTTCAGAAAGCACTTCTCGGTGGAAATAAATTCATACTCCCCTCTGTAAATTATTGCGCGACTAAAAACTCTCTCACACATACACAATAAATTGCCCAACAACCCCTGCGTATTTTTGTGATTATTCAGTAAATCACATTGCATCTTCTTCCTCCAATTACCCCCTTTTTTCATAAACCAAGAAGTACTCTTTCTGGGGGTAGCTACACCCTTCAGAAAGCACTTCTCGGTGGAAATAAATTCATACTCCCCTCTGTAAATTATTGCGCGACTAAAAACTCTCTCACACATACACAATAAATTGCCCAACAACCCCTGCGTATTTTTGTGATTATTCAGTAAATCACATTGCATCTCCTCCCTCCAATTACCCCCTTTTTTAATAAACCAAGAAGTACTCTTTTTGGGGGTAGCTACACCCTTCAGAAAGCACTTCTCGGTGGAAATAAATTCATACTCCCCTCTGTAAATTATTGCGCGACTAAAAACTCTCTCACACATACACAATAAATTGCCCAACAACCCCTGCGTATTTTTGTGATTATTCAGTAAATCACATTGCATCTTCTTCCTCCAATTACCCCCTTTTTTCATAAACCAAGAAGTACTCTTTCTGGGGGTAGCTACACCCTTCAGAAAGCACTTCTCGGTGGAAATAAATTCATACTCCCCTCTGTAAATTATTGCGCGACTAAAAACTCTCTCACACATACACAATAAATTGCCCAACAACCCCTGCGTATTTTTGTGATTATTCAGTAAATCACATTGCATCTTCTTCCTCCAATTACCCCCTTTTTTCATAAACCAAGAAGTACTCTTTCTGGGGGTAGCTACACCCTTCAGAAAGCACTTCTCGGTGGAAATAAATTCATACTCCCCTCTGTAAATTATTGCGCGACTAAAAACTCTCTCACACATACACAATAAATTGCCCAACAACCCCTGCGTATTTTTGTGATTATTCAGTAAATCACATTGCATCTTCTTCCTCCAATTACCCCCTTTTTTCATAAACCAAGAAGTACTCTTTCTGGGGGTAGCTACACCCTTCAGAAAGCACTTCTCGGTGGAAATAAATTCATACTCCCCTCTGTAAATTATTGCGCGACTAAAAACTCTCTCACACATACACAATAAATTGCCCAACAACCCCTGCGTATTTTTGTGATTATTCAGTAAATCACATTGCATCTCCTCCCTCCAATTACCCCCTTTTTTAATAAACCAAGAAGTACTCTTTTTGGGGGTAGCTACACCCTTCAGAAAGCACTTCTCGGTGGAAATAAATTCATACTCCCCTCTGTAAATTATTGCGCGACTAAAAACTCTCTCACACATACACAATAAATTGCCCAACAACCCCTGCGTATTTTTGTGATTATTCAGTAAATCACATTGCATCTTCTTCCTCCAATTACCCCCTTTTTTCATAAACCAAGAAGTACTCTTTCTGGGGGTAGCTACACCCTTCAGAAAGCACTTCTCGGTGGAAATAAATTCATACTCCCCTCTGTAAATTATTGCGCGACTAAAAACTCTCTCACACATACACAATAAATTGCCCAACAACCCCTGCGTATTTTTGTGATTATTCAGTAAATCACATTGCATCTTCTTCCTCCAATTACCCCCTTTTTTCATAAACCAAGAAGTACTCTTTCTGGGGGTAGCTACACCCTTCAGAAAGCACTTCTCGGTGGAAATAAATTCATACTCCCCTCTGTAAATTATTGCGCGACTAAAAACTCTCTCACACATACACAATAAATTGCCCAACAACCCCTGCGTATTTTTGTGATTATTCAGTAAATCACATTGCATCTCCTCCCTCCAATTACCCCCTTTTTTAATAAACCAAGAAGTACTCTTTTTGGGGGTAGCTACACCCTTCAGAAAGCACTTCTCGGTGGAAATAAATTCATACTCCCCTCTGTAAATTATTGCGCGACTAAAAACTCTCTCACACATACACAATAAATTGCCCAACAACCCCTGCGTATTTTTGTGATTATTCAGTAAATCACATTGCATCTTCTTCCTCCAATTACCCCCTTTTTTCATAAACCAAGAAGTACTCTTTCTGGGGGTAGCTACACCCTTCAGAAAGCACTTCTCGGTGGAAATAAATTCATACTCCCCTCTGTAAATTATTGCGCGACTAAAAACTCTCTCACACATACACAATAAATTGCCCAACAACCCCTGCGTATTTTTGTGATTATTCAGTAAATCACATTGCATCTTCTTCCTCCAATTACCCCCTTTTTTCATAAACCAAGAAGTACTCTTTCTGGGGGTAGCTACACCCTTCAGAAAGCACTTCTCGGTGGAAATAAATTCATACTCCCCTCTGTAAATTATTGCGCGACTAAAAACTCTCTCACACATACACAATAAATTGCCCAACAACCCCTGCGTATTTTTGTGATTATTCAGTAAATCACATTGCATCTTCTTCCTCCAATTACCCCCTTTTTTCATAAACCAAGAAGTACTCTTTCTGGGGGTAGCTACACCCTTCAGAAAGCACTTCTCGGTGGAAATAAATTCATACTCCCCTCTGTAAATTATTGCGCGACTAAAAACTCTCTCACACATACACAATAAATTGCCCAACAACCCCTGCGTATTTTTGTGATTATTCAGTAAATCACATTGCATCTTCTTCCTCCAATTACCCCCTTTTTTCATAAACCAAGAAGTACTCTTTCTGGGGGTAGCTACACCCTTCAGAAAGCACTTCTCGGTGGAAATAAATTCATACTCCCCTCTGTAAATTATTGCGCGACTAAAAACTCTCTCACACATACACAATAAATTGCCCAACAACCCCTGCGTATTTTTGTGATTATTCAGTAAATCACATTGCATCTCCTCCCTCCAATTACCCCCTTTTTTAATAAACCAAGAAGTACTCTTTTTGGGGGTAGCTACACCCTTCAGAAAGCACTTCTCGGTGGAAATAAATTCATACTCCCCTCTGTAAATTATTGCGCGACTAAAAACTCTCTCACACATACACAATAAATTGCCCAACAACCCCTGCGTATTTTTGTGATTATTCAGTAAATCACATTGCATCTTCTTCCTCCAATTACCCCCTTTTTTCATAAACCAAGAAGTACTCTTTCTGGGGGTAGCTACACCCTTCAGAAAGCACTTCTCGGTGGAAATAAATTCATACTCCCCTCTGTAAATTATTGCGCGACTAAAAACTCTCTCACACATACACAATAAATTGCCCAACAACCCCTGCGTATTTTTGTGATTATTCAGTAAATCACATTGCATCTTCTTCCTCCAATTACCCCCTTTTTTCATAAACCAAGAAGTACTCTTTCTGGGGGTAGCTACACCCTTCAGAAAGCACTTCTCGGTGGAAATAAATTCATACTCCCCTCTGTAAATTATTGCGCGACTAAAAACTCTCTCACACATACACAATAAATTGCCCAACAACCCCTGCGTATTTTTGTGATTATTCAGTAAATCACATTGCATCTCCTCCCTCCAATTACCCCCTTTTTTAATAAACCAAGAAGTACTCTTTTTGGGGGTAGCTACACCCTTCAGAAAGCACTTCTCGGTGGAAATAAATTCATACTCCCCTCTGTAAATTATTGCGCGACTAAAAACTCTCTCACACATACACAATAAATTGCCCAACAACCCCTGCGTATTTTTGTGATTATTCAGTAAATCACATTGCATCTTCTTCCTCCAATTACCCCCTTTTTTCATAAACCAAGAAGTACTCTTTCTGGGGGTAGCTACACCCTTCAGAAAGCACTTCTCGGTGGAAATAAATTCATACTCCCCTCTGTAAATTATTGCGCGACTAAAAACTCTCTCACACATACACAATAAATTGCCCAACAACCCCTGCGTATTTTTGTGATTATTCAGTAAATCACATTGCATCTTCTTCCTCCAATTACCCCCTTTTTTCATAAACCAAGAAGTACTCTTTCTGGGGGTAGCTACACCCTTCAGAAAGCACTTCTCGGTGGAAATAAATTCATACTCCCCTCTGTAAATTATTGCGCGACTAAAAACTCTCTCACACATACACAATAAATTGCCCAACAACCCCTGCGTATTTTTGTGATTATTCAGTAAATCACATTGCATCTCCTCCCTCCAATTACCCCCTTTTTTAATAAACCAAGAAGTACTCTTTTTGGGGGTAGCTACACCCTTCAGAAAGCACTTCTCGGTGGAAATAAATTCATACTCCCCTCTGTAAATTATTGCGCGACTAAAAACTCTCTCACACATACACAATAAATTGCCCAACAACCCCTGCGTATTTTTGTGATTATTCAGTAAATCACATTGCATCTTCTTCCTCCAATTACCCCCTTTTTTCATAAACCAAGAAGTACTCTTTCTGGGGGTAGCTACACCCTTCAGAAAGCACTTCTCGGTGGAAATAAATTCATACTCCCCTCTGTAAATTATTGCGCGACTAAAAACTCTCTCACACATACACAATAAATTGCCCAACAACCCCTGCGTATTTTTGTGATTATTCAGTAAATCACATTGCATCTTCTTCCTCCAATTACCCCCTTTTTTCATAAACCAAGAAGTACTCTTTCTGGGGGTAGCTACACCCTTCAGAAAGCACTTCTCGGTGGAAATAAATTCATACTCCCCTCTGTAAATTATTGCGCGACTAAAAACTCTCTCACACATACACAATAAATTGCCCAACAACCCCTGCGTATTTTTGTGATTATTCAGTAAATCACATTGCATCTTCTTCCTCCAATTACCCCCTTTTTTCATAAACCAAGAAGTACTCTTTCTGGGGGTAGCTACACCCTTCAGAAAGCACTTCTCGGTGGAAATAAATTCATACTCCCCTCTGTAAATTATTGCGCGACTAAAAACTCTCTCACACATACACAATAAATTGCCCAACAACCCCTGCGTATTTTTGTGATTATTCAGTAAATCACATTGCATCTCCTCCCTCCAATTACCCCCTTTTTTAATAAACCAAGAAGTACTCTTTTTGGGGGTAGCTACACCCTTCAGAAAGCACTTCTCGGTGGAAATAAATTCATACTCCCCTCTGTAAATTATTGCGCGACTAAAAACTCTCTCACACATACACAATAAATTGCCCAACAACCCCTGCGTATTTTTGTGATTATTCAGTAAATCACATTGCATCTTCTTCCTCCAATTACCCCCTTTTTTCATAAACCAAGAAGTACTCTTTCTGGGGGTAGCTACACCCTTCAGAAAGCACTTCTCGGTGGAAATAAATTCATACTCCCCTCTGTAAATTATTGCGCGACTAAAAACTCTCTCACACATACACAATAAATTGCCCAACAACCCCTGCGTATTTTTGTGATTATTCAGTAAATCACATTGCATCTTCTTCCTCCAATTACCCCCTTTTTTCATAAACCAAGAAGTACTCTTTCTGGGGGTAGCTACACCCTTCAGAAAGCACTTCTCGGTGGAAATAAATTCATACTCCCCTCTGTAAATTATTGCGCGACTAAAAACTCTCTCACACATACACAATAAATTGCCCAACAACCCCTGCGTATTTTTGTGATTATTCAGTAAATCACATTGCATCTTCTTCCTCCAATTACCCCCTTTTTTCATAAACCAAGAAGTACTCTTTCTGGGGGTAGCTACACCCTTCAGAAAGCACTTCTCGGTGGAAATAAATTCATACTCCCCTCTGTAAATTATTGCGCGACTAAAAACTCTCTCACACATACACAATAAATTGCCCAACAACCCCTGCGTATTTTTGTGATTATTCAGTAAATCACATTGCATCTCCTCCCTCCAATTACCCCCTTTTTTAATAAACCAAGAAGTACTCTTTTTGGGGGTAGCTACACCCTTCAGAAAGCACTTCTCGGTGGAAATAAATTCATACTCCCCTCTGTAAATTATTGCGCGACTAAAAACTCTCTCACACATACACAATAAATTGCCCAACAACCCCTGCGTATTTTTGTGATTATTCAGTAAATCACATTGCATCTCCTCCCTCCAATTACCCCCTTTTTTAATAAACCAAGAAGTACTCTTTCTGGGGGTAGCTACACCCTTCAGAAAGCACTTCTCGGTGGAAATAAATTCATACTCCCCTCTGTAAATTATTGCGCGACTAAAAACTCTCTCACACATACACAATAAATTGCCCAACAACCCCTGCGTATTTTGGTGATTATTCAGTAAATCACATTGCATCTTCTTCCTCCAATTACCCCCTTTTTTCATAAACCAAGAAGTACTCTTTCTGGGGGTAGCTACACCCTTCAGAAAGCACTTCTCGGTGGAAATAAATTCATACTCCCCTCTGTAAATTATTGCGCGACTAAAAACTCTCTCACACATACACAATAAATTGCCCAACAACCCCTGCGTATTTTTGTGCTTATTCAGTAAATCACATTGCATCTCCTCCCTCCAATTACCCCCTTTTTTAATAAACCAAGAAGTACTCTTTCTGGGGGTAGCTACACCCTTCAGAAAGCACTTCTCGGTGGAAATAAATTCATACTCCCCTCTGTAAATTATTGCGCGACTAAAAACTCTCTCACACATACACAATAAATTGCCCAACAACCCCTGCGTATTTTTGTGATTATTCAGTAAATCACATTGCATCTCCTCCCTCCAATTACCCCCTTTTTTAATAAACCAAGAAGTACTCTTTCTGGGGGTAGCTACACCCTTCAGAAAGCACTTCTCGGTGGAAATAAATTCATACTCCCCTCTGTAAATTATTGCGCGACTAAAAACTCTCTCACACATACACAATAAATTGCCCAACAACCCCTGCGTATTTTTGTGATTATTCAGTAAATCACATTGCATCTCCTCCCTCCAATTACCCCCTTTTTTAATAAACCAAGAAGTACTCTTTCTGGGGGTAGCTACACCCTTCAGAAAGCACTTCTCGGTGGAAATAAATTCATACTCCCCTCTGTAAATTATTGCGCGACTAAAAACTCTCTCACACATACACAATAAATTGCCCAACAACCCCTGCGTATTTTTGTGATTATTCAGTAAATCACATTGCATCTCCTCCCTCCAATTACCCCCTTTTTTAATAAACCAAGAAGTACTCTTTCTGGGGGTAGCTACACCCTTCAGAAAGCACTTCTCGGTGGAAATAAATTCATACTCCCCTCTGTAAATTATTGCGCGACTAAAAACTCTCTCACACATACACAATAAATTGCCCAACAACCCCTGCGTATTTTTGTGATTATTCAGTAAATCACATTGCATCTCCTCCCTCCAATTACCCCCTTTTTTAATAAACCAAGAAGTACTCTTTCTGGGGGTAGCTACACCCTTCAGAAAGCACTTCTCGGTGGAAATAAATTCATACTCCCCTCTGTAAATTATTGCGCGACTAAAAACTCTCTCACACATACACAATAAATTGCCCAACAACCCCTGCGTATTTTTGTGATTATTCAGTAAATCACATTGCATCTCCTCCCTCCAATTACCCCCTTTTTTAATAAACCAAGAAGTACTCTTTCTGGGGGTAGCTACACCCTTCAGAAAGCACTTCTCGGTGGAAA
The DNA here is from genome assembly GCA_963989225.1 of Dromius quadrimaculatus. NCBI lineage: Eukaryota > Metazoa > Arthropoda > Insecta > Coleoptera > Carabidae > Dromius > Dromius quadrimaculatus. The sequence continues at coordinate 8,052,951 of OZ022329.1, forward strand.
TAAATTCATACTCCCCTCTGTAAATTATTGCGCGACTAAAAACTCTCTCACACATACACAATAAATTGCCCAACAACCCCTGCGTATTTTTGTGATTATTCAGTAAATCACATTGCATCTCCTCCCTCCAATTACCCCCTTTTTTAATAAACCAAGAAGTACTCTTTCTGGGGGTAGCTACACCCTTCAGAAAGCACTTCTCGGTGGAAATAAATTCATACTCCCCTCTGTAAATTATTGCGCGACTAAAAACTCTCTCACACATACACAATAAATTGCCCAACAACCCCTGCGTATTTTTGTGATTATTCAGTAAATCACATTGCATCTCCTCCCTCCAATTACCCCCTTTTTTAATAAACCAAGAAGTACTCTTTCTGGGGGTAGCTACACCCTTCAGAAAGCACTTCTCGGTGGAAATAAATTCATACTCCCCTCTGTAAATTATTGCGCGACTAAAAACTCTCTCACACATACACAATAAATTGCCCAACAACCCCTGCGTATTTTGGTGATTATTCAGTAAATCACATTGCATCTTCTTCCTCCAATTACCCCCTTTTTTCATAAACCAAGAAGTACTCTTTCTGGGGGTAGCTACACCCTTCAGAAAGCACTTCTCGGTGGAAATAAATTCATACTCCCCTCTGTAAATTATTGCGCGACTAAAAACTCTCTCACACATACACAATAAATTGCCCAACAACCCCTGCGTATTTTTGTGATTATTCAGTAAATCACATTGCATCTCCTCCCTCCAATTACCCCCTTTTTTAATAAACCAAGAAGTACTCTTTCTGGGGGTAGCTACACCCTTCAGAAAGCACTTCTCGGTGGAAATAAATTCATACTCCCCTCTGTAAATTATTGCGCGACTAAAAACTCTCTCACACATACACAATAAATTGCCCAACAACCCCTGCGTATTTTTGTGCTTATTTAGTAAATCACATTGCATCTCCTCCCTCCAATTACCCCCTTTTTTAATAAACCAAGAAGTACTCTTTCTGGGGGTAGCTACACCCTTCAGAAAGCACTTCTCGGTGGAAATAAATTCATACTCCCCTCTGTAAATTATTGCGCGACTAAAAACTCTCTCACACATACACAATAAATTGCCCAACAACCCCTGCGTATTTTTGTGATTATTCAGTAAATCACATTGCATCTCCTCCCTCCAATTACCCCCTTTTTTAATAAACCAAGAAGTACTCTTTCTGGGGGTAGCTACACCCTTCAGAAAGCACTTCTCGGTGGAAATAAATTCATACTCCCCTCTGTAAATTATTGCGCGACTAAAAACTCTCTCACACATACACAATAAATTGCCCAACAACCCCTGCGTATTTTTGTGATTATTCAGTAAATCACATTGCATCTCCTCCCTCCAATTACCCCCTTTTTTAATAAACCAAGAAGTACTCTTTCTGGGGGTAGCTACACCCTTCAGAAAGCACTTCTCGGTGGAAATAAATTCATACTCCCCTCTGTAAATTATTGCGCGACTAAAAACTCTCTCACACATACACAATAAATTGCCCAACAACCCCTGCGTATTTTTGTGCTTATTCAGTAAATCACATTGCATCTCCTCCCTCCAATTACCCCCTTTTTTAATAAACCAAGAAGTACTCTTTCTGGGGGTAGCTACACCCTTCAGAAAGCACTTCTCGGTGGAAATAAATTCATACTCCCCTCTGTAAATTATTGCGCGACTAAAAACTCTCTCACACATACACAATAAATTGCCCAACAACCCCTGCGTATTTTTGTGATTATTCAGTAAATCACATTTTATCTTCTTCCTCCAATTACCCCCTTTTTTAATAAACCAAGAAGTACTCTTTCTGGGGGTAGCTACACCCTTCAGAAAGCACTTCTCGGTGGAAATAAATTCATACTCCCCTCTGTAAATTATTGCGCGACTAAAAACTCTCTCACACATACACAATAAATTTGCCCAACAACCCCTGCGTATTTTGGTGATTATTCAGTAAATCACATTGCATCTTCTTCCTCCAATTACCCCCTTTTTTCATAAACCAAGAAGTACTCTTTCTGGGGGTAGCTACACCCTTCAGAAAGCACTTCTCGGTGGAAATAAATTCATACTCCCCTCTGTAAATTATTGCGCGACTAAAAACTCTCTCACACATACACAATAAATTGCCCAACAACCCCTGCGTATTTTTGTGATTATTCAGTAAATCACATTGCATCTCCTCCCTCCAATTACCCCCTTTTTTAATAAACCAAGAAGTACTCTTTCTGGGGGTAGCTACACCCTTCAGAAAGCACTTCTCGGTGGAAATAAATTCATACTCCCCTCTGTAAATTATTGCGCGACTAAAAACTCTCTCACACATACACAATAAATTGCCCAACAACCCCTGCGTATTTTTGTGCTTATTCAGTAAATCACATTGCATCTCCTCCCTCCAATTACCCCCTTTTTTAATAAACCAAGAAGTACTCTTTCTGGGGGTAGCTACACCCTTCAGAAAGCACTTCTCGGTGGAAATAAATTCATACTCCCCTTTGTAAATTATTGCGCGACTAAAAACTCTCTCACACATACACAATAAATTGACCAACAACCCCTGCGTATTTTTGTGATTATTCAGTAAATCACATTGCATCTCCTCCCTCCAATTACCCCCTTTTTTAATAAACCAAGAAGTACTCTTTCTGGGGGTAGCTACACCCTTCAGAAAGCACTTCTCGGTGGAAATAAATTCATACTCCCCTCTGTAAATTATTGCGCGACTAAAAACTCTCTCACACATACACAATAAATTGCCCAACAACCCCTGCGTATTTTTGTGCTTATTCAGTAAATCACATTGCATCTCCTCCCTCCAATTACCCCCTTTTTTAATAAACCAAGAAGTACTCTTTCTGGGGGTAGCTACACCCTTCAGAAAGCACTTCTCGGTGGAAATAAATTCATACTCCCCTCTGTAAATTATTGCGCGACTAAAAACTCTCTCACACATACACAATAAATTGCCCAACAACCCCTGCGTATTTTTGTGATTATTCAGTAAATCACATTGCATCTCCTCCCTCCAATTACCCCCTTTTTTAATAAACCAAGAAGTACTCTTTCTGGGGGTAGCTACACCCTTCAGAAAGCACTTCTCGGTGGAAATAAATTCATACTCCCCTCTGTAAATTATTGCGCGACTAAAAACTCTCTCACACATACACAATAAATTGCCCAACAACCCCTGCGTATTTTGGTGATTATTCAGTAAATCACATTGCATCTTCTTCCTCCAATTACCCCCTTTTTTCATAAACCAAGAAGTACTCTTTCTGGGGGTAGCTACACCCTTCAGAAAGCACTTCTCGGTGGAAATAAATTCATACTCCCCTCTGTAAATTATTGCGCGACTAAAAACTCTCTCACACATACACAATAAATTGCCCAACAACCCCTGCGTATTTTTGTGATTATTCAGTAAATCACATTGCATCTCCTCCCTCCAATTACCCCCTTTTTTAATAAACCAAGAAGTACTCTTTCTGGGGGTAGCTACACCCTTCAGAAAGCACTTCTCGGTGGAAATAAATTCATACTCCCCTCTGTAAATTATTGCGCGACTAAAAACTCTCTCACACATACACAATAAATTGCCCAACAACCCCTGCGTATTTTTGTGCTTATTCAGTAAATCACATTGCATCTCCTCCCTCCAATTACCCCCTTTTTTAATAAACCAAGAAGTACTCTTTCTGGGGGTAGCTACACCCTTCAGAAAGCACTTCTCGGTGGAAATAAATTCATACTCCCCTCTGTAAATTATTGCGCGACTAAAAACTCTCTCACACATACACAATAAATTGCCCAACAACCCCTGCGTATTTTTGTGATTATTCAGTAAATCACATTGCATCTCCTCCCTCCAATTACCCCCTTTTTTAATAAACCAAGAAGTACTCTTTCTGGGGGTAGCTACACCCTTCAGAAAGCACTTCTCGGTGGAAATAAATTCATACTCCCCTCTGTAAATTATTGCGCGACTAAAAACTCTCTCACACATACACAATAAATTGCCCAACAACCCCTGCGTATTTTTGTGATTATTCAGTAAATCACATTGCATCTCCTCCCTCCAATTACCCCCTTTTTTAATAAACCAAGAAGTACTCTTTCTGGGGGTAGCTACACCCTTCAGAAAGCACTTCTCGGTGGAAATAAATTCATACTCCCCTCTGTAAATTATTGCGCGACTAAAAACTCTCTCACACATACACAATAAATTGCCCAACAACCCCTGCGTATTTTTGTGATTATTCAGTAAATCACATTGCATCTCCTCCCTCCAATTACCCCCTTTTTTAATAAACCAAGAAGTACTCTTTCTGGGGGTAGCTACACCCTTCAGAAAGCACTTCTCGGTGGAAATAAATTCATACTCCCCTCTGTAAATTATTGCGCGACTAAAAACTCTCTCACACATACACAATAAATTGCCCAACAACCCCTGCGTATTTTTGTGCTTATTCAGTAAATCACATTGCATCTCCTCCCTCCAATTACCACCTTTTTTAATAAACCAAGAAGTACTCTTTCTGGGGGTAGCTACACCCTTCAGAAAGCACTTCTCGGTGGAAATAAATTCATACTCCCCTCTGTAAATTATTGCGCGACTAAAAACTCTCTCACACATACACAATAAATTGCCCAACAACCCCTGCGTATTTTTGTGATTATTCAGTAAATCACATTGCATCTCCTCCCTCCAATTACCCCCTTTTTTAATAAACCAAGAAGTACTCTTTCTGGGGGTAGCTACACCCTTCAGAAAGCACTTCTCGGTGGAAATAAATTCATACTCCCCTCTGTAAATTATTGCGCGACTAAAAACTCTCTCACACATACACAATAAATTGCCCAACAACCCCTGCGTATTTTGGTGATTATTCAGTAAATCACATTGCATCTTCTTCCTCCAATTACCCCCTTTTTTCATAAACCAAGAAGTACTCTTTCTGGGGGTAGCTACACCCTTCAGAAAGCACTTCTCGGTGGAAATAAATTCATACTCCCCTCTGTAAATTATTGCGCGACTAAAAACTCTCTCACACATACACAATAAATTGCCCAACAACCCCTGCGTATTTTTGTGATTATTCAGTAAATCACATTGCATCTCCTCCCTCCAATTACCCCCTTTTTTAATAAACCAAGAAGTACTCTTTCTGGGGGTAGCTACACCCTTCAGAAAGCACTTCTCGGTGGAAATAAATTCATACTCCCCTCTGTAAATTATTGCGCGACTAAAAACTCTCTCACACATACACAATAAATTGCCCAACAACCCCTGCGTATTTTTGTGCTTATTCAGTAAATCACATTGCATCTCCTCCCTCCAATTACCCCCTTTTTTAATAAACCAAGAAGTACTCTTTCTGGGGGTAGCTACACCCTTCAGAAAGCACTTCTCGGTGGAAATAAATTCATACTCCCCTCTGTAAATTATTGCGCGACTAAAAACTCTCTCACACATACACAATAAATTGCCCAACAACCCCTGCGTATTTTTGTGATTATTCAGTAAATCACATTGCATCTCCTCCCTCCAATTACCCCCTTTTTTAATAAACCAAGAAGTACTCTTTCTGGGGGTAGCTACACCCTTCAGAAAGCACTTCTCGGTGGAAATAAATTCATACTCCCCTCTGTAAATTATTGCGCGACTAAAAACTCTCTCACACATACACAATAAATTGCCCAACAACCCCTGCGTATTTTTGTGCTTATTCAGTAAATCACATTGCATCTCCTCCCTCCAATTACCCCCTTTTTTAATAAACCAAGAAGTACTCTTTCTGGGGGTAGCTACACCCTTCAGAAAGCACTTCTCGGTGGAAATAAATTCATACTCCCCTCTGTAAATTATTGCGCGACTAAAAACTCTCTCACACATACACAATAAATTGCCCAACAACCCCTGCGTATTTTGGTGATTATTCAGTAAATCACATTGCATCTTCTTCCTCCAATTACCCCCTTTTTTAATAAACCAAGAAGTACTCTTTCTGGGGGTAGCTACACCCTTCAGAAAGCACTTCTCGGTGGAAATAAATTCATACTCCCCTCTGTAAATTATTGCGCGACTAAAAACTCTCTCACACATACACAATAAATTGCCCAACAACCCCTGCGTATTTTTGTGATTATTCAGTAAATCACATTGCATCTCCTCCCTCCAATTACCCCCTTTTTTAATAAACCAAGAAGTACTCTTTCTGGGGGTAGCTACACCCTTCAGAAAGCACTTCTCGGTGGAAATAAATTCATACTCCCCTCTGTAAATTATTGCGCGACTAAAAACTCTCTCACACATACACAATAAATTGCCCAACAACCCCTGCGTATTTTTGTGATTATTCAGTAAATCACATTGCATCTCCTCCCTCCAATTACCCCCTTTTTTAATAAACCAAGAAGTACTCTTTCTGGGGGTAGCTACACCCTTCAGAAAGCACTTCTCGGTGGAAATAAATTCATACTCCCCTCTGTAAATTATTGCGCGACTAAAAACTCTCTCACACATACACAATAAATTGCCCAACAACCCCTGCGTATTTTTGTGATTATTCAGTAAATCACATTGCATCTCCTCCCTCCAATTACCCCCTTTTTTAATAAACCAAGAAGTACTCTTTCTGGGGGTAGCTACACCCTTCAGAAAGCACTTCTCGGTGGAAATAAATTCACACTCCCCTCTGTAAATTATTGCGCGACTAAAAACTCTCTCACACATACACAATAAATTGCCCAACAACCCCTGCGTATTTTTGTGCTTATTCAGTAAATCACATTGCATCTCCTCCCTCCAATTACCCCCTTTTTTAATAAACCAAGAAGTACTCTTTCTGGGGGTAGCTACACCCTTCAGAAAGCACTTCTCGGTGGAAATAAATTCATACTCCCCTCTGTAAATTATTGCGCGACTAAAAACTCTCTCACACATACACAACAAATTGCCCAACAACCCCTGCGTATTTTTGTGATTATTCAGTAAATCACATTGCATCTCCTCCCTCCAATTACCCCCTTTTTTAATAAACCAAGAAGTACTCTTTCTGGGGGTAGCTACACCCTTCAGAAAGCACTTCTCGGTGGAAATAAATTCATACTCCCCTCTGTAAATTATTGCGCGACTAAAAACTCTCTCACACATACACAATAAATTGCCCAACAACCCCTGCGTATTTTTGTGATTATTCAGTAAATCACATTGCATCTCCTCCCTCCAATTACCCCCTTTTTTAATAAACCAAGAAGTACTCTTTCTGGGGGTAGCTACACCCTTCAGAAAGCACTTCTCGGTGGAAATAAATTCATACTCCCCTCTGTAAATTATTGCGCGACTAAAAACTCTCTCACACATACACAATAAATTGCCCAACAACCCCTGCGTATTTTTGTGATTATTCAGTAAATCACATTGCATCTCCTCCCTCCAATTACCCCCTTTTTTAATAAACCAAGAAGTACTCTTTCTGGGGGTAGCCACACCCTTCAGAAAGCACTTCTCGGTGGAAATAAATTCATACTCCCCTCTGTAAATTATTGCGCGACTAAAAACTCTCTCACACATACACAATAAATTGCCCAACAACCCCTGCGTATTTTTGTGATTATTCAGTAAATCACATTGCATCTCCTCCCTCCAATTACCCCCTTTTTTAATAAACCAAGAAGTACTCTTTCTGGGGGTAGCTACACCCTTCAGAAAGCACTTCTCGGTGGAAATAAATTCATACTCCCCTCTGTAAATTATTGCGCGACTAAAAACTCTCTCACACATACACAATAAATTGCCCAACAACCCCTGCGTATTTTTGTGATTATTCAGTAAATCACATTGCATCTCCTCCCTCCAATTACCCCCTTTTTTAATAAACCAAGAAGTACTCTTTCTGGGGGTAGCTACACCCTTCAGAAAGCACTTCTCGGTGGAAATAAATTCATACTCCCCTCTGTAAATTATTGCGCGACTAAAAACTCTCTCACACATACACAATAAATTGCCCAACAACCCCTGCGTATTTTTGTGATTATTCAGTAAATCACATTGCATCTCCTCCCTCCAATTACCCCCTTTTTTAATAAACCAAGAAGTACTCTTTCTGGGGGTAGCTACACCCTTCAGAAAGCACTTCTCGGTGGAAATAAATTCATACTCCCCTCTGTAAATTATTGCGCGACTAAAAACTCTCTCACACATACACAATAAATTGCCCAACAACCCCTGCGTATTTTTGTGATTATTCAGTAAATCACATTGCATCTCCTCCCTCCAATTACCCCCTTTTTTAATAAACCAAGAAGTACTCTTTCTGGGGGTAGCTACACCCTTCAGAAAGCACTTCTCGGTGGAAATAAATTCATACTCCCCTCTGTAAATTATTGCGCGACTAAAAACTCTCTCACACATACACAATAAATTGCCCAACAACCCCTGCGTATTTTTGTGATTATTCAGTAAATCACATTGCATCTCCTCCCTCCAATTACCCCCTTTTTTAATAAACCAAGAAGTACTCTTTCTGGGGGTAGCTACACCCTTCAGAAAGCACTTCTCGGTGGAAATAAATTCATACTCCCCTCTGTAAATTATTGCGCGACTAAAAACTCTCTCACACATACACAATAAATTGCCCAACAACCCCTGCGTATTTTTGTGATTATTCAGTAAATCACATTGCATCTCCTCCCTCCAATTACCCCCTTTTTTAATAAACCAAGAAGTACTCTTTCTGGGGGTAGCTACACCCTTCAGAAAGCACTTCTCGGTGGAAATAAATTCATACTCCCCTCTGTAAATTATTGCGCGACTAAAAACTCTCTCACACATACACAATAAATTGCCCAACAACCCCTGCGTATTTTTGTGATTATTCAGTAAATCACATTGCATCTCCTCCCTCCAATTACCCCCTTTTTTAATAAACCAAGAAGTACTCTTTCTGGGGGTAGCTACACCCTTCAGAAAGCACTTCTCGGTGGAAATAAATTCATACTCCCCTCTGTAAATTATTGCGCGACTAAAAACTCTCTCACACATACACAATAAATTGCCCAACAACCCCTGCGTATTTTTGTGATTATTCAGTAAATCACATTGCATCTCCTCCCTCCAATTACCCCCTTTTTTAATAAACCAAGAAGTACTCTTTCTGGGGGTAGCTACACCCTTCAGAAAGCACTTCTCGGTGGAAATAAATTCATACTCCCCTCTGTAAATTATTGCGCGACTAAAAACTCTCTCACACATACACAATAAATTGCCCAACAACCCCTGCGTATTTTTGTGATTATTCAGTAAATCACATTGCATCTCCTCCCTCCAATTACCCCCTTTTTTAATAAACCAAAAAGTACTCTTTCTGGGGGTAGCTACACCCTTCAGAAAGCACTTCTCGGTGGAAATAAATTCATACTCCCCTCTGTAAATTATTGCGCGACTAAAAACTCTCTCACACATACACAATAAATTGCCCAACAACCCCTGCGTATTTTTGTGATTATTCAGTAAATCACATTGCATCTCCTCCCTCCAATTACCCCCTTTTTTAATAAACCAAGAAGTACTCTTTCTGGGGGTAGCTACACCCTTCAGAAAGCACTTCTCGGTGGAAATAAATTCATACTCCCCTCTGTAAATTATTGCGCGACTAAAAACTCTCTCACACATACACAATAAATTGCCCAACAACCCCTGCGTATTTTTGTGATTATTCAGTAAATCACATTGCATCTCCTCCCTCCAATTACCCCCTTTTTTAATAAACCAAAAAGTACTCTTTCTGGGGGTAGCTACACCCTTCAGAAAGCACTTCTCGGTGGAAATAAATTCATACTCCCCTCTGTAAATTATTGCGCGACTAAAAACTCTCTCACACATACACAATAAATTGCCCAACAACCCCTGCGTATTTTTGTGATTATTCAGTAAATCACATTGCATCTCCTCCCTCCAATTACCCCCTTTTTTAATAAACCAAGAAGTACTCTTTCTGGGGGTAGCTACACCCTTCAGAAAGCACTTCTCGGTGGAAATAAATTCATACTCCCCTCTGTAAATTATTGCGCGACTAAAAACTCTCTCACACATACACAATAAATTGCCCAACAACCCCTGCGTATTTTTGTGATTATTCAGTAAATCACATTGCATCTCCTCCCTCCAATTACCCCCTTTTTTAATAAACCAAAAAGTACTCTTTCTGGGGGTAGCTACACCCTTCAGAAAGCACTTCTCGGTGGAAATAAATTCATACTCCCCTCTGTAAATTATTGCGCGACTAAAAACTCTCTCACACATACACAATAAATTGCCCAACAACCCCTGCGTATTTTGGTGATTATTCAGTAAATCACATTGCATCTTCTTCCTCCAATTACCCCCTTTTTTCATAAACCAAGAAGTACTCTTTCTGGGGGTAGCTACACCCTTCAGAAAGCACTTCTCGGTGGAAATAAATTCATACTCCCCTCTGTAAATTATTGCGCGACTAAAAACTCTCTCACACATACACAATAAATTGCCCAACAACCCCTGCGTATTTTTGTGCTTATTCAGTAAATCACATTGCATCTCCTCCCTCCAATTACCCCCTTTTTTAATAAACCAAGAAGTACTCTTTCTGGGGGTAGCTACACCCTTCAGAAAGCACTTCTCGGTGGAAATAAATTCATACTCCCCTCTGTAAATTATTGCGCGACTAAAAACTCTCTCACACATACACAATAAATTGCCCAACAACCCCTGCGTATTTTTGTGATTATTCAGTAAATCACATTGCATCTCCTCCCTCCAATTACCCCCTTTTTTAATAAACCAAGAAGTACTCTTTCTGGGGGTAGCTACACCCTTCAGAAAGCACTTCTCGGTGGAAATAAATTCATACTCCCCTCTGTAAATTATTGCGCGACTAAAAACTCTCTCACACATACACAATAAATTGCCCAACAACCCCTGCGTATTTTTGTGATTATTCAGTAAATCACATTGCATCTCCTCCCTCCAATTACCCCCTTTTTTAATAAACCAAGAAGTACTCTTTCTGGGGGTAGCTACACCCTTCAGAAAGCACTTCTCGGTGGAAATAAATTCATACTCCCCTCTGTAAATTATTGCGCGACTAAAAACTCTCTCACACATACACAATAAATTGCCCAACAACCCCTGCGTATTTTTGTGATTATTCAGTAAATCACATTGCATCTCCTCCCTCCAATTACCCCCTTTTTTAATAAACCAAGAAGTACTCTTTCTGGGGGTAGCTACACCCTTCAGAAAGCACTTCTCGGTGGAAATAAATTCATACTCCCCTCTGTAAATTATTGCGCGACTAAAAACTCTCTCACACATACACAATAAATTGCCCAACAACCCCTGCGTATTTTTGTGATTATTCAGTAAATCACATTGCATCTCCTCCCTCCAATTACCCCCTTTTTTAATAAACCAAGAAGTACTCTTTCTGGGGGTAGCTACACCCTTCAGAAAGCACTTCTCGGTGGAAATAAATTCATACTCCCCTCTGTAAATTATTGCGCGACTAAAAACTCTCTCACACATACACAATAAATTGCCCAACAACCCCTGCGTATTTTTGTGATTATTCAGTAAATCACATTGCATCTCCTCCCTCCAATTACCCCCTTTTTTAATAAACCAAAAAGTACTCTTTCTGGGGGTAGCTACACCCTTCAGAAAGCACTTCTCGGTGGAAATAAATTCATACTCCCCTCTGTAAATTATTGCGCGACTAAAAACTCTCTCACACATACACAATAAATTGCCCAACAACCCCTGCGTATTTTTGTGATTATTCAGTAAATCACATTGCATCTCCTCCCTCCAATTACCCCCTTTTTTAATAAACCAAGAAGTACTCTTTCTGGGGGTAGCTACACCCTTCAGAAAGCACTTCTCGGTGGAAATAAATTCATACTCCCCTCTGTAAATTATTGCGCGACTAAAAACTCTCTCACACATACACAATAAATTGCCCAACAACCCCTGCGTATTTTTGTGATTATTCAGTAAATCACATTGCATCTCCTCCCTCCAATTACCCCCTTTTTTAATAAACCAAGAAGTACTCTTTCTGGGGGTAGCTACAACCTTCAGAAAGCACTTCTCGGTGGAAATAAATTCATACTCCCCTCTGTAAATTATTGCGCGACTAAAAACTCTCTCACACATACACAATAAATTGCCCAACAACCCCTGCGTATTTTTGTGATTATTCAGTAAATCACATTGCATCTCCTCCCTCCAATTACCCCCTTTTTTAATAAACCAAAAAGTACTCTTTCTGGGGGTAGCTACACCCTTCAGAAAGCACTTCTCGGTGGAAATAAATTCATACTCCCCTCTGTAAATTATTGCGCGACTAAAAACTCTCTCACACATACACAATAAATTGCCCAACAACCCCTGCGTATTTTGGTGATTATTCAGTAAATCACATTGCATCTCCTCCCTCCAATTACCCCCTTTTTTAATAAACCAAAAAGTACTCTTTCTGGGGGTAGCTACACCCTTCAGAAAGCACTTCTCGGTGGAAATAAATTCATACTCCCCTCTGTAAATTATTGCGCGACTAAAAACTCTCTCACACATACACAATAAATTGCCCAACAACCCCTGCGTATTTTTGTGCTTATTCAGTAAATCACATTGCATCTCCTCCCTCCAATTACCCCCTTTTTTAATAAACCAAGAAGTACTCTTTCTGGGGGTAGCTACACCCTTCAGAAAGCACTTCTCGGTGGAAATAAATTCATACTCCCCTCTGTAAATTATTGCGCGACTAAAAACTCTCTCACACATACACAATAAATTGCCCAACAACTCCTGCGTATTTTTGTGATTATTCAGTAAATCACATTGCATCTCCTCCCTCCAATTACCCCCTTTTTTAATAAACCAAGAAGTACTCTTTCTGGGGGTAGCTACACCCTTCAGAAAGCACTTCTCGGTGGAAATAAATTCATACTCCCCTCTGTAAATTATTGCGCGACTAAAAACTCTCTCACACATACACAATAAATTGCCCAACAACCCCTGCGTATTTTTGTGATTATTCAGTAAATCACATTGCATCTCCTCCCTCCAATTACCCCCTTTTTTAATAAACCAAGAAGTACTCTTTCTGGGGGTAGCTACACCCTTCAGAAAGCACTTCTCGGTGGAAATAAATTCATACTCCCCTCTGTAAATTATTGCGCGACTAAAAACTCTCTCACACATACACAATAAATTGCCCAACAACCCCTGCGTATTTTTGTGATTATTCAGTAAATCACATTGCATCTCCTCCCTCCAATTACCCCCTTTTTTAATAAACCAAGAAGTACTCTTTCTGGGGGTAGCTACACCCTTCAGAAAGCACTTCTCGGTGGAAATAAATTCATACTCCCCTCTGTAAATTATTGCGCGACTAAAAACTCTCTCACACATACACAATAAATTGCCCAACAACCCCTGCGTATTTTTGTGATTATTCAGTAAATCACATTGCATCTCCTCCCTCCAATTACCCCCTTTTTTAATAAACCAAGAAGTACTCTTTCTGGGGGTAGCTACACCCTTCAGAAAGCACTTCTCGGTGGAAATAAATTCATACTCCCCTCTGTAAATTATTGCGCGACTAAAAACTCTCTCACACATACACAATAAATTGCCCAACAACCCCTGCGTATTTTTGTGATTATTCAGTAAATCACATTGCATCTCCTCCCTCCAATTACCCCCTTTTTTAATAAACCAAAAAGTACTCTTTCTGGGGGTAGCTACACCCTTCAGAAAGCACTTCTCGGTGGAAATAAATTCATACTCCCCTCTGTAAATTATTGCGCGACTAAAAACTCTCTCACACATACACAATAAATTGCCCAACAACCCCTGCGTATTTTTGTGATTATTCAGTAAATCACATTGCATCTCCTCCCTCCAATTACCCCCTTTTTTAATAAACCAAGAAGTACTCTTTCTGGGGGTAGCTACACCCTTCAGAAAGCACTTCTCGGTGGAAATAAATTCATACTCCCCTCTGTAAATTATTGCGCGACTAAAAACTCTCTCACACATACACAATAAATTGCCCAACAACCCCTGCGTATTTTTGTGATTATTCAGTAAATCACATTGCATCTCCTCCCTCCAATTACCCCCTTTTTTAATAAACCAAGAAGTACTCTTTCTGGGGGTAGCTACAACCTTCAGAAAGCACTTCTCGGTGGAAATAAATTCATACTCCCCTCTGTAAATTATTGCGCGACTAAAAACTCTCTCACACATACACAATAAATTGCCCAACAACCCCTGCGTATTTTTGTGATTATTCAGTAAATCACATTGCATCTCCTCCCTCCAATTACCCCCTTTTTTAATAAACCAAAAAGTACTCTTTCTGGGGGTAGCTACACCCTTCAGAAAGCACTTCTCGGTGGAAATAAATTCATACTCCCCTCTGTAAATTATTGCGCGACTAAAAACTCTCTCACACATACACAATAAATTGCCCAACAACCCCTGCGTATTTTGGTGATTATTCAGTAAATCACATTGCATCTTCTTCCTCCAATTACCCCCTTTTTTCATAAACCAAGAAGTACTCTTTCTGGGGGTAGCTACACCCTTCAGAAAGCACTTCTCGGTGGAAATAAATTCATACTCCCCTCTGTAAATTATTGCGCGACTAAAAACTCTCTCACACATACACAATAAATTGCCCAACAACCCCTGCGTATTTTTGTGCTTATTCAGTAAATCACATTGCATCTCCTCCCTCCAATTACCCCCTTTTTTAATAAACCAAGAAGTACTCTTTCTGGGGGTAGCTACACCCTTCAGAAAGCACTTCTCGGTGGAAATAAATTCATACTCCCCTCTGTAAATTATTGCGCGACTAAAAACTCTCTCACACATACACAATAAATTGCCCAACAACCCCTGCGTATTTTTGTGATTATTCAGTAAATCACATTGCATCTCCTCCCTCCAATTACCCCCTTTTTTAATAAACCAAGAAGTACTCTTTCTGGGGGTAGCTACACCCTTCAGAAAGCACTTCTCGGTGGAAATAAATTCATACTCCCCTCTGTAAATTATTGCGCGACTAAAAACTCTCTCACACATACACAATAAATTGCCCAACAACCCCTGCGTATTTTTGTGATTATTCAGTAAATCACATTGCATCTCCTCCCTCCAATTACCCCCTTTTTTAATAAACCAAGAAGTACTCTTTCTGGGGGTAGCTACACCCTTCAGAAAGCACTTCTCGGCGGAAATAAATTCATACTCCCCTCTGTAAATTATTGCGCGACTAAAAACTCTCTCACACATACACAATAAATTGCCCAACAACCCCTGCGTATTTTTGTGATTATTCAGTAAATCACATTGCATCTCCTCCCTCCAATTACCCCCTTTTTTAATAAACCAAGAAGTACTCTTTCTGGGGGTAGCTACACCCTTCAGAAAGCACTTCTCGGTGGAAATAAATTCATACTCCCCTCTGTAAATTATTGCGCGACTAAAAACTCTCTCACACATACACAATAAATTGCCCAACAACCCCTGCGTATTTTTGTGATTATTCAGTAAATCACATTGCATCTCCTCCCTCCAATTACCCCCTTTTTTAATAAACCAAGAAGTACTCTTTCTGGGGGTAGCTACACCCTTCAGAAAGCACTTCTCGGTGGAAATAAATTCATACTCCCCTCTGTAAATTATTGCGCGACTAAAAACTCTCTCACACATACACAATAAATTGCCCAACAACCCCTGCGTATTTTTGTGATTATTCAGTAAATCACATTGCATCTCCTCCCTCCAAGTACCCCCTTTTTTAATAAACCAAGAAGTACTCTTTCTGGGGGTAGCTACACCCTTCAGAAAGCACTTCTCGGTGGAAATAAATTCATACTCCCCTCTGTAAATTATTGCGCGACTAAAAACTCTCTCACACATACACAATAAATTGCCCAACAACCCCTGCGTATTTTTGTGATTATTCAGTAAATCACATTGCATCTCCTCCCTCCAATTACCCCCTTTTTTAATAAACCAAGAAGTACTCTTTCTGGGGGTAGCTACACCCTTCAGAAAGCACTTCTCGGTGGAAATAAATTCATACTCCCCTCTGTAAATTATTGCGCGACTAAAAACTCTCTCACACATACACAATAAATTGCCCAACAACCCCTGCGTATTTTTGTGATTATTCAGTAAATCACATTGCATCTCCTCCCTCCAATTACCCCCTTTTTTAATAAACCAAGAAGTACTCTTTCTGGGGGTAGCTACACCCTTCAGAAAGCACTTCTCGGTGGAAATAAATTCATACTCCCCTCTGTAAATTATTGCGCGACTAAAAACTCTCTCACACATACACAATAAATTGCCCAACAACCCCTGCGTATTTTTGTGATTATTCAGTAAATCACATTGCATCTCCTCCCTCCAATTACCCCCTTTTTTAATAAACCAAGAAGTACTCTTTCTGGGGGTAGCTACACCCTTCAGAAAGCACTTCTCGGTGGAAATAAATTCATACTCCCCTCTGTAAATTATTGCGCGACTAAAAACTCTCTCACACATACACAATAAATTGCCCAACAACCCCTGCGTATTTTTGTGATTATTCAGTAAATCACATTGCATCTCCTCCCTCCAATTACCCCCTTTTTTAATAAACCAAGAAGTACTCTTTCTGGGGGTAGCTACACCCTTCAGAAAGCACTTCTCGGTGGAAATAAATTCATACTCCCCTCTGTAAATTATTGCGCGACTAAAAACTCTCTCACACATACACAATAAATTGCCCAACAACCCCTGCGTATTTTTGTGATTATTCAGTAAATCACATTGCATCTCCTCCCTCCAATTACCCCCTTTTTTAATAAACCAAGAAGTACTCTTTCTGGGGGTAGCTACACCCTTCAGAAAGCACTTCTCGGTGGAAATAAATTCATACTCCCCTCTGTAAATTATTGCGCGACTAAAAACTCTCTCACACATACACAATAAATTGCCCAACAACCCCTGCGTATTTTTGTGATTATTCAGTAAATCACATTGCATCTCCTCCCTCCAATTACCCCCTTTTTTAATAAACCAAGAAGTACTCTTTCTGGGGGTAGCTACACCCTTCAGAAAGCACTTCTCGGTGGAAATAAATTCATACTCCCCTCTGTAAATTATTGCGCGACTAAAAACTCTCTCACACATACACAATAAATTGCCCAACAACCCCTGCGTATTTTTGTGATTATTCAGTAAATCACATTGCATCTCCTCCCTCCAATTACCCCCTTTTTTAATAAACCAAAAAGTACTCTTTCTGGGGGTAGCTACACCCTTCAGAAAGCACTTCTCGGTGGAAATAAATTCATACTCCCCTCTGTAAATTATTGCGCGACTAAAAACTCTCTCACACATACACAATAAATTGCCCAACAACCCCTGCGTATTTTGGTGATTATTCAGTAAATCACATTGCATCTTCTTCCTCCAATTACCCCCTTTTTTCATAAACCAAGAAGTACTCTTTCTGGGGGTAGCTACACCCTTCAGAAAGCACTTCTCGGTGGAAATAAATTCATACTCCCCTCTGTAAATTATTGCGCGACTAAAAACTCTCTCACACATACACAATAAATTGCCCAACAACCCCTGCGTATTTTTGTGCTTATTCAGTAAATCACATTGCATCTCCTCCCTCCAATTACCCCCTTTTTTAATAAACCAAGAAGTACTCTTTCTGGGGGTAGCTACACCCTTCAGAAAGCACTTCTCGGTGGAAATAAATTCATACTCCCCTCTGTAAATTATTGCGCGACTAAAAACTCTCTCACACATACACAATAAATTGCCCAACAACCCCTGCGTATTTTTGTGATTATTCAGTAAATCACATTGCATCTCCTCCCTCCAATTACCCCCTTTTTTAATAAACCAAGAAGTACTCTTTCTGGGGGTAGCTACACCCTTCAGAAAGCACTTCTCGGTGGAAATAAATTCATACTCCCCTCTGTAAATTATTGCGCGACTAAAAACTCTCTCACACATACACAATAAATTGCCCAACAACCCCTGCGTATTTTTGTGATTATTCAGTAAATCACATTGCATCTCCTCCCTCCAATTACCCCCTTTTTTAATAAACCAAGAAGCACTCTTTCTGGGGGTAGCTACACCCTTCAGAAAGCACTTCTCGGTGGAAATAAATTCATACTCCCCTCTGTAAATTATTGCGCGACTAAAAACTCTCTCACACATACACAATAAATTGCCCAACAACCCCTGCGTATTTTTGTGATTATTCAGTAAATCACATTGCATCTCCTCCCTCCAATTACCCCCTTTTTTAATAAACCAAGAAGTACTCTTTCTGGAGATAGCTACACCTTTCAGAAAGCACTTCTCGGTGGAAATAAATTCATACTCCCCTCTGTAAATTATTGCGCGACTAAAAACTCTCTCACACATACACAATAAATTGCCCAACAACCCCTGCGTATTTTTGTGATTATTCAGTAAATCACATTGCATCTCCTCCCTCCAATTACCCCCTTTTTTAATAAACCAAGAAGTACTCTTTCTGGGGGTAGCTACACCCTTCAGAAAGCACTTCTCGGTGGAAATAAATTCATACTCCCCTCTGTAAATTATTGCGCGACTAAAAACTCTCTCACACATACACAATAAATTGCCCAACAACCCCTGCGTATTTTTGTGATTATTCAGTAAATCACATTGCATCTCCTCCCTCCAATTACCCCCTTTTTTAATAAACCAAGAAGTACTCTTTCTGGGGGTAGCTACACCCTTCAGAAAGCACTTCTCGGTGGAAATAAATTCATACTCCCCTCTGTAAATTATTGCGCGACTAAAAACTCTCTCACACATACACAATAAATTGCCCAACAACCCCTGCGTATTTTTGTGATTATTCAGTAAATCACATTGCATCTCCTCCCTCCAATTACCCCCTTTTTTAATAAACCAAGAAGTACTCTTTCTGGGGGTAGCTACACCCTTCAGAAAGCACTTCTCGGTGGAAATAAATTCATACTCCCCTCTGTAAATTATTGCGCGACTAAAAACTCTCTCACACATACACAATAAATTGCCCAACAACCCCTGCGTATTTTTGTGATTATTCAGTAAATCACATTGCATCTCCTCCCTCCAATTACCCCCTTTTTTAATAAACCAAGAAGTACTCTTTCTGGGGGTAGCTACACCCTTCAGAAAGCACTTCTCGGTGGAAATAAATTCATACTCCCCTCTGTAAATTATTGCGCGACTAAAAACTCTCTCACACATACACAATAAATTGCCCAACAACCCCTGCGTATTTTTGTGATTATTCAGTAAATCACATTGCATCTCCTCCCTCCAATTACCCCCTTTTTTAATAAACCAAGAAGTACTCTTTCTGGGGGTAGCTACACCCTTCAGAAAGCACTTCTCGGTGGAAATAAATTCATACTCCCCTCTGTAAATTATTGCGCGACTAAAAACTCTCTCACACATACACAATAAATTGCCCAACAACCCCTGCGTATTTTTGTGATTATTCAGTAAATCACATTGCATCTCCTCCCTCCAATTACCCCCTTTTTTAATAAACCAAGAAGTACTCTTTCTGGGGGTAGCTACACCCTTCAGAAAGCACTTCTCGGTGGAAATAAATTCATACTCCCCTCTGTAAATTATTGCGCGACTAAAAACTCTCTCACACATACACAATAAATTGCCCAACAACCCCTGCGTATTTTTGTGATTATTCAGTAAATCACATTGCATCTCCTCCCTCCAATTACCCCCTTTTTTAATAAACCAAGAAGTACTCTTTCTGGGGGTAGCTACACCCTTCAGAAAGCACTTCTCGGTGGAAATAAATTCATACTCCCCTCTGTAAATTATTGCGCGACTAAAAACTCTCTCACACATACACAATAAATTGCCCAACAACCCCTGCGTATTTTTGTGATTATTCAGTAAATCACATTGCATCTCCTCCCTCCAATTACCCCCTTTTTTAATAAACCAAGAAGTACTCTTTCTGGGGGTAGCTACACCCTTCAGAAAGCACTTCTCGGTGGAAATAAATTCATACTCCCCTCTGTAAATTATTGCGCGACTAAAAACTCTCTCACACATACACAATAAATTGCCCAACAACCCCTGCGTATTTTTGTGATTATACAGTAAATCACATTGCATCTCCTCCCTCCAATTACCCCCTTTTTTAATAAACCAAGAAGTACTCTTTCTGGGGGTAGCTACACCCTTCAGAAAGCACTTCTCGGTGGAAATAAATTCATACTCCCCTCTGTAAATTATTGCGCGACTAAAAACTCTCTCACACATACACAATAAATTGCCCAACAACCCCTGCGTATTTTTGTGATTATTCAGTAAATCACATTGCATCTCCTCCCTCCAATTACCCCCTTTTTTAATAAACCAAGAAGTACTCTTTCTGGGGGTAGCTACACCCTTCAGAAAGCACTTCTCGGTGGAAATAAATTCATACTCCCCTCTGTAAATTATTGCGCGACTAAAAACTCTCTCACACATACACAATAAATTGCCCAACAACCCCTGCGTATTTTTGTGATTATTCAGTAAATCACATTGCATCTCCTCCCTCCAATTACCCCTTTTTTTAATAAACCAAGAAGTACTCGTTCTGGGGGTAGCTACACCCTTCAGAAAGCACTTCTCGGTGGAAATAAATTCATATTCCCCTCTGTAAATTATTGCGCGACTAAAAACTCTCTCACACATACACAATAAATTGCCCAACAACCCCTGCGTATTTTTGTGCTTATTCAGTAAATCACATTGCATCTCCTCCCTCCAATTACCCCCTTTTTTAATAAACCAAGAAGTACTCTTTCTGGGGGTAGCTACACCCTTCAGAAAGCACTTCTCGGTGGAAATAAATTCATACTCCCCTCTGTAAATTATTGCGCGACTAAAAACTCTCTCACACATACACAATAAATTGCCCAACAACCCCTGCGTATTTTTGTGATTATTCAGTAAATCACATTGCATCTCCTCCCTCCAATTACCCCCTTTTTTAATAAACCAAGAAGTACTCTTTCTGGGGGTAGCTACACCCTTCAGAAAGCACTTCTCGGTGGAAATAAATTCATACTCCCCTCTGTAAATTATTGCGCGACTAAAAACTCCCTCACACATACACAATAAATTGCCCAACAACCCCTGCGTATTTTTGTGCTTATTCAGTAAATCACATTGCATCTCCTCCCTCCAATTACCCCCTTTTTTAATAAACCAAGAAGTACTCTTTCTGGGGGTAGCTACACCCTTCAGAAAGCACTTCTCGGTGGAAATAAATTCACACTCCCCTCTGTAAATTATTGCGCGACTAAAAACTCTCTCACACATACACAATAAATTGCCCAACAACCCCTGCGTATTTTTGTGCTTATTCAGTAAATCACATTGCATCTCCTCCCTCCAATTACCCCCTTTTTTAATAAACCAAGAAGTACTCTTTCTGGGGGTAGCTACACCCTTCAGAAAGCACTTCTCGGTGGAAATAAATTCATACTCCCCTCTGTAAATTATTGCGCGACTAAAAACTCTCTCACACATACACAATAAATTGCCCAACAACCCCTGCGTATTTTTGTGATTATTCAGTAAATCACATTGCATCTCCTCCCTCCAATTACCCCCTTTTTTAATAAACCAAGAAGTACTCTTTCTGGAGATAGCTACACCTTTCAGAAAGCACTTCTCGGTGGAAATAAATTCATACTCCCCTCTGTAAATTATTGCGCGACTAAAAACTCTCTCAAACATACACAATAAATTGCCCAACAACCCCTGCGTATTTTTGTGATTATTCAGTAAATCACATTGCATCTCCTCCCTCCAATTACCCCCTTTTTTAATAAACCAAGAAGTACTCTTTCTGGGGGTAGCTACACCCTTCAGAAAGCACTTCTCGGTGGAAATAAATTCATACTCCCCTCTGTAAATTATTGCGCGACTAAAAACTCTCTCACACATACACAATAAATTGCCCAACAACCCCTGCGTATTTTTGTGATTATTCAATAAATCACATTGCATCTCCTCCCTCCAATTACCCCCTTTTTTAATAAACCAAGAAGTACTCTTTCTGGGGGTAGCTACACCCTTCAGAAAGCACTTCTCGGTGGAAATAAATTCATACTCCCCTCTGTAAATTATTGCGCGACTAAAAACTCTCTCACACATACACAATAAATTGCCCAACAACCCCTGCGTATTTTTGTGATTATTCAGTAAATCACATTGCATCTCCTCCCTCCAATTACCCCTTTTTTTAATAAACCAAGAAGTACTCGTTCTGGGGGTAGCTACACCCTTCAGA
This sequence comes from Dromius quadrimaculatus, assembly GCA_963989225.1. Lineage (NCBI taxonomy): Eukaryota > Metazoa > Arthropoda > Insecta > Coleoptera > Carabidae > Dromius > Dromius quadrimaculatus. Next base: position 8,075,403 of record OZ022329.1, read on the forward strand.
AAGCACTTCTCGGTGGAAATAAATTCATATTCCCCTCTGTAAATTATTGCGCGACTAAAAACTCTCTCACACATACACAATAAATTGCCCAACAACCCCTGCGTATTTTTGTGCTTATTCAGTAAATCACATTGCATCTCCTCCCTCCAATTACCCCCTTTTTTAATAAACCAAGAAGTACTCTTTCTGGGGGTAGCTACACCCTTCAGAAAGCACTTCTCGGTGGAAATAAATTCATACTCCCCTCTGTAAATTATTGCGCGACTAAAAACTCTCTCACACATACACAATAAATTGCCCAACAACCCCTGCGTATTTTTGTGATTATTCAGTAAATCACATTGCATCTCCTCCCTCCAATTACCCCCTTTTTTAATAAACCAAGAAGTACTCTTTCTGGGGGTAGCTACACCCTTCAGAAAGCACTTCTCGGTGGAAATAAATTCATACTCCCCTCTGTAAATTATTGCGCGACTAAAAACTCTCTCACACATACACAATAAATTGCCCAACAACCCCTGCGTATTTTTGTGATTATACAGTAAATCACATTGCATCTCCTCCCTCCAATTACCCCCTTTTTCAATAAACCAAGAAGTACTCTTTCTGGGGGTAGCTTCACCCTTCAGAAAGCACTTCTCGGTGGAAATAAATTCATACTCCCCTCTGTAAATTATTGCGCGACTAAAAACTCTCTCACACATACACAATAAATTGCCCAACAACCCCTGCGTATTTTTGTGCTTATTCAGTAAATCACATTGCATCTCCTCCCTCCAATTACCCCCTTTTTTAATAAACCAAGAAGTACTCTTTCTGGGGGTAGCTACACCCTTCAGAAAGCACTTCTCGGTGGAAATAAATTCATACTCCCCTCTGTAAATTATTGCGCGACTAAAAACTCCCTCACACATACACTATAAATTGCCCAACAACCCCTGCGTATTTTTGTGATTATTCAGTAAATCTCATTGCATCTCCTCCCTCCAATTACCCCCTTTTTTAATAAACCAAGAAGTACTCTTTCTGGGGGTAGCTACACCCTTCAGAAAGCACTTCTCGGTGGAAATAAATTCATACTCCCCTCTGTAAATTATTGCGCGACTAAAAACTCTCTCACACATACACAATAAATTGCCCAACAACCCCTGCGTATTTTTGTGATTATACAGTAAATCACATTGCATCTCCTCCCTCCAATTACCCCCTTTTTTAATAAACCAAGAAGTACTCTTTCTGGGGGTAGCTACACCCTTCAGAAAGCACTTCTCGGTGGAAATAAATTCATACTCCCCTCTGTAAATTATTGCGCGACTAAAAATTCCCTCTCACATACACAATAAATTGCCCAACAACCCCTGCGTATTTTGGTGATTATTCAGTAAATCACATTGCATCTCCTCCCTCCAATTACCCCCTTTTTTAATAAACCAAGAAGTACTCTTTCTGGGGGTAGCTAACCCTTCAGAAAGCACTTCTCGGTGGAAATAAATTCATACTCCCCACTGTAAATTATTGCGCGACTAAAAACTCTCTCACACATACACAATTAATTTCCCAGCAACCCCTGCGTATTTTTGTGATTATTCAGTAAATCACATTGCATCTCCTCCCTCCAATTACCCCCTATTTTAATAAACCAAGAAGTACTCTTTTTGGGGGTAGCCACACCCTTCAGAAAGCACTTCTCGGTGGAAATAAATTCATACTCCCCTCTGTAAATTATTGCGCGACTAAAAACTCTCTCACACATACACAATAAATTGCCCAACAACCCCTGCGTATTTTTGTGATTATTCAGTAAATCACATTGCATCTCCTCCCTCCAATTACCCCCTTTTCAAATAAACCAAGAAGTACTCTTTCTGGGGGTAGCTAACCCTTCAGAAAGCACTTCTCGGTGAAAATAAATTCATACTCCCCTCTTTAAATTATTGCGCGACTAAAAACTCTCTCACACATACACAATAAATTGCTCAACAACCCCTGCGTATTTTTGTGATTATTCAGTAAATCACATTGCATCTCCTCCCTCCAATTACCCCCTTTTTTAATAAACCAAGAAGTACTCTTTCTGGGGGTAGCTACACCCTTCAGAAAGCACTTCTCGGTGGAAATAAAATCATACTCCCCTCTGTAAATTATTGCGCGACTAAAAACTCTCTCACACATACACAATAAATTGCCCAACAACCCCTGCGTATTTTTGTGATTATTCAGTAAATCACATTGCATCTCCTCCCTCCAATTACCCCCTTTTTTAATAAACCAAGAAGTACTCTTTCTGGGGGTAGCTACACTTTTCAGAAAGCACTTCTCGGTGGAAATAAATTCATACTCCCCTCTGTAAATTATTGCGCGACTAAAAACTCTCTCACACATACACAATAAGTTGCCCAACAACCCCTGCGTATTTTGGTGATTATTCAGTAAATCACATTGCATCTCCTCCCTCCAATTACCCCCTTTTTTAATAAACCAAGAAGTACTCTTTCTGGGGGTAGCTACACTTTTCAGAAAGCACTTCTCGGTGGAAATAAATTCATACTCCCCTCTGTAAATTATTGCGCGACTAAAAACTCTCACACATACACAATAAATTGCCCAACAACCCCTGCGTATTTTTGTGATTATTCAGTAAATCACATTGCATCTCCTCCCTCCAATCACCCCCTTTTCAAATGAACCAAGAAGTACTCTTTCTGGGGGTAGCTAACCATTCAGAAAGCACTTCTCGGTGGAAATAAATTCATACTCCCCTCTGTAAATTATTGCGCGACTAAAAATTCCCTCTCACATACACAATAAATTGCCCAACAACCCCTGCGTATTTTGGTGATTATTCAGTAAATCACATTGCATCTCCTCTCGCCAATTACCCCCTTTTTTAATAAACCAAGAAGTACTCTTTCTGGGGGTAGCTACACCCTTCAGAAAGCACTTCTCGGTGGAAATAAAATCATACTCCCCTCTGTAAATTATTGCGCGACTAAAAACTCTCTCACACATACACAATAAATTGCCCAACAACCCCTGCGTATTTTTGTGATTATTCAGTAAATCACATTGCATCTCCTCCCTCCAATTACCCCCTTTTTTAATAAACCAAGAAGTACTCTTTCTGGGGGTAGCTACACCCTTCAGAAAGCACTTCTCGGTGGAAATAAATTCATACTCCCCACTGTAAATTATTGCGCGACTAAAAACTCTCTCACACATACACAATTAATTTCCCAGCAACCCCTGCGTATTTTTGTGATTATTCAGTAAATCACATTGCATCTCCTCCCTCCAATTACCCCCTATTTTAATAAACCAAGAAGTACTCTTTTTGGGGGTAGCCACACCCTTCAGAAAGCACTTCTCGGTGGAAATAAATTCATACTCCCCTCTGTAAATTATTGCGCGACTAAAAACTCTCTCACACATACACAATAAATTGCCTAACAACCCCTGCGTATTTTTGTGATTATTCAGTAAATCACATTGCATCTCCTCCCTCCAATTACCCCCTTTTTTAATAAACCAAGAAGTACTCTTTCTGGGGGTAGCTACACCCTTCAGAAAGCACTTCTCGGTGGAAATAAATTCATACTCTCCTCTGTAAATTATTGCGCGACTAAAAACTCTCTCACACATACACAATAAATTGCCCAACAACCCCTGCGTATTTTTGTGATTATTCAGTAAATCACATTGCATCTCCTCCCTCCAATTTCCCCCTTTTTTAATAAACCAAGAAGTACTCTTTCTGGGGGTAGCTGCTCCCTTCAGAAAGCACTTCTCGGTGGAAATAAATTCATACTCCCCTCTGTAAATTATTGCGCGACTAAAAACTCTCTCACACATACACAATAAATTGCCCAACAACCCCTGCGTATTTTTGTGATTATTCAGTAAATCACATTGCATCTCCTCCCTCCAATTACCTCCTTTTTTAATAAACCAAGAAGTACTCTTTCTGGGGGTAGCTACACCCTTCAGAAAGCACTTCTCGGTGGAAATAAATTCATACTCCCCTCTGTAAATTATTGCGCGACTAAAAATTCCCTCTCACATACACAATAAATTGCTAAACAACCCCTGCGTATTTTGGTGATTATTCAGTAAATCACATTGCATCTCCTCCCGCCAATTACCCCCTTTTTTAATAAACCAAGAAGTACTCTTTCTGGGAGTAGCTAACCCTTCAGAAAGCACTTCTCGGTGGAAATAAATTCATACTCCCCACTGTAAATTATTGCGCGACTAAAAACTCTCTCACACATACACAATTAATTTCCCAGCAACCCCTGCGTATTTTTGTGATTATTCAGTAAATCACATTGCATCTCCTCCCTCCAATTACCCCCTATTTTAATAAACCAAGAAGTACTCTTTTTGGGGGTAGCCACACCCTTCAGAAAGCACTTCTCGCTGGAAATAAATTCATACTCCCCTCTGTAAATTATTGCGCGACTAAAAACTCCCTCACACATACACAATAAATTGCCCAACAACCCCTGCGTATTTTTGTGATTATTCAGTAAATCACATTGCATCTCCTCCCTCCAATTACCCCCTTTTTAAATAAACCAAGAAGTACTCTTTCTGGGGGTAGCTAACCCTTCAGAAAGCAATTCTCGGTGGAAATAAATTCATACTCCCCTCTGTAAATTATAGCGCGACTAAAAATTCCCTCTCACATACACAATAAATTGCCCAACAACCCCTGCGTATTTTGGTGATTATTCAGTAAATCACATTGCATCTCCTCCCGCCAATAACCCCCTTTTTTAATAAACCAAGAAGTACTCTTTCTGGGGGTAGCTACACCCATCAGAAAGCACTTCTCGGTGGAAATAAATTCATACTCCCCTCTGTAAATTATTGCGCGACTAAAAATTCCCTCTCACATACACAATAAATTGCTAAACAACCCCTGCGTATTTTGGTGATTATTCAGTAAATCACATTGCATCTCCTCCCGCCAATTACCCCCTTTTTTAATAAACCAAGAAGTACTCTTTCTGGGAGTAGCTAACCCTTCAGAAAGCACTTCTCGGTGGAAATAAATTCATACTCCCCACTGTAAATTATTGCGCGACTAAAAACTCTCTCACACATACACAATTAATTTCCCAGCAACCCCTGCGTATTTTTGTGATTATTCAGTAAATCACATTGCATCTCCTCCCTCCAATTACCCCCTATTTTAATAAACCAAGAAGTACTCTTTTTGGGGGTAGCCACACCCTTCAGAAAGCACTTCTCGGTGGAAATAAATTCATACTCCCCTCTGTGAATTATTGCGCGACTAAAAACTCCCTCACACATACACAATAAATTGCCCAACAACCCCTGCGTATTTTTGTGATTATTCAGTAAATCACATTGCATCTCCTCCCTCCAATTACCTCCTTTTTTAATAAACCAAGAAGTACTCTTTCTGGGGGTAGCTACACCCTTCAGAAAGCACTTCTCGGTGGAAATAAATTCATACTCCCCTCTGTAAATTATTGCGCGACTAAAAATTCCCTCTCACATACACAATAAATTGCTAAACAACCCCTGCGTATTTTGGTGATTATTCAGTAAATCACATTGCATCTCCTCCCGCCAATTACCCCCTTTTTTAATAAACCAAGAAGTACTCTTTCTGGGAGTAGCTAACCCTTCAGAAAGCACTTCTCGGTGGAAATAAATTCATACTCCCCACTGTAAATTATTGCGCGACTAAAAACTCTCTCACACATACACAATTAATTTCCCAGCAACCCCTGCGTATTTTTGTGATTATTCAGTAAATCACATTGCATCTCCTCCCTCCAATTACCCCCTATTTTAATAAACCAAGAAGTACTCTTTTTGGGGGTAGCCACACCCTTCAGAAAGCACTTCTCGCTGGAAATAAATTCATACTCCCCTCTGTAAATTATTGCGCGACTAAAAACTCCCTCACACATACACAATAAATTGCCCAACAACCCCTGCGTATTTTTGTGATTATTCAGTAAATCACATTGCATCTCCTCCCTCCAATTACCCCCTTTTTAAATAAACCAAGAAGTACTCTTTCTGGGGGTAGCTAACCCTTCAGAAAGCAATTCTCGGTGGAAATAAATTCATACTCCCCTCTGTAAATTATTGCGCGACTAAAAATTCCCTCTCACATACACAATAAATTGCCCAACAACCCCTGCGTATTTTGGTGATTATTCAGTAAATCACATTGCATCTCCTCCCGCCAATAACCCCCTTTTTTAATAAACCAAGAAGTACTCTTTCTGGGGGTAGCTACACCCTTCAGAAAGCACTTCTCGGTGGAAATAAATTCATACTCCCCTCTGTAAATTATTGCGCGACTCAAAATTCCCTCTCACATACACAATAAATTGCTAAACAACCCCTGCGTATTTTGGTGATTATTCAGTAAATCACATTGCATCTCCTCCCGCCAATAACCCCCTTTTTTAATAAACCAAGAAGTACTCTTTCTGGGGGTAGCTACACCCTTCAGAAAACACTTTTTGGTGGAAATAAATTCATACTCCCCTCTGTAAATTATTGCGCGACTAAAAACTTCCTCACACATACACAATAAAATCCCCCAAAAACCCCTGCGTATTTATGTGATTATTTAGTAAATCACATTGCATCTCTTCCCTCCAATTACCTTTTTTTTCAATAAACCAAGAAGTACTCTTTTTGGGGGTAGCTACACCCTCCAGAAAGCACTTTTCGGTGGAAATAAATTCATACTCCCCTCTGTAAATTATTGCGCGACTAAAAACTCCCTCACACATACACATTAAATTGCCTAGCAACCCCTGCGTATTTTTGTGATTATTCAGTAAATCACATTGCATCTCCTCCCTCCAATTACCCCTTTTTTCAATAAACCAAAAAGTACTCATTTTGGGGGTAGCTACACCCTTCAGAAAGCACTTCTCGGTGGAAATAAAATCATACTCCCCTCTGTAAATTATTGCGCGACTAAAAACTCTCTCACACATACACATTAAATTGCCTAGCAACCCCTGCGTATTTTTGTGATTATTCAGTAAATCACATTGCATCTCCTCTCTCCAATTACCCCCTTTTTAATTGAACCGGGAAGTGTTTTTTCGAGGGGTAGCTACACCCTTCAGAAAGCACTTTTCGGTGGCAATAAATTCATACTCCCCCCTGTAAATTATTGCGCGACTAAAAACTCCCTCACACATACACAATAAATTGCTCAACAACCCCTGCGTATTTTTGTGATTATTCAGTAAATCACATTGCATCTCCTCCCTCCAATTACCCCTTTTTTCAATAAACCAAGAAGTACTCATTTTGGGGGTAGCTACACCCTTCAGAAAGCACTTCTCGGTGGAAATAAAATCATACTCCCCTCTGTAAATTATTGCGCGACTAAAAACTCCATCACACATACACAATAAATTGCCCAACAACCCCTGCGTATTTTTGTGATTATTCAGTAAATCACATTGCATCTCCTCCCTCCAATTACCCCTTTTTTCAATAAACCAAGAAGTACTCTTTTTGGGGGTAGCTACACCCCTCAGAAAGCACTTTTCGGTGAGAATAAATTCATACTCCCCTCTGTAAATTATTGCGCGACTAAAAACTCCCTCACTCATACACAATAAATTGCCCAACAACCCCTGCGTATTTTTGTGATTATTCAGTAAATCACATTGCATCTCCTCCCGCCAATCACCCCCTTTTTTAATAAACCAAGATGTACTCTTTCTGGGGGTAGCTACACCCTTCAGGAAGCACTTCTCGGTGGAAATAAATTCATACTCCCCTCTGTAAATTATTGCGCGACTAAAAACTCCCTCACACATACACAATAAATTGCTCAACAACCCCTGCGTATTTTTGTGATTATTCAGTAAATCACATTGCATCTCCTCCCTCCAATTACCCCTTTTTTCAATAAACCAAGAAGTACTCATTTTGGGGGTAGCTACACCCTTCAGAAAGCACTTCTCGGTGGAAATAAAATCATACTCCCCTCTGTAAATTATTGCGCGACTAAAAACTCCCTCACACATACACAATAAATTGCCCAACAACCCCTGCGTATTTTTGTGATTATTCAGTAAATCACATTGCATCTCCTCCCTCCAATTACCCCTTTTTTCAATAAACCAAGAAGTACTCATTTTGGGGGTAGCTACACCCTTCAGAAAGCACTTCTCGGTGGAAATAAAATCATACTCCCCTCTGTAAATTATTGCGCGACTAAAAACTCTCTCACACATACACAATAAATTGCCCAACAACCCCTGCGTATTTTTGTGATTATTCAGTAAATCACATTGCATCTCCTCCCTCCAATTACCCTCTTTTTTAATAAACCAAGAAGTACTCGTTCTGGGGGTAGCTACACCCTTCAGAAAGCACTTCTCGGTGGAAATAAATTCATACTCCCCTCTGTAAATTATTGCGCGACTAAAACCTTCCTCACACATACACAATAAATTCCCCAACAACCCCTGCGTATTTTTGTGATTATTCAGTAAATCACATTGCATCTCCTCCCTCCAATTACCCCCTTTTTTAATAAACCAAGAGGTACTCTTCCTGGGGGTAGCTACACCCTTCAGAAAGCTCTTCTCGGTGGAAATAAATTCATACTCCCCTCTGTAAATTATTGCGCGACTAAAAACTTCCTCACACATACACAATAAATTGCCCAACAACCCCTGCGTATTTTTGTGATTATTCAGTAAATCACATTGCATCTCCTCCCTCTAATTACCCCCTTTTCAATTAAACCGGGAAGTGTTCTTTCTGCGGGTAGCTACACCCTGCAGAAAGCACTTCTCGGTGTAAATAAATTCATACTCCCCTCTGTAGATTATTGCGCGACTAAAAACTACCTCACACATACACAATAAATTGCTCAACAACCCCTGCGTATTTTTGTGATTATTCAGTAAATCACATTGCATCTCCTCTCTCCAATTACCCCCTTTTTCAATAAACCAAGAGGTACTCTTTCTGGGGGTAGCTACACCCTTCAGAAAGCACTTCTCGGTGGAAATAAATTCATACTCCCCTCTGTAAATTATTGCGCGACTAAAAACTTCCTCACACATACACAATAAATTGCCCAACAACCCCTGCGTATTTTTGTGATTATTCAGTGAATCACATTGCATCTCCCTCCAATTACTCCCTTTTTTAATGAACCAAGAAGTACTCTTTCTGGGGGTAGCTACACCCTTCAAAAAGTACTTCTCGGTGGAAATAAATTCATACTCCCCTCTGTAAATTATTGCGCGACTAAAAACTTCCTCACACATACACAATAAATTGTGATTATTCAGTAAATCACATTGCATCTCCTCCCTCCAATTACCTCCTTTTTCAATAAACCAAAAAGTACTCTTTCTGGGGGTAGCTACACCCTTCAGAGAGCATTTCTCGGTGGAAATAAATTCATAGTCCCCTCTGTAAATTATTGCGCGACTAAAAACTCCCTCACACATACACAATAAATTCCCCAACAACCCCTGCGTATTTTTGTGATTATTCAGTAAATCACATTGCATCTCCTCCCTCTAATTACCCCCTTTTCAATTAAACCGGGAAGTGTTCTTTCTGCGGGTAGCTACACCCTTCAGAAAGCACTTCTTGGTGTAAATAAATTCATACTCCCCTCTGTAGATTATTGCGCGACTTAAAACTCCCTCACACTTACACAATAAATTCCCCAACAACCCCTGCGTATTTTTGTGATTATTCAGTAAATCACATTGCATCTCCTCCCTCCAATTACCCCCTTTTTTGATAAACCAAGAAGTACTCTTTCTGAGGGTAGCTACACCCTTCAGAAAGCACTTCTCGGTGAAAAATTGAATCATACTCCCCTCTGTAAATTATTGCGCGACTAAAAACTTCCTCACACATACACAATAAATTCCCCAACAACCCCTGCGTATTTTTGTGATCATTCAGTAAATCACATTGCATCTCCTCCCGCCAATTACCCATTTTTTTAATAAACCAAGAAGTACTCTTTCTGGGGGTAGCTACACCCTTCAGAAAGCACTTTTTGGTGGAAATAAATTCATACTCCCCTCTGTAAATTATTACGCGACTAAAAACTCCCTCACACACACACAATAAGTTCCCCAACAACCCCTGCGTATTTTTGTGATTATTCAGTAAATCACATTGCATTTTCTCCCTCCAATTACCCCTTTTTTTAATAAACCCAGAAGTACTCTTTCTGGGGGTAGCTACACCCTTCAGAAAGCACTTCTCGGTGGGAATAAATTCATACTCCCCTCTGTAAATTATTGCGCGACTAAAAACTCCCTCACACACACACAATAAGTTCCCCAACAACCCCTGCGTATTTTTGTGATTATTCAGTAAATCACATTGCATCTCCTTCCTCTGTTTAAATTTTACCGGGAAGTGTTCATTCTGGGGTATCATTGTTCGCTCATCAAAAAGCAATTCTCGATGGAAATAAAGTCAAATAACACCTTTGTAAATTATCACGCGGCTAAAAACTCCATCACACATACACATCAAATTCCCCAACAATCCCTTCTAATTCTTGTAATTATTCAGTAAACCACATTGTATCTCCTCCCTCCAATAATTTTTTTTCATTCATACCGGTGAATGTGTTTTTTGAAGGTTGCGGGTTCGCTCTTCAGAAAACAATTCTCGATAAAAATAAATGCATATACTCCTCTGTAAATGGTCATGAATAAAAACACCTTCAACAAATCTTTTAAATTCTTGTAATTATTCAGGTCATCACAATGGCTGGTACTATAAGCTCTGTTTTAGGCTATATTAGCTATGTAATTTTAAGTATAGTTTACAGGCAATATAAATATTTCAAGCTATTTTAATGAGAAATATTCAAGTACATTTTCTAGACATATTTGTTTTCTGTAATTTGTACCTGAAAATTATTTTCTAAAGTATTTGAGAAAATTCTAATTGCGTTAAAACACATCTTGACACAACGCTCCTAATATCGTCAAAAACAGAGCTCGTGGTACCAGCCATTGTATCTCCTCGCTCCAATAACTTTTTTCAATTATACCGAAAAGTGAGTTTTGAGTGTAGCGGGTTCGCTTCTCAGAAAGCAATTTTCTATGAATTAGAACAGTATCTTTCGGCTGAAATAGTTGCAGATTGGATGCTAGAAAACAAAATTTCAAATCAGAAATGGAGTTCCGTTAGTCCATAAGCAATTTAACGTTGCTAGTAAGCGAAGAATAATACAGATCCTTCTAAAGATGGCAGATAAAATGAGTTTGGTATTCAAAATAGTTTTCAATTGGATTCTTCTCAACTCCAGTATTATTCTGTAATGTATAAGGTGGAATAATGTACTAAATTATTTATATTATTTTTGCTAATCTTCAATATCGAATTTTAATTTTTTTGTTTATAATATCCACTTTTACAGTTTCAAGCAGTAACAAAATAAAGAATTCACTACGTTTGGTCGAAAATTACTTCGTAAGAAAAATACTTAAATATTAATTAATAATAATTATGCACAAAATATTACCTTCTATGAACTCTATAGATAATAATGGATTGAAGATTGTACTCAATGTAGGATTCGAGACAAAGATTGATACAAAGTTCAATTAAATGTAGTTAACTTGTCAAAATGTCGGTCACTACTTGTTTCATTCTCTCGAACATCATCAGGAAGTTGAGGGAATGCTTTTATTCCGATGGAGTAGATGGTGTAGTATGAAGGAGTCTTAACAATTGAATACTTATGTCGGATTGGCTATTTATTCAAACGTTTATGATTGCTAAACGGGAAACTTGAAGATTTTTAAAGAAAATTAAAAAACCAATCACAATTCTTAATTTAATAGAATTCACTCGATTTATGTTATTCGATAAACGATTATTGAATGCTTAGTCAAAAATAGACGGACCTTATTGAATTCTGGATATATCAAAAAAATAATTGAAAGTATTAATTTTTACTTCCGTATTAAATGGAATAAATTTTTAAATTGAACGAACTCGCGCCGTCAATTCGGAAACGATCGGAAACTTTCGAGTAATTTTGTTGGAATCTAATGATGTATAATCAAATTGAAAATGACTAATTGATAGTTATAAAATATAAGATATTTTGGTAATGTCGGTGTTCGCGTATGTGGTACGCAATTATTTTCTGACAAGAAATGTGAACAAAAGATTCATGTGAGTAATGCTTTGATATTTTTCGCAGCAATCTTTGCTTACTCTTTCATCAAGAGGCTTGATCCAGCCAATGTTCATTATTCAGTTATTCGTAGAATTGCAATCACAAGTCACAGCGTCTCCAGCAAATAATATATCAGAACATCATTTACATCGTAATGCTAATTTATAGTTGTTCCAAATCATATGGATTAGTTGGATTCTCAAAGAAGTAAGTACATCATGCTTTAGTACACCTATTAAGAAAAAAATAAATGAAATATTTAATTTCTCTTTCTAATATTTATTTAGATCAGATACTACTTGAAATTCAATTGTACAATACTGGATCTTGTAACAAACATAACATTAATTTTATTTATTTGCACATTTACAGATTGTTATTGGAGTAACCTTTATTATACACGGATTCGAACCTGTACACCAAATAACTTTGAAGAGGATACGAGAAGTACCGCAGCAGCTGTTACATTCACGAATAGCTCTTCCTAAGCCAAAAAGTAAGTTTTTTAAATTTATTTTATAGTTAGCAAGCTGTTACTTGTATTTTATGTTTTTAAGTTTGTTATTGCAATAATTTAAATCTTTAGAAGTAAATTGTTTGCTAATTAATGATTCTGAAGCTAGATCAATGATTTGAGATGATTCTGATTTATTTTATTGTGGTAATAAAGTATTATCGTGACGTCAAAAAGTTACTAAAGTCATCTAACAGACAAAACTAATTTAATAATCAGTTGAAATAAAAATTCAGACAAAGCCTTTTCGGTTTACAAATGATTCAATTTGATTTGAAAACGGTCAATAATAATAATAATTGTAATACCAATAGAAGTGTTTCGTTCAAAAAACGATATTTTGAGCTAAGAAAGTGTAAAGGGCTCAATAGTTGTGTTGACAGGTTTCTGTATGTTCGGAGTGCGGATAATCATATCTTTTACCCATTTCTGGGTGTGTCACTCGCAGATTATTCTGTTCAATCGATATTTTAAATTGTTAGGCCCGGTTGAACAGTCATATTGGTTTATCCTTGACTTAGCTCTATCTTAGTAAAAATTATTTCAACAATCGTTACTTGAGTAATTAGAATAAACCAAAGACTGTGTAACCAGGCTTTAGTGCGATTGATTACCAGTCGTAATAGATGTTCGTGAGACTGAACCTTGCGTCTCCGGTAACGGTTTCTGTCGGTTCGAGGCACGGATAATACGATATTATTTACATTTATTCTGGTATTTATAGTTCGATGAGAAGTAAATTCAATCTAGAATCTCAAAATTTTCCAAGCAAAAGTTGAATACTTGCATGTCATAGATAATAAGACTAATAACTTAAATTTCACCCTAGACAATGTCAGTTGTCTACTTCACATGTGTCGTTTTATAAAATTCTACTTTGCCTTCTCAGAAAATTATGACCAATTCATTCATAATTTCATCTAGAAAGATTTTGAAGAAGTGGAAGTCTCGCATAAAAAAATTGCCAAAGTGATAAACAATTTATTAAAAAAAGAGAGGGTTTTGTTTTTCGCAAATATCTCAAAAACTGACAGATATCAGAAATCGCAAAAAAGAATCTTGAAGAGCAGGAAATTTCCTAGAAGAAAGATATATCTCCCGGAACTCTACCACCAATATTTTGAATTTTAATTCGCAGATGAAATTTTTTCAATGACTTCCATTGTTGATAAAAAAATGAAAAATCAAAATTTATCAATTTTTTGAACGAGAATCTCATTTATAGCTTTCTAAAAATAGATCCAAAGAGTGAAAAAAATCTTAGATATTCAGTTTGCAAATTATCAGAGATTTTATGTACATATCCAACTTGTGAAATGACCTTAATTAGCAATTGCACAAATAATTGAAAAATTGCGATAAAAATTGTTCTTCCAACGGATTTTTGTTCATTCATGCATCCTAATAGTACCTTGATTTTAATGTACTCAATATTCACATTTAATAGTTGAAAAAAAAAACTATTCCGTTCGATCAAAAGTGCATCTGAAAAACTGAATCAATATTTCAAATTTCAACAGCAATTCAGAATTAATAATATAGCCAAAATTATTTTCAACCTCCCCATTTGTATTTGAAAATAATTTATTGAAACTCCTTTATTCACTTCATACATAAATTGTATTTGAGCTTGTTCTTATATTAAAATCTGCCTATCGAAAAATTGATTTTTCCATATAAATCACATGTCAAAATTCGCCCGGGACTATTCAAGTTGTACGTACAACTTTATGCTAGCGTTGCGCTAGGGCAAGTATACGAATCTCTTTGTAAAGTCCCTGCTCATTTAGTACGCCATCTCTGAACATTTGCGTGAACTATTTACCATCCAGTATAGTTCGCTGTTATCAACTTTACCCACTCGCTCAGAAAGGCATAGCTATTGGAATTATTTGGTATCTTGTCCGATAGATGGCTTTTGAATTAGTTTTAAAATTACAGTTCGCTTCATTATCGTTGTCAGGGTTGTTGTAGTTGACGTAATGGCGAAGGATTACTGTCAATCAAGTTTATAGGTTCTAGTTAGCTTCGAAATTTGTTGCAATCAAGTTGAATATCAGATAAATATAAGTGAAATGTTATCATATTTGCTCTGAATTAAATTTGAAGTGATATAAAGTGATCCGATAGATTTCAATTTAAAATATCGAAACTCATTGCCAATCAAGTTCAATACAAAGTAAATTTGTATGAAATTTTATTTTATCTGCTTAGAATTGTTTGTTTGCTTATTCAATTCCTACTAGTGATCTGGTAGAATGAAATGTAACACATTTGATAAGTATTTAGACCATGAATTGTACTTCGTTTTGATGGGAAATTTTGTAAATACATATTTAATTATTAATGAGCAAATAGCAATCGGTGACTCATTTTCATTCTGTAATTATTTACAAAGCTGCTGGTATGTTCTCAAATCAGTTCATTGTTCATGTAAAAATTTGCAGTATGATTATAATAATCCATGAAGTGATTATAATTTCAATTGAGAAATAATTATTAGCATACGCTTCGTTGAAGCTACAATAAATTGGTTTGTCCACGACTACCTCATAATATATACCTTATAAATGAGTTTTCTGAAGCAAAACGATAGTCATTTTTCACAGAGTGAATAATAGCAGTGAATAATCATTATTCACGGGGATAGAATTAATAGGGCACGCGGTATATATTATGAATCTGGCAAGCATTTTTCAGTACGTCTAGGCAATAACCATGCACTTTGACTAGCTAACTTTATACAAATCACAAAAATATTGTTAAAATATTACTTTAATCTATTTTTTAATGCTCTTGAAGGAAAAAGATGACATTAAATAAACTATATCAAGTAAGCCATTGATATGACATGACAAGCGAAGCGTAAATTGTTGTCAATTTGAAAACGTCATAATTTCGATCCAGAATACGTAAAAAATTAAAATTGATAGTGAGAAAGAGATATTGTCTACTTGTACTACACCGGAGATAACAGAAGCTGCAAAAGTCACCTCCCTGAATTTGTTGCCTGAGAAATCCCGAAATCTTTACATTCTTGTGTACAGTACCTTTAAGGATTGAGGGGCGACCAAGAAAATCAATTTATTTTCAGGGTCAGTTTTACTGGCATATTTTACGGAATTAGCTGCAAAATATGAATCATCCATATTATTATGGACACTTTGCTCTATGCTTAGGAGTACGCTTAATATAAATCAAGGAGCCGATATAGAATACTAGGCAAAACTGCGGTCACTTTCAAAACGAAGATCTCAGGGCTTTCGTCCGAAAAAAGCTAATACATTTCCTTCCGAAAAAATTTATAAATTTCTTATTCAAGCCTGTGATGAAAAATATCTTGCAATGAAGGTAAAAAATTAGTAACATTCAAAAACTTGTCGAAAAAAAAATTATGGAATTGAAGTCAATAGTAGTCGTGGACAAAGTATAGTATTCTACTCACATATAATAAGCTATGATTCACTCAGGTTAATTATGCCACTCGCTACGCTCGTGACATAAACTTAACCTTCGTGAATAATAGCCTTCATTATATGCTCATATAATAATATACTATTTTAACATCGTAATATGATTGAAACTTTTGAATTACAGAAATAAAAAATTTAATTGAAATTGTAAATGGTCACTTCCATTTATCGTTATTACGTCATAGTGTTATGCTGGGGTGTAAATATTTATATTTTAAATTAATATACTGTATGTTCATGTAAGTAATAGACTGAATTTATTTTACAGTAATCATTGTATACTGATTTTTTCGAAAAAACGTCTCTTGAAGAAGTCGACATGAGAGCTCATCATTTAGTTATTTGAAGTGGAACTACAAGCAGATATCTAATCATCAGAATCTAATTGGCATCATGATACGAGAACTCGAAGTACTTCTTCGACTTGGAAACTTGATTTGAAGTCCTAAAAGATGTAAGCATGACTCGCTTTTATTTTAAATTTTAAACTTCTTTGTTTCATTTTCCTAATATTGTATGTAACAGAATAGTATATTCTACAATAAGTATTGGAATGGCCTATATTCTGAACGAGCGAAAAGTTTGTAAACCGAGCCGAAGGCGAGGATTACGGTTCGCGAGTGTGGAATACGCCATTCCAAACATGTTGTAGACTATAATTTCTTTAATAAGGTTTTGGAAGCTCACCAATATTTCAGAGGAAATTAAAAAAATTATTGAATGTCAAACGTCAAATCCAGATATGAATACTTGAATTGTTAGGAAGTAACCATCGTAGTAGCCAAACTAACAGCTTCTGATTCGTCGAAATGATTCAAAAGGCTAACAGAATCATTCTAAACGGCATACGGAATCATTCTAAACGATTTTTGGGAATGTCATTCGTTCCAAATTAATTTTTGGTTATGGAATATGCAAATTCCAAAACAGTGTTGGAGAAAGTATGTACTTGAACATTAATTTTATTTATGCGTTCATAGATGCCTTGAAACATTCCTTGGTCATGGATTTGAGTCAATCGCCTGTGGGATCAAAATTAATTGAGAGTATTGCAGCCTTTGCATTCTGTTTCCGATAAGTCTTCCGATCTCAAAGCTAAAGAGTAAGTAATTTCTGTTTTTTCCTATTTAATTACGATTTTTTAAAATTTAAATATAAAGAGCGTAATGAGTGGTGTAACGGCCTCCAAACAAACGCTATCCTCTTTGGTATTACAATCATTCTAATCATCATCATGAGTACATGAATGTTGCTTTGAATATAGCTGGCAGGTCATTAATATAAATAATAAATACCATTCATTCATTGATTCAATTTATTTATTAAATACATAATTGAAAATTTTCGCGCTTTGAAATAATAAAAGTAAATTGATAATATATTTTTTACAGCTTTTGAAGAACTTCTGAATTCATCAGAGTTTTGAATGGACAGCAGTAGCGGAATATTTGGCTTCTATACAGCTTTGGAAGAACTTCTAAATTCTTTAGAGTTTTGAATGGACAACAGTAGCGGAATATCTGCAGTTTTTGAAGAACTTCCAAATTCATCAGCGCTTTGAATGGACAGCAGTAACGGAATATTTGGACAAACAAGAAAACCTACCGCAGTGATAGATAATAAATTCAACACACTTGGTTGCAGTTGCCCTAAGAAATTCTCAATTGGAATGGCCTTCAGCAAGTACCTCAACTACGGTCTTCACAACATTAGTTTCCTTCAGGTGTATACTAAATACTTTCCGTTAATCAAGAACTGATCATTCAAAATTTTCAATTCCTTTCAATGATTTCTTGTTTTTTTAGTTTTCTAGAAGAATACGAATATGTATTTAAAACAAAAAGAATATGTTTAGAATACAACTATTAGTATGTTATAAGTATATTTAGGTTATTATGTAAATTGCTGTGTTATATTCTGCGCTTCTATCTCGTGTTTATTCAATTTTGTAAGTAGTTTAGAAAGTGCTGAAAATATATTTGGGGTTAATGCAAAATCGTGTTAAAGTAGAGATCAAAATTATTTTGAAACAAAATTGGGGCTAAAAATGCGTGCATCATAGTTTATGGGCGCTTAGGCCCTCGGGCGTAATATAATCCGTTTTGAATATCCGTTTTGCTTTTTCTTTTGGATATTAAATGATTGTTTTGGTTTTTTTTTTCAATTTTCAATGTCCTTGTGCCGTAACTTGGGCCAACGTTGGATTTTTATTCGGTACACGACCATATAGCTCTGGAAACACCCCCCTCCTAAACGACCGGAGCAGACGGAATTTTCAGACTATATGTCGGTGTCGTTACGGGAAATGTACGGAACGCGCGTTTTGTCGGCGACGGTCCGGGTCTTGGTGGGATCACTGAACAAACAATATTCACACGTTATGTGTGGATATTGTTCTTCAGTGATGCCATGAAGATTCCGACTTCTCGAGATGACGCTTAGTCGGCAACCGTACTCGTGTAATTAGGCGACCATCCGGGTCTCGGCTAGACAGACCACGAATTAGAGTCAATTTTGTTTTTGCTAAAACGAGCACAATCGGCTGCTTGTGGGATTAATTATTAGAATCAGTAGTATAATATATTTCAGCATTTTTCTAAGCAACTTCACAATATAAGTAGTTGATAGTACTAAGATTACAATATAATAGTACTAAGATTAATATATAATATAACACAGCAGTCAAGAAATTAGCTAGTTTCAATAGTTATTAAGATACAAGTTTCATAAAACATGATTTAAGGGTACGCAAAATAAATTACAATGTTTAATATACAAGTGCTCTAAAATATCTTTTCCCATTTGATTATTTGAGTACGTACCCACAATTTGAAATTTAAAGAATCTCTGGTTCACTTAGAAATAATAGCTTTCGAAATATTCAATTCTCAAGCCTGAAGCTCGTACATCAATAATAATTTGTAATTGATATTATTGCAGTATAAGCTTACATTCCCTCTGAGTACGTTCTTGAATTTGAATGATTTAAAAACCCAGAAATAATAAATTTATAACAAGTTTTTAGAATATTTAACTCTCAAGCCTCTAGATCGTACACCAATAATAATTAGTAGTTATTATTGATTCTATATAAACCTGAATCTCCCTTGAGTACGTGCCCACTATTTAAATATTCTGGAACCTCTGGTTTGCTCAGAAATAATAAGTTTGTAACTGGTTAATAAAATATTCAATTATCTAGCCTGTAGCTCGTACACCAATTGGTAGTAAATATTATTTCTGCATAAACCTACATTCTTCTAAGTATGTACTTACAATTTAAATGTTTTAAAACCTCTGATTCACTCAAAAATATGCCTTTAACTATGTATCGGAATATAGCCTGAAGCTCATACAGCAATAACAATTGATAGTTGATATTAATTCCACATAAATCTATATTCCTCCCTGAGTACGTACTCACAACATAAATGTTCTAGAACCTCTAGTTTACTTAGAAATAATAAGTTTGTAACTAATTAATGTAAAATTCAATTCTCAAGCCTGTAGCTCGTACACCAATAACAATTGGTAGTAAATATTATTTCTGCATAAATCTACATCTCCCATTAGTACGTACTTACAATTTGAATGTTTCACTCAAAAAAATTAGTCTGTAACTAGCTATTGAAATATGTAAATCTCAATCCTGTTGCTCGTACACCAATTACAATTGGTGTTTAATATTATTTCTGCTTAAGCCTAAATCCTCCCTAAATACGTACTCATAATTTGAATGTTCTAGAACCTCTGTTGTACTCAAAAATATTAAATTTGAAACTACTTTTTGCAATATTTATTTCTCAATCTTGTAGCTCGTACACCAATAACAATTGGTAGTAAATATTGATTCTACATAAACCTACATTTTCGCTGAGTACGTATTACAATATTAATGTTGTAAAACCTCGGGTTCATTCAGAAATAATAAGTTTGTAACTAGTTATTGTAATATTCAATTCTCAAGCCTGTAGCTCGTACATCAATAACAACTGGTAGTAAATATTATTTCTGCATGAACCTACATCTCCCCTTAGTACGTACTTACAATTTGAATGTTTCAGAGCCTCTGGTTCACTCACAAAAATTAATTTGTAACTAGTTATTGAAATATGTAAATCTCAATCCTGTAGCTCCTACACCAACAACAATTGGTGTTTAATATTATTTCTGCATAAGCCTAAATCCTCTCTAAGTACGTACTCATAATTTGAATGTTCTAGAACATCTGGTGTATTCAAAAATATTAAATTTAAAACTACTTTTTGCAATATTTATTTCTCAAACTTGTAGCTCGTACACCAATAACAATTGGTAGTAATTATTGATTCCACACAAACCTACATTTTCGCTGAGTACGTACTTTCAATATTAATGTTGTAGAACCTCTGGTTCATTCAGAAATAATAAGTTTGTAGCTAGTTATTGTAATATTCAATTCTCAAGCCTGTAGCTCGTACACCAATAACAATTGGTAGTAAATATTATTTCTGCATTAACCCACATCTACCCTCAGTACGTACTTATAATTTGAATGCTTTAGAGCCTCTGGTTCACTCAAAAAAATTAGTCTGTAACTAGCTATTGAAATATGTAAATCTCAATCCTTAGCTCTTACACCAACACCAATAACAATTGGTGTTTAATATTATTTCTGCATGATCCTAAATACTCCCTAAGTACGTACTCATAATTTGAATGTTCTAGAACCTCTGGTTCACGTAGAAATAATAAATTTGTAATTAATTATTGAAATATTAAGTTCTCAAGCCTGTAGCTCGTACACCAATAGCAATTGGTAGTTGATATTATTGTTGTATAAATCTTCTGTAAATATTCACAATTTGAATGTCTTAGAACCTCTTGTTTACGCAGAAATAATTATTTTATCTTTAATTGATGTCAAAAATTTGTAATTGAATTCATATAATATAATTCTCATGTTTGTAGCTCGTGTAGCAATAAGGAAAAATAAATGATGAAATGTAGTGTCAATGTTATTTATTGTATTTTTATTATTATGTTGAAATAAATTTTTTTAGAATGAGTTATTGTTGTATTATTTTATTCCCGTTCAGTTATATAGTTTAAAAAACTCCCACCAGATTAGAAGAGGGCAGCACCTGTCAATAACATCAATTAGCAATCATCTCTTCTATGACGAAAAATGTTGCTTCGTGATGAATTTTGTGTGGTCTAAAATCCAAAATTTGTATCAAGGTAGCAGGATTTGTAGGAGCAAATTCAAGGATTTTTGGTAAGTGTTTTTCTTGATTTACTCGTAAACTATAGCCCTTAGGACAATTTTACTAACATCATCGTACGCAACTTTGAAAGGGCCATCAAAAAGATAAATAGAATTTTCTTCCAGCCCTTATATTAAGGGTAGTAGCATATCGTTTCTCGAAAACTATAAGCCCTAGAGAAAATTCTTTCACATATATCTTGTAGGGCGTTAAAAGTTATGTAACTTTTATTTGAAACATTTGTCCCAAAACCCTCTGATTCTCGAGATAATTGCTAATTAATGTCTCGAATTTTTGAGTTCACTCTTCCAAATGCTGCTACCTTAATACAAATTTTGGATTTTCGAAGGCACAAAATTTTCGAAGCGATAAATTTTATGTTTGAAAAATCCAGAATTTGTATTAAGATAGCAGGATCTTGAAGAGTATATTCAAGGGTTTTTAATAAGTGTTTTTCTTGATTTACTCCTGAACTATTGCCTTTAGGGAAAAATCGATTACATCACTGTACGCAGTTTGAAAAGTGCTATCAAAAACGTGGAAACAATTTTTTTCTAGCCCTTGAATTAAGGGTAGTAGCATATCGTTTCTCGGAAACTATAAGCCCTAGAGAAATTTATTTCAAGTTAATCCTGCAGGGCATTGAAAGTTATGTAACTTTTATTTGAAACTTTTGTCCCTAAACCCTTTGGTACTCGAGAAAATCTCTAATTGATATTTTGATTTTCTCCTCTCAATCCTATGTTCCTGTTACAAATTTTGGATTTTTAGAAGGCACGAATTTCATCAAATACTCGTTATTTTTCATGACAGAAGAGATGATTGCCAATTGGTATTATTGATAGGTGCTGCCCCCTTGCGGCACTTTTTCGAACTATATACGTGTGATCAATTTTAATCATACTTTTTCAAATTAAACACATTTTTCTTAGTTCGTATAGTTAATAATAGATGACGCTAATTGTACTATCGACAGATGCTGCCAGCTGGTGGAGAAATTTGGAACTATTTATAAATAAATAATGAATTAATTATTTCCTATAGGATTTAAATGAAAAAATGGAATGAATGAAAGTCATTATTTTTATCAACCAATTTATTTTCTTCAATATAGATACAATAATATTTCTGAATCAATAAGATTTATTACGTGAATTCATATAAATTGACAAGTTCCTGGAATTCATCCCTCTAGTGAAAGTGGATTTTCTTGACATCCTATGACAAAAAAAAAATTATTAATTAAAACTCAAGGCTAACAATGATTCATAGATCAATAGATCCAAGGAAAATTTATTAATTTGTTCTTGGAAGATAAAATATTCGTTATTAATTAAACCAGCGGTTTAAAGAATTCGAAAATGTAACCACTGGTAGTGTAGTGCCAGGGGCTCAATGTTACAGAAGAGAGGATTTGCTAACTATCTCTGTTAATGATTTATTGATCATTAGATTCTGAAATTATTAGAATTTATTTGTTTTCTAAGACAAAAAGTTGATTATCTCTCAAACCAGTGGCTCTAAAAATCTGAAATTGTGGCTACTGGTAGAAAAGAGTCGGCAGTTGATGTCACAGAAGAAGGGATTCTCTAATTATTTCTATTAATGATTTATTGATCAATAGATCCTTAAATTACTAGCATTTATTTGTTTTCTAAGACAAAAAGTTGATTATCTCTCAAACCAGTGGCTCTAAAAATCTGAAATTGTAGCTACTGGTAGAAAAGAGCCGCCAGTTCATGTTACAGAAGAAAGGATTCACTATCTATCTCTGTTAAATGATTTATTGACCAATAGATCATAAAATTACTAGAATTTATTTATTTTCTAAGACAAAAAATGGATTATCTCTCAAACCAGTGGCTTTGAAAATCTGAAATTGTGGCTACTGGTAGATAAGAGTCGGCAGTTAATGTTACTGAAGAAGGGATTCTCTAATCAATTCTATTAATGATTTATCGATCAATAGATCCTGAAATTACAAAATTTATTTGTTTTCTAAGATAAAAAGTGGATAATCTCTCAAACCAGTGGCTCTAAAAATCTAAAATTGTGGCTATTGGTAGAAAAGAGTCGGCAGTTAATGTTACGGAAGAAAGGATTCACTATCTATTACTGTTAAATGATTTATTGACCAATAGATCATAAAATTACCAGAATTTATTTATTTTCTAAGACAAGAAATTGATTATCTCTCAAACCAGTGGCTTTAAAAATCTGAAATTATGGCTACTGGTAGAAGAGAGTCGGTAGTTAATGTTGCAGGAGAAAGGATTCGCTAATAATTCCTATTAATGATTTATTGATCAATAGATCCTGAAATTACTTGAATTTGTTTGTTTTCTAAGACAAAAAGTTGATTATCCCTCAAACCAGTGGCTCTAAAAATCTGAAATTATAGCTACTGGTAGAAAAGAGTCGGCAGTTAATGTTACAGAAGAAGGGATTCTCTAATTATTTCTATTAATGATTTATCGATCAATAGATCCTGAAATTACTAAAATTTATTTGTTTTCTAAAACAAAAAGTTTATTATCTCTTAAACCAGTGACTTCAAAAATCTGAATTGTGGCTACTGGTAGAAAAGAGTCGGCAGTTAATGTTACAGAAGAAAGGATTCTCTAATTATTCCTATTGATGATTTATTGATCAATAGATCCTGAAATTACTAAAATTTACTCGTTTTCTAAGACAAAAAGTTGATTATCTCTTGAACCAGTGGCTCCAAAAATCTGAAATTGTGGCTACTGGTAGAAAAGAGTTGGCAGTTAATGTTACAGAAGAAAGGATTCGCTAATGATTCCTATTAATGATTTATTGATCAATAGATCCTGAAACTACAAGAATTTATTTGTTCTCTATGACAAAAAGTTGATTTTCTCTCAAACCAGTGGCTCTAAAAATCTGAAATTGTGACTACTGGTAGAAAAGAGTTGGTAGTTAATGTGACAGAAGAAGGGATTTGCTAATTATTTCTGATCCTGATTTATTGATAAATAGATCCTGAAATTACTAGCATTTATTTGTTTTCTAAGACAAAAAGTTGATTATCTCTCAAACCAGTGGCTTTAAGAATCTGAAATTGTGGTTACTGGTAGAAAAGAGTCGGTAGTTTATGCTACAGAAGAAGGGATCCAGTAATTATTTCTATTTATGATTTATTGATCAATAGATCCTGAAATTACTAGAATTTATTTATTTTCTAAGACAAAAAGTTGATTATCTTCCAAATCAGGAGTTAAAAAAAGTCTGAAATTGTGGTTACTGGTATAAAAGAGTCGATAGTTTATGTTACAGAAGAAGGGATTCTCTAATTATTTCTATTAATGATTTATTGATCAATAGATCCTGAAATTACTGAAATTTATTTGTTTTCCAAGACAAAAAGTTGATTATCTTTCAAACCAGTGGCTCTAAAAATCTGAAATTGCGGCTACTGGAAAAAAAGAGTCGGTAGTTAATGTGACAGAAGAAGAGATTCGCTATCTATCTCTGTTAAATGATTTATTGATCAATAGATCCTAAAATTACTAGAATCTATTTGTATTCTAAGACAAAAAGTTGATTATCTCTCAAACCAGTGGCTCTAAAAATTTGAAATTGTGGCTACTGGTAGAAAAGAGTCGGCAGTTAATGTTACAGAAGAAGGGATTTTCTAATTATTTCTATTAATGATTTATCGATCAATAGTTCCTGAAATTACTAAAATTTATTTGTTTTCTAAGATAAAAAGTTGATTATCTCTCAAATCAGTGGCTCTAAAAATCTAAAATTGTGGCTACTGGTAGAAAAGAGTTGGTAGTTCATGTTACAGAAGAAAGGATTCTCTAATTATCTCTATCAATGATTTATTGATCAATAGATCCTGGAATTACTGAAATTTATTCGTTTTCTAAGACAAAAAAGTTGATTATCTCTAAAACCAGTGGCCCTAAAAATCTTAAATTGTGGCTACTGGTAGAAGAGAATCGGCAGTTCATGTTACAGAAGAAAGGATTCTCTAATTATTTCTATTAATGATTAATTGATCAATAGCTCCTGAAATTACTAAAATTTATTCGTTTTCTAAGACAAAAAGTTGATTATCTCTCAAACCAGTGGCTCTATAAATCTGAAATTGTGGCTACTGGTAGGAAAGAGTGGGCAGTTTATGTTACAGAATAAAGGATTTGCTATCTATCTCTGTTATATGATTTATTGATTAATAGATCCTGAAATTACTAGAATTTATTTATTTTTTAAGACATAAAGTTGATTATCTCTCAAACCATTAGCTCTATAAGTTTTGATTACAGGTAGAATAGAGTCAATAGTTCATGATACAGAAGAAGGGATTCGCTAACTAACTCTATCAATGATTCATTGATCAATAGATCCTGAAATTACTAGAATTTATTAGTTGTTCAAGACAAAATGTTGCTTATGTTTTAAACCAGTGACTCGTCTAAGTCTGAAATTGTAATTACTGGTAGAATAGAATTGGTATTTCATGTTACAGAAGAAGGAATTTGCTAACTATTTCTGTTAATAATTTTTTGATCAATAGATCCTGCAAACACTAAAATTCAGTTGATTCTGACGACGAAATGTTAATTGGCCCTTAAACCAGTACTTCTAGAAATCTGAAAGTGTGGATACTGCTAAAGAATAGAATCTATAGTTGGAGTGACACAAGAAGGAATTCGCTAGCTATCGCTTCACATGATTTATTAATTAATTAGATTCCAAAAATACTAAAATTCATTTGTTTTCGAAGATAAAAAATTAATTACCTCTCAAATTAGTGGCTCTGGAAGTCTGAAAGTGTGGTTACTTAGAATAGAGTCGGTAGAAGGAGGGATAATTCTTACAAGACAAGCCATTCCAAGTTAATTGTACGATATGATTTCCAGTTGAATATATATGAGCACTTAACTTTCGAATTCGGTCCTGCGAACCTCAAAACTGCAAAATAAATATTAATTAAGGCCCTAATTTTGAGGGATTGTAGTCGAAAATTAGATTTGGCGAGATCACAATTAGAACTGAATTATATATGTATAATAGTTTTATTTTATTTTTTTTTTTTTATTGCCATTTGCCATTTATCAGATAATTTTTAAATATCTTCTGTGTAGCTAGTTGTCTTAGAATTCAAATCGTCGATTTCTTGATCATCTTCAAAGCGTCTCTGTAAAAACAATTCAATTAGTATTTATGGGATCGAGTTCAAAGGAAATAAAAATAGATTAACGTACCAATCCTGGAGTATTTCCGTAAGGAGATCTCGTGTTAGCTAGGTCAAACTGTTGAATAAGAAACAAAACATTTAAAATTAGTTTCGAACCCTTGAATGATCATTTGTTGTTTATTTCATGAGCTTAATATTGAAATGAATTGAGAATTGCAGAACAAGGACTTGAAAAAAATAACATTGTGAAATAGTATTTTTCTTACCAGCATGGGCAAAGGGAACGGAAACGGTAATAGCGGGAATGGTAAAGGTAATCCTGGCATATTTCCTCCTGGAATATTCATCCCTGGTAGACCTGGCATATTTAATCCTGGAAAATTCAAGCCTGGAAATCCTGGGAAGCCTGACAATCCTGGCATAGTTGTTATTTGGGCACCAGGAAGCTAAAAATAAAAATTTTCAACATTGGGAATATTACCAGATGAATATTACAAAATTTAACAAGATTTATAGTTGAACTATTTGAAAAATCTAAAATATATTCCATTAGGACTCAGAATATACTTCAGGGAAAATTAAAAATGAATTACTGGCGAAAGCTACAAAAGAATCCAAATTTTTGTGCTATGAAAAGATCAGTAAAGACTCATAAATCCATGAAAATTTTACCTTAGTTGGCGTAGGTTGGATTGTAGAAGAAACAGTCTGAAAGTCAAATACAGTTCTCTGCTTTTTTAATTTAATAATAAATTATTGATTTTACCTCATTTTCTCCTGCAGGATCAGCTCCGTAAACGCCAAAGGGCTGAAATTATTATTTTATTACTCAAACCATTTTTTTCCTTTGATTAAATAACTTACAAATATTGGTCTTGACGGTAAAGATGGAAATTGAAGAGGAAAACAGTTTATTAAAGTCTGCAAGAGGGAAATATCATTAGAACAAATCTATTAATTTTAGTTGCACCATTCAGAAAAAATATAAATAAATTTAGAGGAAACATATATACATAATACTTTATTCTACGGCCATCTCTATACTTTGAGTTGCATAATCTTAATTCAGTTTTCTACTATTTATTCATATAGGGAAAAGATTGTATGAGTAGCATGAGGTCACGGTTATAAGGAAAAACTATGTAATGATGTGACATATTTTTTAAACTAAAAAAATACATACTGGCATAGTTAGAATTTATTGAAGAATATATTTGAGTAATGCTGGTATAATAATAAACAATTAACACTTGTTCTATTATTTTTAATATGAAAATGCAAATTGTTTGTTGTTTATAGGAATATTTTAATTGGTAATACTAATCACTTTCTATTTCACACCTCGTTTACGATTCAAGTTTTGCATTTGACACATGTCATTTTTAGTTTTTAAGAAAATGTTGAAATGCCAAAGGGAAAATCTTATTCCAACGATTTTAAATTAATTATTTTGAGATTGTATGCTAATTTATAATTTATTTATTATTTAGGCATCGTCTTTAGAATTAGAATCAAAATATTATTCCCGTTTGTTTAGAATATTGACCAATTATTTTTACATATGCAACCAGCATAGCATATGATCTAACATCGCATTAAAACTATTATATAAACGTGGTGGATGCGATGTCATCACTTCATCCATGACGTCATGCTATTCATTCAATATTTTCCCTGTAGTGTTTGAGATTTATTTTGCAAATTTACTACCCAAGACCACAGAAAAAATTTTGTATGCTACACGAGTGTAAACTGCGCATTATGACCATGATAAAATACCTGAGTTTACACTTTTGTTGCATAATAGTATCTTAAGATATAAGTTTCATAAGACATGATTTTAGAATACGCGTTCTTGTTTTTCTCTTATGAACAAGTGATCTAAAATATCTTAGTATTTTTTCTATTTGGATTCATATATGTCGAAGAAGATTTTCTATTTTGAAAACATCAACAAAAAATATTAAAGTTTTAATTTGACTGTTGGTGACACTGAGACTTGACAGATAAGTTATTTGTGTAAATCAAAAACACTTTTCAAAATTTGTTACTTTGTTTGTTGTTACCTTTTAAAAATATATAAATATAAACCTAAGCAATTTGAAAGTTTTCTCCAAAATGGATTGTATCTTGATACATCAAAATGACAGTTACGTTATCTAACAAGGCAGGTACCAACTTAATAGAAATTAGGTTTGAGTTCTATGAAGAGGCACTTTACGATACCCAAACGAGTTTTATAAAGTACACTTTATGACACCCAAATAGAAAGATAACTTTTTATTACTTACAATACTAAATAAAATATTTAAAATAATTATCTTCATTGTTACTGAAGCTAAATAGCACTGGTAACATCGAAAAATTTATCCTGTTTATATAGGTAACAAAATTAGACATTTTTATAGAAACTGATACATAAAATTGAATGTGCTACTAAGATTAGGAGCCAATTTTAGTATTCCATTTTATCTGTTTTAAAAATGAATTTTTAAGCATACTTCCATTTTAGAGTAACGTTGATCCAGTAATAAAATTTTAAATGCTGCAGTTATCATTTCAAAATGTTATTATTATTTTTTCCATTAGTATATCGTTTATTTTGTTTATATTATAATATTTGAAGAGTTAGTTTTCTGTTTAAATTCGTTTCATAGAGCAAACTAAATGTCTCCTTAAAGTTGAAGAAAAGTCCAGTCTAAATCGCATCTAGGAGCATTTATATTTATTATTTATAATTTTTATAATCCGTGTTTTTGAATAAAATTTAATTTGTCCTGTGTAATACGCATTACAATCATTACTTGTTTTGTTCTTTATCATCAATTATTCAGAAAACGGAATACTGCTCTATATTTCGTTCATTTAATTAATAACACATAACAATATTATTGCGTAGTTTACGTAATTTAATCCTGAAATTAATTTTGTTATTATATTTAGGTTCAAAAATCATTTTCCCATTCTGTACTTCAAATAAATGAAAAAAAATAAAAATTAAATTGAATGAAAATGGCAGAGTACATATCAATTTATTTATTTAATTAGGAAACGAACCTGGAAGTTGTAAATTAAAACTTAGGGTAATATATTTACAAGATAACATATAGTGACATCTATGAATGAAAACAGTGGGAAGAATTGCGACTTGAATTGATATGTATGAATAAAAACACGCATGGATTGGATATTGTGACGAATTCTTATAAAGCTGTACACATCGGAACTTTAACACACGGAATGGGAGACATTTCCATACATATATAAAAGTTCTTGTAAGAAATCGATGTTTTACAGTACAAAATACACCATTCAAATAAATCATGTCAAAATTTACGCACGACTAGAGAACTATGGATTGATTTCGGGGCTTATCTGTGCGCAAAATCTGTGAACTCATACACAAATGTTACATCCCTTAATTTCCCTCCTTTTCACCTTTTTCTTCTCAGCAAATACCAAAGAAATTTGTTTTTTTATTACTCAACAGATTCGTATAGATTCTAGAAATATAAATTAATAGATCTGTAATGGTATTTGGGGAATACGGAGCAAGTGCATATGAGCCCACAAGTGCGAAAAATTGGTTTTGGAAGCGTCAACGTAACAATAAAGTGCTGAACGAAAAAGTGCAACACGGAGATTCGCTAACAGCTACGCAATTAATACGTTACGATGCTACGCATGATACTTCACGCACTTGATTGTCACGTGCCAAAGGGAAATCCGTCCTTTGTAACTATATAAGAGAGCCAAATCCCGCACAACTTTATTTTATCATAAAATATCGCAAATTTTGGATTTCAATGCATTAAAATGTCTCTTTCATGTGAATTAGATAATAAAATAAAGTTTTGGGATATGGATACTTCCCTTAAACATTGTATTTATGATTTTAGTGAATTATTTGAACTTTTTCTTGCATCGCGAAGTAAAATCTCAACTTGATTGTAACAATTTTAGTTAACTGACGCTCATTGACAAAAAATTCATAAAGATCGTTGATTTTCTGACGCGATTCGTCAACACACAATTCATATAGAAAATACGTTATACATTACTTAGCCTAATTATTTCATCTGTCAAGATTTATTAATTTTACATATCTAAAAAATATCATGCTTGTATACGATTCAAGTCTTGCTTGGTACATTCAATGTTTTTTAACTTTCTTCAAATTCCTTTTGTAATAATATGTACAGGAAGTAACTTATTCTAATACTATATTTACATGCTATAATTGAATGATACGATTTGGAATCAATCATAAAAACATTTGGGAGAAAATGCTAATCAATATTTCTTTCTCAGGAATACTTCGATTTATAAAGCATCTGGTGGACAAATCGATTCGGCTGATTTTTGACCGAAACTGAAGGTGATTTTTCTGGTTGAAGATGACTGAAAGTTCGGTCGGACACTAGTTTACTGTTCGCATTGCACGTTACACTTTAAAGTTCATATTTCCTAAACTAGTAACCGTAGGGTAATGAACTAAATGCCGATTGAAAGTTTATGTAATCCAATTTATTATTAAATCAGTTTAAATCCTTTATATACCAACTCTTGAATACCGTAGCATAAAAACAAAAAAATAGACAGAATTCAATATGATTTTCTGAATCTTCTGATATAAATTGCTGTTTTTGTTGGAATAATTAAGCCAGTCTTCCCATATTTATTAGATTTTTGGTATATTTTTGATGAATTTCGAATTTAAATCGAAGTTGCTGGTGCTTTATAAATCGTAGCATTTTAAAATAAATACACCCGTTAATATGATTTGCACATAAAACATCAGTCTTTTAAATTTTACCACAGAATTAAATATTGAATGCAAAAAAATTTACGAGTAACTTATTCCAAAATTTGAATATAAATGAATTTCGAGGAGTCTTTTCATTCTATTCAGGGAATTGTGTATTGTTTAGAATTTTTTGTGAACTGAAGTTATTTATGTTGTATTCGAGTTTTGGAGTATGATAAAAATTGCGAACGTAAAACATTCATATCAACGAGTTAGAACGAATATCATGGAAAACATCCATTATATTATCCCGAATACTTTCTGTTTCAAGTTGGGGTAGGTCACAGTCAAATTTCTTTTTTTAATATTAAGTTTAACTATAAAAGACTAGATTATACTGCTGAGATTACATACTAATGGTCTCATTCACCAAGACATACACCCTTAATATTTTAAAATCTTTTAAATGAATGTTTTTGATTCTATTCACTAATTTCAGAAATAATTATACATATTGCAAAATAGAAGCTAATAAACCACGACTGTATTGTAGATAGAACACGTCAAAAAGGTTTAAAATCAATTTGAATTATAGTGAGAAATATCGTTGAGAAAAGCCTGGTTTCCTCTTCAATACAGCAACCAGATTATTGCAGGTGAATAAAGTTCTTGGAAAAATATAGCACGTTTCACAGCATTTTTTTTCCAAATTCGTTAGTCAACAATTATTTCTGACTTAATACTTATAATTAATAAAGACTTATGATCTTAATGGAGGACAATTTGAAAGCTTGGCAGTAGAGGATGACTGTACATAGGCAAATTCACTTCACACAATGATAAATAAATCGACAAGAAATTGAATTAAGTGAGATATGACGATTCGTAGGTAGTGCACAACGTTATCACATTAGGTAGTAACACCGAGGAAAAGTCTTATTCGATGGTTCGGTGATGGTTTATGGTTAAAGTGCGATGGTTACACACGGGATTCACACCATTGAGACATAAAATATAAATAGAAATAGTTGCAATCGATTGGAAGAGAACCGAAATGGCGGCCATCTTGTTATTTTCCTTGATAGTAGAACATTTGAGACTTTAAAAAATATATACCAGTATATTTTCACATTTCACTAAATTCCCGTTTTAATTGAATATCATTAAACATGACTAAAAGCTGTTTAGATAAAGATTTTTCCAAAGTAGTATCTTTTTACAATTCTAATTCGTAGAAACAGTTTCTTGACACCTTTTTAGAGACTTTCGATACATGTACCACCTAGTGGACAATTCGGGAAGTGATTCATTCCAGAAGTAAGAGGCAGGGTCAAATAAGTCTCTTAAGCTTGACGTCAATTTTTGACATTTGTGTCATGAAATAAGAACAAAATTTAACTACTATGATTAATAATGAATCAGAAAATTGAATAATCACGAATTGAATTTGATTTCAAGCAACGTCCCTACTTGCTACCAACATAAATTTGTATTGTCCACACCAACATACAATATTTAAGTCCCTATAAATGTAACTACATCATTACCTCATTGACACAGAGACTGCAATCTGTCTCCAAGCTGTCTCTACGAATTAGAATAGATCTTCTGAAGTAGAAAAAAACTAACTAATAACATTAAATTTTGGAATGTACCATAGCATAAAAGTTTTTATAAAACAAGTAATGAATGTAATAAATGATCGGTAAAATCCAATATGCTATTTTATATTGTACTAAATTGCATTATTTTGTACTGATAGGTTAGGTAGAACAAAACAATTGAAGATGATACCAATATGGCGGCCAAACTCACTTCACACAATAAACCAGGTGCCTGGAGTTCCTTCACATTTTATAACTCAATGGTTACCACAATTCTGCCCTTCTTACAAATTTTGATTTTTTGGGGTGAAAAACATTTTTTAGAATAATTGACTTCATAATAAGAAATGTATCTTTACTCTCAATATTGGTGAAATCTATTATCGAGGAAGCTGATTATTGAAGACAGCTTTAAACAATAAAATATAGTATCAATTTGAAAGAAGGGCAAAGGATGAAGACAGAACTATAGTAATTTATACAAGCACAAATCTACATTTCGTAAGGGCACAGTGTTCAGAGGCTGGTAGCTACAGGGATGTAGCCAAGATTTTTACGCTGTAAAAACAGATGGATTTCAGCGAATCGGGGCCGATCTACAGCGTGTCTCTTCCAACACTCGCCCATTAGGTCGTAGATCTCGCGAGGGCATGCAGCAGGTCGCGGAAGATACCGTTGACAACCATCGTTTTGATACCAGTGGTTAGTGTTCTCTACTACTTGCTCGCTCGTCAATTCGGCGTACGGTTGTTGGGTGCAGAACATTAGGATCTCCCATAACGTTACCGCAAAAGCCCACACATCAGATTTTGTGGTTTGTTTGCCCTGAAAATTCAAAAATCAATACACATTTTCAAACTAAAATTCTCCCCTCTCAGGATTGCAAGCTCAGATTAGGATTGCAAATATCCATAAAATCATAAATTATTAAAGTGAAACGTAATCATGCATTTTTTATTCTGAATGAGAGTTTCATGGAAGGAAAGATACTTATCATTTATGTATTAAAATGTATGCAGAAACTGTACTTTCATTTATAATTCCCTTTGATATTCGTTCTATCATCTATTCTAATTTGTTTACCTTCCAATTTTGATTATGAAATTATCACAAAAATTAGTATACTAATAAGAATTGCTAAACAGGACTCGAAATTTCTAGGAGAGCACAAATATGGAACAGTCCCTCATATTATATATATTTTTCAATTTATGCCCATAAAATTCATATCAGTATTTATAATAACTATTTATTTTTAGATGAGTAGCTAATAGAAGATATTTTCTGGAAGCATCCGATTTGGAACCAAGTCTATGTGAACTACTAATTTGTTTGGCGGGTTCTTGTGAGAAACGAGACTTTATAACTACATCAGTTGCCATATAGCTTTTTACGAATTTGGACTATGCCGTGAATCGGCTAGAGATGCTTCTTGGTACTCACTTCCCAGAAAAGTCATTCTGATATGGCTGATATGCCTTCTAGTTGAAAAGTCTAGCCAGAAAGATCTTCTCGCCAAATCGGATTTAATAGGCCATAAATTTCTTCGAATCTTACAAGTAATCAGATGAAGATGGAATTTTTCCAATCCTGCTACAGAAATATCTGGGGAATATACTTCCAACTCTCTGCGAGCTGTATGAATCCAGTTTGATTTTTGGTCATATCCCAAAACCCTGGAGAGATGCAAATGTGGTTTTTATTCTTAAGGATGGAGGGCAGCAGAGTGTCCAACCAAAGTCATGCTGATCTATTAGTCTCTCATCATTCATACTTAAGGGAATGGGGAAAATACTTGATCAGTACCTAAGAAATGGAGTGCTTAAGGCATCACCGCTTCATGCAAATCAATTTGCATATCAACAACTGCACTCCATAACTTGATCTCAAAGATCAAAAAATCTATTGGGCCAAAAAATAGCTCCTGGTTCATTCATAGACATTGAAGGTACATTTGATAACACTTCCTACGAATCAAAAGAAAAAGCAGCTGCCTCTGCAAGTATCGCTCCCAGTATTTGAAATGGATCAGTGCAATGCTAGGATGGAAATCTACAAGAATCTCGACCACTAGAGGCTGCCCATAGGGTGGTCTATTGTAATTTATGATCTCCCAGTAAACTTGGCAGAAGCCGGTTACATTATCCAAGTTTATGCAGATGACCTGGCAGTTCTGATTAGAGGTAAAAATTACTCTGTTGTATCTGGTATTACACAAAATGCCCTGAGTCTGGTCTACAGCTGAGTTAAAGAACATGGGCTTAATGAAAATATCACTGAAACGATTCTGGTCCCATTCACACGAAGAAGGAATTTGTCATCAAGCCAAGTATCTAGGACTTATACTAGACCTGAAACTCACATTTGGACAAAATATACAGGAAATATGTAGTGGCCCTTAGCATATGCCGCCGACTCCTGAGTAAGACATGGGGACTGAAGCCAAGACTGATGCACTGGGCATACATTTCCATAGTCAGACCCATGATCACATAATGCATCACTGATCTGATGTCCAAAAGTAAAGCAAAGTACAGCACAGACTGTGTTGCAGAGACTGCAACGTATTGCCTGCCTTTGTATTACAGGAGCAATCAACACTTGCTTTACAGCTGCAATGAAAACACTGTTGGGGATAACGCCTCTACATATTCAGGTGAAAAAGCAGGCAACGTACAGCAGAGAAAACTATTTAAATCTGGAGTCCTCACAGGCCATTTAGAGATTATCAAGGAGGTCCAAGCAGATCAACTGGTCAAGTCAAAATATGACCCTACGTTGACCAAATATTGCTTTAATCATACATATAAGGTGAAAATTCCAGAACGTCTAGTATGGACATCAGAAGTTCTTAATTCAAGGAAGGCTCCCTGTGCTATTACACGGATGGATCAAAACTAGAAAGTGGATGTATTCAGACTAGGTTGCCGAATATGGAAACCAGTGCCACAATTTTCCAAGCTGAGATCCATGCGATCAATCTCTGTGTCGAAATAATAATTAATATCATGTCAGATAGTCAAGCTACCCTAAAAGCAATAAGCTCTTATGCCCGTCAATTTGAACTAGTCTGTAATTGCAAGGAAACTCTCCAGCAACTGCCAAAATGTAACTACGTCACAATGTGGTCGATGCCAGGACACGAGAGAATTAAAGCAGGTAGATGAGCTTGTCAGAAATGGAGCTAAGCTGACATGTCAAGGATCCAAACCTTCATGTCTACCCAAATATAATAAAAGTATGGGAGGATTTAGTCAGAGCCTCGTACTGGATAAATATTGAAGAAAATAATCAAGCGAAAAGGTTCATCAAATCTTCGCCTACTAGCGTTAAAGAGCTATTAGCTTTCAGCAAACGGGATCTAAGAATCCTGACAGACTGTTCTCTAAAATGCCATTTGCACAAAATTGGTAAGGTTGGAGACAATGTAAAGAAGACGAAAAAACTTCAGAACACATTCTGTGTAAATTGTCCGGCTGCAAACTGGACTACTTTGGAAAGACCTGTAGTGCAGCAAACTTCTTGGAGCGGTATTAGGGTTTATAAAAAGACTAGATATCCTAGAGATAAACTAAATAAGGGATGCATCACAGAAGACCTTACAGGTCCAGTGACGCTTTACAGCCATTGCACATTATTAAAAATAATAGTAATGCCCTAAATTGACAGTATTTTGAGAGGAACAATATTTGACGATATAGAGGACCAGTCAGCTATTAGCAATTGCTCAAAGTGAGTCCAAAGGGATCTATTTTCAGGTAGACAGCCCTATCTTTTGCTACAGTTTGAAATTGGATACTTTCCGGATTTTTTTGTAATAGGTGCTGGTTGAGCCTACTGTTAAACTTCATAGATCAGTATTAAAAATTAACTTACCAAAAGTAATGCTTCCCAAGACATCCATCTGATAGGAAGACGTGATTTTGTATCACTGATATAATAGTCCCCTTCATAACGATCACAGTACATAGCGTGGTCTGATACTTTTACCGTGAAATTTTTGTCGATGACACAATTCCTGAAACGCCAAAAATATAATCATAACTACTTCTTATATATCTTGTAAGTAATGTAGTCGTATGCCTTCTGCGCCAGTGAAAAAATCTTAATCCGATCATAAATTAAATCCTACTCAAAAATATGGACATTTGCGCCAAACGGAGGCCTCTGCACTTCTGTGGCTAATACGACGTGCTCGAGAAAAGGCTATATTAAATTTCAATAATATTTAGATTTCATTTTCATTTTATCACAGTTAAAAACATTTTATTACAACAATGTGAAAACAAAACATGAGGTACTTCATTCAAGGAACATGAGAAAGAATATAGCTCAACAAAAAATAGAACTAAAATAAAACATCAAGGTTCACATTAACAACTTATTAATAATTGAAAATAAATCATACTAAATAACATATAGATTCGAGGAGAATACAAAATTGCTTTGTTGACTAGAATTTAGATGGAGGGAAAGCCCCCAACGATACATGTTCTGCGTTTACTGGGAATTAATCTTTTGGTACGATTGGTCATTTTTATGCGTTGGTGCAGATGTCCAATGTGATATTCAATTTATACCTGATCTGGTTGATATTATCAAAAACGATTATTACTTGAATAGATCTGCCCGAAATTATCCTTCGAATATATCCTTGCTGAGGATGAAAATAATCTTGTTGAATATTGAAGTCAAAGATATTTTTACTCAGCTAGCGAAGTTTCTCCCGTCCCTATCTGTTATGAGTCTGCTTCCATTTAATAAATAATAAATTAAACTCGCTCTTTGCGTTACTGGATATTGTTTTAAAAACCTAGGCCCCCGTCGATTTATGTTAGTTACTTTGAGAATTTACGACAGTTCGTTAAAATCCAAAAGTGATTTCGTGCACAAAGGCCAAAGTGCGATAACACGATGCGTATTGTAAACGCAGGAGGTGATAAAAGAAGTATTGTAAGAGCAAGCAGGATGGAATGAATTTTGAAAAGAGAGAGGGTTACTTACAGCGAAGAAAGATTCTAGAATGATGATTTATGAACGGGTACAACAAGAGGTATTTTCATATAACCGTAGGTAGGGTGGTTATCTAATATTAAATTTCTTTGATAAAAGACCCTAAGAGATTGAGTCATTGCTGCGCGTGTATATTTATTCATTTAAATACTTTGAATTGATGGAAGTGAATAAGCTTTTACCTTCAGGCATACAAGAATCAATAATGAATTAAAAATGATGATGGAACTTACCTAGCTGCTAGATCCCTATGAACCAAATCCAGACTCTCCAGATACTTCATTCCAGATGCAACTTGAGTCGCCAGGTAAATCATGCATCCATAACTAAAACAAACGAACAAAAGTTCAAATTCACAATCATCCTCGAACTGTCGACGAGCCAGCGGCCTTTGAACTCGTTAATCATAACAGCGAAACGCCAGATATAATACCTTGTTTTATTACTAATAAATACTGAATGAGCTACAGGGTCACGTTTGTTAATTTCCGCCCAGCTCCGAGTTTGAATATTACATTCATACAGCGCTGACATCTACCTTACACTCGGGGATTAACTCAAAATGGCCGACCGGAAGCGGAAACTGGCTGTAACTGAAGCTGAAACTCTAAACTGTTGCGCTCAGATGATCTCAGACAGAATTTTAGAAGCAAAATTGTTTGTAACAACAAAAAGTTTTTTCATAATTTCACAGCTAAGACAACAAAAAAAAGTCTTGATTAGGAAATTACAGCCCTTTGAAATTTATAATGATTCATGAGATGTGCAAGATATGTTGCTTCAATGAATGCCAAACATCAACGTATCCAAATTGTGCAACATGATGTATAATATTCGAATCATTTCTCCAGTAATGAGTTAATCTGATACTTTCTCAATAATTACTAACTTTAATCGTCAATTTATGAACATCTTCAAGAAAATTTGTTATCAGGGCTTATCTGTTTAAATTAAAATTAAATAAGTTGTGAAATAAGTCTTTTCATTCTAAAAACAATTTCACCTCTTTACACTGCAACTAAAATCTTTTTATATTATTGTTCTTTCAGTCTTATTAATCCTTTAATAGTTCGCTCAGAAAGTGAACAGTTTTAAAAATTTGTAGGATCAGTGAAATAGGACATCCCATTGTAGTTTCCAAAGAGCTACCAGCCTAACAACTTTGTCATGCAGGTTGCGGGAGCATCATATAATTTTTGAAATATGAAGGATTGAATTCAATTTAGGACAGTGCTTATTAATATTTTTCTGCAATATATGTTTGAAATATTCACTTTGATTTGAATTCATGCCTTGAATCAATAAATTTATGAAATGTCAACTGCATATTGCATATTTGACTGACTTTTCAGGACTTTAAAAGGA
The DNA here is from genome assembly GCA_963989225.1 of Dromius quadrimaculatus. NCBI lineage: Eukaryota > Metazoa > Arthropoda > Insecta > Coleoptera > Carabidae > Dromius > Dromius quadrimaculatus. The sequence goes on from OZ022329.1 coordinate 8,114,740, forward strand.
AACTACTTTAATTTAATTTCTTGTATAGCTAATGGATTTCCTATAAATTGCTAAGCCAACCATATTTGTTGAATGTGAGATAGTTTACGAGAACTATTCCCGGAATATTCCAAATATTGTATTGAAGATTTCAGTAGCAGATTTTTGCTCAAGGCAATGTATGATAGAACCACAATTGAATTATAATAGGATACAAATAGACCAAATATCCAATAGCAATTGTCTAATGGAGTTATCTAAGCTACAAGTCTTGGTCTTTTTGTTGAAAGACAGTACAATAATAGTATTAGAATCGGTGCAATTGGTTTTGTTGGTAAATAATCTAATTAGTAATTAAGTAAGAGGAGAATGACTACAGATTTAGCATTTGACCGCAAATCGATTGAATTCAACCAACGGTCTTGCGGTTCTGAGGAATTCCTTCAAACCAAGCATTCATTTATCAATTTATCACCGGACAAGTTATATTTCTTGCTGTGTCCATGTAAAATTTTACCGAGTGCTCTTTGCATCTCTTGAAAGGAACTGGAGCACAAAGGAATATCAAAACAATATAAATAATAAATACAAAACATCCAAGAAGAAAACAACCAGCAAAAATAAAAAATTAAATGAATATTTAATATTAGAAATCTTCTTGGCTTGAAAAAGGTAAAATCTTTCTCAGATCCAGCTCCCGCTAGATCGCTTCTTAACTTTGAAGCTAGTTGAAAAGTTAGACTCTAAAATATAATTATTATAATATGCTAGCCGCATTTCACCATGCCCAGGGGCGTAACATTCTTTTATTTTTGTAACCTCCATTATATAAACTTCCGTAAATGTTTTATTCTTTCTAGCTTCGGCGAGTTTAATATCATAGTTTGCTGTTTAAAAATTCATTCAGATTATTTTCAAATGTAATCTACTACTTTTTTGAATAGCAATATTCCAGTCAACTAGCGCTCTCTTATTACTAGACCAAATGTCACTGTTTGTATATAAATTGATAAGACCTTAAGGTATATCCTAAATAAAAAACAATTACAGATCGTTACAAATTGTGCGAATATTAAGATGAAAACTGAAATTCACAATAATCAAGTTTACTGGCTCTCTCAAGATGAAATATTTATTCAGAATTTATTACTAGATTAGTCAAAAACAATTGAAAGTTTGAATATTATCAAGATGTATTGATTAACTAGAAATCAATAATATGAAGATGGAGACTGAGATTTATAATAGTAATGAAGGAGAAAACTTTTCAGAACTCATTTTATAAATAAATATGTTTTATTGAGTATATCAGTTCTGTATATTAATTAGAAACACAACGTTTCGACAGCAAAGTGCTGCCTTTTTCAAGTGTAAAGAAATATGAAAATACATAAACAAAATTGTCAAGACAACAAAAATAAAAGTACAAATAGTAACTAGATTAGTTTAAAATATATTAACTCCTAGGATCGTAGAGCTCTGCCTGTGATTGATGATTCAATATCCACAGGTCTTCAGGAGATAATAATGAAGGTCTAAATAGAGAAATTGTCAACTCCTTGTGGCTCTAAGTCAATCTGGCTCTACTCTTTTTGGTTTGGCGCATAACCGAACCATCCATAGATCTCCAGGAGGTGGTGATGAAATAACTCTTGCAAGTAGATTCGTAAATACAAATAACTTGAAATTATGAACAAATGATTGGTAGCCATAATCGATTAAGTTCATATCCGGTATTCAAATTCAAATTATTCGGTGATTTTTTCATTTCAATTGCTTCTCTTATAAGCCTCTTGAACCAAATGTTCTCTTTAGCCAGAAGCTTCGTATTCATGAAGTCAATGTCATGTAATACTTGAATAGCATGCTCAGCCACAGCAGATTTTTCTGGATGGTTCAATCTTATATGACGAGAATGCTCTTTCAATCTTGTTTCTACAGTCCTCTTGGTTTGTCCAATATATACTTTGCCACATTGACAAGGAATCTTGTATATACCTGGATACTGTAGAGGAAATCTGTCTTTAACATTACCAATAATATTTCGAATTTTTAAACTGGAAGTGTATGAAGTTTTAATGTCATATTTATGTAAAAGCCTTCCAATTGTATCTGTTATATTAGCTACGTAAGGCAACGTAACAAATATTTTCTCATTATTTGAATCTTGAACAGGTGGCGTAGAATTCTTCTGTCTAAGTGCTTTCTTAATCTGTGTTCTATTATAACAATTCTTCAAGAAAACATCATCCAAAAATTTGATTTCTTCAGACAGTTTACCTGGATTACATAATGAAGAGGCTCTCTGATATAAAGTTTCAATAGTACAACATTTTTGAGCAGGATGGTGATTTGACGACTCATGTAAATATTGATTTGTATGGGTCGGCTTCCTATATACAGAATGGATAAGTTTGCCATTATCTTGTTTCTCCAGGTAAACGTCCAGAAAAGGAAGACAGTTATTTTCTTCAACTTCAATACTGAACTTAATTCTCCTATGTTGCATGTTTAGATGATTCAAAAAAACATTCAATTCATCTCTATCATAAGGCCAAACAGCAAAGACATCATCAACGTAACGTAGCCAGACAGTAGGTTTCTTCATAGCAGTGTTTAAAACTATTTGTTCAAAATTCTCCACGTAGAAACTAGCGATAGAAGGAGAAATAGGAGAACCCATGGTGACACCATCAATTTGCTTGTAGAAATTACCATTGAAAATTATCTTCTAATAATTTCAGAGTATCGATAATAGGTACTTTCGTGAATAAAGATGAAACGTCAAAACTGACAAGTAAATCATTATCTGTCAATGTCATATCACTAATCAAATCCACAAAATGTCGGGAATCCTTGACATATGATGAAGTATGACCAATCATCGGCTTCAACAAACCATCCAAATATTTGGCTAATCCATATGTTGTTGAGCCTATTGAATTGACAATAGGTCTTAGAGGAACATTCTTTTCATGAATTTTCGGAAGACCATAAAACTTGGCAATGACAGGATCTTGGGGAATAAGCTGTTTCTGAATATCTTGAGGTAAAGAAGATTCTTTCAAAAGTTTAGTTGTTTGATATTTTGAAGAGCTACGTGAATTATTATTAACTTGAATATAGGCAGCATCATCTAGTAAGTCATTTGCTTTTTTAATGTAATCTTCTTTATTCATGATGACTGTAGCTTTGCCCTTATCAGCTGGTAAAACAACAATATCCTTATTATTTCTTAATTCCCTTAGGCACTGAAGTTCACTTCTTGATAAGTTGGATTTGACAGCTGGAGCCTTCTTCAAAATACGCACAGTTTCATGACGAATTTTTTGAGACCTTGTACAGAACTGATATATCCAATAAAACATATTTATTTATAATAGTAATGTTCAAATCAACTGACTTTCTCGATAAAATATCAATTTACTATTGGATCAGTAATTGAAAAAAAATTCAAAATTTGTTTAAATGTGGACAAAGTCTTAAAATATCTTCGAAATAAATATTGATTTTACTGGTCGTTATTATTTCTAAGAATATTAAAATGGAAACTGGAATTTACAATATTAAAGTTTACTGTCTTTCTCAAGATGAAATATCAATTTATTACTAGACTAGTCGTCAGAAACAATTGAAATATCATTTGAATATAATCAAAGCATAGGAGTATCCATAAACTGGAAATCAATAAGCAATCTTTTTTAGTTCATAAAATATTGAGATGGAAACTGGGATTTATAATAGTAACATTCAAGTTTACTCTCTTGAGATAAAATGATGATTTATTATTATTGGACTAGTAATCAAAACAATTTCAAAGTTTGTGTGAATGTTGGAAATATCTTCAAAATAGGAACTAACAAATCATAATTAGTTTATGAAATATCAAGATGGAATCTGGGATTTACAATATCAATATTTAAATTCATTAAAAGTTATTTATATTTACAATTTTTCTGGTTTAGAGATGTAATGGGAAATATGATATATTATTGGATAAATATTTGAGTTCATCAATTATTGTCAAAAAAATTGTGACAACTGTCAAAGTAGGAAGACAAATGATATTTTTGTTGGCAGTATATTAATGTATCGAAAATGGATTATTTTTACATTTTTATGCACAATATTTTAATACTTTTTCAAAAAATACAGTAAAATCATAACAAACTGAAAAAATTCAATCAGTTTTAATCTAAGAAATCCTATTAATAATTCAGAATCGATATATTTAAGGGTGCGCTGAAAACAATGAAATTAATGAACCTGTCGACCTACATCAGTCTTCCGTAATTCAGCGTAAGTATCAAATGTGTAGAAATTCATATTTCCCTGCCTAAAATGACAACATCTGTTGGGTGACACAAGGAAATTGTTGCGTCTCCATTTTACATTACTAATATGAGATAATAAATGTTTTGTTTTGCTGTAAACTGTAATTGGCTTACAGGAAATTGCAATGTCAGTTATATTATGCTGTTTTGTCTTTTGTTTTCTCCGTTCCTCTGCTGTTTCTATTTGCAGTTCTGCCGTTTGTGCATAAATGATCATATCAGGAATATTACCTCTTTTTTTAATGTCCGAACAACAAATTATCGATCTGAAGCAGTTAAAATGAGAGAAAGAGTAGAGATTGTCTTTTGTACTTATAAAACTTGAATTTATTTTCAAAAGGGAATATTTTGAAATTTTTAGTGGTAGCCTCAATAAATTCAAAACTACTTCTAAAACGAGCTATGAATTTTATTTAAGTCCTAAAATGAACGAAAATATTTGACGGAGCATGAATTTAATTATTATCTGATGTTTTGTATAACAGCTAAGACACTTTTCTCATTATCTCGAGAGCTAAATTCTCTTGGAAAAGCGGATGGTGTTATGTAATAAAGTATATTATGGAGTACTAGTATCAAATTTAAACAAAATTGTCACGAAAATTTTTGATAAATCACATGAATATTGCTTATATTCCATAAAGTAGTTGAGATATCTTCAGAAGTACAACTTTCTCGAAAAAACGAATGTTATATGATTCAGTACGTTTTAAAGAACCGTACACCAAATTTGAGTGAAATCGGAATATTCAAATAAATGTGATAGACCTGCGAAATAGAGTATCGAATTTCTAGGCCATATAACGGCTAAGAAACTTGATTCATTATTCTGAAAATCAGAAATGTTTTGTAGAAGTGGCTGATCTTAAATAATAGAATATACATTAAAGAACAAGTATAGTGATTTTCAGCAGAATTAATTCTCATTTATCATCCGAAGTACTTTTTAAAAAGCAAATAGTATAGCGAGAATATCACTGATTCTATTCTATTAAAAAAAATCCTAATTGATATATTATTGCATGCAGCATATTTGTCGTAACGATCTCCCGGAATCGCAGCTCCGGACTCCGGACTTTACGATTACGTCATAGATGTATGTTCTCTGTTCGGTGTTCATCTGTTCATGGACACATCGGATCACGTCGCGAACAATCGACTGAATATTAAACAGCGAAAGGATGAATAGCGCCAGCGATCCATGAATGTTAAACGATGCCAGGACTAAAGACTAGAGCAAGGATCAGTCATTAACGACGAAAGAGAAAAGCCAAAGGAGCGCTGATTTTTGACACAAAAAGGAATTTTGCGAGAAATTATGAATATATCTGAAACTTATATTGAAACAGGGATTTCTATGACTCATATATCTTGAAAGTTGAAAACTGATAGTCTTCAAGAGATTTCAATATTGTTTAAGTATTCAAAGTGCTGAATAATTTGTAGTTTTGAAGTTATTTACTCCTTGAAGTTCAAGCAATTTTCTACTCTTCCCTTTCGCATAAGAATGGCTGAAGTAAGATAATAAGAATTAAGAATACTCCGTTTTTGGAGAAGGCCATCCTTGAGCTTCCAAGCTCAACGCAAGTTGGAATTCTCTTGCTAAATTATTCGGTAATTAGCGCTCAAATATTCATAATACGTAGCCCAGTGAAGCAGATAAAAGTTCGTGTTAATGCGTACGGATTCATTTTCCACTTCAACTGTTTGGAATGAGTTACAGCGATGTTGCCATTTTCCGCCGTAAGAGGTGCAAACTCCTTTTATTTCCTACACGGTTCAACCATGCGGAATTTTTTGATTTACTTGTTTCGTATAATTATTAACTCGCAAATGAGAGGGATTCAGTTGAGTGTTGTTATGTTATCTATTTGAACTTTGCTACCCTACTACAAGAAGAATAATGTTTGGGGAGAAATGGTAGCTTTCATGATACATGATCTTCAAACTGAAGGGGGAATATTTCACATTTCCGGTATTGTTTCTTGTTTCCCTAATATATGTTAACGTAAATGATACATGCATAGGTATATAGTAATATCACAATTTTGCTAAGGGGAATAACCTGAAATTAGGAACAAGAATTGATGTAAAACTTACCTAAGTGCTGATTGTGCGTCGTCAGCATTAGCCACACGAAGGGCCAGAAATCTGGGCAGCTCTCCCAACTCAGAATGTTCCAAAAAGGCGCACATGGGTTCATCCTGACTGCAAAGACCCACCACGCGGGCTAAATTTGGATCGCGAAGTCCTGCTAGCCAACTGGTCTCCCGCAAAAATTCATGTCTGCAAGAATTAAACAGACTCACATTATTTCCGTGCCCAAATTCACCCATTAACTGAATAAACTCTGTGGCAACCCTTCCACAATACTGCAAAGCAAACAGAAACATCCGGTAACAATAATATTATCTTAGACTTCAACACATTACATTACACGATATCATAAGATAATATGGAAACGCACTGAATTTAGCAATGTTAATGTTATCTTTACACGTATTCCGATCATTTTATCGATAGAACTGAACACAAAATTACAGATAACTTTGTTTTACATAATGGTGGCACTCCTGGAATATGTTGAGAGATCTTCAAATTATGAAACTAAATTAGTTTTATGTAATAACAACCTAAAAATTAAAACTGACAGTAGGACGTAATCTTGCCTGAAATTTTTGCAGAAAATTGTTTGTAAAAGTTAAAATATACAACAAATCATAATAATGACTAATGGAGCTCTTGGAAAAAAATCACCTAAATCAATTGATAATTACGACCTGAAGTGTATCTCAAACGTACAGACAAAAAGGATTTTTTTGTAGGTAAAAAGGTACTTCGGTAGAAAATTGTTTATAAGAATTAAACTATCCAATAAATCATAATGATAACCAATAAGGCTTTTTTTTCAATTGTTGTTCATCAGCAGGACTTGAACTCTCGTTAGTGGATTAATAATTTCTACTTTAGGCTAGTCTTACATATATAACTAAAAATATCGATTTGTATCGACACTTAAATTTTTCAATTTTTCGCATAAATTCAGAATGATCAGCCGTAGGATACTGAAATTTAGCATTTGAAATTGCTGTAGCATCTAAATGGTCATTTTCTATTTTTGTAACAATCGGCTGAGCCTGAAGTGCACTTTATATGACAGACTTTTTGAATTTTCCGCATAAATTCTAAACAATCAGTCGTAGAATATTCAAATTTTGTATTAGGCACTTTTAGAATATCTAGTTGTACACCTTGCATTATGATTACTATCGACTGAGCCGGAAGAGCACTTTATTTGAAACATTTTTTGAATTTCCCGCCTAAATCCAAAACAATTGAACGTAGATTGTTAGAATTCAGTATTCAGGACGATTATACCTTCTAGATGCTCATATCCTATTTTTATCGAGATTCACCGAGCCGGAAGTGCACTTTACTTGACAGTCTTTTGGAATTGTTTGCATAAATTCGAAACGATCAGGTGTAGAATATTGAAATTTGGTATTTCAGTCTGCTGTAGCATCTGAATGATTGCCTACTATCTTCATAACAATAGACTGAACCGGAAGTGCACTTCAGTAGGAATTTATTTTTCAATTTTGCGCATAAAATTAGATCTGTTGGTAGTCGTAGAATTTTGGAAATCAGTATTTAGGGATGTTGTAGTATAAGAATAATGGCCTATTGACAGATTTTTAGAATCTCTTGGGTAAATCCAAAACGATTAACTGTGGAACGATGAGATTTTGTGTTTGATTATACATATCCAATGATATATACGATCAAACAGAAAATCACATCGTATTATATATATCCAATGATGTACAAGTAAGTTACATGATGTTCACGTCAGATTTTTTATTTTCAACTAGTAACTAGCCAACCAACCAATATTACTTCTATGCGCTCCGACTATTCTAGCTACTAACCCTCCTTATTCACACACTGTCTTACTTACTGTTTCCCATTCCACTTACTTTCCTGCGGCTAATCTTTCCAGAAAATTTAATTTGGTCTGACGTCACTCGTCCTTGAAACATATCGATCAGTTGCGCCAGCTTAGACAACAACTCTATTGCGTATATCACCTGTCTTATCGGCGCTTTGCAGTGGAAGTTTAGTAGAGGCACTGTTTATTAATATGTTCAACTGTTAGTCTGATGTTGCGTCTGTCGCATGTTGTTGGAACTTCTCTTTTGAATATGTAGTTGTGAGTGACAATATAGCCAATTTTTAATTTTGCCACAAGTATTCTTTTCCTTCGGATTTCTGGTGTTTTCCAAATTTTATCGCTTTCAGTTGTCTCAGCAGGTTATTGTCCCTTTCTTGCCATGTTTGTGTCCATTTTAGTTTGATTTTTTTTTTTTTTTATTTGATGGGCTTTCAACTGCTAGATTATCAAACCTCAGTACATTCTTTTACACTTATAAGGTTTGCAGTATATTATATTTTACAATAAATGTTGATGTGTTTCACGTATTTGATTACATTTTGTATTATTACATTATTATTGGATGGAACTTCTTTTGTGGTTCCTGGGATTCATTGGTTGATTCTATCGTTAGTGAATAGTGGATATTCTTCCATGATGTGCTCAACCGTTATATTTCTATTGCAGTGGTTGCATTTCTCTTTTTCTGTCTTGTTGATTATGTGGCTGTTATTTTTTGTGAGCTATTTCTCAGTCTAGTTATGATGGTTTGATCTCTTCTTGTTCCTATTGTATACGCCATGGATCAACATCTTCTTTTATTTCTTTGAGTTTGTTGTTATTTATGCTTTTCAATTTTTCGCTCCACTGTTGTTCTATTTGTTTCTTTATGTGACTTTTGTAGTCGTTGATTGGGATAGGTATATTTATTATTGTTTCGTAGTTGGTAACTTCTTTAGCTGCGCTGTTTGCTCTTTCATTCCCAGCTATTCCAATATGGGAGGGATCCAAAGAAATACTATTTTGTTGTGTGTCGTGTTGCGTTATAAGTGCTTGGAGTATTCGGTGGATTTTATGTCTATAGGGTTGTTTTAGTGTATGTTCTGGATTTTTGTATTGAGCTTAAGGAGTCAGTGCAGATAATGTGGGGTATTTGTGAAACTTTTGTTAGGATATGTTCTAGAGCATACATTTCGGCTGTATTAATGCTAGTAAGTTGAGGTAGTTGGAACTTGTATTCTCTTTCTTGATAGATGAAGGCTGCTCCTACTTTGTTGTTCATCTTAGGCGCATCAGTATAGATTACTTGGTGGTTCTTGTGATGTTGGAGGATTTGGAAGTATTTTTCTTTGTATATTGTTGGGCAGGTAGTTTCTTTTTTATATGTACTTATTATATTGTATATAAGAGGATGTATCTTCCAAGGTGGTATAAAGTAGGTATCTGTTTGAGTTATTTGTGGTGGATTGAGGTTGAGATCTGTTGCCATAGTGTGTATGTATTTTTGAAAACTTGTGTGGGATTTGTAACATGCATGAGTCTTTACAGCTTCTTTTGCAGGATTATCAATTTCTTCATTGCCAGTAATGCCACTGTGCGAAGGCTCCAAGAAAACGGTAATGTTTTTGGATTGAGATGTTGTTATTTGATGCAATTATAGTTTGATTTATGGAATGAATGGATTGGTGGAATGAAGATACTGTAGGTTTTGGATGCACGATTAGCAATCTGTGCAGATAACATGCTTTTCTATGTCAATTTTTGTTATGTCTTAGTTGTTTCATTTGATCTTGCTTCTAGTAATTGAGACTATGTTAATTTCATTCGATTTCATTGTCACCCCAGTTATCGAATTTATTTTTGATCAATCTGTGTATGTGAAATGATGAAACCGTAGTGCTGAATTTTGGACAGTCAATTTTTTTAGAAGGTATTGTTTTGCTGTTAAATAGATGATACTCGTTACCTGCTCCCTATTTTTTATTAGACAAGGTTTTTAATAGATTTATCCTAGAAATACAATCTGCTTTTAGATTTTTGTGTGGTTTTCGTATCAAATGTTAAGTCTATGAATTTTATTGTATTTCCGTAGGATATTGTGATAGACTTTCAATCAACACGCCAGTTAAACGGGTGGCAAACGCAACTGACTCAAATTCGCCAAGAACGTGATGATGTCTGGTGGAGTTTCTGGGAACTCACTAGAAAATCCAGGACTATATCTGGTCAATTATTATGATTGTTGGTGCTTGGAAAATAAATGAGTGAACTAGTCGAAATAAATAAGAAGCAGTTGAAATAAATAGCAGACAGTGTTATTGTGTAAATAATACATAAGCGTAGTGATAGTGTCTAGTTTAGCGTTGACCATAAGAAGAAGTATTCATCAGTGTAATTCATTTTCTTATATTTTAAGATTAGAGATATTTTTTTATGTTGCACTCTAAACTTCTTGCTTAGTGAGAAGTTTTTTATGGAATGTAGTACATTTCTCTTTATCTTATATTCAGATTCTTTCAGAAAAACAATATGTATTGCTTCCAGGTTGAGTCGAAAGCTTTTTGGAGGTCAAATGATACCGCTGTGAAGTGTTGGTTATTAGGCAATTTGTATTTCTGAGGCTTTATATTGATAATTAATTAATAAAAAAAAATCACCAAGATCAGTAGATAATTGCAACCTGTATTGTATCTCATCACAGATAAAAGGATTTTTGGGATAAAAAAGTAGTTTTATAGAAATATTGTTTATAAGAATTGAACTCTAAAACGAATCATGATGATAATCAATAAGGTTGTGAACTGATAAAAAACAATCGATAAAAATAGAGATCACCAAAATTAATTGATAATTGCCACCTGTAGCGTGTCTCATACGAACAGATCAAAGGACAGAGTTGCATATCAAAAGAAATGTTTTATGTCTTGTGTTTTCTAGTATTATGTGAGATAGGTTTATTTTAAGTTCAGCATACTATAAATTTCAGATCAATCTTTGGGAGTAAATAAATTTTACTGTTTGCCTCTTGTATTTTAGTTTATTGATTTATGGTATAGCGTAAGCTGAACTTATTATAAGCTTGATCTGTACAGCGTCCAGACTATAGGTTGTACAACTGGGAATAAAAGTCGTCGCTCAATGATTAGACTTAATAAGAAATGAGTATTCAAATTGAAAGAACATTATAAATACTCTAACAGAAGAAAACTCTTTTCAAACAAATTAATAAAAAAGTGTCTGAAGAATTTATTGAACATTTTTCTCAAGGTAAAAACCTCGCAGTTCATAAAAAGAAGTCTGCCTGGGTCGGGGACTTATTGAAAAAGCTTAGTAAACAAAACGCGAAGTCCCGTAAACGCACGGCCGCTTTTACAGGAGTAAAAATTAGAAGACAAAGGGAAAAGTACGAGATGAAAGAATTACTTTTCTTAATTGTATTGCTTACCTAATATACCAAGTAGGAGTTATTACGGGGCTTATTAATTCGAGAGAAGTAGCTCTTCATAAAGAAGATAATCATTAACGTTTGCATTTGATGATTTCTGATCTACTGAATTTTTGGTAAAATTGGCAATAATGCTTCTGCGAAAAGAGCAACATAATTTATGCTTTATATTTCTTTCTTGCAATAAGAGTAAATAAAAGTTTCTTCTTTCCAGGACTCACTACTTGTGTAACTATCTCTATTTCTCTAGTAGCAGAAGAGTCGGTAATTACCACGTTTGTGGCTAAATACCAGAGAGCCAATTATCAAGACAAGTCTAGGATGAGATCCACAATGCAAAGTTAGAGAGCACAACTCACCTTTTTGAGTCTCCACATCCTCTCCACAACGACTTCACTATAACGAGCTGTTTCTTGTGGAAAGAGGAACCGCCATTGAAGTCCGGAAGACCTTCCGCTTCGCACAGATGGATCTGCAACAGAAAATATTGATCACAAATTGATTCGATGACAATGAAAAGTTTGACAATAAGGAGAGAACTTTAATCAACGTGCAGGTATCTACTTTAAATATGCCTCAGGGGTGCAATATCCCTCCTCATCTGATACTACACATGATGCGTATTGGACTGTATGTCAATATTAGCAGGGGTCGTAATAAAAAAAAATGCAATAGTCCGATGCATTTGTTGCTTTATCTACCGAATTGACTCGTCCAATAAACCCTAAAGCAGATAGTTCATAGCAGAGTCGTAGAAATAAAGAATTGTTTCTTGTTGAACGTATAAAATAAATTTTATGATTTTTCTTACCATTCCGAAGGATCCCTCGCCGAGTTTCTCCAGAAGGCGCAAACGATGCCTTGGGAAATCCAACAGCTGTGCTACGCCCTCCAGTGGTGGACCTTCGGGTAATTTGATAGGGGTGAAACGGCCTGGGGTGAAATGTTGTTCGCGTCTTTCACTCTGCAACAAATAGAAGATATTTTGATACATCGCAACAAATTAAAACTTCCACGACATCACAGCAACTTAATGCTTCTCAGCATTTGAGGAGCATCTTCAGAGGGCTGCAGCACATTGTGATTGAAAAAAAAATTGGACAAAAACGACACATCAACTTAATTAATCATGCTACAATATTTTTTTGGATTTGTAGACACAATTACGACGTCCATGTCCATCAAATTCCAATGTAATTTTATATAAATATACTGTAACGAACAGAGTCTCTATAAGACACACTTCCACACGTAACACCGGATAAACGGGTGGCGAACGCAACTGACTGATACGCAAAGAGCGTGGTGACGTTTGATTCACTTAGAAATTTCTGGAAATTTTAAGAAACCATAGCCGAAAGTATATGAATCCGGAACCAAGTAGAGTTTTGGTACAGAGTGCGCAAGAGTGAAAATAAATAAGTGAAGCAGTGGAAATTAATGAGAAGCAGTTGAAATAAATAGCGGATAGTCTTATTGTATAAATAATAAATAAGTGTAGTGTTAGTTGCGTAGTTTAGCGTCGGTTATGAGTAGAAATATTCATTAGTGAAATTTTAGTTTCATTGTAATAGCCTTAAGTTAAAAATGAATTATTAGCCCCACGTACAAGTTGAGTTTCTTTAGAATAGTACTTTCTTCGTCACAAACAAACTAAAGGCTATACTCACAATGATTGAGCCAAATCTCCTCAAATACAAGTTTTTATTCATTCAGATCAAACAAAAAATGGATCATCTAGGACCTAGAATGTTTCTAGTTCTCTGGCGATATTATTGCTACACTATAATTTGTAGGAACAAATTTTTGTTGTTAAATAATGGAATGAACTATTGAGCTATGAAAAGTAGCAAACCATCACTCCTTCAATTTCATTTACAAAGTATAGTAATCGAATATGAAATTTGAGAGATTTATATTTTTACCAAAATCAAGACAAATTTAAAATGTCATATCTTACCACAAAATGATATTAAAAAGCTCAAATTTGATCATTTTCTTATCCTCACCGAAGATATTATAGTACAGTACTTGGTGTCGAAAAGTACCCAACAAATTCTACAGCACCTTTTGATTTTTTTTGTCTTGTGGATTCTTAGACTTGAGGGTATAAACTTCAAATATTAAAATGTAATTGATATGCTTTTACCTCTAAGAGAGTGATAACGACCCCAAAATTTCAAAATTTAATACTGACACAATTGTTGAAAATATTTATATATAATATTATTTTATTGGGATATAAGCTCTGTACATTAATTAGAAACACAACGTTTCGACAGCAAAGTGCTGCCTTTTTCAAGTGAAAAGAAATATGGAAATAAATAAACAAAATTGTCAAGACAACAAAAATAAAAGTACAAATAGTAACTAGATCAGTTTAAAATATATTAGCTCCTAGGATCGTTGAGCTCTGCCTGTAGTTGATGATTCAATATTCACAGGTCTTCAGGAGATAATAATGAAGATCAAAATAGGGAAAATTGTCAACTCCTTGTGGTTCTAGGTCAATCTGGCTCTACTCTTTTTGGTTTGGCGCATAACTGAACCATCCACAGATCTTTAGGAGGTGGTGATGAAGTAACTCTTGCAAGTAGATTCGTAGAAACAAATAACTTGAAATTATGAACAAATGATTGGTAGCCAAGATCGATTAAATTCATATCCGGTATCCAAATTCAAATTATTCGGTGATTTTTTTATTTCTATTGCTAAAGAGAACAATTGGTTCAAGAGGCTTATATGAGAAGCAATTGAAATAAAAAAATCACCGAATAATTTGAATTTGAATACCGGATATGAACTTAAGCGATCATGACTACCAATCATTTGTTCATAATTTCAAGTTATTTGTATCTACGAATCTACTTGCAAGAGTTACTTCATCACTACCTCCTGAAGATCTGTGGATGGTTCAGTTATGCGTCAAACCAAAAAGAGTAGAGCTAGATTGACCTAGAACCACAAGGAGTTGACAATTTTCCCTATTTAGACCTTCATTATTATCTCCTGAAGACCTGTGAATATTGAATCATCAACCACAGGCAGAGCTCAACGATCCTAGGAGTTAATATATTTTAAACTGATCTAGTTACTATTTGTATTTTTATTTTTGTTGTCTTGACAATTTTGTTTATTTATTTCCATATTTCTTTTCACTTGAAAAAGGCAGCACTTTGCTGTCGAAACGTTGTGTTTCTAATTAATGTACAGAACTTATATCCCAATAAAACATATTTATTTATTTATTTATAAATTTGTAAGGTTGCAGATAACGAATCTAAACTCAGAATTCCAAAATTCGCGATTTCACCCCTAATATGGCCGATAGAATCGAAGCTATATTTTGCTTGTTTTAAATAAGTAGAACATTTTTTTGCAAGCTTTTATATTTTAGGACATACAACTTGTATCCTAACAAGAAAAATGATACGTTTAACTTCTAACATGAAGAAGAATCGCCTCTAAAACTTAGAAAATGAATACGTATTTACAATAAATCAATGAAATTTCTATTGCTTATGTTTTTGGGGTTGCTAATCACGAATGAGAAAATAGAAATTAAAGATTTTTTGTTCTACTTGGTTTGCTCAAAACTTTCGAAAAGTCGGTGTTTTTTGCTCAAAAATAAAAATTTTCATCCCCCTATGTCTCGTCGAGTATTTAGACAAAAATAGCATGAGTGGGAGTTTTTTTTTGATTAAATTCGATGATCTACCCGCTCTAATAGTCACTTTTTTTCTTTCGAAGCCTTTCAATTGTAACTCTCCCCTATCAAAAAAGCATACTTATTTCTCTCTAATAATTCATATTTGATTCAAATTGAATCAAACTATCCAAAAACATCTGCATTTAAACTGTCTTAGAATTAGTTGATAATGAAATCACTAATGGCCAGTTGCACCGCTGTTCCTTAAATTTTATGTCGCTTAATTGCACAATATCGTATCAAGACTTGAAAGTCAAATATTGCTTTCATTTTCCCGATTCGATATTTTTTGTATAAGTGAAATCTAAAATTTAAGGTAGAGCGGTGCAACTGGCCTTAGTGACTGTACTATTATTATTGCTTCTGCATGTGATTTGTAGGAACAAAGTCTTATTGTCAAATGGACTATTGAGCTGTGAAAAATAGTATCACATCATTCATTGGTACGGTTAATAGAGTATAGTAATCGAAAAAGGAATTTGAGTGATTCTTATTTTGAACCAAATCTAAAATGCCCCATTTTCTGATCTATTGATAATGATTCTGTGGTTTGCTACTAGAATACAGTACTGTGAGAAACAGAAGCCCCACAGGTCAGATTATCATCGCCGCATGTCGGATAAATAGGTGGCAAAAGCAACTGAGTCATATGCGCTAAGGACGTGGTAACGTCTGCTGGTGGAATTTTTGGAAGCCCACTAGAAATTTCTGAAAGCTTCGAGAAACCCAAGACTAGGTCAAGACAAGGATCATAATTGTTAATAGTTTAGATAAGGAGGGATTGAAAATAAATAAATTGAACTAGTCGAAATGAGTAACAAGCAATGGAAATAGATAGCAGACAGTGTTATTGTAAAAATAATGAATAAGTTTAGAGTGAGTGTCTAGATTAGTGTTGGTTATAAGTAGAAGTAACTATTAGTGGATATTGTAACGTGCGAAAGTGTCATAATTCGTAAAAATAAAATAAGCCCTGAATCCATCTCTTTAGGTCGCGCCAAGCGACATTCGAGAATAACGTAGAAACTTTCTGGATGTTTGGTTTCCGTATATAAGGGCGAACAACCTGGCTGAAAATATCAAGCAGTGAATATCCAGTGAGTGATCAGTGTAATACATAAATAAGTTGTTGTAAATGAATACTAGTGGCTTTGGTGTTGAAGTTCAATAGTAGTAAGTGAGGAATAAATTGTATAGTATTTATGTTACTGTTACTTCAAAGAATATAACTTTTATTTTCTTTTCATTTATTAAATAGTGATTTTTATTTGAACAATAAACAATAATAAACAATTCTTCAAGAGCAATAAACATTACAATATTTTTAATTATATTATTGTAGCCTTTAATTGAAATAAATTTATTAAATTCACGAACGAGTCAAGTTTCGTTATATTACTTTAAAAAATATACTAATAATTTTGTGTACCTACAGGATGCCCAAAACACAATATTTTTTCGACTGTTTGACAAACTGTAAATTATATTACTACTTTTTGGGAGAGGATTGTCACTTAAAATCACAATAATATACCAGCAGCTCAATTTGATCCTTTAAACGTAATGAAACGAAGTGGGTGTATTACACTCCCCATATTTTAGTTCTAACTAATTAATTAAGCCCATTCTAAAACAATGAAAGAGATTCAAGCCATTTATAACATACAGATCCAATTCTACAATTACAGAAATGGTGAAGTATATTTACAAAGCCCTACTAACAATAAGGTATAGTATTACCTGCCCGGAAAGCTTTTGCTCGGTGCGTTATTTCAATTTGCTTCTTATAATAGAATTGTATGTATGTTTGTGAGTGTGGGCTTATTGTGAACATCCCTCAGGATTTTATGCCACGTGTAAAATATTTTGAAGTTGCTAATCTGTTGGGATGTTCACTAAAATTCAGTTTTTTTGTATGTCTGATGAATTCAGATATTTTGAAAGCAAGTCAATTTATTTAAGAGTACTCATGCATATTTCATCAAAATATTTCACGCATCTTTATGAAATACGCTCGCAATGCAGTCGTTCAGTTCGTAAAGCTGAGTGAAAATATGTGTTTCGGTCACTGAAATAATGCATAATTTAAATTTATGTGTCGTATTTGTAAAGCCCAGGCTACACTTTCAAATCCCGGAGGATGATAGCAGCGTCTGAAATAGGTATCTGGAAGTTCGCCTCACTAAGGGATGTTATTTATTACATTAGTTATGAAATAAGACCTTTGCAATGCTAATATGGAAATGCTTATTTTGTTTTGTCGATTTCAACGCAATATTGCGAGTGGGCACTTGAAATATCATCTAGCTTCAGTACCTATTTGAATATTTTAAGGAGTATAAAAACTGGTATTAATTTATTATATTTTTTTCAATATTTAATTAGAGAATTTATATATATTTTAAGGATAATAAATCGATGAATAAAATGAAGATGATTCAAATATTGAGCCCTAAAAAGGACGGAGCCAAATCTGTCACAGAATACATGATTTACATCTCCCCTTAAATACCACTCAATCCCTGAACCAGTACTGGTGCCATTTATAGCTATAACTGAATCCAAGTGCCCTTTGTTACATCCCTGATCTTCAAATGTTTTACTAGGCAACATACACAAGAACAATAAAAGGGAACAGATGAATTCAATATGTGTTCAAATAAAATATTTATAACAGACAGTAAGCGGAATATTTTACAGAGAATCCAAAACTTTAATTGAGACATTACTGCATCAGTTCAGCGACCAGACTATCTGCGTCTAGTTAACGATAGTTCATAGTCATTATTCATCTTCAATTCGCGTACCAAAAGATTAATTTCAAAGCCGTACGTATTCCGCAATATTTCTTTGAATAAATATTACGATGTGAGTAAAATGGCTTTTAAAATATTAAAATGATAAATTAATGGAGAGAAACTTCTGCCAAAGTGATAAATAATCTTGTTTATGTTCATTGAAGACTTTAAACGATGCTTTTAAATGACGTATAGCAAAATACATCAACAGAGAAACGCAGAATCGATAATTCAAAATGTAACATCAATCAAATCATAGTTTGTAATGAAAATAATTGACTATCAAATTCAAAGATTTCGTAACGGAAGTACTTGACTCATATGATTTCCTCTATCATTTTCCAGCTGACGTATGAACACCGTGATTTACAATTAATAACCGTCTTCCTCAAAGCAACCAGAGACCATAACTAAACAATATTTACTTTCAATTAAATTCCTTCCCCGCTATAAATGCATTATTTATATCATATAATGAATCATTATCCTTATACGCCTGCCTTATGTCGTACAAAACAAGTGAGCGTGATAGAGGGTGGTTTCCGGCACGTGGCGACTTGGCCGCGGTCTCAGCTGCTGACTGTGCGCTTTCAATCAAAATAGATCTGAGGCAACCGCTGAGGGATTCTCCATTTCACTTGCAGCAAGATATTTCGAAAAATACATGAAAATTTTGGGGCTGCTTTTCATCGATTCAGGGAGGTGGATAATTTATGTACTAAATTCGACGCCTGTGGCGCCACCGGGCATAGCGGACGTCGGAGGAAACGTGCGTCATTGCCAATGTCCGTCTTCAGCCGTTAATGAGATCCGGTTATTAAATTAAAGATTCCGGAGTGACTCAGCGGTTTGTTTATTAAATATCAGATAGAACGACAATTATTTTATCAATCTTAGTTAGTGACACGGAAATTTAATATTAAAGGGCCTTAGGGAAGATTTAAGGATTGAATTTAACAGCAGGGATGCAGCCATTCTTTAGAAGAATACTGCAGGGTATCCAATATAAAAAGAAAAGATATTATACTTTGAAAATAAAAGGGAATTTATGCTCCATTCCTAGAAAGCTATAATTACCATCAAACAAATTAATTAAAAAATTGCCATTCTTCGAAGATAATTGATTTTCTGGAACTATATTTACTTTAAATCGTATCTGATGTTCAATTATCAACAAGAAACTTTCGTACAGTACTTCGAAAAAATGACTTATTCCCAAAAACCACTATTTCAAGTATTTCTCCCATAGCTCAACCAATTTTAGTGGTTCAAAGCTAACAAAATTATCAAATTGTAGGCGATTTAAGGCACTACAATTTTTATCCCAAACATGACTTTCTACAAATTACAGTTTAAAAGTAATTACTAAAAAACCAAGTACAAAATGTAACTTTTCCCGAACAAGAAAAATAGGAATGTTCAAAGGGCTGTAACTTGATCAATTTTGGTCCTAAAAATGCGCCAAAATATTCAGACGACGGAAAATTTATTCTAGTTTTCAGAGAAAAACATATAGATGGTCTGAAATTGGCTCCTTTTTTCTAAAAAAATGTAATATCCGGGAATGTAAGATTTGTCCTTTTCTTAATTTTCATTAGAAGGAAAATATTATTCAACTGTACTTATACAACAACAAAAATATGTAAATAGATGTAAAAAAGTATTACAAGGACTAATCTTGAAGTTTCTCTTGGATTCTTGCAACTCACTTTTTTGTGAATGCATTTTTTCATGTATTTTCCTTGTAGTTTGGCCAATTTTAGTCGTAGTCGTAGTCGTAGTTGACACAATAATCAGATTGTAAGGAATTGAAATTGTACAACTTTTATTCAGAGTATTTTTTTGATACAAGGTACGGTTCAAGAGTTATTAGCACAAGCTGAAAATGGAAATATTCAAAGGACTGTGAATTGATCAATTTTGGCTGTAGAACGGTGCAAATGTATTTAAGAGACAGGCAATCTATTCTAGTTTTCAAAAAAAAAGTTAAATTTAATCTAAAATTGGTCCCAATTTTCTTAAAAAATTGTAATACCCGGGAGCGCAAGATTTGTTACTTCCCTAATTTTTATACAATGAAAAATGTAATTTTATTGTACTAAAACAACAACAAAAATAATAAATATGTAAATGAGTGTGAAAAAGGGTCGTAATTACCTCTATGAACAAAGATAAATATAATAATTGTTTTTGGATCCCGAAAATAGCTTTTTCTGTAAATGGATTTTTTCATGTGTTTTCATTGTAACTTGACCAATTTAAGTTGAACAAAATTGGCAAGATGATCAAATTGTAACAAATGAAGTGTTTTACAACTTTTATCCAAATATTTTTTGATATAAAGTACGGTCCAAAAGTTATTAGCGAAAAACTAGCTGAAAACTGTTGCCCTTTCTAAAGGGTTGAAAAATAGACATGTTTATAGGGCTGTAGCTTGCTCAATTTTCGTCGCAGAAAGTCTTTAAAACATTCAAATGATAGGAAATTTATTCTAGTTCTCAGAAAAACTATTAAGAAAATCTAAAATTGACCTTTTTTCTCTTAAAAAATTATAATATCCGGGAGTGCAAGATTTATCCTTCCTTAATTTTTATACAATGAAAACCGTGATTTTATTGTACTATACAACAAAAATATGTAGATGGATGTAAAAAAGTGTCATAAGTAGTTCTATAAACAAAGACAATTATTATAATTTTTTTTGGATTTTTGAAAATCACTTTCACTGTGAATGGAATTTTCACGTATTTTCCTCGTAGCTTAGTTGACGAAATAATTAAATTGTAAGAAATTGAAAGTTGTATAACTTTTATTGATACAAGATATGGTCCAAAAGTTATTGACCAAAAACAAGCTAGTAATACTGCTTCTCCTGAAAAATTAATAAATGGGAATGTTCTAAGGGCTGGTTAATTTTAATCGTAGAGAGGCGTCAAAATAACTAAACGACCCGAGAGTGCTGAAGGATTAATTTTTTTGAAGATACTCACTTTGATGATGTCAGTGGCAGCGTAATAATTTTCCGATGGAATGGTTCCGTTGGCTGTCTTCGTGGGTGTCTGGTAATTCTGCACGTCATACTGCGGTGGGGGCCGTGAAACAGGAGGTGGTGGGGGTGTCAAATTGTAGAAAGAAGCTGAAGAAAATTTGACTTCATCTTGAAAACTGTTCACGCTGGTAAAATCTGCAACAAAAAGAATGAATAAAGCTTCTAAATGTTGAATGAAATCAATGTTGTCGGCTTGACGAAAACTTCTCCAACTCAAGCCAAATTAGAGTTAGTGAAAATTGTTAATCGGTAGTTTGGCGTGTGTAACTTTAAACAGTGTTTCCGCGCGGCTGCCACTTGCAATTACCCGGAGTAACTTTGAACCGAGTCCCGGACTCCGGGACCCTGCTACCCACACTTCTCAGCAGACTTAACACAAGAGTTGCGAAATGCCAACTTTTTTAAATGACTTTCAAAGAACTGTTTGTGATATCGACATGTAGACGGCGAAGAAATTACAATTCAATAAAATATTTTGTTATAAATAAAATTCAAGGCATATTTTTTACTTGGAAAAATTGTTTCTTTTGACGAGCTCTAGGGAGATTTTCCCGGGACGCTTCTGTCATACAAAGATGTTATTCTTTCTGACAGTTACATCCATTAGGCGTTAAATATTACGTCAAAGGAACGTTTTTGCTGTTGGAAACAAATTTCTAAAACGCGTTCCGGTTTATCTGCTTCACAACGTGTCTTATCCACGTTGACAGCAACTGACTTTTATTATTTTGCATATTTACTGAATTATTTTGTCTTATTCTTTATTATTCTTATTCTGGAAGCCGACAATCCGGAATGACTGCTTTAGATAGTCTATGAATTCAATATTTATATTGAAATAATGTTGCTGTCATTGTAAATATATTTTATGTGCTTCGAAATGATTTTTAAGTGCAATTTTATATGAATTATTTATGCAGAACGGGCAATGAAAATATTCCGGACAGATTACAACAAAAATATACAACGAGGCTGGAACTTAAGTATTGAGTGCGATGCATTGATGGCATAATGATTATCAGGGCACACCCCAACTCGGCACATTTAATCTCCCGATGGGACATCAATCAAGGGTTGGTGGTAATCCTTATGACCAACTCGGCACATCCTAAACAAGTGTTTGCAGAAGAACCCACCCCTATCATCAAAAATATAAATTGGAATGTTTTGCTTAGTAGCTATCTATTATCAATCTAACAATTCAATCAACCACATCAAAGGTATCAATTCTAGATAACTAGCCAACGTGGAAAAAAACCACTGATCCAGTAAATCAAATCGAAAATATTTATCTGGTAAAGTCAAGTGGTGGTGTGTTATTCGGAAGTGAAAACCATTTTTCCATACTATGAGCGAGTCCAGTGATCGAGTTATAACGATAAAATGGTTAATCCCCGATCACGTTGAAATCATTATTTTCATTGTATGATGTAATCTACTTATTCTATGATTTTGTATTATTGTCTAATGAACTATAAAATAGATTTTATTTCATTTAAAAATATTAGAAGACCCAGTCCTCCTTTTCTTCAGGTACCTAGGTCATTACATTATTATCAGAGACTACCTGCACATGTGCCGAATTGGGTATCGCTGCAGGTACCTGAGATATTCGTATGTGCCGAGTTGGGGAGTCATTAGCAGAGACTACCTGCAAATGTGCCGAGTTGGGAATCGCCGGATTATCAATAGGACAATTTATAAAAGTTGTAACTTCTTAAAATAATTATTTGACTTTAATCATCTTGAGACACTTTAAAGTGTAAATTTTGAACATGATTTTTGCATTTACAAACGCATTCGCATTTAGAGACTCATCAATATTTAAGTTGAAATTTGTAATTTTTATCATGAAGATAAGGAGTAATAAAAATTATTATTTCACGTCTGCGCTTTTAAGAGTACCTACCTATAATACATTATTAAAACTATCATAAATATTTTATTGTGCTTCACCCTTTACATATTTAAAATAAATTATCTTATACGTAGTGATTCAATAATGTTTTATATACGGCATTAAAGTTATCTGAGGTGATATGACTCAAATAAAACTTTAGTAGCTCTACTGAATAGCATATTCAAGATTAAATACTAGTATATGAATAAAAACTGTGTTTGAGAGTATATACTTGGTTTTAGTTTGATATTTATCAGTACTAGGATTCAAGACTGATTAATCCATTAAGAGCAGAGATTTGCCTCTGAAAATGTTGCCTTAGCTACAAAATTGTTCTATAGTTGATTATTTATCAATAATTTTCAAGTTTTTCATCATTTATTCTCACCCACGTTGGGGCAGCCATCAACATTAATATAATCTACTCAAAAATGAATAGAGATATAAAAACAGGAATTTTCAGGAAACAGTTTGTTTTATGACAAAAATAGTTCCCAAAAAAATTGTACATCTTCTAATTTTCTACAAAAATGGCTTTCATACTTTTTCTTCTAAGAATCACCATTTCTGAGAAAAAGCCATTCTAAAAGTACTGTACTTGACGCGTGCAGGTGGAAGTAGAGTGTGGATTGGTTCGGTTTCTACTCATCAACATTTTTATCCAGTATATTACCAGGTTTAAGGATGGCTCGGTTATCAACTGGACTCAGAAGAATGGAGTCGGAAGCTAATTGAATGTATTGAAATCAATCCACACTATACTTACACCTGCACCAGAAAAGCTCCTTATAGTAATTAAGGTATCAAGGGTGTTAAAAGAACAATAATGCCTGAGGTCAACAGCGTACTTTCCGAGGGCCTCTGGCACGGGGTGTGTACGTTGACCGTAGGCATTATTGTCTGTTCAACACCCGTGTTGCCTTCAATATTTAATGTCCGATTTTTGTTGTATTTCAATCAAAATTTTTAGTAATGTATGTCCTGTCATTGTGATTTCTGTCAGAGAAATTACTCTAGTTACTTGCTGTAACTAGGCAACTTGTTTGTTATTTTTCAAAATAATGCCCGAGGGCATTATATTGAAACATAATGCCCTCGGGTATTATTTGTTACCTAACTACCCTGAAAACAATGTTATTATGACAGCAATAATAAACTAGTCGGACATTAATACTATTTTTTGCCACTGCAAAAAGATATGTAATTCAAAATGCGAAAAAAGTAAGCTTACTTTATTCACTAGCATGCACCAGCTGTCAAGGCCAATCGTGTTCAAATACTGAATCTCCAACAGAAGATGATCCTTATCAACGACGAAACAACTGATGTATCGCTGTTTGAACAATTTACGTGAACTCAGGTAGATGAAAATGAGGAAGAAGAAGTTGAATAAGAAGACCTAATATTATATTAAACTTCAATAAAAAGACCGTGGAATAGGCCTACCGAGGACACCACGTCGAAAAATAATCTAAAATTAGATATTGAGATGTATTGAAATTTGCGGCTGTGTCAACCTGTCGGTTACCTCGCTGACACATTTGTGAGGCCAAATCAGCATATTTTGTTATGAGATGATTCCTCTGCTTTACTTGATTCAATAAAAATGCTATAGGCTATGTCCAAGGGGACGGAGTTTGAACAAATATCGATGCGAGCGCTCATGGTGAGCACCATTGTAGCCATTGAACTCTATTTCTCAGAATACGTCAATGAGCTGTCATTGAGCATTGTAGTTTAAAAGTGAAAATAATTGCATATAAAACATGGGAAAACGTTTGTTCTGTTTCAGGCTGTTGTGTTAAAGATGATTTAAGTGAAATATAGTTTCATAGATTTCATGTACCCAAAACACAAAAAAAAACGAGTTTGTAATTCAATTGTGAAATTAGAAATATTCATCATCGATTTGGGATTCATGAATTTATCTCTATCTCTAATTAGTAAGATGTTTCAGTGATATAAGTTTGTCAGATGCACTTCGCAATAATTTTGTTGTTAATATTGGCAGCAACATATTCTTCAACATGTTTAATATGGCAACACTAATTTTACGCTTTTCTTCCATGCTTCCTCGGTAAAAGGGATACAGTGTTTGATAAATACAAACCCGATCTGCAAGATCTTCGGTGTCATAAATTGAGGTTATCCTGTCAATTTGGACGAATTAATACGTTTTCTCTATTATAGGTACGTTATAATTGAAGAAAAAAAATACTCAAAATAAATAATTTCAATGTACCTTTTATGCTATGCAAGTTATATTATACGCACACAGCTGAATTAAATAATATTAGTACATTTAAAAAATTATAGGTATGAAACAATGATAAAATGGAGTTCAATCGTTCTCCATTGCCCGCTACAGGCGCTAGTAGACTTCATGCACGTAGCCTATAGTTTTTGACTAAATGATCGCAAATGTTCTTGAAGACTAAGAGAAATCTACAGTTCCATTGCAAGAAAGATGTTAAACGGGTGGCGGATGCATGTATGATGACTAACTCAAACCATTGATATGTGTCAAGGGCGGATGACGTCATGGAAATTTTTGGTAGCCCACTAAAAATTTCTGGAATCGTCGAGAAATAGCGACCGGATAGTAAGTAGTAGTAAGACATTAGTGAGTCAGTAAGATAGGTAGGAAGTAAGACAGACAGTAAGGGAGACGCGGTCGAAATAAATAGCGCGTAGAAGTAATATCGGTTGGTTGGTTGGCTACGGGAGCACGCAAAAGGGATATAAATGAAGTGAACAAGTGGAAATAAACGAGAAGAGCAGATTTAAGTGTCGATAATAAGTAAGAGTATTAATTAGTGGTTAATTTTAGTTATATAAGTGTAATCTAAGGTAAAAAAGAATATTAACCCGCGAACGAAAGTTTTTTATTACAGAGACTAGTCAATTTTTACTTGAATAGACTTTCTATTGATTTGTCGTTAATAAATATGTTGAGGCCGGTGAAGAGAAAGTTTATTGCTTTCATTAATCTATATAGGGTGTTTTGGGTTTTGAATATTTTGGATCAAGACATCTACAAAAAACATGAAAATCAACAATGGTAATGTAACTAAGCGAGGTTACTTGTAAAACAAAGCAATGTAAACAAGCAGTTCCATACTATAGTCCAGTCGGCATGTCGAAAAATAGGGGCAAATTAGGAAAAAATGCGAACTTGATGAAACTTTGGTATATTGTTTTTGATCACCTAATAGTGTTATATGTATATTTTCCGACCAAAATTTCGTGAAGCAATTTCCAGGGGGAGGAAAAAACCACGAAATTTTGGCACTTTTTTCAGTTTTCGTCCTGTCACTTTTTCCCCTTCATTCCTACGCCTTAGCTCACTAAGTTCAATTTCATAGAACATTAAATTTTTGATAAGTTTGATTAGAAAAACTTGTTTGTAGACCCACTAGGTTCCAAGATACAACACTTCAAAAAAGTAAAAAATTTCTTAAAATCTAAAAATACATTAAAAATAAAGGTTTTCGCTGGATATCTTTTATTTTTCAAATTTTTTTATGGTACCTAGTTTCATTCTGACGTAGAAATCAATCAACAACCCATCCCTCACCCTGCCTATCTATGTCACTATATCTGGAGGCACGGTAGTGCCCCTACCAAGACCAGTCAAATGAAGCGCAAGAGCAGTACATACCTTTCTCGAAGAGCTTCGTCGTTTTTTTGGACCCTCATAACTTGTATTTGGATTATACCCACCAGACAAACAAAACTCTCGGGATATAATGTCAATAATAGACTTATTAAACATGTAAAGTTTCAATTGCGTAGCTCTTATACTTTAAATTTTATTGACATCTAAAAAAACCCCGATTTCGTCACTGACTCGCTCACTGATGATTATCAAAATTCTTGGGTTACTTCTTGAGGTCCTAGAATGAGACTTCCACAAATTTTGATGCTGGAGTTCTGAATATTAATACAGATACTCCTTGTTATGAATCATAGTAAAATAAAAACTTACTAAAAGAAGTGGAATCCCACCAAAAACATTTTCATGTAAAATGTTGCCAAGACGAAGCAATATGGCTCGCACTGTCAAAGAGTTATTAGATCCCATGTAGAGCCAAGCTTCTAACTCTTACGCTCTAATTCTACAAGCCATAACTTTACAATTCTACAGCTCAGTCAAAATATGCGACTTGGCCATTTCGATACATTCACATGGGCACAAAGTGAGAAATTTATTCACTATTCATCAGTTTTCTGTTATACACTAGTCGTAATAGTTCCCTTCTAAATGAGTGATGGCTAGACAGGTAGATGGACAAGGAGGCTTGTAGAATTAGAGCGTGTAGGATTAGAGACTTGGCTCTCAATCTGACAATTTTTTGACAGTGAGAGCCATATGGTCTCGTCTTGGCAACATTTTACTTAAAAATATTTCTGGTGGGACTCCACTTCTTTTAGTAAGTTTTTATTCTACTATTATTTATAACAAATAGTCCCTATATCAATTTTTAGACCTCTAGCATCAAAATTTGCGGAAGTCTCGTACAAATTTCCTTCCCCTAGTTTAAGGGATTGGGGGTAAAAGCTCCAATTTTCAGATTTTTTTTGTTGTTTGTGTACCAATACTAGCTTACATACCAAATCTCAGCATTCTAGGACTTCAGGAAGTGACCTAAGAATTGTGACGATCATCAGTGAGCGAGTCAGTGACGAAATCGGGGTTTTTTTAGATATCAATAAAATTTAAAGTATAAGAACTATGCAATTGAAACTTTATGGCTGGTACCCGAGCTCTATTTTTGGCGATACTAGGAGCATTGCGTCAAGATATGTTTTGACGCAATTAAAATTTTCCTAAATACTTTAGAAAATAATCTTTAGATACAAATTACTAAAACACATATTCCTACAAAATTTATTTGAATATACACAGCTAGTATAGACTAAAACAGAGCATGTGGTACCAGCCAATATGTTTAATAAGTCCACTATTGACATCATATCCCGAGAATTTTGTTTATCTGGTATAATCCAAATCCAAGTTATAAGGGTTCAAAAAAACGACGAAGCTCTTCGAGAAAGGTAGATAGTGCTGTTGCACTTTGCTTGGCCTGTCTTGGCGAGGGCACTACCGTACCTCCAGATATGGTGGCATAGGTAGGCAGGGTAAGGAGTGGATTGTTGACTGATCTCTACGTCAGAATGAAACTAGGTACCATAATACCATAAATAATGTTGAAAAATCAAAGATATTTAACGAAAACCGCCAATTTTTGATATTTTTTTAGATTTTCAGGAATTTTTCACTTTTTTGAAGTGCTGTATCTTGGAACTTAGTGGGTCTACAAACAAGTTATACGTATCAAATTAATCGGAAATTTGATGCTCTACAAAGTTGAACTTGATGATTTAAGGCGTAGGAATGGAGGGGAAAACGTTACAGGGCAAAAACTGAAAAAAGTGGTTTTCTCCTCTCCCTGAAAATTGCTTCGCGAAATTTTGGTCGGAAAACATAGAAATAACACTATTGGGTGATCAGAAATAACATACCAAAGTTTCATTGAGTTCGCATTTTTCCGACCTCAAAGTACATGTCGACTGGACTACTACACGTGCGAGAAGCAGTACATCGACGGGCTGCTTTATTTGTGTCTTTCCACTAGTGGAAAAATAATAGGTAGTGAATCAAGTCGGATTCACTGCATTGAAACTAGATAGAATAAAATTGGAACTCAAAATTAAGAAAGAAATTTGGTCTGAGCTTGCAAAATTGTATGGTGAAGAATTAAATCCCTTTTAGAAGGAATTAGGAATAGAGTCGAAATTTACGGGTTAAAGAGGTAATAAACTATTTTCTTTAGCCATAGCCGATTTTTTTCTCTAGCATATATCCAAAATAGGGATTCGCGCCATTTTGGATATTCTATCTCGATAGTTGATAATAATAAATATCATAGAAAAGCTACAGTTTACTAGAGGCTTATTTAATAAGAGCCACACTAACATATATGAGAAAATAATAGTTTGTTATCATGAGAGACTTTTTTTTGATATCCTTATTAACTTTTGAGTAGTTTATTTTCAAGTACGGAGCCCTAATATTGCGTGATCTTATTAAACGAGGTCTATAGATTTTCTTTCCAAGAAAAGTGAGATCACAAGTAAAGCTGTGAGAACGAAGCAAGTGTTTTATTTTTCATGTTAAGAAATTGATGGACGAACCTGGAACATTTTTCTTTCAGGAACGTACATTTTAATTAACAGCTTAATGTTTGCTATAAATTGTTTCGGGTAATACATTATATATTTAGCAGGAAATAGATAAATTGCAAGCCCAGCATGCATTTTGCAATAAAAAAGATAGATGGTTCAGGAAATATTTCACGAGAAATCCGATTTCCAGGAACTTGAACGATTGTATCCATGAAATATAATAATGAATAGAACTTCATTATCGATTTGATTGTACAAAATGAACAACTGGATTCACATTCCAATTTACGATTCACGTCTCTGACATCCAGGATTCCTTTCTCTCAAGAATAAGACACAGACAGACTCCTAAGCATACACACTCCGGCACATTTCAAGCATGTGGTGTTTACCGAGAATTCATGACACCAGCTTTAATTAACGTCAGCGGATCATTGCGCTCTCACAGAGCAAACATTTCATAAGCAATATTCACAATCTAATGAATGTCTGCTGGCATTTGACAGGACACTAGCGAGAAAGGGTTGAGAACAATGTCTATCTACCTATACGCGCCATGCGCTTCGTCTGTTGAAAGACAATCCTTGATTCTATTTGTTCATTTGTTTAGGTGTTCTGTATTTGTGTTATGATTAGTGACGTTAATTTTAGCCATGTTTATTCTCTAATTCTACAACAAAAAAATATTTTCTTGCAATGGATTTATTTTCGCAAGCCACTGCGTTTTATAGAAGGATGAAAGCAGTCCCCCAGACACTGTTAATTGTGTGTGCAGGGTAGGACATTATGAGGACTGTCACTTCCACTGAACTTATGCAAATGACTTTTGAACCTGAACAGTCTACACTAACACAACAGCCCTGCGTCGCTCGAGAATTCTTAACTGTAGCGTCAATGTCTCACCCTTTTGTGTTAGTAAATACTTCTGTCTTGACCTCTTGAAAATCGTTATCTCGCTGCGAATGTTGCTGAAGTAACACCAAATAAAAACAAGACGAGTAGAATAAACGCGAATGAAGTGAAATTCACAAAATAAATAACTTCTGACTCTATTTAATAAGTGAGATGAGCAAAGAACTCCTTGAAAACGAGTAATGAAAATATCGATGGATATTTTAAGAGAGCACAATTTTTATTTCAAACAATTTTTGTGGCAGATATCAAAGTGAATTTTGATATTTAAATGGACGTAGACAATTTCCACAATTTCAGGTAACTGACAGGTAATTACAAACAAAAATTAATAATTTGATTACACTTCAGTCAATTTAACATCAAATATTCCGCAAACGAGTCAAACAACGTAATTTTCCTCTCTTCAATTGTACAACAATAATAAACTGGCTTGGTAAAAAAAGAGCTGGTCAAAGCGGGCGACATGAAAATGCCCCATTCAATTTAATTCTGTCGGTACAAACGTTGCTAAAATTAATTAGTTTTGGAAACTTTTCCACTAAATGGTCTCTGAATCATATTGTGTCGTTTCTGTTTGTAAAACGCTATCGAAATGATTTTTTAATTAATTAACTGTTTTTATTTTTATTAAAACTCACCAGTATACTCCCCACTCTTGCTGGAGCTTATATTATCCTTCTTCAGCAAGCATCCATATTCCTGCTTCCCACTGGGCAGAAGTTTGTAAGGCTCATGATACACCGAACTATTTTCTGAATCACTTTCTTCCCCGCCAGCTACATGACCGTATAATCCACCAGCACCCGTTTTGGGATCGGCAGGATTAATTCCAGAAGCTTTTTTGACTGATAAACGGGACCTCGAAGCAAGACCGTTGTTAATTATCGGAGTAGACATATTCATCTTCAGGTCTTTCATGTTTATGGTCACGCCGGGCTTCGTACTGCTGGAGACTGCAGCAGAAACAAAAAAACAAAAATCAATTTAGTGAGCTGTTTTATTAATTGATAATTTACCTAAAGCAGTATGTTTGTGCAGCAAAGCCACCTTTTTCCTCCCTCTTCTAATCATCAGGAACACAGTGCAAGCTAGTAGAAGGACCAACATAGCTAAAACTCCGGTTATTAGCCCAATATAAGCTTGTGTGTGACTTGTAGGACTTGTAGCAGGTGTGACTTCTTTTCTGGCGTGGGTTGTTTCTCCCCTAGCTGCCCCAGGAGCAGTTGTAGATGACTCTGAATTGGGCTGTTCCTTGTAGTACTTATCTAACATGTCGTCCGTGTAGTTGTTCGCGATTGGAGCTAGAAAAAACAATTGATTGAAATTACTACGTGAAAATTATTAATTTTAGGGTAAAAATGTTGGAATCTCCTGTAACCTCTGAAAGGTTTTCACGTCATCCCCCATTGTTCTATCTATCGTCTCATGTATCAGTTGACGAAACTTGTACCTAATAGCGTATTAGAGTGCGGAAGAGATGACCAATTTATCCAATAGATTTTAATTACCTGATAAGTAAATTAATTTGTTCTGCAGGGTTTCCTTTCATAATAGTAAATAAATTTACTAACCTACTAAATCCTTGTATAGCCAATAATTCAGGCTTTAAATCAAATCTAGTTGAACTAATATTTATCGCTAGCTATTTGCGAATCGAGCGATTATTACCGCTATTAAACAGCCCTACAGGGCGTCCTTAAAACAACCCGAATATGATATCAATTTTCAGTACTTCCTCGTGTTCTGTAGTATCAATTTTCATTGAAATGTTAGATTCTACATCTTGTGTTTGTGTATTACTGGTGAATTACAATCAGTGGATCGAAACTGGTGATTCAATTTCACATTCTAATGACAATTTACTTCCGGTTGTTGTGAGCAGAATAACTAACTAACGAATCATAATCAAATTTTGAGTTACTGGCAGTTAATTCTAGAAGTTTGAATTTACAATACAATAAAAAAGTGCTTAATATTTTTCTCTTTTATCTGCGGTGTTTTCATATTTGATATTAAAAAGATCTTGGGGTGCGTTTTGTTGCTTTTCAGTTCATCTGCAGCGGAAGTAATAACGAAAGTGCACTACAGGGTGTGTAAGGGGAGGAAAGGTGCGAACAACGTGTTATTGCACAGGAATTTGCATCCGTCCAATGAACCACGTGATGTAGCTTTGAAGTTTGGAGACTGATAATGACGTCGAAAATTGGGCATTTTTAAATTTCGTCTGTTCGAATAGGTAGCTAGAAAAACTGAACAGATGTAGTATTCATGTCAAAAATGGGATTGTGACTTATGTATCTATTAGAATATTATGTCTGATGTACCAGCATTGGCGTAACTAGGGAGTTTTCCTAGGAGGAGCAGCCAATTTCAGTAATTCCAACTAACTTTTTAGTAGAATTGACAAATGGAAATAACGAAGCAATTCAATGAGAAATACATAGATGATGCTTTGGCACTATGGAGATCATTCGCTTTTCTGGGGAATTAAGATATTAATGTCCCAACCAAAATTTGAGGGATGCATCATGATTAAATTCGCGTTTTCACGCGATTCATCACGTTTTTCTTTATTCCTTGGATTCTCTATATTCTCTTTATTCTCCATTTTTTCCAAGATCTCTAAATTCTTAATATTCTCTAATCTTTCTATATATTTCTCACCCTCTAAGTTTTATTTATCCCTTGGATTCTCAAAATTCTCTTTATTCTCCAAATTTTTTATACCCTCTTTATTATCTAAATTCACTATATTTTCTAAGCTGCCCAAATTCTTTATATTCTCTAAATTGTCTAAATTCTCTTTGTTCACTAAATTCTCTATATCTTTTAATTCCCTAGATTCTCTTTATTCCCTGAATCCTCCTCATCCTTCAAATTCTCTGTATTCTCTTTATTTCCTAGATCCTCTATATCCTTTTAATTTTCTATACTTTCTGAATTCTCTAAGTCTTCTTCATTTTTTCGATTTTCTGTATATTCTAAGCTCTCTAAATTCTTTATATTCTATAAAAATTCTATATTTTTTTTATTCTCTGCTTTTTTATATTCTTCAAATTCTCTATATTCCCTAAATTAAATATTTTAAGAGAAAACTATCCGTCCCCTTTTTAAGCATATCGCATGCACGAAGGAATGCGAAACTTTGCATACTTAAAGTTTATACAGAGAAGGAGTGCAGAAAGTGAGAATTATATTTAAGATATCCCATTTTAATTAAATATTAATACATGAAGAGAAAACTCTGTATCTCTTTTTAAGCATGTTGCATGCACAAAGGAATGTGAGATTTGGCATATTTATAAAGTTTATATGGAGAAGAGATGCAAAAAGTGAAAAATATACAGGTGTCTCATTTCAATCCATATTTTAATACGTGAAGAGAAAAATTTGTACCCCTCTTCAAGCATATTGCGCGCACAAAAGAATGTGAGATTTTGTATATTTGAAATTTATATTTCAAGAAGTTTTATGGATCCCAAAATTAGAATTTCATAAAAAAGGAGGCCATCAGAGATCCGATGTGAATATATGTTTATTTTTTCAACAATAAAAGACGTTTAGGACTCAATTTGTTCATCTTCAGCTGTAAGTACTATTGTTGTTACAATTTGTCATACATAAGTAGAAAAAAATTATTAACTTCTTACCAACAGGTGTTAACCGAAATTGAAAACATTTGGTTTACAAAAAAACTACAAATTGTAGTTATAAATTAAAATTAAAACTAAATGATCTGAAAAAACCGAAAAGTCTAAAAATGGCCTGACTACGCCATTGTTTGAAGCTGAAGATGGACAATTGAGTCCGAAACGTCCTTTATTGTTAAAAAAATTAACATATATTCACATCGGATCTTTGATGGCCTCCTTTTTTATGAAATTGAAATTTATATAGAGAAGGAGAGCAGAAAGCTGAAATTATATACAGGCTGTCTAATTTTAATTTTGAGTGAGGAGAAAAATTTGTACGAAGGAATGTTAGATTTTGCGTATTTAAAGTTCATATGACAAAGGAGTGCAGACAGCTAAAATTATATACAGACTATGCCATTTTAGGTTCACGTGAAGAGAAAACTTTGTAACGCGTGCACGATGGGATGTGGGATTTGGCATGCATAAAGTTTCAATGAAGAAGGAGTGCAGGAAGCTAGAATTAAATAAAGGTGTCTTATTTCAATTTGACCTTGAGACAAAAGTATGTAAAGCGCGCACAAAGAATGTGAGATTTGACATAATTGAAGTTTATATAGAGTAGAAGTGCAGATAGCAGAAATTATATACATGTGTCCCATTTTAATTTTAAGTGGAGAGAAGATTTTGTACCGCGCTAACGAAGGAATGTGAGACTTGACATACTTGAAAAATAAAGGAGTGCAGGAAGCTAAAAGTACATGCAAAGTGTCTCATTTAAATTTTCTGCTGAAAACGATATTATTTTTCTTTGGAATATATCGAGAAATATGCAACCGAATTAAAAAATGCCGGAAGTGAAAGCTTAACGATTTTCTCTCTATCCGAGGGGTGAGGAAAGGGGAAATCACTCAAAATTTTTGAATGGGAACCACTATTTTTTTGGATAGAGCGTCGAGTACCAAGTCTATTTTACCTGAACTACGGCCGAATTTCGACCACTGAGCAATAATTTTTCGAATTTTTATTTAATTCCTTATCCAAAACAGGGTGTTTAAGTAAAAAAAAATAAACAGTTCGTTCAAACCTATGAAATAGCAGCTTTTATTCAGTATTTTTAGAACTTGGTAAATGGCGCATCTTAATTTATTATCGGAAATCTTCGATTGACGAAATTATAATTTAAATATGGTATGGTTGAATACTTCAATCAATAATTCATCAATGGAAATTGGGCTCCGGTTTTATTATTCTAACTTCAGGATTTTATTGTCAAAATAAACTGTTTGTCTTTCCTGTGAGTTTCTGGATGAATCAAAATTTCATTGAGACATTATTCATTCAAGTGTGTGCTATTTTCTACCAATGTATCAATTTTCAGGAGGTTTATGCAGTAAATAAAAATTTTGTACAATTTTTTTTGGAGAAAAAAACAAATATTGCCAGATATCTCATTCATTTTTGATAATAACGTTCTAATGGTTACACCGATCGATTGAGCATGAAAAAGTGAACGAATATGTGTATTTTTAGGGAATTTAGGTTATGCATGTAGTTTTTATCCTGAAAATTCTAAAGGCAGTTTCAGATTCCGCGAAGCTCGAAATTGGAATTTTTTAATTAAAATTGTATCGAGCTATTCAGACAGATTTCTAAGGGAATGTATATAAAAATGTGTTGTTCATAGTTTTCCAGACCAAAATTATGTGTAACATCCCTAAATTCACCAAAAAAACTGGGGTATTGTAAGTAGTACGAGATAAATTCTATTCTTTCATCAATAACTAGTCGGATCATGACAATTTAGAGCTCAGAACTCTAGAATCGCATTATCTATCTTTCTAGCAGATATAAATTCAACTGGATACATAAATTCAACGAATGTCTGTTGATAATAATGAATTTATGCTCTGTCAATACAGTTGGGATCATATATCTCGATATATTCATCATTTTTATTCCTTTTATGTTTAGAATTTATCAGAGGTGGCTTCAGGGGAGATAGGGACTAATTTTGGGGTCAGTTTAAACACGTTGATATTGTTTATTCATTCAATTGTCATGCTGAAGCATAAACAAGTAGCGACCATTAGGTAAGTACATTTATAATGCACGCAAAAGTGGCGGCTTACCTTCCCTAATACATTTTTCCTGATTAGTAGCAACAACATGGCGACCACTTGCATATTTGCGAGTGGTTTTAATTTTTAAAGTGTTGGGCGGAAGTTCCGCCCGATTTTCCGCTGTTTTACATGCCGGAGATAAACAGGCGATAATGCATTTTATTACCGGAGCTACCTGGCTAGAGTATATTAAACAACACATTATTATTTTGAGGTTTTACGCTGCGCAAAAATATAACTAAATAATTAATACAAATTTCATTCGTACGCAGTGCACTTGATCAAAGGTAAAATATGTAATGCACATTTTCAGCATCTCTTATAGCGACCACTGTAACACTGAATAATTTATCTGCTTAATAAATTCACAAAAGTTACACACTTTAGCATGTATTTTTCATGTCTGCATGGTAAATAGATCGTACATAGAGACCCTCTTTTCTCGGCTACTGAAGCAGTTATTTTAAATCATGGAAATCATATGCGATATATTTCATCCTGATTTACAGCGTTGTCAATATTCGAGCGCGTTAGTTTGCCCAGCGAATTGAAACTCGAATACTTTTATTTTTAATTCAAATTTTGTGGTACATACTCAATGCGAAAGCAGACGAGAATACTGAATATTTGGTATTTGTTTAGCTATAAAAGATTTAGGTTTTCATTCAACAGGCAGAGAAGTAAATTCAGGGAAATACATAGTCACAAAAAATATTTCATAAAAGAGCTCTTGGACCGTTCTCAACTAAAATGGACGATAATAAATTATTCCCTCTTCTATTATCAAATAGAATAACAATAAAATAGCATTTATCCATCAATTCATATTATATTATTCGATTCCACATTACAATTCTATTTATTCTTCTCCACTGAAGCTTTCATCAGACATAACCGCACAAAATGATTATTTCCATACGTAATTATTCATTGTACATTCATCCCTGTACGAGAATAGTTAATTCCTTCTGTGAAGGATTAGCGAATAGCGATTAGAGATTATCTTGTCTAGTATTTGTTCTATTAATAATCATTATTTGATAATGTGGACTAAACTCATCAGTTGATGACAGATGAAGTTTGGATGAATTCGAAACTGACAGTTTAATTTTGTGCAGTTGCATATATTATTATTATTATTATCATTTATATGGTCATTAATTTTGAGGATGAAGTCATTTTCAACAGAATTAATCAATAATTATTTGAATGAATTAAATTACCTAGTATTCATTAAAATAATTATATGAGAGACGGTTCAATGAATCTATGACCCTTAGACCCTCCCGACGAACTACGAGCCAAGGAAGCGTAACAGAGTCAAAGCAACATTGAAAGTTTTTTTTTTTTGTTGAGCCCGGAGTGTTTTTTGTTGCGGAAATGCTCCAAAATTGTTGTTCCAAAATTCTGAAGCAGTTACATAATGATAAGAAAATTAATTTGTTGATGTTTTATTACAACAACTTATCTGCCCATTAATTACGATTTGGCAATTTCTGGTCGAATACGGGCTCTTGTGAGCTCCCTAAATCAAAAATATTATGAAAAAAAATGCGAGAAAATAGCGCTTGGTAATGCTACAATTTAAATTCATGGACTTTCCGGACAGGCCTCGTATTCGAAAATTTAGTTGTATATATCAACTATACCTTCAATTTCGGAAAAGGCTTCCAATAGTTGATTAATAATACATTATTAATAATATGGTTACCAAAATATTGATACAAACTACAATATTCTATTTAAATATATCTAATTCATATTCAAACAGACCCGGAAATATTTATGTGCATCTCCAAATTTACATGGTAATTTACCGCTTATCCATTAGTCCAGAACGATGATGTATGCGGTACATCGAACACACATTATTGCTAGATTTTAAATTTAATTATAACATAGAAATCAGTTTAACATTAGAATAGTATTGAACCGTTTCAGTAATAGCCGCTTACCTATTTGCATAGAGTGCTATGATTGTCAAAATTTTTATCAGCTCATATTTAAGCTTCCTACTTTATATTAGAGAGTTGTTCACAAGATGGGTCTCTTGATTGCATTAAAGACGGACTTCAAGCAACATTTCGTTACTGCAGATGAAATATAGTTACACCACCACATGCCTGAGACCAACGAACAGTCCAAGCAATGCCAGCGGATAATCTGGACAAAAAAAGCGAAAGTCGTCCTTCAGGGTAGATTATGATAGCCGTCTTTTGGAATTCTCAAAAAAAGCGTTTACAATTCGCTCCTAAGGACCGTTTGGCACGGTGCATTAAAAGCTGCATTCTGATTCCTATTTTGAAGCATAAAAAAATGCACCGTGTCATACATATAATCGGAGTTCTCTGTATCAAAATGGAGAATCGAAATGCAAAGCAAAATGCAGCATTTAATGCAGTGTGTCAATGCGTCACTCACTCCTCTGCAATAGGGTCTTCCTGAGAAATATTATTATAACCTTTTTGTATCTTAATATTGAACATCCTATAGAATAAACTTTTCAATTTCTACTCCGATATGTCAACAAACAACATAGAACATAGTGTAACTTTCAAATTCTGTCTTGTGGCCGACGAAACGCTGTTATTGGCCAAACGCTGCTGAGACGTCATTACGCATGTTGGCAATCGAGAGTCAGTGCATTAGAGATAGGAACTGTGTATTAATGCGACTTTGAATAAAATCAGACACAAAATGAGTAATGATGGGTTCATAAAAGGACAGTCAGATGATTTACCAGAGGCATTAATGCTAGCCGACTGTTTCTCAAAAAGTCAGATTTCAACGCAGCTGATTCGAGTGGTGTCAAAGTCTAGAGGTAAGTTTTTATTATGTTTCTTCCTTTTGACAGTATGATGCCTATTTTTGTGTGCATAGTGTAGTAAAATACTGTTCTAGTAATTTATTAATTTTGAAAAGTTATGACTAGCGATTGAGGCGTCTTAGTGTTAACCTATAAATGTTTTGTTGACATAGTACCTATTTAACTTTATCACGTTAAAGACTTTATTCATAATGCAATATTTATTACATTTGTTGAAATTTGGCGAGTATCATTTTGAATGTTTACATTTACGTTAGCGCCATGTTACAAGAAACTAACCTAACATTTCAAATGCATACAAAATAATGAATAACAACCTGGATGAATATACGTGATTGGATGTCAAGCTCATTTCCTGTCATAATTAAACATTTTTTTAGAATCTCATAGCACTTTAAAAACATGATTACTTCATGAAAGGTATTTTGTATTAGATTGGAACTCTCTTCAATACTGTGGTAAAGTCGTCGGATTGTGGATAACAAAGAGGATAAAATAATTAGGTCATCTCCTTTATTGCAAACGTTTCGATATTTATTATATCTTCATCAGTGCCTGAGAGATAGGAATTAAAACAAAAAAGCTGTCAAAGACAACATGTTCCTTATACAGTGCAGAAACAACTGGATACGATCAACTACAATTTCTCTTCAATACTTACGATGACAACCAGTTTCGTATATCGATTTTTGTCAATAATGTATTGAAAGTATGTACATACTCACATTGAAATGAATAAGTAGAAAGCCAACAAGACACTCGCGGCATCAAGTCTGATTTGTTGTAATCTCTTTTTTCGTATCTCCCCTGTTGGGACGTTTATAAACAACTTATTTGGTTTGCGATGACTGCTGCTATCACACCCAGACACAATTTAATACTTATTAGCTGATCTTTTATTTAGAACCAAATTTTCTTTCGCTGGTTCCATTATATGCGGTGCTACAGCTGAACGCCAACGTGCGTAGTGACGTCACAACAACATGGCGGTTTTTCGTAGCCTATTCAAACGTCGTTCATTTTTAAATCGTGCTTGCTAATCACAACGATTTCTCTCAACAAAAAAATTAGTGTGAATAGTTTTTTTTTAGTTCATTTCAGGGTTTTATAGAAAACGCAGAAGAGCCTATTGATGGAGTTAAGATGCCAACTCGTTCGTACGGAACGAGTTGGCATCTTAACTCCAATCTAGAACGCGAGGGGTACGACCCTCGCGTTCTAGATTGGGCTTTCTGGGACTGTTACTTATCCCCAAATATGAAAATGGCTGTCGGGAAGCGAGGATATGATTGGAGAAACGAATGCCTGGATCAATTCTATTATTCGATTGACGTCCGCAGAACAAAAAGATAGTTTATAACTGTTTTAGCAGGATCTGCAGGACTCAAGGCGTCGTTTCATCATTGTGAACAAATATAGATAAAGAATCACATGCTTGAAACAAATAAACCAGGAGATAGTGACAGTTGAGACTCCGATTTTATACCGCATGCCTTTTTGACAAGGAAGATCATTGACCAATGCATGCTTTCTGGTGAAAGAGCAATCTCCAATTATATATATTTTTTCTAATTGGGCTTTACCGTGACAACATTGTGCAAGCCATTGTAACATTGAATAGTTGAAGTAGATTTAAAGCTTAATACTAAAAAGAATGCAATCAGCAACAGATCAAAAGGCTCGAACAATCGCGTGAACTTTAAAAAAAAATATGTTTTCAAATTGTATGCCAAATAGAAGTTTCAGCTATAAGACCTTTGTGAAAAAATTGGCATACATCTCTCGTTGGCACAAAGGTGGGAAATTTTGGAGAAATCTTGCACAAATGTAAAACCAATTAGCTGGGATCTGTCTTATTATATAATTTCCGACGAGGAATGCATGCCAATTTTTCCATAAGGTTTTTTATGACTTGAACTTCCATTCTTTTCATTGAGATGTAATTTGAAAGCACTGAATTTCATTTTTTTTTTCTGTTGCGAAATGCATGCGTTTTAGTAGTAGGCCTCAAATTACTTTCAACTGGTTAACGTTTTAAAGGCATGCAATTTTTCTGAAGATGATTGGAGCTTACACTATAACTGAAAAGCGTGCATTGGTCAATAATCTTCTTATCTTCCTTATCAAGGGGTACATTTTCAACACTCAAAAAGGCATGCGGTATAAAATCGCACTGAGTGTTACCATCTCTCGGTCTAAAAGAACAGTCCTACCAATTGATTATTAACGAAAAACTGGCACCATAATTTGGGCAGATTATGTTAACTGTCTTTTCGGATAAGCAAATAATAATATTTGGAAAAATCCCTTTTTATCACAACAACATGTCAGGTCGGGAAATTGATGGATTCAGGGTTTCAACTCGTTCCACAACCTTCCAATTTTTGAATTGGGCTTTCTGGGACTGTCACCTGTCCCTAATATGAAAAAATAACTGGAAACGAAGATGTGATTGGGGAAACAAGGATGCGATTGGGGAAACGAGGATGTGATTGAGGTAATGAAAGCTGGACCAGCATTGAAGTTTCTGTATTAGTGATTTAATGAGACATATGACGGTATTAATATTAGAAGAATAGCCTGGACAGACTTTTGCGATCTTAGAGCTCATGTGCAGATGGTAGGTTTTGTAAGTGTTTCTGTTAAGGGTTAATATAAGAGTTCTCCACATTTTGGTCATTTTGAGAGTCTCTGGAAAGTACAATATTGTATATTGCAGTTCCACTAACGTAATATAATACAATAGTCGATGGAAATAGGTTTTTGCTGCACAAATATTGATTGAGTTTGATTTTAAATCAAACTGTCCTAGCACATCTATTGTGGGTCGCAACTAATGAATCTGTTGTTGATTTAACCTCAATGTATTTCTATATTGAAGTGTTTTATATTTTCAGGGATGGAATAAATTCATTTGCAATAAGAGTCAAAAAAGTTGGCTAGATCATTTTATAATAGCTCTGTTATTATTCAACAATTAGAGTATGAAAAAGAAATCTTAGTTAAATAGAATGAAGATAAGTTCGTTTTAATTACACTTCATGAATGGCATTTGTTCCTGGGGCATAGTGATACAACCTTAATAAGAAGAAAATTAAAAACAAAAATCTTGATAAACGAGCATCACGGTCGTTAATAACTTGAGCTTTGCTACGTCTACCCTCTACTTAATATTAAAAATAAAAGGGCAAAAATTTATATCAATTTACCCTGCAGGTAATTATCCATGAGCTGTGACGTCAAGGAGATGAAGTACTGCCAACTTTATAAACACAAATCTCACATTTTCATTATGGAAATGACGCCTCTAACTAATCTTCTCTAATGAACAAATTAACCGATAATTAAAATTAATTTTTATCGCGCATTTAAACGTTCATTTCAAACACGGTGCGTAGATTTATTTAATCTTCCTCCAGCCTAAAAGGCAACTGAATTTGAAAACAATGTAGGCATTCATAAACATTTCATTACGCAATCTGTAAATCTATTTTGATTTTGGAAACTGAAAGACTTTTAAATGTCCTACTCCATTATCATAGTTGACTATTAGGTCAATCGATTCCCGATTATCTGTTCGATTAAGCATCGATTAAGCAGTTATCATCTCTTTTCCCTGCAAACTGCCAGTATTATGTTTACAGCAATTTTCGCAGTCTGGGAAATGGTTTCTTGGTCCTAGTTTGTTTATCGAAACGCGCTATTATCCTCTAAAATGGTTTCTCGCGACATCATGGTCCAATGGCCAATTAAATTTGCATGCGTAATATACAGGAAAAAGGGATGGGAAGTCTTGTAAAGAGAGATAGTAAATGATATCAGCACCATCCGGCTGGAACGTCAGCTGCACTAAAACAATTTGTGGTTATGTATACGCGGCTTTAGGATTGCACTGCTGGCGGAAATGCGTTTCCTACTAAGGGTTGATGTTCAGGAAGAAAAATCACATCGTTTTGATGTTGCACTAATAACGAAATCACTTTAATTTAAAAGTACTGGTCTCCACGGTGTCAAATCTTTATTACAAAAAAAAATCTATTATTCCATTAACCCGAAAACCCTTCTATAATTGGAATAAAACATAAAAATTTTAACTCCGGGGTAGAGTTATCGGCAGAAATATAAAATGGAACGGTCCATAATAAAGTAAATAAATTATAAGAGAAAGATATTCGAGAAATAATTGATCAGACAATATTGGAACTGGGGTAAAGGAGCTTATAAAAATGATGTTATGGACAAAAGAAATACGCGAAGGGCAAGAGGCAATTGATGGATATGACAGAGGATTAGCAAGAAGAAATAATTCTCAATAGGAATAAAGACTGATATTGAGCCAACGGAATTTGGAGCAATACAAATAAAATAAATATCAATCACGTCCATTACTCGACACGGGTATAGCAGAGA
The DNA here is from genome assembly GCA_963989225.1 of Dromius quadrimaculatus. NCBI lineage: Eukaryota > Metazoa > Arthropoda > Insecta > Coleoptera > Carabidae > Dromius > Dromius quadrimaculatus. The sequence goes on from OZ022329.1 coordinate 8,157,981, forward strand.
CTTATAGTGCAGTTGGTTGATTAATTGATATTTCCGGGCTATTTGCCGCATTCTTGCTCAATGAGTAACATATTTAAGAAAGAGTAGGCTGTTCCTAACCTTAATTTCCACTGTGAATTGTATATGAGCATTAAAGCTAGTGAATCATTTTAGATCTTGACACGGCTGTAATCAAGTCATCAACTTCTTTATAAAAGGAACTCCAAATGACAACATTGCCATAAGCTCATTCAGAATCTAATCCATAACCAAATTTGCAGCAACAGGAGGAGTCGCTCTTACCATTGCCGCATCAAAAATATGTTTACAAAGCACTCCATTAAATATTGAACAAACAACTTTCAAAACAAAATGTGAATAAATTTGATAAGATGTTCAGTGGTATGTCAGTACGTTGATATATTATATAAAATTCTTGCTTTAAGAAAAGTAGGCTGTTTTTACCATCCGTTTCCACTGTAAATTATATGTATATTAGCAATGAATCTATTGAAAGTGGATACAATCTAATTTATTTTAGATCTTCATACGATTGTTATCACGTCATCAACGCAAAGGCGGATTAAATGTTGACAACACCCTGAGCTAGCACCTCATCAGCGCCCCTCTAGCGACCACATATTATAAATTTCCATTACTCTACATTTTACTTACACTATTAATCTCATGTGAATTATTTTTTATTTATTAATTAATTTTTATTCGTTTAAAAATTTCCGCGTGCGTCCCTTTGTAATTTTGTACCCCTAGGCACATGCCAAGTTTGCTTTAGGGATAATCTGCCACTGGATTGCATAGTAAAATATTATTTGACAGTGTTGAATTGGGATATTCAATCTTAAAGTCAGTTTTGTTGCCTAATTTGCGCACTCTGAAATAATTTAGTGTTCTATAAGTGGGCAGACATAGTAAATTAACATTTTTGGTGAAACGCCTTGAGGTCGTTTCTCAAAGAAAGCTATTTGATTGTAAATAAGTATTTCTTTACAATTCAAGCCTGCAGCTGCTATGATTATATTTATTTGTGGAATATAAATAATAATATATTTTCATTCCCCTGTCAATTTTAATAAGTGAATTATAGAAATTTGAATCGAAATACTTAGAAATCATAATGGAGTTTAATTACTTTTTCTAATAATTATTTATTTATACAAAATTAAATTTGAAACCCTCTCTCTCAAATCGTTTATATCCGTGCGCGCTCGTTTATCATCCCCACTCAAATGAACAAAACTATTTATTTATTAAATTGTCATAAAGAAATTATGTAATAAATTAACAAATTCTCAATTGTGTTTGGTTCTATGTGATTGTTTAAAAATTAAAATAGTATTTTTAGGAATATATAGAGTAAGTGATTAAAAATTTCGATTGGAATTGGAAAATTGTTAATATTAGGAAGAGTAGCATGAAATTGCAAGGCATGTAATTTAATTTCTGATGAACAAAAAATTGTAGATGATAAATTGCATGTTATTTTGATCATAATGTCGATGAATAACAAATAATAACAATTGAAATTGTTAATAAGTCCGGGGGTGTTTGGTTAACACCGCCATCTTAATAAACAAAAACAATAAAAATCAATCGCAGGATTTGTGTTTCGATTAGTTTGTGGTGATGTTGAAAATTTCATTTATTAATAGCGTTCATTAGACGTTTTCGAAACTAAGCATGCGTCAACTCCGCCATATTGTTTCATACAGTAGTGCTCGTGCGTTCGTATGGTTAATTTATTGTAATAACTTCCGAGTAAAACCATGTCGTGCCTAGCTTCCGATTTCACCTGTATGTTGGAAATTATGTTAATTTGAGTTTATGTGAATTTTTTGCTAGATTAATTGTGTTTTTGTAGATGGAAATATCTTCTTCTGGCCAGCGCTACTTGATGAAGGGTAAAAAATTGCAAATACTCTGAAATATATATAAAACTGAGGTAAAATGAATCCGGAGCTGCTATTGGCAGTAAATCTGATCTTTGATAGGGTGAGTAGCAAGTATGAACAATTCGCGGAGTTATTTTTGCATCAAACACAATTTCAATATTAAAAAATCGCGCTTTTACGAAACGGCAGCACCGCAACAGTTCTCATGTGCGTGTCCCATGTGTTGGCTCCCAATAATGCCGAGCTACGACTGCGTTTACTGCCAGTGTGTTCGACATTCAATGCATCTGAGTCATCCAATTCTGCTGCTGCTTGTACTCTTTACTGCTTGTTCCTGCAGTCGTCGCCCTTACATCTGCAGTGTGGGAGCGGCGACAAATGTTGCATTGTAGGACAAGCAGTATTACGTATGACCCGCAAGAATTTGCTTATGCAGATTAGTCGTTCCGCCAAACTGCCGGGACTCTACAAAGTATGCGGAGCATTCGAGTTCTTCATGTGTGGTCCCATGTGCGGAACACCACAACGTTACCGTATTGTGTTGTTGGTTGGCGATTCTTGAGTTAAGTTATGATTATGCCTCCGTCGATTGTTCTTACTGCTGCCCGCTCCTATTACTGCTCATGTTTACTGTCGCGGTTGGGATGCCAATCCTGCATTAGTAGCTCCTCGCGTTGTTTATCGGGCTTGCTGCCGCCCGCTCTTGCTTCGGCCACGTCTTTACTGTCGCCCGCGTTTGCATCTGCAGTGCAGATACTGAGGACAGTACACACGAGCCTTAGGAGGAATGTGCAGTAGTTCGTACGATCTGCAGTAGGACGAGTTGTCGCTCATACTGCATTGTCGTCCATAACCGCCATACTCCCAAATATCGAAAAATTTATTATCAGCACTGGAGAAAATTGGGAAAATCTGAGACTAATTTACTATTTTAAACAAAATGCATCAACCGCAAGAGCCTATCGCTCCGAAAATGACTGAAAATCAACAATACAATTCGATTCGGGGACAACTGGAGACATCTTTGATACTGCCGAGACGAAATGGGTAAGTAATATGAGCTCTATCATTTGTCAGACAGCAAATTTACTGTTTTAAACAATTTATTTTGTTCGCGTTAAATTTGACTGCTGCCACCTACATTCGTCAAGCGCAAAAGTTCGCCGCTCGCCTGCAAGAGACTACCATTCGCATACAAAGTTTGCCGCTTGCCTGCATGAGTTTGTCGCTCGCACGGACGGATTTCTCAACTGGGAAGACAAGTAGGTCGATATAAGAAAGATGACATCTTAACATATTATTGGTAATAGTTTCCTACTAGTTTGTAAAATTATATTTATTTCACATTGTATTTAGTGAAATGGCTTGTATTTTACATTTTAGGCTATAAAGTATTTTATATCTTACGTAATTTGTAAGATGACATGTATTTTACTCTTTAGTGTGCAAGGTGACATATAAATTACATTTAGTTCGTAAGGTGACATGTATTTTATGCTGCTTACGTTGTATCTACTAAGATGACTTGTATTTTATGTTCTATATAGTAAGATTGTTGGAATCACGTATGTTTTGAAATGAAAATTGAATGTGTTGCTATGATATGTATTTACTTTGTTTATTATTGTTTAATTTATTGTTATTTGAAAAATACTGAGCTTGTCATAAATTAAAATGTTCTTAAAACTGAGTCTATGTTTAATTTGAAATATCAAAAGTAGGTACGTGGAAATTTGGCCAATTCTCTCCTGGTTATGGGCCCAGGCTCAGTGTATGGTTTACCAATTTTTAATGGTGAAAATTTCAATAGCTGGAAATTCAGATTGTCTGTTGTATTAGAAGAAAAAGGTGTTTCAACTGTATTTAGTATCAATGAAAATGAAGCTACAGATAAAGAACAGTGGCGGAAGAATAATTTGAAAGCAAAATCGATTTTAATATCTTGTCTTAGTGATAAATGTTTAGAAGCAATTAAAGATAAGAAAACGGCTAAAGAAATTCTAGACACTTTGTCGGATAAATATGAAAGGAAATCAGTAACGTCTCAATTATATTTACGAAGAAGATTGCTACAACTAAAATATGATAAAAGATGTTCATTAGAAGATCATTTCAATACCTTTGATAAAATGGTACGGGAACTGAAAGCTGTTGGTGCAATTATGTCAGAAAATGAATTTGTATGCAATATGTTAATGACATTACCTGAAGAATACAATGGGGTAATTTCTGCAATTGAAACGATAGATGATTCAAAAATTACGTCTGAATATGTCAAATTGAGATTATTAGATGAAGAGACAAGAAGAAAATCTTCGAAATTAGAAAACGATAAAGGTTTGAGACAGGAAGATGTGGCTTTTCAAACAGGTAATCGTATCAAAAATATTACTTGTTTTAAATGTGGGAAATATGGACATGTAAAATCAGACTGTTCAAATTCTTCTGTGAAATGTTTTAACTGTGGCAAATTTGGACATTTTAAAAAGAATTGTCGAGTTAAGGTTCGAAACAAGAATGCTCATTATTTAAATAAAGTAGATGATGATCCTAAAGTAGCATTTTATATTAACAGTCATGATGAACGATCTAAAGGATTAGCCGTATTTGTTATTGATTCAGGAGCTAGTGATCATATGGTTAATGATTGTAGATATTTTTGCAAAGAAAATAAACTTAATCCAAAAGTTAAAATTGATGTAGCAAAGAAATCTGAATCAATATTTGCAGAGAGTGAAGGTTTGATTCAGGTTAATACCGGGAAATATGAAATAGATATAGAGCATGTGTTGTATGTTCCCGATTTGAAAAGTAATTTATTATCAGTGCGGAGACTGATAGATAATGGACTAACTGTAATTTTTGAAAGAGAGAAGATATTAATTAAAAGACGTAATCAGATAATTTGTCAAGGTTATAGGGAGGTTCTTTGTGTAAAGTATGTTTTAGTTTGAATTATATACAATCAGATGGAGAAGCACATTTAAGTAAGCAGGCTATTGACTGGCACAGAAGATTGGGTCATGTAAATTATGGTTCCCTAGCTCATTTGAAGAAAATGGGTTTTATAGAAAACTATGAAACACTAGATGAGAAGTGTGAAACTTGTATTAAAGGTAAAATGTCTAGTCTGCCATACAGAAAGAAATCTCCAAGAACTACCAGACCTTTGGAACTCATACACAGTGACTTGTGTGGTCCAATAAGTCCTACATCAATTGGAGGGTATAAATATTTTGTTACCTTTTCAGACGATTTTTCCCATTTCGTGATGATATTTGGTCTTAAACATAAGAATGAAGCATTGAAATTTTTCGCTGAGTATGTTGCAGAAGCTGAAACACATTTTAATAGCATGAAAGTTAGCAGACTGCGTTGTGACAATGGAACTGAGTATGTTAATGAAGAATTTAATAGATATCTCAAGACAAAAGGTATTAGAAAGGAGAAAAATATACCGTACACGCCGCAGAATAATGGAAAAGCTGAAAGAATGAACCGTACGCTCGTTGAAATGTCAAGATGTTTATTAATTGATAGTGAATTACCAAAATCATTCTGGTTGGAAGCTGTGCAGACATCAGCGTATATTTTGAACAGGTTGCTCACAAATGAAAATATAATTCCTGCACAAAAATGGTTCGGGCATAAACCTGATTTAAAGAAAATTAAAATATTTGGTTGTACAGCATATTTACACGTACCAGATTGCAGAAGAACGAAATTAGAACTGCATTCCTGAATGGTAAACTAGAAGAAGAAATCTATATAAAATTACCAGAAGGACCATTCAAAGAAGAAAGAGGAGCCAAGAGACTACAAAAGGCATTGTATGGCTTAAAACAAAGTCCTAGATGCTGGAATAGTGAATTCACCAACTTTGTATTATCTTTGGGATTTAACAGATCGAAAAATGATGAGTGTTTATTTTATGAGAAAGTTTCGAAGAATTACATAGTTTTATATGTTGATGATATTCTTCTTATTGGGCAAGAAGTTGATGAATTGAAAAGGAAATTGATGAACAAATTTGAAATGACTGAAATAGGAGATGTTAAAACCTTTGTTGGATTAGAAATTCTACGAGATAGAGAGAAGAAAACTTTAAAGATTCATCAAAGTAGGTATATTGAAAAACTGATAGAGAAATGCGATCTAGAGAATAGTAAAGAATTTAATACACCAATAGAAAAAAGTCTTATACTAAAGAAAGGTGAGAAGAATGAAGGAATAGAAACTGAATATAGGAGATTAATTGGTGCACTTATGTACAATGCAATAAATACCAGACCAGACATTTGCTACGCTGTTAATTATTTAAGCAGATTTCAGGTAAATGCAAGAAGAAATAATTTAAAATATTTGAGAAGAGTTATACAATATTTGAAAAGAACGAAGGATTTGAAGTTAGAATATGTTGAAGACCAATGTCTAGAAGCATATTGTGACGCAGATTGGGCGAATGATATAGAAGATAGGAAATCTGTTTCAGGTTTCTGTATACGATCTTTCGGTGGAATTGTGGCATGGGGAACAAGAAAGCAGCAAATGGTCACATTATCGAGCACAGAAGCTGAATATGTTGCCCTTTCCCTAGTAGCATGTCAATGTAAATGGATGGATGGACTTCTAAAAGAAATAGGATTTAGTCGACCAATCACAATATTTGAAGATAATAATGGAGCAATGTCTATTGCAAACGGAACCGGAAATCAACGTAGAACGAAACATATTGATGTTAAATACCACTTTATAAAAGAGCTAATAAATGAAGGATGTGTGAAGATTCAATATATCCCAAGTCATAGCAATCCGGCAGATTTATTTACAAAATCATTGGAGAAGATATTATTTGAAAGACATCGAAATTTTATTCAACTGAATTGAAGATGTTGCAATTTAAACTTTTATGTTTTAATTATTTGTTTCTATGTTTCAGTAAAGTTTAAATTGAAGGGGAGTGTTGGAATCACGTATGTTCTGAAATGAAAATTGAATGTGTTGCTATGATATGTATTTACTTTGTTTATTATTGTTTAATTTATTGTTATTTGAAAAATACTGAGCTTGTCATAAATTAAAATGTTCTTAAAACTGAGTCTATGTTTAATTTGAAATATCAAAAGTAGGTACGTGGAAATATGGCCAATTCTCTACAAAGATGATTTGTATTTTACGTTTTAGGCTGTAAAGTAACTTATATTTCTCGTAGTTTGTAAGGTGACATGTATTTTATTATTTAATTTGTAAAGTGACATGTAAATTACGTTTAGTTTATAAGGCGACATGTGAATTACGTTTAGTTCGTAAGGTGCCATGTAATTTACGTTTTAGTCTGTAAGATGTAACGTAATTTAGGCCTTTAGCTAGTAAGATGAGGTTGGGGTTGAAAAACCTTTGAAAGTAATAGAAAAACAACGACGAAAGATGGGGAGGGGGTGGGACATGATTATTATTATGAAATTGAGGGATATTTGGATTATATTCTCTTTCAGGCATAACCAGGGCCCAGGCATCGATTTTTCCACCTCAGGTTAGATAAATGGGTATTTTTTTTGAATAAGGAGTAGAGTTTAAATGCCAAAGACTTCAAGAGGTAGGAGCAAATATTCAGGTATTATTTACATATATTTTAATGGGGTAATTCTACTAACAAATGGTAATATTGGTGCAACAGAGAGCGTAATTTGAGCAAATGTTCAAAAGATAAAAACAAATATTGATCCAGTATTTGGGTATTTTCTAGAACGGTAAAATTATAATCGGGAGAATTGAAAATGAGTTTATCTATTTTTCGATTCGAAATTGAGGTGAATATTTATTTATGGGTGAATCACTTATAAATTTAACTGTATGCGATGTTTCCAATGATGTTTGTAATAAAATCAACTTGAATATGAATTCAACAGTTTGACAGAATAATTTTTGCACAATGGTGTGTTCCATCATCCACCTCTATATGGAAATAACTTGACACATAAGCCTACATATAGGTCGAGTGCGCGAAATGTCACAGCGAATTTCATATCGTTTATTATCTCTAGAACAATGTTGCGTCCGCGAACATTACAATAGCTATTCATCAACCTTCAATAAATTCATACTTGACTGAATTTAGGAACTTACTAAATTCGTATTTTCCGATTGTCTTTCTGGTATTCTGTCGGCGCATCTCTGAATATAATATACAATCCGAAAATTGCGAAAAAATGTAGTATTCATTCGTATTTATCTGTTTTGCATTCTTTCCAATGTACCTTCCTTTTTTTTTATCTGCTTGGAATTCCGTTCGAGTGCGCGTTCATCCTTCTGATTTTTATTTTCTACGCTTGTCACGTTTTTAAATTCGTTCGTTGATAGTTGCATTTCCTGAAGCTTGTAACTTGTAGATTTTTACGCACTTAATGCAATTATATGTTAGGGGTATCAAATGGAGAATGGAAACCGCATTAGGGTAACTGTAGTGGATTTTCGGTTCTGTCAAAAGCAGATATTTCAAATGTACATTTGTTTGAACACCAAAATTGTTGGTTTAGGGCTTTCCAAGCGAAGCTGAAAAGAATTTTTCTTTTAAGTGGGCGGTAGCTGAAGCAGAAATTATAATTTTTCAAGCAAAATTGTTGTATCACAGTCTGCAAACAGAAACAACTTTTGTTTATTAATGCCGTCAAAATTTCAAATGTTGAAATCAAACGATTCCTACGAAAAATTCTCTCATAAATTTCTGGATTGATTTTATTCCTCAAATATGTCATTTTCCTACGTTATTTAACCTGCTTTAGAAATGTTGGGGTTTTATGGCACTCATCGTGAAAAGTATGAAGCTTTTCTGACGGAATAATAGCTTTTCAAGCTTTTCTAGGGACGCCGTAAATGATATTAGCATTTTAATTTTTACTTGGAAATCTTTCAGCACAATGTGCTGAAATCCTTAAGAAAAGCAGGGCTAATACTTTCAGGGGGATAAAACGGAATGGATATTTGATGTTTTAGCGATTAAATGTAATCTGGCGAGGGTTCCGTACCAGGGAGATCCTATTGTTATCAGTTCTTCAATATTAGCCTGGAAAACTAGCATTCGCAATACTTTTTGCATCGAAAAGTTATTCTTTACTATCTATATTTGATAACACTCAAGAATAAATTGGAACTATTGGCAAAATTTGTCATTTACCACCATTTATAACACATTAAACAAAGAAAATAATTTTTTTAAACTTTTAGAAAATCTGATAACAAAGTGTCCAGTACTGAGCACCTGATGACGTACCATCTGACATATTTAGATCAAGTAATGACCAGTATTCGCTTTTCTGGCTTTACTTGACCTAAAATTCCAAAATAATTATGTTTTTCAGTGAAATCTGATAGTTTTTGTGGGCGAGTGTAGAAAATATGCCTCCTGGGTATTATTATCATTATTAACAGTACCAGTAAATTATTTCTTAACTGTTATGAGCTTAGTTCTCATTAGCATGGCGACAGTGGTGTAGAAGTAAGGGATAACAGGTGGGGCACCTGGAGAACACATATGTGAAGTGAAAATTGCATTGTCATCAGAAACTAGGGCTTTTAGGAAATTAGCCCCTTGTATGCATGAAGGGATGAATATATTAAAGTGATAATAGTGGGGATGATTATTTCGCGAGATAAGGAATCGTGTTACTATCCTTCAATAACTCGATCATACAAAATCTCTATAAATGCTTTTAAAACTACTTTAAAGATTAAGATAACAGACTCCTAATTCAACTACTTTTGAGCGTATCCTTTCTGGAAGCCTCAGAAGTAAATTTAAGTTGAATAAGTTAAAATGGAACTAAATTTTAAAATTCTCCAACGAAGTTGGAAAGAATATTCACCCGTGGAGCATTATCCAACGTCCTTCGGTTTTTATTCCATTGGAATTCAAATGAAAATGTTTTCTTGGCATTGATTAGCGAGCTGGAAGCTGATAAAAGTACATATATATAGAAATATCAATAAGTATCGTTTGATAATGTGTCATTAATGAACAATTTTGAAGCCTCAAAGAACTGTATTCACAATATTCTTTCCTCTTCAAGCAAATTACCTTTATTCGTTCTGTCGGAGCATTTTCGCAAATCAGTGTAAATTTGCTGGCTTGCATACCAAATCTTGTATCAAATATTCTCAAGAAAAATATCTCAAGATGCGTACATTTCTTTTCAATCTTTTGTGGTGTACGCTGAGGTATTGAATTCCTTTCAAACAGGTGATCTATTCAGAGAAAACTCGTAAATTGAATTATATTCGACGTACTAGCAGACGTTTTTTTCATCTTTGCTTGAAGGAAATAAAAATATTTTCAGGTAATTGAAAAATATTTTGGGATTCGAAAAATATTATAATTTCCTCGAAATGAATGACAAATAATCTCTATTTTATCAGTAGAAGAATCTAATGCTTCATAAAATACAGTTCCGAACATCCTGTGCCCCAAATTTGTCCCAAAAAAACTCCAATTCCGGAATTCGTTTCACCCTACGATAAAACAGAAATAAAACTCTCGTTAAGCTGCTCGGAGTTTGATTCCGGTCACAGCAGAGAGTAATTTGATTATAATATATAAAAGTATAATATTGAAATCAGCCTACATCCTTAGATATTTATTATCCTGTATTCTATAATTCAGTTGGCATAGTGTTAATACATTATCTGTTAAAGATTACAGAATCTTAGCAGAGAAATAAAACTTTATTTTCTCCTATTTTCGATCTAATTCTTTATTTAGTATTACGTGCCCAGTCGTAAACATCATTCCGAATAAAATATCGTTGGAATCGCCCTACAAATTCCTTTTTTATTTCCTTCCATTCGAGCTCTGAAAATTAAAGTTTGCAAACTCGTGGCCTAGATCTAGTGCTCCTTGACTATGCTTTCAATACCTTCTCGCTCAAAAAGATATTTACTACGAGTACTTAGCTAAGTTTAGTTGAAAAGTGCGACGGAAGTGGGATGCTAGTGTAAGTTTGAATGCCGAATCTTTTGTCTCTTGAGAACGTCTAATGAGATGGAAAATTGAAGCAATTAATTTGATGGTATCCCATTACGATAACATTCACTACATTTTATTCCAGACTTCTAGTTCTGAATGTTATCGAATGAGGACTGTTATAATTACGCAAATATTCAAAAACGTATTTTTATTTTCGAGATTTTTATATTTTATTTTATTATTTTTCCTGATGCATGAAGCAAGAACTATTCCTGCTCATTTGAGTACACGAAACTTCTTGGACCGAAATGAGCCATTATGATCCACTTTTTCAACTGTTTATTTGTTCTGAATCACATTAATGAGCTCAAGTTTCATCTACAATCACTATTTGATTCAAAAAAGTTTTCTAAACGGAAGCAAATCGACTTGAATTCGGTCGTTTTGGATCGGCGTCCACACTCAATATCACTGATAGTCCAGGAACCGACCTTATCTTATCTTTCCTGATCGTTCTTACGGCCAAATTGTTTATGAATCGATCGGGGTGCTTTATAAAATCAGGATCCTGTCCTAAGTGTCGAATAAAACTCCATTTTCGGACAAATTTTTCGGGGTTAACTTCCTTGACAGAACAATCGATAGCGAAGATCAAGTACTTCAAGACAAAACCAGAGTGCTATTTCCTATCTCATACACTCGTAAGTTCAATCAGGGAAATTTAATACGAAAATGGGTTACACTTAGGGTTGGCTGTCGCCATCCTGGACAGATCAGGGGGTAGCATCCTGGCTTTCTCTTGAAGTACTTGATCTTCACTATTCTATCAGGGAAATTGGCCTTTTTTCGACTCTTAGGACAGGATCCTAGATTTACAAGGTCTGGCATCCTACTGACCATTATATTCCTGATCGATTCATATACAAGAAATCCGATCAAGGAACATAATGTTTGGCCGGCTACCCGACTACGATGTCTCAAATCAATTTTTTAAGGGTTGTAGGAGAGATATTCCAATGTATTGAATATGTTGTTATTAATCTTTTTGTAGATAATTCTTTCAAAAGAGATTGAACTTGAACTGTCTATATTTCAATTTTTCAAATGCTATTTGATATTGTCACAAATTTGATATATCTTAAGGTAAAGGACATAAGACATTTGAATGCTTGCTCATTGCTGCGGGATGTTCAGTTGTCAGACATTTGAATGCTAGCTCATTGTTGTAAGATGTTTAACTCTCAGACATTTAAGTCCTAGCTCATTCTTGGAAAAGAGTATATAAAGCCTCGTGGGCTGGTGAAGGAAGGACAATTATTCAATAAAAGTGACTGTCAGGGATTTTGTTATTGCGCGAGTTTGTAGAATAAATTAGTGCACTGTAAAATAAAATAACAATATAATCAGGCGAAATTTGATAGATAGAGCTTTTTCAACATGCCCATTTGAACTAACTAAAATGTTTTTTGACTAGTAGCACATCCGATGTGACTGGAAACCGGGCTCAACTTTCTCATTTCAAATAAAATACCCTATTTTTTATTTTATCAATCAATTTAGCGAAAAATTTGACATCATGTCCAAAGTAATTCATTTTATTTTTTTTGTTTGAAATCCGGCACTCTTTCGAAAAGCTGTATCTTGAGAACGAGTTGACACTCTAATAATATAAAAACAACATTTTATGAAGCAGATCTTTTGCTATTATAATGGTGAATAATTATTTGATTATTCATGAAAATGTGACGAGAATGCTACGCCAAAGCTACAGTTGACAAACATCATAAAAGTCTACTCTTTTAAATGAAATTTTATCAACTTCCAATATAAGATATTTTACAGGAAGTATCCTTTATTTGAAGATATTATAGTTCAGTGTTCATTCAATTTTTAAAATATTCATATTGGACGATTCGGACGGTGATCCATCCATCTTCAGCTTATGCAATGCAATGCAATGACACAGTTTACATAGTTATACAGATGTTAAAATTGAGTTTCATATTATAGCAATTAATGTATAAAGGGTAATGCCTGAGATCAACAGTGTACTTTCCGAGGGCCTCAGGCCCGATGTGTGTACGTTGACCGTAGGCATTATCGTCCGTTCAATTCCCGTGGTGCCTTCAATGTTTAATGTTCGACCAATGTACTATTTCAATCAAAATTTTAGCATTATATGTCCGGTCATTGTCAGAAAAATTACTCTAGTTACTTGCTGTAACTATAGGGAACGTGATATTCTTGCTTGTTTTTTTTTTTAAAATAATGTTTTCGGATGTTAGTTTAGAATCAGTATTATTATGACAAAAATAATAAACTAGTTAGACAATAAATTCATAAAACATCGTGGTGGTTAGATCTGTCTAAATGTTGCACTTTGAACATGTGTACATTGTATTATGAATTTAATATGAAATTCAACTTTATGTAAACCGTGTCAACGTATTTGTAAGCTCAAGGTGGTTGGGTCAACATCCGAAACGTCCAACATATAATTATTCTCAAAATTGAATGAATACTGGACTATAATACCTTCAAATTTTCTTTCAACATATTTCCTAGATGCTTCAAGTTTAACAATATCCTTTCTTCCTATCGTAGAATTTATTTATTAAATAAAAAAGAGGGATTCTAATATGTGAGATTAGAACTATTATCACTCATGTTTGGACATCACATGCAAACGTTCGTTGTTTTTCTTCAAATAAGTTATTTGGTTTTATTGTGTTTGGTATCAAATTGAAGCTTCTAGGGAAATAATGCTTGTGAAAGTCTCGAAATTTATACTCAAACGATTTTCAATTGTTTTCTTACAAGCTATTTGAATCATGACTAGTTTTGTATCAATTCAAAGCTCTCAGAGAGATAAGCTTAGTAGAAGAATAAATTATTTTTTTCGATTGTTGCTTTTTTATAACTTAAACAGACTATGTCAAGTGTGGCCATCTGTCACTTTGACAATGACAGCTGTCACTTTGAAATATGCAATTAATTGATACAGCACTTCAAATTTATGAAGCAGCAATAAAATTGGCCATATAATTTATGGTCGAGGAAGTACTGTGAAGGCCACAGCAGATTTCTCTGAATGTAGTACATTTTTTAAATATTATCTGCAAATTGAAATAATATTAATATCTCTATAAATTATTGAGATATGATGCTATTTGTGAATGAGCTTGAAGCCCTTAAAACATATAAATAGATTCTAGACAATTGACGAAGGATACTATCTTGAAGAAATCAATTTGAATACTTCAGTATGCCTATTCAATGGAAAACATCAAGTCAAATTCTCGAAAATGATGAGATTCACTACATTGATAAAACTGTTCGTTTTTTCCATTAGCTTTAAATCATTACAAATTTTTTACCTGCAACATAAAAACCTAATCCTGTCTTGATCCTGATAGTTACGATCCACGATAAATTAGCTTTTTTATTCATGTATTAATCACCCGATCCGAACGTTACATAACCATAAAAATGACGCGAATATAGGCCAACAACATAATCCGATTCTTCGTCAACTACTGCATTCCTGGTATCAATTGATCATCAATTTCAAATAAACATTATAAAATGTTGTTTGAATAAAGTGAAGTTTGAAAATTTTCTTTACTAGCTTAGCACGATTTATATCTGCTGAAATATTACTTTTATCAGTGTTCAGAACGAAATAACATCGTTATACAAATGAAATTCACAGGCACGTTTAAAATTGGCGCCACGCCAGAACAAATATACACAGGAACCGGAAAATGAAAATGGTGAAATTAGAAACTTGAATTATGAGGAATTGACTCACAGCTTTCGAAGGCGACCTCGCTGAGCAGCAACCATTTGGAGGCGAATTGGAGACGGATCCTCAAAAAACGGGCAATTTGACCGTGAAGGAGGATAGTGACGTTTCGGGCCGACTCGCGGGCTTTATCAGCAGAGATATGAGCAACCACTGGAGTGGTTTTAAAACGCTCTCCGTCTAAACTGAAGAAGATGTGGGCTGACGAAAAAACCTGAAACAAGAAATACAGGAGTTCTAAATACGCCTTTACGAAGGCAAATCTCAAAATGCGATTATCTCTATATGTTATTTATTTTTACATTGGAAAAACTCCACATCTGTGCTTAGTTTTATCGCAGCGACCGGAAGTATCCTCGGGACTATTTAATCCTCTGTGACGTAACTTCCGATAAAAGATAGGAGTTGCTAACAGTTCGCTACGTTGAGCTGCTTAGCGTTTAGCGTCAGTTTAGCGCTTAGCAACGGATTACTTGATGGAAAACGTGGATGGAAAGTTGAACCGATATTCGGACTCAGAAATAAAGTAGTGGAAAATTTTCATGCTACGAATTGCTCTTGAAGAAAAAGGTACAAGCAAACAAATTTTCAGAA
Source organism: Dromius quadrimaculatus (assembly GCA_963989225.1). Taxonomy (NCBI): domain Eukaryota; kingdom Metazoa; phylum Arthropoda; class Insecta; order Coleoptera; family Carabidae; genus Dromius; species Dromius quadrimaculatus. Next base: position 8,173,228 of record OZ022329.1, read on the forward strand.
CAGATATTACGATATTTCAGTTAGTTTTAAAACGGCCTGCTAGTTTATGATAAGTTTGAATTAAGAGTAGTTCTTGTAAATGGTCATTTCAGACACTTCTTGGTTTGAATTACAAGAACGATTTGAGAACGGATATGACAGTACAATTACAATCTATAAAACTTCAGGACACTTGAAGTAAATATCAGTAGATAAATAAAACCATGCAACAACTGTCCTTTTCATTTTATAGACTCCTCGTAACCCTCGCCATTCCATTAATCTCAATTTATCGTGCCCTTGGACAGGAAGAGAACCCTATTGTGCGCCACTGTTCCACCTACGCACACACAAGCCATTCCACCCATTTCTTTCTGTTGGTGTTGTTCAAATAATGGATACATTTCACTGCCGTGTGTTTGTGTCTATAGATACTATAGATGCTTTGTAAGAGTCTGTGTAAGAGTTCCCTTTGGATGGAGAAATAAAGTATCAATAACAGAAAACGTGGGATGATATAGGAGCAAAAAGTTCCTAAAATTGAATAGCAAAAAGGAGTACTCCAGACTGTAATAAACCATTTAAATCATCACTGCACGAAAAAATGCTAGCTCAATGTGATTTCTTGTTTCGCAATTTTGTTTTATGAATCTGTTTACACAATTTGTAATTTAAATTTAATTCAGTTTGCCTTTTTTTGGAAGCAAACAAAAACTTTTCGACTACTGCGGACTAAAGCCAGCAGAATTTTAATGACGCTATTGATTATACTTTATTAATGTTGGAACTTCAAATTATTCACCGATGAGATTATCATGTCAACCGATAGTTGTAATTTATTCTGCCAAGGTTTATAATGAAATTATGAATATTTAAGTCGACAATAAAATGAATTTTATATCTAAATGAATGAATTATTGTGTATTTTGAACGTCACTGTTCTTCGTACATTCAGTCGCTTGAAAACTAAAAACTGGCAATCGACATTTCGTTCTCCGGAAACAGATCCGGGCTCAACTGGGATTTCTGTCGTGCTGGAGCCCGGAATACGACAATCCTACGTTATATCCTTGTCCACGTCTACGTGTCTACGCTTTCACACTTCACAGTCTTTAAAATGCGATAAAAAACATTTCTCGAACTGTCACTTCATGAATCACCCCTTCAAAACTCACCCCAAGAAAAAAACAGCAAACCATCTTCTTTCTACACATTTTTTTAGGTATTCTGTCCGCTTTTTGATTAAATTTATATTAAAAACTTCGCAATTCGTGGAGTAATTTAACTTTGAAATTGGTCAACCGCGATTTGAATTCGAATTTTGGTAGAAAAGTAATCTTTGAAGTTAAAGTTATTTATGTTTCACTTTTCCACAAAAAGTCAAACAATTCTGCAAAGTGTAGGGAATGTTTTCCTGGAAACTTGTTGCTGTGCAAAGAACAGGCAAAAGAATTGGAGTCGAACATTGACTTGCAAAATATTACATATTCGTATTCAATGACTGAATTACGCTGTAACTTACTTGTACACTTCGACTGAACATATTATTGACATGAAGATGAACAGCTGAAAAGTCTCTAGGCCCTAAGAACTCGAATGTAATTTCCAGGGGTTCATCCGGGGCCCGGCTTGCATTGTTCCAGCCAACCCAGCGACTTCCTGCAACCGAACAAAAATTAATTTAAGATTCTCATTAGCAAAAATCCCTAAAAAGAAATAAATTTTTCTGCCCTCATGGCACATCTGTTAGCACCTCTGAAAGACCTCACAAATCAGTGTCAAAAAAGTTATGAATTGTTATCGGAATCTACTTATTAAAAAAGTTACGATCAAGTTTTTGAAGAATGCCAAACCGCTGCAGAATCAAGTTAATACATTTATTATGAGATCTATATTTTATAACTCACCGGAATTCTCGCCATGAATCTGTCTTTGGAAATCATCGTCACCGTACAAGCCATCAACGAGTTGTCCAAGACCTCCTCGCATTATCCCACCGTCTAGGAAGCCATCGTAGCTGACGTCAGCTAGATCTGTAGCTGGATCATCGCTGTCGTCAATGGAATCGCCTTTTGGGGCCGTATATCGAACTATACTCTCTGAAAAAAGAAATCATACCATGAGGAACTAATAAGAACTCATAGCTCAGTGCAAATATGTTGCCTCCATAATTCGAGTATGTTTTTACTGAATTATAATATACACAAAAGTTTGACGGCTGGCAATGCATCTCACGAGTTAGAAAATATCAATCAATTTACAAATAATGTGTAATCGACGTTTTCAGAAAAATTTATTATCAGTCCTTGGAGTAAAATTATACTTAACATTTTTTTTGTCTAAAAATGAGTGTATAATATAAAAGAAACCCTAATCCCACCCAAGTAACTTCAACAAAGCAATAAATTCAAACTGATCTCTTGTTGTTAATACTTCTATTTTTCGTCTTCATTTTAATTCCACTGATTAAACATAACAAGGAAACACTCTGTGTGCATACGAAATTCGCAGTAAAGAATCTAATCTTTAAGATTCGTACATCATAAATGTTTCAATCAAGTAGTTAGGAAGAATGATGATCGACTTGGGAGCAAGAAGGATAAGCTTGTAAAGGATTGTATTTGGCACGGAGGTATCAAGGGAAATCTGTGTATCTGACGAAAGGGTGTACGGAATTTTCAATGATTTGTATGAATTTAAAATAGCGGGACGCTTGCACGATACATTGGAGTCGCTACTTTATCATATTGAAGTTTTTTGTCAACTAATCATCTTTCCCTTAACCTACCCCAACATCATAACAACCAACGCGTCCCCACCCTCAAAGGGTTAATATTCTAACCCTGTCTCTCGACATCTGCATATCCCAGTAACATAGATGGCAGCGGAGGTCTCAGGGCTGCTAGGCTGGTTTACAACCCTCCTGGGTGTAGCTGATACACTCAGTGTTGCCTGGAGTTAGGCCGGAAATGTACCGGAGTTGCTCTCAATGGAGCTAGTGGCTAATGAAGACATATCGGAGTCTGAACTTGGGAGAGAAGTCACTAGTCTTTAATTTGTTGTGTTTAATTCTTATTTATTTGATATGTAAAAAGAGAATTCATTTATGACAGCCACTTCATTGGAGTAATTAAAGTCTACCTTCTAGCGAAAATGTTTGTACACCATTTTACTGATTGGTATTTGCCAACTCACAAGTAATATCAAGAAGAGAATAAGAGTAGCAGTAATAAACAAATGAATGTCTACCAAGTCTGCTTTTTAAAGTAATTAACAAAACAAAAGCCAGTCGCTGTTTTGCGAGTTTCATTCGTCATGAGGGAGCATCATGTAGGACCAGGTTGGGGCATTATATTTTATGTAGATGGGACAGAGTGGAATTATACATATATGAGGGTTTTATGTTTTTCGTGTTACGACGAGCTTTACTAATTATTTAATCAATAACAAACCTCGAAAAGATCAAGCTAATACCCAACTTTATCCACTTCTGACATAAATAATAATACGCGATATATCTAAGATTCCAGATGGGATAATTCGCATATTTGTATTAGCCTGTGGTAAATAGGTATTCAGTATCATTCATCATGGTTAGGAATAATACAGCATTATTCATTTGGAAGTACACGCATCCCTAATAAAGGGAGGAATTCCGGATCTCCAGGGACCTTGGTTTGATTCCCAAGTTGCGAATATTACGCACGCTATTCCAACTGTGATTCATCCTGCAGGAACATTTGAACAACATCCTACCATTTCTGATCCATTATCAAACCATAATACCAGTAATTTTTTTATTCAAACTTTCAGGAAGATAACATCAAAATTTTTCATCAGATATTTCAGGACACTTAGAGGGAATTATTACTTCCCCGACTTGTAATATAATAGGAGAAGTATTGTAGTCGCAATTTTTTGTCAGTTCGAGAATTGATGAATCTTCATGTTTTCGACCCTACTGAACCCGAAAACCATAATTTAAAAAAAAGTCGGTCTGTTGATCTGTCTGGAAGCACGATAACTTGAGAACGCGTACGAATTTTTGACTAATCTCATATTCAAGTTATTCATTAAAAAGCTAGGTTCAAGTACAACCAGTTGTACCAAAACTTTATTGATGCAACTTTTCAGTTTTTTGCGATTACTTCATAAACGATAGTATTTATCATGAAATATAATGATATTAAAATTGATTCTCAACTAATTTGGCACAGCATTCATACGGAGCATTTTTCAAAATCATCAGCGGTTCATTTGTTAATGTCAAAATTTGAATTATTATAAAATTCGTTATATATTTCTGCACCAAAGAAATATTAAGAATCATAATGTGGAGTTAGATTTATTATCACTCATATTTTGACATCACATGCAAACGTTCGTCAATTGTTTTTTTGAAATAAGTAATTTGGCTGTGTTTGGTATCAAAGTCAAGCTCCTCTGGAGATAATTCTAGTAGAAGTATCAAATAATATATTTAAAAGATTGTCAATTGTTTCTTTCACAAATCATTTAAATGATGTCTAGTTTGGTATCAATTTCAAACTTTCGGGGAGATAAGCTTAGTAGATATCAAAAAGTTAGTAAAGGATTCTCCATTTTCAAAAATACTTATGTTATGTAAGGACTAAAAAATAGCGCCATCTGTTACTTTAACAATGGCAGCTGTCAGTTTGACAATGACAGCTTTTATTTTGAAATATGCAATTAATTGATGCGACACTCTAAATTTCTGAAACAGCGATGAAACTGGCCATGAAATTTATGGTCGAGAAAGTACTGAGTGGAATTTTAGATTTTGCAATGATGATAGTTTTTTGTATCCATCCTAGGAAATGAACTGTTTCAAAAAAAATTCAGCAGTGTTGAATCTGGCCTTAGAACAAAAAATTAAGGCCTAAACTGAAAAAATACGTTTTCTCCGAAGCTGAAATTGCATGGAATTCATTTTTTGAGACATGGTTACATTTGTATTAGTCCGTTCTCAAGACGGATGCCAACTGTATTCCAAAATGACACAAATCTGACGTGAACATCACGTGAATTACTTGTACATCAATGGATATATATATAAGTAGGTGTTATTTTGTGTTTGATCGTATATATCATTGGATATGTATAATCAAACACAAAATCTCATCGTTACGCAGTTAATCATTTTGGATTCAACCAAGAGATTCTAAGAATCTGTCAAGTAAAATCCGCTTTCAGCCAAGTCGGTTGCTATGGAAACAATAGACCATTATTCTTATACTGCAACATTCCTAAATACTGATTTCCAAAGTTCTACGACTACCAACAGATCTGAATTTATGCGCAAAATCAAAAAATAAATTCCTACTGAAGTGCACTTCCGGTTCAGTCTATTGTTATGAAAATAGTAGGCAATCATTCAGATGCTACAGCAGACTGAAATACCAAATTTCAATATTCTACACCTGATCGTTTCGAAATTATGCGAAAAATTCTAAAATACTGTCACGTAAAGTGCACTTCCGGTTCAGTGGATCTCGATAAAAATAGGATATGAGTATCTAGACGGTATAATCGTCCTAAATACTGAATTCTAACAATTTGCGTTCAATAGTTTTGGATTTATGCGGAAAATTCAAAAAATGTTTCGACTAAAGTGCTCTTCCGGCTTAGTCGATAGCAATCATAATGCAAGGTGTACAACTAGTAATTTTAAAAATGCCTAATACAAAATTTGAATATTCTTCGACTGATTGTTTAGAATTTATGCGGAAAATTCAAAAAGTCTGTCATATAAAGTGCACTTCCAGCTCAGCCGATTGTTACAAAAATAGAAGATGACCATTTAGATGCTACAGCAATTCCAAATGCTAAATTCCAGTATCCTATGGCTGATCATTCTGAATTTATGCGGGAAATTAGAAAAAAGTTTGAAGTAAAGTATACTTCCGGTTCAGCCGATCGCAATCATAATGCAAGATGTACAATAAGATGTTAAAGAAGTTCTTAATACAAAATTTCAATATGCTATGGCAAATCATTCTATATTTATGCAAAAAATTCAAAAAAAGTTTCAAGTAAAGTGCATTTCTGGCCTGGCCGACGCATACAAAAATAGCAGATAACTATTCTGATACAACATCAAGTTCAAATACTGAATTTCAACATCCTACGGTTGATCATTCTGGATTTATTAGAGAAATTCGAAAAATGTTTAGAGTAAAGTGCACTTCCGGTACAGACGATTGGAACCATAATGCGAGGTGCACAACTGGACCCTATACCAGTCTTAAATACAAAATTTCAACATTATACGTTCAACTAGTTTTGAGATTTGCGAGTTACGAACGCAAGCACGAACATACGTACCGACATCAAGCCAAAAATAGTCAAAATGGATTCAAGGATGTTCAAAACAGATATATCCATCAAAATCTCGATATGTGAGTTTTGTCGGTTTCACAATACTTCCTTTTACTTTATACAAGTAAGTAAAAATTGGAATTACTAGACTGCTTTTTTGAGTCTTTGTTGTTCAAATCATGAAATACGAATCATTTCTTAATTCAATACATTTAATTTGATTTTCAGAGCTTGCGATAATCCCAAACGATCAAAATTCGGAAAGATCCTTATTTATTTTCCCAATTCCAACTAAATACAAAGGACGGTTGAGAAGTAATCGATTTATGCCCGGTTTAATAAAGAGCAGATTAATTTACTTCCATAGTAAATGGGATTTACTCTATCAGATGACAGTCGAATATTTGACAGCAATGATTTTGTCGTCAGAAGGGAACACAACCTGTTTTGAATTTGTTAAATAAAATAAATTTACTTTAGGAGTAAATTTACTTGGTCTTTAAAATTGGCCATTAGGCAATTAAACATAACTTTTTCGGCAAAACCAAATTGACATAATCTTATATCGACCCCATTCACTTTATCCAATTTTTCAGAAACTTCCAAACGCTCAAAACAGGACTCAGTTTTAGCAATGTTCTTTTCGACTCATGTTTTACCACCGAACCATTTCATCTAATTTGGAAATGAATAATAAATCGGAGGGGGCTGAATTTGCAGAATATGGTGGATTAGGAGCCAATTTGTAGCGCTCTTGTAAACCATAGTACATTGAGCTCATTTTTTTTAGCCAAAAGCGGTCACTTTTGCTGTAATTCGCAACATTTTATTTTTTCTGGGGTGGTTGATATGAACGATACCTAAAAAATTATGGCCATGTCTTTGTTGGTCGACAAACTCAACTTTACATTCTTTAGATTTGTTTTGACAATAGCAGTCCACCATCTCAACTGTTATTTAGTCTCTGGTGTGTTGCTATGGGTTAAATTTCTGAGGCAGTTGGTGTGAATGACAACCAAAAAATTATAAACATAACTTTGTTGGTCGATATTGGCCTTCTTTAGATTCGATTTGCCAGCAGCAGTCCACCATTTCGACTGCTATTTAGTCTCTGGTGTGTTGTTATGGATTCATGTTTCATCCATGGCCACGAAATGGCGGCAAAAGTATTTTATCCTTTGAAATGATCAGACGATGGCGTTTATTGTCGACTGAGAGCATACGGGGCTCCAGTTTGACAAAAAATGCAAAATTTTGGGCACCCGTTTGTATGAAGTCATTTTTCGATCGTTTATCATTTCATGGATTCTGGACGACCTGGACGCTCATTATCAAAATGCTTGACAACCGTCTTTAAATTCAGCTGTTCAATATCTAAATGTTGAAATCAAAGATGCAGAGATTGCAATTTCTGTAATAGTTAATTTTGATACCGCCCTTTGTATCATGCTTTCCTCACAAAATCGTTCCATCTCCATTATCCTCATAATTCCTGGAGCATCCTCGAAGCTTCTCGCTGTCCTAGTTGCTGTGTTGCACGTATCACTTTGTTACTTTTACTAACTTTCCGGCAATATTTTCATAAATAACTTAGCATTCTTACATTATTTATTAACTTTTCCCGCGTGGCATCCATTTTCCAGAAACACACCTGCTACCACAAAAGTATATGTTCTCCAGAATTTTATATGGAGAACATGTTAACGAATATATTTGAAACTTTAATGTTGTTGAATATGATTTTGGGCTTCTGTTAGTAAAGAGCCCTCAAAAAGTCACTCCAAAAGAGTACACCTCAAGAACTTTGCAAGCTCATAAATTAAAATTAAATCAATATTCCCTAAGCACACATGATAATTAAATATCATTCAACGGGGCATACTGAAGGCTAATTTACAATACCTTCATCGAAAAGTGAAACAAAGGCTCAAACAGTGATTATCTATTAAAAGTTTGATATAATAGCTTCAGTATAATGGAACACACTTTGAATGAAACTTCATACTAGGATAATACAGGGTATGTTCTGCCACATTTCTTTGAATCACAAACTCCGCCCTAGTCTGGAAAAATTTTATTTCTCTCTTTGATGTCTCAATTCTTGTTGAAAAAATTCAGATGAAAGATAAACACATGATCTCTCGCAATAATGTAATTGAAAAAATCCGTTTTGCTGTAATTAATCTAAAAGCAATTTTCGGTGTTGTGCTTTTAAGTTCCTGGAAGGAGAATGGAGTGAGGTGGCATTCAACGATTGATGTGGGGCACGAATACACGGCAGAGGAGTTTAGATTGGCTGGTGATTCGTATTTGTATAGCAAAACCTGCAAAGCATTATAATGGGAACCAAGTTGGATAACAGAAGCAGAAGCACAATTTGTAAATGTCTCCATGGTCTGATCTTGATCTGATTGAAACTTTGATAGATTAAATTGAATAGCTTGCGATTAAGTTGTTCTTTTACAAAGGATTGTAGTTGATTTTATAGTGAAACATATATTTAAATGTTTCTACACTGAAAAACGACGATTTAAAAGTATTTTTGTGGATGACTGAACCTGAAAACCAATCAATCAGTGAAATCTCTTCTGCAAAGGGTAAAGGTGAACAAATGATCTTTGAAACGCTCAAGAGATAGATGGAAAACCGGAAGGATAACGTACGAGGATTGAAGGGATGTATTTAAATGGCAACGTTGCATTCATGGGTCGAATAGCTGAAGGAAGCGTGACCTGACTTCAGTGCTGAAGGATGGATCTGTATACGAAATTTGTGGAATGAAACATGACCTTGAAATGAACTAGGGTAGCTAAAACATGACATACCCTCTTCAAGATTAAAAAGCATTCAATTGAGGCTAAAACTTGACGTTAAAATATTAAAAACCTTCATTATAGCCGGCACATAACGAGCCAAACAAAAAATAATACATTAATCATTTTTTTCAGGAAGAAAGAATGAATTCTCGCGTACAAAAATGGATTTTTTGAGTGGGTGCGTTGGGATAATGGTGACGTGATTTCCTCCGGGTTAAAGGATACTTCCGTCGACTTATCTAGAAAAATATCATCTATCTGTTCTGTACAAAATGTCACCCCCTGCCTTAGGTGTTGATATAACCATTGTAATTCTAAATTGCGTCCTCTGTTGTCCTTTGGTATTTGCATACATCAGCAGATGTTTGCGGTTATTCACCCTGTCCTCCTAATCACATTGGCGTCGAAATCCATTTGTTTTTTGTCAGTTATCGACCAATTTATCACTTGATATCCAATGCCAATGCCAATAGGCATTGTATCAGTAGATTTAACATCGCAGCATTCCGTGAATCTGTTCAATGTTCAAGAGAATTGAAAGCCAACAATCGGCCGGATTTCGGTATTTGCACTTTAGTCTCGTTGACAAATTTACATACACACATTCAATAACAAACATTATTTTGCGTGATTAATTCAGATGATTTACTGGAACATTTTGCGGGGCTATGTGTGAAAGCATTACCATCTTTGACATACTGAGTTGGGAAATTAATTTCTGAGCTAATAATTCATGAGCAAAATGATCAAATAAAATCTTTAGGCTTATGGCAGAGTCATTAATTAATCCACAAATGATTAGAGAATCAATTAATAGTCTCTTATTCCCATTAACAAAATCCCAATCATCTTATTGGATCTCGATTCGAATCGGCTCGGCAATCGAGAGGCGAAACAACAGAATCTAATAATGTTAATGCACTGAATTTGTAACATCAAAGTGATCAATTGCAATCAACCCGCCTGGGAAATCATTACCATGAAAAAACATTTGCTTAAAATAATGTTTGCATTTAGCGTCAAAGGCTTCATATATTTTGAAACCGTGCAAATTAACTGTCGAATGCTACGTAAACAATTGAATTTTGGCTCATTTATTAAAGGATAAGAAGATGCTCGGATATTTCAAATATTTCATTTCATATCTATTCCACTTCCCCAAAGAATGATTATATTAAACAAGTCACAATGTGGGAAGTTTTCAAAACTAAAATGCGCAGACATTTCCGAATCGCTTCAAATGTCAAAAGTACAAATAAATTTTCGTATTCACGTTTTCAGAGTTTTGTATTTGCGACAGAGTTGCCAAGTTTTTGAGGTCAACGTTTATTAAAAAAGTGACGTGCATGTAAATATACACAGATTTAAAATTTGAGATAGAGTTGCAATTTTTCCGTAACAATTGAATATGCGCGACAATGTACATAAACTGTTATTTAATTTTATTATTTTGAATATGTAACGTGGGATTTAGCGGTTAAGCTTAAAAAATTCTGGATGCACCCCTGTAGTCACGAAGTAATTAATTTTATATTAAAAATTCATGAAAAAGATAGGATGAATTCCAAATTTTACTATACCGCGTCAGTTGCATCTTTTGAATTAAAAATATATTACAAATTTAATTAAAACTTTTGTTATTAACTGGAAGCTAAAATTCCTGCACAACAGATCATAATTTATACCTCAAATAAAAAAAATTAAATATGCAACCGCTAACAATCTAACTAAAATTCATTGCATTCTAAAAATAGAAACAATTTTACAAGCACGAGTAGTCAAAAAAGAGTTTTTTTCTTTTCGCTCGAGAGAATCAACAAAAACAGAACAAGATATAAAAATTTAAAATGGATTTCACTTATTCGGGAGTTCGCAGAGACAAAAAGTCGATGCTGTTGTGCACACAAACGGGGTTCTAATATTGACCTATGGTGCGTAGACACATATGGGGCTTTTTTGCCAAATGTACGCGGGCTTACAAACAATACTTCGAACCAGACAGCCCAACACAGAAATTATAAGATATCTCTTTCTAAATTTTTAACCTTTGAAGTTTGTAAAACTCTTTTAAGTCAGGTACAATTTTGGGATAAATTAGTTTGAAAAAAGTGATCGCCAGGACAATCAGCCCTCTAGATAAGCAAGCCGCCCTTATCAGAATACTTTAAGAGGGAGATCAGGTGCATTGGACATCAGCCCTAACACTTAAAACATTATTAGATATATTTTTTGCATATAATTTTGGATTTAGCCAAAAAATTCTAAAAGCTTGTACGTTTTCGGCCCAATTGGTTGCTTTGGAAACAGTAAGTTATCATTGTTATGCTACAACATTCCTAAATACTGATTTTCAAGATTCTACGACTAGCAGTTCTGAATTTATGCGTAAAATTAGAAAAAAATCGACTGAAGTGCATTTCTGGTTCAGTCGATTGTTATAAGAATAGGAGGCAATCATTTATATGCTACAGCAGACTGAAATACTAAATTTCAATACTCTACAGCCGATCGTATCGAATTTATGCGAAAGATTCCAAAAGACTGTCAAGTAAAATGCACTTCCGGCTCAGTCGATGTCAATGAAAATAGGATATGAGCATTCAGACGGTACTATCGTCTTAAATACTGAATTATAACATTCTGCGTTTAATCGTTTTGGATTTATGCGGAAGTTTCAAGAGATGTTCATAATAAAGTGCACTTCCGGTAGAGACGATTGCAATCATAATACGAGGTGTACAACTAGATGTTATAAAAGTGTTTAATACGAAATTTCAATATTCTACGACTGATTGTTTTAAATTTATGCGGAAAATTCGAAAAGTCTGTTATATAAAGTGTACTTCCGGCTTAGCCGACTGGTACAAAAATAGGAGATAACCATTTAAATGTCACAATTATTTCAAATACTGAATTTTGGTATCCTACGGCTGATCATTGTTTACAACCATCTCGTCAAAAGCGGTTACTTTTTTTCTGAGGCAGTTGATAAATGAATGATAACCAAAAAACTACGAACATGACTTTGTTGGTCGACAAACACATCTGAGCTTTCTTTAGGCTAGATTTATCAGTAGCAGTCCACCATTTCGACTGTTATTTAGTCTCTGGTGTGTTTTTATGAGCCCATGTTTCGTCCATGGCTACAAAACGGTGCCAAAAGTCCTTTTATCCTTTGGAATAATCAGACGATGGCCTTTATTGTCGAATGAGAGCATATGGGGCACCATTTTGACAAAAAGTTCCCTTATTCCCAAAAATTCATGCAAAATATTGGGCAGCCGTTTGGTTGAAGTCACTTTTTGATCGTTGTTTATCATTTCATGGATTCTGGGCGATCTGAACGTTCAATATCAAAATGTTTTACAACCGTCTTTGAATTCAGCTGTACAATATTTAAATTCGAAAAAAGTTTCAAATAAAATGCACTTCCGGTACAGACGATTGCGGGGTGCACAACTAGACCCTAGATCACTCTTAGATACGAAATTTCAACCTTATACGTTTGATGGGTTTTGAGTTACGAACGTACATACACACATATACGTATCGATGTCAAGCCGAAAATAGTCATAATGGATTAAGGTATCCTCAAAGCGGATATTTTCTTCAAAATCTCGAAATGTGAATTTTGTCGGTTCTAGACTACTTTGTACAAGTAATAAAAATGACCAACTGCACCAAAGGAATTATTCCCAATAAACGCAGAGCTTGTACCATAAGGGCTATCTCTTTATATAAATTCTAATTTGAAACAAAAAGTGGATCTCGTTTTATTTCAGTTTTGTTTTTTGTTGAGCTATGATGTACTTGCTTATGTTCCATGAATAGAGAACTCAATTTTCTGTGTTCACATTGTTGTACTGTAATATTTTTAAACCTATAACAAAAATTCATGACGGATAGGTGAGTTCATTGGATAAAATAAGAATTAAATCTGAATATTATTGAAATATAATATAGCCTTTTCTAGAACCCATTGTATTAACCACAGAAATACCTGAATGACGGTCAAGTGCAGGAGCTTTTTTTGGCGCAAATGTCCATATTTTTGAGTAGGATTAAATATAGAACCGGATTAAGAGTTTTTCAATGGTGTAGATGGCATACGACTCTTTAAAAGGCTTGACTTATCCAATCAGGAAGAAATCTTTCCTATCACTTAGGAAGTGAGAGAGAATTTTCCAAAAACGGAATTAATCTAGAAACTAGGAGATTAGGTTTTTGGTGATCGAATACGGAAAAGTTCAGATCAATTTTGGAATCGGAGAAGCTTCTTTAAAAGCTGAACGAAGGTACTACGATTAATTGTACGGAAAATTTTACACAACGTTAAATTTAAGTTCGGTAATTAGTTACACGGTCATAACCAAATTTTACTTTTTCTGTCAAATACAAGTTTTTGAAAACAAATAGAACTTCCGCTCTCTCTTTTTTTATATGTTTTCCCTTCTCAGTACAGTTTATAGATCGGAAAATGGTGACAGTCGTGCTTCTGCGAGTTTATACTGCATGCCTTTTTGAGAGCTGAGAATTTACTCCTTCATAAAATAAAGTAAGTTATTGACCGATGCACTCTTTGGTCATAGTGCAAATTCCACTAATTATACTTAGAATAAAAAATAGGACTTTCTGTGACAACATTTTGCATGTCTTTGTACGTGAAATAGTTGAAAGTGCTTTGAAGCGCAATTCGCAATAGCGTAAAAGGCAGCAGCAGTCACGCGAACTTGTATAAAAAAAATGTGGAATTCAGTGATTTCAAATTGCATGCCAATGTAAAATGGAAGTTAAAGTCATAAAATCCTCGTGAAAAAGTTGGTATGCATCTCTCTTTGGCACAAGGGCAGCAAATTATATAATAAAAAAGATCCTGGTTAATTGGACTTACATTTGTGCAAGATTTCCCAAAAATTTCCTACCCTTGTGCCAACGAGGGATGCATGCCAATTTTTTCTTGTTTCTTATTAGCATTTCTTTTTACAAGTTCACTTGATCGCTTGGATCTTTTGAGCTGTTGCGAATTGCATGCCTTTAAGTACTAGACTTTAAATCACTTTCAACTATTAAACTTTACAAAGGCAAGCAAAATATCACGAAAAAACCCAATAAAAAAAAATTGGAGCTTGCACTTTGACCGGAAAACGTGCATCGGTCAATAGGGGTAAATTTTTAACCCACAAAAAGGCATGCAGTATAAAATCGGAGAGCCTCAAGTGTCACCATCTCCCGGTCTATTAATGCTTTGCACAAGAAGTATTTATTTTCATTGAGTGTTTCTGGCATAATTACTGCAATATTTTTAGCGCATTTTTAGCGCATTTTTCGAAAAAAAGCGCTATTATATTCACTTTGGCTGTCTGGCTGGCTGGTTGGCTGGCTGGCTGGCTGGCTGGCTGGCGTGACGCTGAGTTCTCGGCAACTATACTATTCACAGACTTGAAACTGGTACTAAATAAAAGCTGCTGTTTCGTAGGTTTGCACAAATTGCTTTAATTCAAGCTCAGTGATTGTGGAAGACTCAATTATTCAATTACTTGTTTCAGGCGAAACAGTGCTCATAGATATATATGACATTAGGGATATGGCAACTAATGTTTATTCAAGTGGATAAAAATTTGGTTACAACTTTAGCCATCTGTGTCACTACTATTATGTACAGTTGTCAAGTCAGTCCGGGATTCATTCAATGACTTGTTTGACGCGAATTTGAAGTTTATTAGAATGAATTACTACTATTTGATGAAAATTTGTTTACTTTTGGTATATTTTTCTTATATAGCTTTGATAAAGATCAAATTATTATTTTAAGGTACAGCCCATGACCTCCTGTCAGTCAATAACTAAACAATGAAGATTAAAAGGTATTTTTGAGTTTGTACGTGCATAAATTATGTACCTATCAAATAGTCAATTTGAAACTAGTACTAAATGGAAGCTGCTGTTTCGTTAGTTGACCCAAACTGGTTGATTTCAAGCTCAGTAATTGTGGGAAATGGTAATTTGCAAAATCTCTGAAGTAACAAGCATTCATGACCTGTCAAAAATGCGCTTTTATCATCTAGATGATTCTTCCATTCTTTGTAAAAGAGCGCTGTTATATTCACTTTGGCTGTCTGGCTGGCTGGCTGGCGTGACGTTGAGTTCTCCGCAACTATACTATTTACAGACTTGAAACTGGTACTAAATAAAAGCTGCTGATTCGTAAGTTTGCACAAATTGCTTTAATTCAAGCTCAGTGATTGTGAAAGACTCAATTATTCAATTACTTGTTTCAGGCGAAACAGTGCCCATAGATATATATGACATTAGGGACATGGCAACTAATGTTTATTCAAGTGGATAAAAATTTAGTTACAACTTTAGCCGTCTGTGTCACTACTATTATGTACAGTTGTCAAGTCAGTCCGGGATTCATTCAATGACTTGTTTGACGCGAATTTGAAGCTTATTAGAATGAATTACTACTATTTGATGAAAATTGGTTTACTTTTGGTGTATTTTTTTTATATAGCTTTGATAAAGATCAAATTATTATTTTAAGGTACAGCACATGACCTCCTGTCAGTCAATAACTAAACAATGAAGATTAAAAGTTTTTTTTGAGTTTGTACGTGCATAAATTATGTACCTATCAAATAGTCGATTTGAAACTAGTACTAAATGGAAGCTGCTGTCTCGTTAGTTTACCCAAACTGCTTGATTTCAAGCACAGTAATTGTAAGAGATGGTAATTTGCGAAATCTCTGAAGTAACAAGCATTCATGAGCTGTCAAAAATGCGCTTTCATCATATGGATGATTCTTCAATTTTTCTGGTTTTTGCTACGATTTGTGTACACGCATCCTGCGTAGCTACCTGTCTCTCGCCCGCAGCATCTGAGCGCGTGGAACGCAGGATCCGGGATCGATAGGCGTTGAGGGAAACAGTCGCGGAAAGCGTGTATATCATACCGCTTTTTTTTGTTTACTCACTGTCAAAAATTGCCAATGGGATGCTACGAATTTCAATTTAAAATGTTATATTTTGAGGTTGATTTTTGAATAATTAAATCTATTATTATTATTGACAAGTTTTTTTATGATGAGTAAATAAGATTGAGTAGTTTCAACAACTCTTCTTCACTTTGCACGACTTCTGATGCAATTAAAAATTAATTAATTCTTTATTCAACTTCATTTGATTTTATATTTACCCAGGAGCAAGAAAAATCCAATATCAGTTTCACATTTTTAAACCCTGGTAAGTTTTTATTTATGTACTAATGAATTTATTTAGTTCACCAAAAGAGATTAACTTTTTCAAAAACATTGGTTTACAGCTGAATCACGGCTTAGGGTGATATTCTGATTTGACATATAACCAAAAGTATTGAGATATTTCGAAACACGATCCTATGGCTGAAACTTTATTGCGATATGTCAACAGTTAATATACAAAATTGTAAAAATTCCAAATTTTGTCACGTGACCGACGAAACGCTGTTATTGACCAAGCGCCCGCCGCTATAGCACTAGATAAAGCACAGCAGACTCGTCCGCCATTTTGGAGCCCACTGTCAGTTGTTTGCCGTTTACCGATGTTTGAACTTTAATATAATTTAATAAAATAGTTTCAAATGACGGGCTATTCTGGGTCCAGTTGTATTATTCATTCAAGATACGGGTTTTGATTCTACAGATGAGTAACTTTTATTTCTCAATACATCATTTGAATGTGGAGAAATATATTCCGAGCTACTTAAACTCAATTTGAATTTAGAGTTTAACTGTTCGATTGTCGGAATCTGAGTGCATTATTCAGAGTAAATGTCAGCATTATTGCAAGAATCTTTGTACTTCAGTAATATTCTTAATGATTTGCTACTAAATTGTCATAATTTTCCGAAGTTTTGCAGTATTGCAAATTATCTGTTGGAGCACTACACTGTTATGAGAGGTTTGAGAATTAGGAATTTTGAAATTTCAAACAAAAATGAAACTACCAGCTACAATTCCAAATGAG
Source organism: Dromius quadrimaculatus (assembly GCA_963989225.1). Lineage (NCBI taxonomy): Eukaryota > Metazoa > Arthropoda > Insecta > Coleoptera > Carabidae > Dromius > Dromius quadrimaculatus. Next base: position 8,190,366 of record OZ022329.1, read on the forward strand.
CTAACAAAACAGATACAAGAAGCAAGTTATTGTGTTTCATTCGATTTGAACTGTTTTTTAAATTTTTATTGTATTTTCTATGATTACCTTGACTGATATCGTATGAAAAAAACCTTATTTTTTTGCTTATTATTATTTATTATTTAACCTGCTTTGACCAAAGCAAATATTTAAGTACTTACCTAGGTACCTATTTGTTTAAATCACCATACTACCTACTTCAACTCCATAATTTGAATACTAAATATTTACAGATTTTGTGCAGAAAATTAATGCAAGCAGATACATTTCTAAAAGAACAAAATGCACAACTGCCTGCTATTTTAATCTTGTTATTATTCATCTAGTAATCTACATAATTTACACAAAATCATAAAAATAAGGATATTAAATGTTTTACAGACTAGTCAGTGGGCTCCAAGATGGCGGACGAGTCTGATGCTATGACTATCTAGTGCTGTACCCGCCGCTATGACGTTATTACGCATGTTGGTGATCTGGAGTTAGTGCATAAGAGATATGAGCCATGGATTAATTTGACTTGGAATAGAATCAGACACATGATGAATTCAGATGGGCTCAGAAAGGAACCCTATTTTGAAAAATATTAAGATTTGTTCCTATTATCTTCAAATTCATTCCTATTTTGGGTTGCCAGGTTGGTTTTTCGATTGAATAAACCAATTTCAAGTAAATAAAGATAAAAATTTGTCTTACGTTCCCAAGTACAGCCGTACAACTCCACTCTCATGCAAACGGTTCTTGGGTGTTCACTATAAGGGATGAAACGAACTTTGCTGGCAACAAACGGAAGTTCCAGTCGCTGTTTCACCACCAAATACGTGTTCTTGTTTCCGGTCAGCACCTAAAACAAAAGACAAATATTAAAATACATATCATACCTCTACGTAATTTCGACTATATTTATATAGTGCTGATATTCTTGCTGAAGAAGTTAGCAACGGATGTATTCTTCTTTTATTTGTAAAAGCACAATTTTCAACTTCGTACTATCTTCAAGACAGTTTTGAACCTCCACCTGATAAAATTCTGCTTATATATTCAATTACCAAGCCCCAAAGCAAAAATAAAACTCCTGCGCTACTGGCTTTTGTTTCTCGGTCACTATGGAGCCGTTTGCGAACAAAAACAATCCACCCCGATAAATATATAACGTTTTGTTGTAAACTAAGCCGTTCGCAGAGACATTCCTGCTGTTATAAAATGTTTACAAGTTCTTTTGAAATTTATATGATACAATAATCAAAATTGTTCTAGTTTTACGGGAGCTACGATGTCATTGTCCTGGAGAGTCGGATTGATATATTGTTACAATTTAGTGTCAACTCAGTTGTATAAAGAATAATTGTTGTTGTTAGCTATCGAATTTGAGATAAGACTCTTTGAAATTGGATCTTTTGATATCTTTGTGAAGATTTCAAGCAGAAATAATACAATACAGACGTTGCGACATTTCTAGAACAGCTTGGAAGGTTTCATTCAATAATACTTCAACTCAAAAACTACCCCACATGATCGATAAGTGTTCTAGGAGCTTCAAGAGTTTATCGATAAATAGTTCTCGATTGAGAAAAACATTTAGGCCACCTGTAGGCATTTTAAAGTAGCTGAAAACGTCAAATATTTGTTTTCCAGCTCCTCCTGTCTTTTGTCTTACTGTTTACAGAGTACCATTTATTACACTCCTTTTTGTTTTTCAAATATCATTTGAGAAACATTACCCACAATGCGGAGTTCATTCAATGTTAATGGCACAAAACCTCTGTGACACTAATGTTGGACATGAGAAATCACACTGCAAGAGAACAAAACTGGAAAAAAACAAAAGAAATCAGGAGTTGTCGAACAAGCAAATACTAGTTTAACATTCCTTCAGACATGCAGGCGCGTTCGAGTCGCGACAAGATCTATTTGGAACAATTTGAGGACGTGCATTGCAATGTAAAGAGATGCATTTCTTTCAGCACAGAACAGGTGATGAAGTATGGCTAAAAAACTGAGATTGATGTTATGGCATTGGTTTGTGTTTATGGCTTTGGAATAACATGAGCTTTCAATGTAGAGCACCTGCGAAATCGTGTTTTTGATCGACTCAATACCTCAAAGTTTTTACGGGAAGATTCTGGTGTCGGTACTCTTTCAAAATCAGTTTGTAAAAACTAAAAATCACAAAAAATAGTGAAGACAGCAACAAAATTCCAACAAAGATTAATGTTACATATTATTAGCTAAAAACCAGTCAAAGATAGGAGTTGAGGATCCCAAAAAGTAGTATAAGTAGCAAACCGATGAATATTTTTATTATTCTCTCTTATCCTCAAATTCACATGAATTCAATAGAATAGGGATTAACTAACCTTTTTTCTTTTGTTTTAGAGATATTATAAAATACGTAGTACAAGATTAGTGCTTTTATATAGGCTTTTGTTCTTTGTATTACTCAGTCAGTAGTATTTTTAATGGTAATTGCTGTATAATTTTGATTGAGAAATTTATTGGAATTAACATACATTTTTATCCATTCAAAAAAGATGCATTTTTGTACGCATTCTCATGATACGACGGTTGTCATTTCATTTTGCATACTGGCTCACAAATAGTGCCATCAATCAAATGTCAAACAAAAAAATAACCTCCATATTTAGTTAAGCTGAATCTAAAGTTTCAAATTTCACAAGTGATCAGAATATGAAATCAACTCGAGGAAATTTTTGCCCAATATTTTTTCACAGCTTTCGAAAAAATTATTCGAACAATTTCGGTAATGAAGTGCCACCACATTAGTCGACAGTTTCTCGGTGGTATTGAGAGTTCAAACGTGGACGTATGAGTCCCTCAAAAACGGTAGTCACTCCGGAAAACGTCAATGCCGTGCGCAAACTTATCAACGAAGAACGACATGTGACATATCGCGAAATTGAAGCATCATTGAGGATTTTAAAGACCTCAATTCGAAGAATTTTGTTTGGAGAATTGTGTGCAAAAAAATTGATTTCCTGTGACTGCCTTATCTGTTGACCAAAGTACCGAAAAACTTTAGGCAACTCTAATAACATGTATAGCATCATCAGTGATGATGAACCGTGGATTTATTCATGAGAGCCCAAAAATAGACGCCAGTCGTCTGTTTGGGTGTTCCAAGGTGAATAAAATCCGACAAAAGTGATCCGTTCTCGAAGTATAGTCAAAAAGATTGTGGTGACATTTCTTTCAAAAGCAGGTCATTATAGCAATAGTTCCTCTGCAAGATTGAAGAACTGTTACTGCCGATTGATATACAACAATTTGTTTGCCGAAAACTTAACAGTATGTCAAAGTGAAGCCAAATATGTAATATTGTTATAGAGAGAAGGTAACTGAAAGATAGCTAATATAGGCTTAAGTATGTTTGTATGGAGCTAAATGGCGAGTTTCGCTTCATTTAGCATTTTCAGCTTGAAAAATATTGTGAAATGGGTATAAAATGTTTTGTGCCAAATTGCAATAGTGGGTACAGGACTTGTAAAGACCCAAAGATGGTATTTTATTAAATAAGTGGCACAGGATCATATACTGGGAAGAACAGATTTTATTTGTGAAAAACATTCCAGAGAGGAAGATATTATAAAATAATGGTCGTCTGGAGATGTAAAAGTGAGGATAAATTATTTTAAAATTATAATAGCCGATCTACTGACAATTCTGTTACAAATTGAAAAGTTATATCAATGTGTCAAATTATTAAATGTATCTAACCTAAATTTTTAGTGAAAAATTCAACTTCGAGAAAACTTATCAATAAAGAATATAAATATTCTTATTTATGTTTTGTAGTCAATCGAGATGTGATAATTGCTTACAAATTTACCCTAAAATATAGTATAATAGTAGAGAAAAGTGAGAGTTTACTAGCAAGTGTAAATATTTCAATTTTCGAGAGCAACGAGCGAGTGAATTAAATTCACACGACCAAAGTGATATCGCTTTTCTGACGTATTGAATATGTTATTTTTTTGTATAATTGATAGAAAATTTGAGTGGAAGACGCCAAGAATAGAAATAATTTTCTACAGAAATACTAATCAAGATTGTGTTCTTGCAAAAACATAATAACTGGATTCACAACTGCTAAATAAAAGCATAGTAACAAATACACAATATTAAAAATTAATTTATCAGAATCGTCAGAAACTAAGGATTCTCTCGAAATTCTGGATGTAGTTAAAGAAGCGACTTTACATTTGTTTCCGGTGAAATCGAGAAAATCTTTGTTTTCTTATAAGTTTAGCCTATAATTTTTTCTTAGTTAGGTCAAAGCCTTAGACCTTCTGGTCTAAGGTCAAAGCTGTCATCTGGGCGCGTGACATAGTGCGTTTTTTGTTTATTATTTTTTATTGCTAATCAGAATAGTGTTGTTAATTAGAAAACTGGCAGTTTTCTTTACTGATTTCTACATATTAAACCTGGTGTTTTCTATCAAGTATACAAAAAACAGTATTTTCTTATTGGTGATAGTCTATTATTTAATTTTTTCAAATGTCTTTTATAATAGTTCAGTTTCTAAAATATATTTGTTGATTTTACCAAATTTATTGCGTCTACGAGAATTTTGACAATAATTCAGTGTATTATATTGGTGAGCAAGTTGGTTGTGATGCATTTCATTAACAAAATGACGAATTTTAATAAATGTGTTATGTTCACGTGAACCAAAAAAAAATTCCAATAATAATAATAATAATTTATTTAATTCTGGAGACACGGTACAATGTATATAGAAACGTCAAAACAAAACAGAGAGGTAAATGATATGAAACATCAAAAACAAGAAATAAAACTTAGAATAAAATTACAAAGACATAAACTCATTAATTGAATATGACATCTGTACGTCAAGATTCTAATCTATCTGATAGAGAACAACGCCTAATCATCAGAAATCGCGTTAAATATACATTTAAAAAGCCTGTGGAGAGAGTTTGTAACAAAAATGTCGTAGAGAACGAAGATTTTGTAGCAGTCGAAGGTATTGAAGCCGAAACACATTTCTTTCATCCATAGTGATTGAAAAAAAATTGTGTCAGTCAAAAACTAACGCCGCGTTAGGAATGGAACTTTCTATGGAGTGCAAAAACTGTCAACCAGAAGAAAGATACATTGAAGTGAAAAAAAATTTCCTCAAACTATGACAGAAATGCTTCGTAGTATGAATCAATAACAGATGCATATGTACTACAAATTGGTTTTTGATTCTTATTTATCAGAAACTTGAGTATTCACTAAGATGTTTCACATCTGCCGGACGTCCTATGATGGCGAACAATTTTTTCTGTTTTAGAGACGTTGTAGAATACGTAGCTCAAAATTAATGCTTATATTCAGGCTTGTGTCCTTTGTATTACTCAGTAAATAATATTTTGAATAGATATTAATTGCTGAGTCGCAATTTGTGAATATTGTGAAATTATGATTGTAATACGAACTTTTTTTGGCAGAACTTAGGCATATACTTCACTTGATACGAGGGATGTTATTTTTGTTTTGCATACTGGCTTATATGAGGCGCCCCCAATCAATCGTTAAGTAAAAAAATTCACCTCCATATCTAGTTGAGCTTAAATCCAGAGTTTCAGTACGGCGATACGTTTCAGTTGTAGTGAGTCTTCAAGGCTCATAAGTTATCAGATAGATGGCATTAACTCGAAAAAATTCTCGCAAAATAATCTTTTACAACTTTGAAAGAAAATATTTCAACAAGAATGCCTCGCCGAGTCAATTTCTATTTTCAGTACTGCTGTACCACATTTGTCCACTGTTTCTCGGTGGTATGGAGAATTTAAACGTAGACGAATAAGTCTTAGTGAGTCCCCCAAAAACGGCAATTACTGCGAAAAAGTCAATGCCGTGCGCGAGCTAATCAACGAAGATCAACATGTGACATATCGCGAGATTGAGGCATCATTAGCAAAGATTTTTGCATGACGAATTGTGTGTGAAAAAACTAATTTCCTGTATATACGTCATCTGCCGATCAAAGAATAGAGAGAAGCTAGGGTCACTTGATACCGAAAAACTTTATAGGCCGATTCAACGCAGGTAACTCTAAAAACGTGTATAGCAGAAATGAATCGTGGATTTATTCATGTGAACCCAAAAATAGACTCCAGTCGTCTATTTCAGTGTTCCAAGATGAAGAAAATCTGACAAAAGTCATCCGTTCTCGAAGTGTATCCAAAAAATGGTCGCTACATTTGTCTCTAAAGTCTACTGTCTATTGGTTTGCCGGAAATAATTGTTGAGCTTCGAAAAATCAACCCTGAACGGCGAATCATTCTCCACCAAGACAATGTTCGCACACAGCTCATAAGACTATTGAATTTTTAGAACAGCAAAACGTCGTATTGTTAGACCTAAGTCCCACCATTCTTCAATTTTTTCTATTTTTAACAACGGACTATGTGGTCAAAGTTTTTAGTTGCCAGAAGAAGCAGTCATCGTGGAATAATTGCTTCTAAAGTTGGTTCGAGCGAATGCAAAAATTTATCAACGTTTGTGAAGATTAATTCTAAAACAGTAGTCATTGAAATCTACTGTTTTCTTCCATTTCTATATTGAAAATTGAAAAGATAGCCCACTTAAGTGCATCCAGAACTAATTCATAAAGAATGATGAAGGAAAAAATAGTTTTACGATCCCCAAAATTAAGCGAATCGTCAGTACAAGGCCGACTAGAAGCATTTAGGCTCTTATTTTTCTGCTTGAAGAAGACCGGATCCTTGTTTAGCAAATTAAATGATTATTATTTTCTTGCATATTAGTTGATTAGGTTTCTGAAACGGAGAGATATCTTTTCCGGACTGTTTTCTGGTTTTAAAGGATAATTGATCCTTGTAATTCAAATTTATGTATCGAAAATTCCATTTCAGATCTTCAGTAGCAATATTACTCTTTTTCTGTCTAATCATTTTGTCTAAAATTTGGATCAGGCAACAAATTTCACCCCAATAATATTATGAATATGTATCAGTATTGCATTCTAGGAATTAGCAACAGTTTCGTTTACCCTGTCAAGCTTTAGTGTGATGACTTTTGGAAGCCCATTCATTTTAATATCACCACGATTATCAACATTTCCCACAACCATCTAAATATCTGAAATATCCACACGTCCGCATATTTACATTGCCCATTACTACACATACAGACATTATTATATTATATACACAAATACGTATGTACACTACATATTCTGTACGCTGTTACATAACTATACAGTATACATAGTATCCTGAATGAGAAAAGGGACTACTGCAGTGTACAAGTAGTGTCCTTCCGATTTGACCACTCCTATTTTGCAAACACATTCAGATTCTTCAAATTTCTGTGTTATTTGGATTCTATAAGTCGTGCATGTCGCTCCAATTTTTTGAATGGATTTGAATGCTGGTTACTATCTTACTAAATATTAATTGTTGTTCTGTTTCCACTCAAAATGTTGGTGGCAAATTGTGGAAGGTTGAAACAAGGATTCGTTGTTGGCAGTACTGTGAGGTGGTGGAAAGGGATAGAACAGGAGCCCCCAGGGAAATTTGCAGCCATGAGGCATTGGATAATGGTGCTCACAGTTATAGGTGTACGTTCGTTGTTGGCTTTTCGGTTTTAGTTTTGTATTACTACTTGGGAATCAATCGATATCAAATTCAGAATTAATATCTTAATCACCTTCCCTTTTCTTTGTGTTTTCTAACATTACTCTTCTCCTGCACTTCAGGTAAAATATATTGTTTAATTTCAAGTTTAGTGATGATTCATTTGAAGCATCTATTCAAGCCTGGTGTCTACATGATGTGTACAAATTGTGAGTGTCAGTGCTCCCTGCGACGGACGCCACTGGATAAAATAAGCGACGATGATGAATGCGTTTCCAGGGAGGGGAAAAGACACTGGATGATGGAAGACGCGGTCTGGAGAAGAGGGGACAGGTGTCCTAAAGATGGCAGGTGACATAACATCCAGATTAATTTTGAGTGTCTTGAAGATGTCACAAATTTTATTCTGAGGTCGCTTCATTAAGAATATGCTTTTCCGAGAGATCCTTATCCTCGAAAAAATATACAGAGTGCTTTTAAAGTCGATTCAAGCTTGTTAAAATTATATAATTGCCCTCAAATTTCAAATTTTTCAAATATTTCCAAGCTTTAGCGACTCATTGTTTTGAATTCATATTATTAATTTATTTGTTTTTGTATATGATTATAATATTAATTGAAATTTGTAACACGTACTACTTTATTTCGCCCCAAATAAAAACACAATTAATTTTAAAATAAACACATTAAAATTACAACAAATAATCCTAATGAATCGCCCGCAACCCCTGAATTGTACAAATCAATTTTTCATCGGAAAATAGTAAACAAATGACCAGCTGCAATATCCCACGGTATGTGACAATCCAAACGAATTCGGTGTGGAGAGTTTTGTATAATTTATTTATAACATTTCAGCAAATTCATTATTTATTTTCCAATTTCAGCGCTGAAATGGCTACAGACAGACGAATAATAAAAGTTGCAACAACTGCTGTGGCGCAGACAAATTAATTATTTTGATGACAGTACACATATTAAATTGATTTGTTTTCCCGGTGTTCTGCGGGGTTGCCAATTTGCAAAATTAAAATTATAATGATAATGTACCTTTTCACCGCGTGAGTCCTTGTAAATAACCCATTGGTCCAACGCGGCTCTCCAATACTCAATAAGAAATGCTTCAGCATATTCCTGACCCTGGCCATTTCCAAAACGGCCTTGAGTTTCCGTCCAGGTTATGAGATGATTCTTAATTAAGTCCACTTCAAGGAACTCTCGTACTTCACTGCTTATTTGGGCCTTTGGGCACCAGGCACCGCCATTTTTTTCCTGCCGTATTCTGGAATCAAATAATAAAGTATTGTTAGAATTCGAAACAAATCTGTACACATCATCAATATTCATTAACCCTCGCTCTAAAAACCCTCTTGTGAAAATATCGTGTCTATGGGAACGTCCAGCAAACATAACAGCACAATAATCACCCTGCTTGAAACAATAAACAATGGAACAGTCGAAAGTGCGGACCTCATCAGCAACCAGGTTAATAATGTTATTCGTACAGTAAATACGTCACGAGCGTGGGAAATCAAAATACAACCACTAATATTGGACATAGAGGCGCAGCGATTGGAGTCAGCACTGTAAGCGCACATTATCCTGGATTCATTATCGAATTATTGGCACACAAACGGTTGGGGAGATAATTGGCTGCGAATTAACATTAACAGATTATTCCAAGAAATGTATTCAAATGTCTCAGTTGGTCCTTCGAGCCGATAATACTACATAATACAGGGGTTGATTGATTATTTCATGTGACGGGTGCCGCTAGTGTAAATGCTTCTGGTGTAGATGTCGTTTTGGAGTCGAGGGTATCCTGGGACGTCAAGGTGACAAGCACGAGCCTGTTGCGCAGCTGAGCCCACCGAGGGGTTTTATTCGAAGGGATCATGGTTTTAAGTTTTTGAAGGAGGAAAAATTTATCATTTTATTTATATACGAGTAATGTACAATAAGTTGAAAAAACATTCATAAGCGAAACAAGAACAAAATGTTCAAAAGTCCATAGTAAGTTTGTTTTTTTTTATCTCGGTTGGAGCTAAAGAACCTATTACACTAATGGTGAGCAAGCAGATCAGAATCTTCCGATTGCTTTGTGCTTTGAAGGGATTGCTTACATAAAGAAACAAAAGAGGAACAATTTTTCTGTACACACAACTGTAATCTGGCTCCCTGAAAGTACTCAATTTCCAGGAATGAGACACTCGAATGCATTTTCATTTCAAAATTTGCTTTGCTACTTTTAAACAATAATTTTCCCATTTGAATGTATTCAATTTACGAAGAAATTCAGAAAATTGATTTTGTGTGAAATAAAGCGCCCAATTATTTTACAAAGTTTCGTCAAACTTCTCACCTCCTGAACTCACTTTATGAGTGCTCTATTCTCTTCTTATTACAATCAGTTTTATTTTCAGCGATCGTATCGTGTTCACGTCTTCATTAAGTGTTATAGTAGGTAGGAAAACAGCACCTACATACGTACATATGTTCAGAATCAGCGCAGAATCTTAATGAGGTTAGCATTTACAAATTACTTGTTTAACACATGCTTAATTCGTACGACTATCCAAATTCGATTTGTTGACGAAAATAATGAAATATTCCAGATTTTTGCACTCCCATAGAACTTGGTAACGCTTCTCAATCAGCGTACATTCATTTCGTTAGTAAATTGTCACAAATTTTATTGTGAATAATTTATGAACACAGGTTACAGTGCCAATCGCATGCTCACAATATCGCTCACAGTTATACTTATCGAATGACTTCCTCTCTCCTAGCTCACGCTCTTTATATACCTAATCCAACAATGGGCCAACATTCAAATGTCTAACAGTTGATGCCTGACAACCACTAAACATCTATAGGCTGTCAATTGAACATTGACTTGGTCAATACTAAGTAGGATTACAGTTACAGTAAATTACTGGCTGAATAGCGAATTCAAATAAATAATAATGTGAACTAATTACTTGAAATATTTCATATTTGTGACAATATTATGAACCTTGCTCAAATTATATCTGTAATCAATGAGATGGCCTATACATTGTTTGTGAAGCTAAATTACATTCCCTATGGGAATTAAATTAAAATAAAACTCCACAAATAATAATTAGACAAGGTGTACATTTAAGTGCCACAAAATAGTCAGATAAAACAAAAATTTTAAGTATTTATAATTGATTCTTCATGAAAAACTGAAATAAGTCATTCCTGCTCCATCCTTTGACAAGCCATGAACTAAAAAACAGAAAAGATATTCCAAATTGGTGTGCAGACTTTTATTTTCTGACCGTGAGTTTATTTTAACGTGAATCATGGGTTGTTTCATATCCATGGTTACCAATCTGATAGCAACGTATTTAAGTATCCATTTTGAAATGAAACATAGGGAATAAGTTAAACAGAATTATTTAAAGAATAAAAAAACCTAATAAATTATGGAGAATTAAAATTCCAAAATTCTTCGATTCTCGGTTAAACAATGACCCGACTCAATCGATTATAAAATTCTTGAATATCATATAAAATTTGGGCGGCTGTAATAAGACTCGATTCCAATTCGAATATTTATCTATCCTAAATGTAGTAGGTTTTCTGTGTATACTTTGTATTTCAAAAATTCTTAATAAAAGAAATCTAGTGGTATGAGATCAGGAGGCCTAGCGGGCCATTCCATTCATCCATCTCGTTCAATCCAGCGACGTGGAAATATGATTTAAGAAAACTCTGACATTCTGAACATTTTGCGCAGGAGCACCATCATGTAGAAACCATGCGTCCTCAATATTTAAATCACTAAGCACAGAAATTACTTCATTTCAGGATAGATTCAAATAATTATGAGTCGTAATATTACCATCAATAAAAAACGGTTCTATAATGTGGGTTTCCAACATACCAGCTCAAACGTTAACTTCTTCGGGTCGTTGAATCTTTTTATTATGACATAAGTGTGAATTCAGTCCACCATGTAGACAAAAAGTTGCCTCGTCCGTAAAAATTATATTCGGCAGCATTGTTATTAATTAATTGAAAGGAGGAACGCCCAAGTGTAGAGATGAATGAAAGGTGGTAAGGTTTTCAAAAAAATTGAAAAAGTCTTGTCTACACTGATCTATTTTAGCTTAAAATTGCTTACCGGTTTCGATTCTTTAAAGAACCATCATTAGAGCCGGTTAGACTACAAAGAAACGAAAAAACGATCACGTACATGTTATTAATTTTTTGAAACATTAATCCACAAGAATTTTTTTTTCGTTCTATATCACCTGCAACTGGATCCTAGTGGTTTTGAAAATGGAATGACTTGAAATACTCTCTCATCAATAACTTGTACATTCCTTTTACTTACACCAGTAGCTTGTCTCTTGTCGATAATGTGCTATTATTATGTATTGAAGTTATAATTTCATATTTTTTCTCTGTCGTCAATATATGATTGAATTTATCCCTATTTTTATGTTAAGATCCGACGCAAGCATTTTCTCCAATTTTTTTTTTTTTGACTATCCGTGGACTTTGTGTTCAATGGATTCACTTAGGGTACGTTCCACCAGGCGACCGCAACACTCATATCGCCTCATTAATCATTCCACAAGATGATCGCGGTCTCAGACGTCATTAGTCACGACAGTTTCAAGCTAAAAACTACCGCGATTGAAAAGTTGTTTAAAGCGGTCGTATTTTTGCAGAAATCAGCTGAATTTTGGAATTATTGAAAAAGTGTACTTCCAGTTTGTTCTTTCGATTGGATTCATCATATGCTGGGTGTGTGTCGACAATGCCCTCCATGACGCACATTCTTCCGGGCTCTTTAGTATGTAATATCATTGTTATTTGTGTATATAAATGAATAAAAAAATTTTGAGAACTCTGTAAATTTTGAAAGTTATTGAAATTGAAGAGCTGATAAAAATAACTACTATTGTTTGAGAGAAGTAGGTATCAAAAATACTTCTAAGCATAATATGTATATTATTTTGAATATGTTGAGGTTAGGTTAGACGTAAAAAATCAAGTAAGCTATAATATGGACATAGTTATAAAAACGTTTTCCAGACCATAGGCCATAGCATTTTATTTCAACCTCAAACAATGCAAAAGAAGTTACTTATAACAGCAGAACATGTCAGAGACGTGAAAGAATTAGGGAATTCTGGCATAAGTCATTCAATAACATATAAGGTAATAAGGCAAACATCAGTTACTCCGGCTCCTTATAAAATATCGTTGCACGTGAGTTAAAATGCATTAGGATTTTTTTAAATTCTGTATTTGGGAAGAAATTTCATTTGCAGATGAATAGGGAGCGACTGGTCACTTAACGACACACTAACTATGAGGATCCATTTTTTTTATAATATTGTACACACAATATGAGCTCGTGATAATGTTTATTTTGTCCACTACTCACACTGCTGTCGATTTAGTTACCCCCACTACGTACTTCGCACCCAGCGTGTGTTCATATATTTTTTTTTTGCTTCAGGTTTACTTCACGATCATGACCATGAACTGTCAGTTTATTTGACATCAACCAGATACTTACATCGTTTCACTTGAAGCACCAACCATAGCAATCATAAGTGGAACGGCAAAAACTGCGATCGCCTAGTGGAACGTACATTGCTATCAAAAACTAGGGATATAACACATTATGTGTTTCAAGTTCAAATAAACTCACGGTATATTGATTTATCTAACAAATTATGTTCCACTAGTTTAGAATTGTTACTTCACCAGTGGTTAGCAATCAAAATATTTCTGCTGTTTCAATAAAATTGGCTGTAAATTGGAAATTAGATAACTTATTTGTAGAATTATTCTGAAATTGGATTCTGTGTTATATGCTGCAGCAAATTTTGTCTAAACCGTAGTTAAAAGACGAAACTGGAGTTTGCTACAAATCTATCAGATGTAATACTTCAATTAGCAATACATAATCTACCTTAGGTGATTTGATGGAATACTGGTCAACCTAAAAAGTTCGATTTAGACTACGTTTCGGTAGGTTTTATTTCATTTTGTTTTCCTCCATTTGTCATTATTTTTTCCATTATCCTCATGTTTTGCTACCCGTCAAATTTGTAGCCAACTTCCGTTTATTACGATTTTACCAGAAACAAATATTAAAAACTGGTTATTTCCTATAACAAAAACTTTATTTGTAACTATCATAATATTACATCAAGGTTTGATTCTAATTCGTAGAGACAATTTCTTGATGGCATTTTAGAGACTCTTGACACATGTACCATCTAGCGCAAAATTGGAGAAGTGATTCAATGTCATCATTGTTGAAGACAGTCTTCCAGATGTAAGAGACAGAATCATGTCAGTTTCTTCACCTTGACGTGTCTTATTGACAAGTTTATGTCATCAAATAGCTTTTATATGATTAATAATGAATTGAATTTGATTTCAAGCATCATCCTTACCTATTACCAACATAAATTTTCAGATCATATTGTTAGCACCAACATACAATTGTTCATAAAAGTCAGGATGACATTGACATATAGACTAGGATCTGTCTCCAAGCTGTCTCTACGAATTAGTATAGAACCTCAAATTCTATAGTGCTTAGCAGACATTTAGCGCCACAATAAAATGATTTTTTATTGATGTGAATATAATCAATTTTATTATGAATTTAGATTTGAAACTTTGGAGTTCCACGAACTATATTTTTTCTTGTTCTTGTCTGTTTAATTTGAAACGCTGTCAGCAGTATACGGGTATTATTTTATTATACTCCATATAATAGGGTCTTATAATAACTCAAGAAATTTAATATCTTTTAATTATGAAATCGCATCTCAAGTAGAATTGTAGTTTGAGATGAATGCTGTATTCATCTCTAGATGCAGGTAATATAAATGAAAGTCTTAAACTGCCTTTGTATATTGACATCATATGCAAACATATTTCTATAAAGGAAGCTTACGTTCAGAGAAATGTCATTTTATAAACGCACTTCCGTTGCAAATATCCTTTTTCCTTTTGCTCAAACCTTCGGGCTTTTCATCACCACGTCACCACCACGAATGAGATGAACATATTTCCGACAACCGCATTTTCTTTTTAGTTTTTCAGTGTTTATCGAATTTCAAATCGACATAATAGGAAAATTGTGAATCGTCACGTAAAAAAAGTAGTACATTCCATTTCCTCGGCTGGAATGTAATTATCCTTGTAATTTTTAATTCAAATTTCATGATGCAATTTTTTGCTAATTGATTTGGAGTTTCTGCCTCAAATAATTCGTAGAGCTATATTGGCGTGAAAATTATTGTTCCATAATGAACAGATATTTTCTGAAGCCTATAATTCCAAAATTATCATTAATTGAATATTGGATATTACTAACATATTTCTAAATATAATTATGAAAAATAATTCATGGTATGTTTGTGATCCTTTTGTTAATGCGTCCTAAATTAATATTTTCTATTGTTGTATTATTCGTATGAAATATCAAGCAATGAATATAATGTTTGAAAGTCAAACTGTGTGTCTAGAAGTCTCTCTGCAGGTGAGTTGGATGAATGTACGTGGGTTTATTCAAATGTTAATAAAGCAGCCGTCATTTGCACTGAATACTCGAATTTCAGCTTCCAGCTTTCATATTATATCCACGGATCTGTAGTCATATCAAAGCGGAAATAGACGTCCGACATTTTATTAAATAGACATCACAAAAGATAGCAAAATAAAACAAATAATTTTAATAAATACACCAATTTTAATTAATGCACAGAAAAATCTGTCAGCATATCATGAAACCTTTTGTGAGAATCCTTCCTGAGTAACATTCAGGGTGTTATCTCCCTGCGCTGTTTGTTCCAAAGTTTCCATCAGGTATACTGAAGTCTGTTGTGCATTAACGGCTTGACATCTGCGGTAGTTCGAAGTAAAATGTTGTCGAGTTTATGACACCATCTGACACACTAATGCGCAAACACATTGAGAATAAATCCAGGAGGTAACGAGCCAAACTTAACCAACAACTAAGGCGGAAAACTGAAAAAAAGAAGGAAGTGGAAACTGGGTTGAATTCTGGAGTTTTGACATTATGCAGGAATCTTATTCTTATTAAAGTATAAAATGGATTTGAGGTCTATATGGAGAATAATTGAATGTTTGTAACAATTTTCTGTTGTCGTTTAACAATACAAAAGAGGAAATTTACCAATAACATGTTTTGTGTTATTGGGAAGAAGGTTCACAATTTAGTCTCTCCGTGGCGTATTTCACACAAAGGTTTGAAACGGCGAAGCAGCGCTGAAAGCCTTGAAACTCTGCTGGTTTCAGCTTTACTTCAGCCGTACTTGTTGCTTACTTTTCTGTTTGTGTGAGGGAGATGACTATAGAGTCGACGACGACC
This sequence comes from Dromius quadrimaculatus, assembly GCA_963989225.1. NCBI lineage: Eukaryota > Metazoa > Arthropoda > Insecta > Coleoptera > Carabidae > Dromius > Dromius quadrimaculatus. The sequence continues at coordinate 8,206,416 of OZ022329.1, forward strand.
GTCCCACTGGGGATTCAAACAGTGGACCTCAACATTTTTGGAGGATATACGAGAAAATTATTAATTTCCACATTCTACAATTTTTTCTAGCCCTCAATCAATCATTAATTCATTATTTTTTAATTTAGACATCTTTACAAATGAAAACAAAAAAGAGTTGGGTAAAAAAAACCAAACACAGAAGTAGATAAATGTGTCAGTCTTCGGAATGAGATATTTTCTAGCTCTCATTTTATTTTGAACAAGATGATTATCGGCCCAGTTGGTTGTCAATCAGAGCTTATCGACCTATTTGATCAAAAATAAAAAAAATATTGGGGACTGAAGAATATTTGAATAGAGTATATTAATTAATCTATTTTATATTTTTAATTCACTGTTTACATCGTTATAACTCATAGTAAAGAATATAAATTATGTTTAAAAGTGCTGTAATCAAGTTTAAAAAAATATTTAAAATTGAGAATGATTTTGAGCTGTTTAAACGCCACCATTTTCGCGCGCTCTATGGATGACGTCAAATAACATGTCCAGTAACATTACAGTCCATTGTTTACTACAGATGTTTTCGTTCTAAGCTTATTTCAGCATTAAAAAACATCAAGAGTCAGTTTATAAGTATTGCATTGTGCCTGAATGCAAAATACTATCAGAAATGTATCTAATAAAGTCTTTTTTCCAATCCAGACAGGTTTTAAAATACGTAAGAAATGATATAAGGTTATCAGAAGAGATGAAGTATCATAATAAACATGACAGATCATGAATAACATTATATGTCATTAGTTTTAGCAATCAAAATCAGTGTATGTATGCGGCTTCGTTTAACATTTGCTCGTTTTAAAATAAACGAAAATTATAGGTTATGTTCACTGCTCATCATATTTTGGATTGTATTTATTAAAATAGCGTACATAATGTGTTATTATTGAATAAATACTCTGCAGTATTCACTCTTTTTACTTCAGCGGACGTAAAATTTGGATTTAAAAGAAAATGAGACGACATCATGAATGGATCTATTCTTGACAGATTATCCGATTGTGCTTTCACAAAATCACTGCCTTTAATGATTTATAATCTCACTAAGATGCTAAAATTACACTTAAACAATAAATGAGTTTACAACGCACACGTTATTACTATGTTTTCTAATCAAAAACACGCAATGCCATACAAATGTAAACAGTGTGCACTTGTTGGCATAGTATTTGACGTCACATTTTGCTTTAACCAATGGTGCTGCGTTTTAGAACTTTGAATTTCCCTTGCTAAATTTGCACTTTTATTTATTAATTTTATGCAATTGAAAAAATATTAATTACCAAAATGATGGTTTAGTACAAATGTCCGGCCAATAAAAATTCGGAATAAAAATATTTCAATTAAATTTAAATTTCGTCCATATTCCCTACTAGAATTACGTCTTTGCGGAGGCTGTCTTTTGAGTTCTGCATATAGAAATGGAAAAAAGCTATCAGTTTCAATGACTATTTAGCACAAATGTAAATGCATTTTTGCATTCGCTGGAACCAACTTTCGAAGTAGTTTCTTACTCGTTTGCTGTACTGACAAAATTGCATTTATGAAGGCGTCGACTGCTTCTTCCGGCGACTGAAATCTTTGAACCCACAGTCAGTTTATGATTTTTGGAAAAGTAAAAAAAAATCGTTGGGACTCAAGTCCAGGATGGTTTAATAATACGACGTTTTGTTGCCCTAAAAATTCAATAGTCTTGCAATTGTCTTGGTGAAAGATAGTTTGGCGTTCAAGGTTGGTTTTTCCAAGCTCAGCAATTACTTCCTGCAAACAAACGGTTGTACACCAATCGGCAGCAACAGTTCTTCAATCTTGCAGAGGAATTGTTGCTATATGACCTGCTTTTGAGACAAATTTCACGACCATTTTTTTGAACACTCTTTATAGTACAGTAATTTAGTTCTAAAAAAACGAGGTTACCCGGAAAGTTTACCGGAAGTATTGAAAATCAGTGATTTTATAAATTTTGATGTACTCTTTCCACTTGCGCCGCTATATTGAAAAAATTGCGTCTAAAAGCAGTTTTTCGACAATATCTACTTTCCGACTCATTCCACGATAAAAGCATTTATATACAAAATTAAATGCGAGAAAATTTTCTATAATTTATGTATTAATCTTTTTTTTTTTCGTAAAATCAATAGTTTTGGCGTACGAACGCCGCAAATCGCCCATGACATTCAATTTTAACTGAAATTTGTGAGTTATAAAGTTAACTCGAATTTAAAAACTATACTAACAATAGATATTTCACATGCGTTACTATGTCTCGTCTTCCGCAGTTATGAGGGAATGCGTCGCCTTTCTGTCGGGCGCCCTTTTCTCCCTTCACAGTGTCGTTTGCATTTATAGAGCAATGGCTTTTAATGAAGTAAATTGTTTTATTTGTGCTAATCCATTGCATAGAAGTGAAGTGATTGAAGTGAAAGAAAAAGAATTGGAGACTTGTCGTAATTCAAGTATTAAAAGAAAGGACAATAAGAATAAACTTTTGATGGGTCTGAGATCGATAATGGTTCACGATGTATGTTGAAAACGATATAATAATGATAAGTTAATCGCTGCTTCTTTGCGAAAGGGAAGCTATGTCACGACTTCTCATCCACAAGTGCGATCTACGCGCCCATCTAGATTTTGCGGCACTCGTACTCCAAAACAATTGACTACGAATAAAAAGTCATCGCAGAAATTATAGGAAATTTTCTGTAGTTTCATTTTGTATATAAACTTTTTTATCGTGAAATGAGTCGGAGAGGAGATATTATCAAAAAATCTGACGTGGACATCACGTGACTTACTTGTACATCATTGGATATATATAATCAAACACAACATCTCATCATTCCACGGCTAGTCGGTTGCTATGGAAATAGTATGTCATCATTCTTATGCTACAACATTCCTAAATACTGATTTCCAGGATTCTACGACTAACAGTTCTGGATTTATGCGTAAAATTCCAAGATCGTCAGGTATAGTGCACTTTCGACTCAGTCGATCTCAATGAAAATAGGATATGAGCATCTAGACAGTACTATTATCATGAATACTGTATTCTAACATTCTACGTTCAATCGTTTTGGATTTATGCGGAAAATTAAAAAAAAGTATCAGGTAAAGTGCGCTTCCAGTACAGACGATTGCAACTATAATGCAAGGTGCACATCAAGATCCTAGATCCTATACCAGTCTTTTATACAAAATTTCAGCATTATACGTTGGACGAATTCTGAGATTTGCGAGTTACCCACATACACACATACATACGTACATACGTACCGACATCAAGCCAAAAATAATCAAATTGGATTCAGGGATGCTCATAACGGATATATCCATCAAAATCTCGATATGTGAACTAGAGATTATCAAACTACACTATAACTTAACTTTAATTATTTATGTCAATATTGATTTATTTTAAACAGCACAATTTATTTCAACCACTAGCAGTCCATACTATAAGGTCTCTGACCAAAATCAATAATGCTTCTCGCTGAGTCACATATATATATATATATATATATATATATATATATATATATATATATATATATATATATATATATATATATATATATATATATATATATATATACCTCGGGTCTCCCCCCACTACGTTTCTCCCGCAAACGTCCAGACGTTTCTAGAAAACGTAGAAGGTACCAGAAATTTTCCAGAAAACAAATATATTCGCTTCTATTTCTTGATGTAAAATATTTCCACAATAATAATAAGCACCAGTAAAGGTGAAATGACTAGTTTATAGACTTGAATTCGCTACAATATAACCAGTTTCGAACATTCAACTTTCAACCTTAAGTTTGTGTTGTTAAATGCATTTTGATTATCAATTTTGATGCAAAGAAAAACCTTGTCATACACAAAATTTTGTGCATTGCACTCTAATTTTATGTATGACATGGTGCATTTTTCTTTGCATCAAGATATAGAATTAAAATGCACCGTGTCGAACGGCCCTTGAATACGGTAATGAAATTCTAAATGATTTTGTCTGAATCTCCTAAAATAGTAACCATATAATGATAGAACAAATGTTATTGGAAAGTTAATTAATTTTGAAGCTAGTTCTAATCCTTCATCTTCCAACCTTGCCAGTAAACAGGATTGAATGTTGCAACAAAAATCTCCACAAATTTAAAGCTTGTATTCTCTAAAATAATAATTGTAGGACGATGACTCAAACTCTAATAGATAGTTTATAAGGTACCATTTATCATAAAACTAGCTCCAACCCTCTATCTCAAGTCCTGTCAATATGAGGGTTGAATAATGAAGCGAAAATCTGTTACACTTTAAAAGCTCATATTTCTTGGGATAATAACCGCAGGATGAAAGAATAAACAATAATAGAAAATTATTGTAATGCTTTTTATTATTACTTCAACCCTTGATCTTGCAAATCTAGTGATATCATGAGATTGAATAATAAGATGAAAAAATGTTACATATCGAAAGCTCATATCTTCTGAAATAATAATTTTGAACAATAAACCAACCGCTAATAAAAAGTTTATTAAGTACCATTTATCAATAAATCAGTTTCAACCCTCTATCTTGAGCCCTGTCAATATGAGGGTTAAATAATCCAGCAGGAATCTGTTACAATTTAAAAACTTATATTTCCTGAAATAATAATCGCAGAATTCTAAACCAAACAATAATAGAAAACTCATGTAATGCCAATTATTATTAATTAGGTCTCAACCCTTGATCTTGCAGACCTAGTGATATATGAGATTGAATAATAAGATGAAAATCTGTTATATATCTAAAGCTCATATCTTCTGAAATAATAATTTCAGGACAATAAACCAACTGCTAATGAGAAGTTTATTTAGTGTCATTCAACATTAAACCAGTTTCAGTCCTCTATCTCAAGCCTTGTCAATATGAGGGTTGAATAATGGAGCGGAAATCTATTACAATTTAAAAGCTTATAAGTTTCGAAATAATAATCGCAGAATATAAATCAAACAATAACATAGAGCTTATGTAATGCTATCTATTTTTAATCAGGTCTCAACCCTTGATTTTGCAATTGTAGTGATATAGAGAATTGAATAATAAAATTAAAATCTGTCACATATCGGAAGCATATATCTTTTAAAATAATAATTGTAGGACAATGAACCAAACAACAATAGGAAGTTTATTGATTGCCATTTATCATACAACCAGTTTTAACCCTCTATCTTCAGTCCTGTCAAAATAAAGTCGTAGGATGGTAACTCAAACAATAATAGAAAATTCATGTAATTCCATTTATTATTAATAAGATTTCAACCCTTAATCTTGCAATCCTAGTGATGTAGGGGATTAAATAATAAGATGAAATCTGTCACATATCGAAGCTCATATATTTTGAAATAATAATCATAGAATGATGAATATCGTTGAAAGAAAGCTCAACTATTGAAAGACCAGTGTCAACCCCGCCTCATTCAAGCTTCGAATGTGGTAGCATAAAGAACAAACAGTCCTGTCTGAATCGTCTGAAGAAATATTCATCTTAAAATTATGAACCGAAGCTCATATATAAAGATTATATGATATCATTTTATTGAAATCAAATTCAACCCTGTCTATATAGAGCGTTGAATAGTGCAACGAAAATTAGTCACACTGTCTTAAAATAGTGACTAGATAATAATTCTAAGGCCAATAGAAAGCTCATGTATTGCTATTAATTATGATTTAGTTTCATCCTTTGATCTGAAAAGCGTAATGGTATAGGAGGTTGAAAATTGTAACAAAAAACTGTCTCAATTTGAAAGCTCATATCTTATAGAATAAGAACTGCAGAGTAATAAACTAAACGTATTATGAAACCATTTTTAGTGCTCTATCTTTCAATCAAGGCAATATAAGGGTTGAATATTGCAACGAAGGTTTGTCCCACTTTCAAACTTCATATCTTCGAAAATAATTATTGTAGAAAGTTTATACAGTGCTATTTATTATGAATCCAGTTACAACCCTTTGTATTTTGAACTTTGTTGAAAAGAGGGTTAAATTATGCAACAAAAATTTGTTACTCACATCTTTCTATCATTTATTTTTTGATGTACTTTTACGTTAATCTATTCTGTTATCAGGACGTAGCTCAAAACAAGTTTCAAGAAATCCATCAGAAAAAGCATTTACGCCATTGAATTTATCTTAAAGGGCTTGCATCTATATTCGTTCAATAATCACTATAAAATACTCCTTATAAGCTAATCAAAAGTACTCCATCCTGTATCACACCAAAATAAGAGATCATTACTGCGTTTACATTCCTCCGATGTTTCAATCTCCCATTATTACCCTCGCATCGTTAATTGTTTGTTTTGAACGATTCTGTTCTTCGCCTATGTCATTTGCTCTGGTCGTCTTTAGCTTCGGCGGAGATATCCACTGAGATGAGCTTTACCACGCAAGAACCACGTCATGAATAATTAATGTCCATAATGGATTGAAGACTTGTGATGAATAACAAGAAGTAAAGACAAGGCACGAGCAGATGACGGATGTTGGTGGAGTTGCTTAATGTGGGGAGATCTAATCATCGGGAAATCGCTATTTGCACGCGATTTGAAGAAGATTTCTTTCTTTAATTCAATGTAACACATATTTATATCACGACTTCAAGAATTGTTGCTTGTTTTCTACATTGAGTTCTGAACCTGGGTTATATTCTCACCTTTTACAACAGTTTACATAGTTATAAAACACCGTATCATCAATGTAAAATTATTCTAATACTCCATAATATAATAAACAAGATAATATAGTCCTGGGTCAAATCGTTTCACCCTTAGGTTATAAACGGTGTAAAGATCACGTGACAAGTCACGATCATGGCTTGAAATCACGAAAAGTACTTTGAAAGTAGAGATTAGCATAATGGGTGTAAATATGTGCATTGGGATCTGTCAAATATGTGCATAAATAAGAAAAATTAACTTCTCAAAACTGTGCCAAATTTTATTTGGCATTCTCAGCTACGTTGAAGTTTCTTTATTACACACATAAAATAATTCTCCAACTGCTAATTACTCCAAAAAGTTATTTATTAATTGCCAAGGTGTAAGTTCAGTTGATTTATAACAAAAGTTTGTTTCACACTGCAAAAACTAGTCCTCATACCGAGTGTTCCAAAAACATCGAAAAAAGGACGTGAATATGTCTGCAAGGGGATTGGGTTGCACAAAAATGATGTTCATACATTGCGACGTGACCCAGGAGCGATTTTATTATTTAAAAAAATATTTATATGAAGTTAATCTATTAAATACAATCAATACTATCAACCAGAACCTTACAGCCCCCACAGGGTTAAATATATTCTTTAATTGTTTGGCTATCACGTGATGTACTCCAATTTTCGATACAATAGTTTCTGAGCGACACTGTTGCTTCCAGCACAGGAGCATCCAAAAAGCAGTATAATCTCGAATCAAATACAAGGTAATTATCATTTTATCGGATGGGTGCATCTATAATTAAGCTGTCAAATAACCGGGTAAGCTCATAAATAGCCAAATGCAGCCAAAATTGGATTTTTAGATTATGCAAATCGGCATTGTTCCCTTGTATATCCGAGGTGTTGGGCACAACAATATTTAAATTGAGATTTGATTATATTGCATTGAGACCGATTATTCCAATTTCGCGGTAGGGTGAAAACTATTAACATTCAGATTTATTTGGGGTACACAGCTGATTTGCTCTTCCATGCAAAAAGCAATAAAAAAACAATTTTTCCCTTACGTACGGATGAATGAAACTGTTTGATCAATTGATTGGTGTATAAATGAATCTTTAATCATTAATTCATTATTTAACGTACCTTTTGTAGACCCTAAGATCAATTTTGTAATACTACATCAAATTGTGAATATACACCAACTTGTCTCCAACTTTTCTTCTTCAGACTTCCAGTGATACGGAACAAATTCCAGTGCAGGAAATTATGAGAAAATATAAAATTTTAATGTTGTTTTGTTGATTACGAACTCGCGGATAGCTGTTGAAAAGTTTCCGTAGGAGTTTAATGCTATATTTTCATTATGATCTTCTGTAGTGTCGTAATAGGATACAAGAAACTTGATAAACTTTGAGATTATAAGCATTAAACAATGTGAACTGCAGCCTTAATTATTTAATAATTAACATTGGAGGGATATCAGCTCTTACAAGAAGCATTTTCACTGGTTTACTAATATTTTCGTCCATTATTTGGGAGAGAACAACAGCTTGAATGAAATGAGTTTTTGAAGAGCAATCATGACAATATTACGAAAATTAGCTTCAGTTGTTGATAGATACACAAAAAAATGGTATATTAATGAGAATGTGGTTGAAAGAGTACGAAACCATGAATCAGTTGGCTTGATTAAGGTACCTATGTCAAATAATTTTTTTTTAAAATCCCAAACATATTTTGCCAGATGTGTACTGTTGTCTTACTGACTTCATAAAGCCTCTTTGGAAGTAATTTAACGCTAAGTTATATTCCTTGGTATTATAAATTTGCACGGTCTCAAAGAAAGATTTAAAATTGGATTCGATACGGCAATTTTCATTCGGGAAAATTACTGTGTTAGTAATACAAAGTATGACTAATGTGCTGTTTTAATTAACTTTTTCAATTTTAATTTCATGTTTGGATGATTACTTTTAGTTGAAATGAGATTCGACGGACGAATATATGAAGAAATAATTTTTTTGTTTAGTTATTGATTATCGCAATTTTGACAGTTTTAGAAAGCCCATTGCTTGATGACAGCAATGATGATTAAGAGGGGTTAATAACATCAAAACAAGAGATTAAAAAAAATTGAAACTGTGGGTACACAATTAAAGTATTCAAAACTCAAAATCATATCCGTCCCTTGAGGTAAATGATCGATTCCTGACTGAATCAGCGATTCAAAAATTCGTAATCGTGAAGACTGACTGAGAAAGAATGTAAAAATAATTAACTGAAGACAGAAAGACGTCCTCGCTCTTTCTAGGCAATTACAGGGTCCATAACTCAAAATTATATTAGAAATAACCATCATATTCATCCTTTTGAGATGAATTATTGACTCCTGATTGAGTCAGCTCTTCAAAAAATTTGATACTGTGAATTCTGATTGATAGAGGATGTATAAATAATATACTGAGGACAAAATGACGTTTTTGTTTTTCTGCATGCAATTATAGGGCCCAAAACTTCACAATGGGAACAATAATCATAAGATGTTCTCTTGAGATAAATGAGTGATTCTTGACTAAAGTAGCCATCCAATAAAAAATGAAACAAAAATTGCTGACTGAGGGAGGATGTGGAAGTGATATATTGCGGATAAAATTACGTTTTTGTAGTCCTCCACACAATTATAGCGTTCAAAACCATAATGCCAGTAGATCCAATAATCTTATTTGTTATTTAGAAATAAATAATTTGATTCCTGATCAAATCGGGGGCTAATAAAATTTAACAGAAAGTGTAAAAATAATATACTGAAGACAAAATTACGTCCTTGTTTTCCTGCACGTAATATTATAATAAAAAATAATAATCATTCCTGTCCTCTTGAGAATTATTCTTGATTCCTGACTGAATCAGTAATCCAAAAAATTCAAAATGAAGAGGGCTGACTGAGGGAGGATGCAGAAGTAATATATGAAGAATAGAATGACATTTTTTCAGTCCTCCCCAATTATGAGGTTCAAAACCAGAATGCCAATAGATTCAATAATTCTATATGCTTCCTTGTGACTTTGTGATGAATTGATCATTCCTGATAAATAACATTATGGGGACACAATTATAATGCTCAAAGCTCGAAATTACAATGGAAATAATAATCATATCCGGTTTCTTGGGATAAATGATTGATTCCTGACTAAGCCAGCGATTCAAAAAATTTGAAATAATGAAAGCTCACTAAGAAAAGATATAAAAATAATATACTGAAGGCAGAAAGACGTCCTTGTGTTTTTCACACAATTATAGTGCTCAAAATTCAAAATCATATTGAATTTAATATCCGCCCTTTGAGATAAATTATTGAGTTCTATCTATGCCAGGCCAGGCATTCAAATCGTTTAATACTGTGAATTCTGATTAAGGGGAGATATGAAAATAATATACTGAAGAAAGAATGGTGTTTTCTTTCACACAATTATGATGCTTTACCTTCGAAATAACAGTGGAAATAATAATCATATATGTTCTCTTGAGATGAAAATTTGATTCCTGACTAAATCAGCAATTGAAAAAATTTAAAACCGTGACGACCGACTGAAGAAGGATATATTGAAAGCAGAAAGACGTCTACGTATTTTTCACACAATTATAGTGTTCAAAACTCAAAATCTTGAAGCAAATGAGTGATTTCTGACTGAAACAGCAATTCAAAAAATTTGATACTGTGAGTTTTGAGTAACAGAGGATGTAAAAATAAAATACTGGAGACAGAAAGGCGCCTCCATTTCCCTTCACACAATAAAATTATATTGCTTAAAGCTTGAAATAAAGATAGAAATAATAATCGTATATTGTTTTCTTGAAATAAATTATTGATTCCTAACTAAACCAGCCATCCAATAAATTTTAGATAAAGGAGGCTGACTAAAGGAGGATGTAGAATTAATATATTTAGGATAGAATGACGTTTTCGTATAGTCCTTAACATAATTATAGCGTTCAAAACAAGAATGACAATAGGTATAATAATAAATAAATACCTATTATTTGGAAATAAATTCCTGATTCCTGATTGAAACTGTATAAGTGCTGATTGAGGAAGGGTGTAAAAATAAAATACTGAAGGCAGAAAGATGTCCTCGTATTCTCCAGACAATTATAGTGTTTAAAAATCAAGATCATATTAGAAATAATAATAATACCCGTCCTTTGAGATAAATTACACCGGCCCACAAAAAAACAAAAGTGGTCTGTACTTTTGATCGGACCTACCTATATCCTTATGTATTTTGACGCGCTGAATCTAAATCTGGAGTCAGTTTTGCCCGTACACCCTCAAAATTTTGAGCAAATTGCAAAAAACCATAAAAATCGCCAATTATTATCAGTTTTGGTGGGAAAAAAATTTATGGAACTTGTTGGAATATATCAACGATACACGGAATCTGGTAACTGGGTCAGTTTATGACCCTTTGTATTCGCAGTACCTGGGACCTGCCAGAGGGGCCCAAGTCCAAGCAGTGTCCTTCTGACGTTGGCGTTGACCACTTGTTCGGTTCATTGTTAACATTATCTGTAAAATACAAGTGTATGCGATTGTTCCTTTTTTTATTTCTGTTTAAATGAATTATACTTTACATTAAATACAAACTTGAACTTATTAAAGTGAACTGTTTCGTGTTGCTGTATTAATACTTCCAAATTATCCTGATTCCAACAGAACTATAGACCAATTATATTTTTTATGTATTCTGATCCGCTGAATACAAATCTGAAGTTTATTCAATCATAAGCCATTTAAAATCTAATCTAAAAAAACCCTGAGAATTGCAAAAAATTGGTTAGAAAATGATTTTCATCACAATATTAAACTACATAAAAATCAGGATTGATCTATTAATCTAGCTCTATAGAATTCATTTTATCACAATAACAGCAATTATGGTTGAATAAACTTCAGATTTGGATTTAGCGGACCAAAATACATAAAAATCATGATCTATAGTTCCATAAGTTTTTTTCTTACCAAAATAGCTAATTTTTGGTGATTTTTATGTTTTTTTTTTGCAATTTACTTGAAATTCAAGGGTGTACAGGTAAAACTGACTTCAGATTCGGATTCAGCGCGTCGCAATATATGAAGATAGGTAGGTCTGGTCAAAAGTACAGGCCACTTTTTCTTTGTGGGCCGGTGTTATTGATTTATGACTAAACCAGCCATCCAAAAAATTTGAAACAAACAGTACTGATTGAGGGGTGACGTAAGAAGTAATAATTATATCAAGAATAAAATTATGTTTTCTAAGTTCTCCACATAATTATGGTGTTGAAAACCATAATGTCAATAGATATAATAATCCTATCTGCTCCTTGGAAAAAAATTGATAATTTCTAGCAAAACTAGAGGTTCAAAAAATTCAATAATAAGAACAGAGGATGTAAAAATGATATATTGAAGACAATATTAAGTCTTTTTTTTTCTGCACGCAATTATAGGGCTTAACATTCGAAATCACATCCTCTTGAGATAAATTATCAATTTTTGATTGATCCAGTAATTCAAAAGAATTTGGTACTGTGAATGCTGATTAACAAAGGATGTGGAAATAATATACTGAAGACAGAATGGCGTCTCCATTTTCCCTCACAAAATTGTACTATGCAGGATTCAAAATCATATCTATTTTCTTAAGATAAATTATCAATTCCTGACTGAACCAACGATTAAAAAAATTTGAAATCGTGAAGACTGACTGAAGAACGATGTAAAAGTAATATACATTTCTTCCACACAATTATAGTGCTCAAATAAAAAAGAAAAATAATCATATATATCCTTCTGGAATAAATTATTGATTCCTGACTGGACCAGTCATTCTACAAATTTGAAATAAAAAGGGCTGAGTGAGGGAGGATGTAGAAGTAATATATTCAGAATAGATTAACGTTATCGTAGTCTTTCACACAATTACAGCATTCGAAACGACAATAGAAATAGATATAATAGTCTCAACTTTTCCCTGGAATTTTTTTTATAATGTTCAAAACTCAGACTCACAATAGATACAATAATCCTATCTGTTTTTTCGAAGTGGCTCGTAATTTTTTGACTAAATCAGCGATTTAAAAAATCCTTGTGGTTTCTGAGACCCTTAATACATGGGCCTCATTAAATTCTGTGTCTAAGGACCTCAACGTGCCTCAATCCACGAAAATGACAATAGAAATAAATTAATAATTCATAATAAAACCAGAGATCTCAAAAATTTAGAACTATGATTGCTGACTGAGAAAGGATGTAAAAATAATATACTGAAGAGAGAATGACGTTTTCGGTCTTCTACTTGCAATTATAGTGTTCAAAACTCAGACTCACAATAGATACAATAATCCTATTTGTTTTCTCGAAGTAGTTTATCATTTTTTTGACTGAATTAGCGACTCAAAAAAAATATTTCGGGCTCTGGGACTCTCGAGGGATCACCAGCTCATGAACCTCATCAAAATTTGTGCCTAGGGACACTAAAGTGTCTTTTAGGAGACTACAACTAATCCAACATACACCTTGTAGTCCTCAGTTAAGTATTGTAACGTGCAAATTTCATAATTCGCAGAAATAAAATAAGCTCTGGATCCATCTCTGTTGTCTGGGCGGGGCCTTTCGTACTGTTTGTTTCGTATCGCGTCGCCCCGCCCTGTCGAAAAATCTAGTAACGTGCTCGACTAATCTGGAATGTTTCGAGAAACGGGTTTCCGTATATAAGGGTGAGCAAACAACCTGACAAGGAATAGTAAACAATGAATAGTGAACAGTGAACAATAAAACAGTGAAATAGAGGGTGGTCAGTGTGGTACATGAATAAATAGTTGAAAATTAATATCTGCGGTTTTGTTTAATAATATTTAGTGATAAATAAATTGTAGAGTATTTGTTAGTTATATCCGGAAGAATGAAATTTTTATTTTAAATAGTGATTTTCATTTAATTTTGAACAAATCCTTCAAAAGCAATAAACATTACAATATTTATATACTAGCATGCAAATCATTGGCTTCCGAAAGTTGATACCAGTCACCGAAAGTCCGAAGTCATCAAATATTCGGATTCGGAATAATAAATTGGTATATCAGCAAAAGCTTTTGATTTTTTGTAGGATTTATGTCGTCTCATAGTCCCTCTGAATTAATACATTTTGGAAGATTGGTAATCTGTTTTGATAGTAGAATGCTGGAACCTTTTACAACAGAAATCCACTATTCTTTAACAAGAATTATTAGGGCTACGAAAAATATAGTGTTGCTCGATGAGGTTTGTATTTGATAGTCGAGAACGAACTTCTCAAATTTCATATTTGGCCACCATATCACGCAAATAGAACCAAGGGGATATATTTTACTATAATCAACAACTCAATAGTCCATTTCGTTATTTAGAACAAAAAAATAAAAAAAAAAAAAACTATTATTAAATGTCTGGTCAGTAAAATTCAAATCGGGCACACATGACTTTTGACATTGGGGTTACCCAGCGATTTTTAATCTTTTTTTGGGCAATTATCACTGTGATCTTAATTTGCGGCAATATAGACAAGTCTAATTCAATTGTTAGCTTGGCAGCAGGTTCCTGAAGATACAGAATTCAAAAATACTGTAAATAATTCAACATATGAATCCATATTCATCGATGTTTTAGGGCAAAACTGTCTTTGAAGATGCTGTCCATCTGGATAAATTCAAAATAACTCATTAGGAATCAATTTACATAATTCATTCATATTATGTACACTTTGTGAATCAAGCAAACAATCCAAAATATCTTCTATTTGTGGAATATATACTCCAGGTATTAGTCATGATGAAGTGGTATATAAATTATGAAATTGACGGTGTGGAAAACAAGAAAGTTAGTTCCTACATACTCATCTTTCCCATTGAAATAACTCACTGTTTTGAAACGTGAAACTCCAGCTTATAAAATGTTTGTTTAGCTTTAGATGGAGTTCTATTTACACTCTGTTTGAATATAAGCAAATTTATAATTAGGTACAATTTGTTGGACAAAAAAGATACATAAAACAGAAAAAGGCTGGTATCAACTGAACATTTAATGATAAATCTATGTTGTTTAATTTTTCTTTTACACAATAAACCAGCAAGGAATGCTTTCCGTTTCGTGTACAATTTTCTTTTTGTTTAAGAATAAGATCTTCTGGCAAAGTCTTTAGATGCAAATTTAGCATTTAGAAATTGGAATTAGCTTTAAGTTTGGGAGCCTTGTTCGTGAATAATGGAACGAACTCAAGTATGTGTTAATTGGGTTTAAATATTCTGAGCTACGTGATTGACTTCGTTGCAGCAATTGCTGCCAATTCCCAAATTAGTACAAATGCACATCTCTAACGTACCAAACGAACTGAGTCCTAATTTCGCTTAGACTCGAATTAAGATGCTAAACTAAACTGAATGATCATCCGCTAGAAAGAATAGTAAAATATTGTGGTAGTTTTGAAGATTAAGTACATTTTAGTTCGATGAGGATGCTAGAATGCAATTCACAATCCATGAAGTCGTTTTCCTACTTCTGCCTCAGTTATGATCGACTCTAAATGTAAAAGCTTTGTACGCCAACTCACAATTCTTGGTTCATTGCCGATTGTCACTAATTTCGTCTCGAGTAAGTCTCGGTACGAACCGTGTAATTAGAAATGAGTATTCCAGACGATGTCTGCGTCATAAAACGTGTAATACATTCCTTGAAGTTGAATTACTTACAGTTAGTGTTTGCTTACTGTTCCGGGAATTATTCGGATAAAGATTTTACTTTGAATTCCTCAAAGATGATATTATTATACTGATTTCAGAAAGAATCCTTGGAATTCCCAATATTCTTGTTGAATCTTCAAGCATGCTTCGAAGCTACTATCTTATTTGAATTTTAAATGCTAAACAACGTGGAGTCTAGTAAACAAGTGTGGTTTAAAAAAGGACAACTCTTTTTGTACCTTTTATACCTCGTAGAGTACATTTCCTCAATTATCTTCAATCAAACCTTCACAAAGAGGCGAAATGCCGTCTTTTCTACCTGTTCTCTTGAACACTCTTGAACAGGTGATGTGTTTCACGATACCGAGGCTCTAATTGTTACCGGAGGCCCTGCTTTACCCTTTTTTTCTTTACGTCTACTCTTTCTGCATGCACAAAGAGAACACGACCACGTTAGTGATATAAAAACACCACTTTTCACACCAAAATCTTCATTCTGTTTTGGGTAAATAATTGGGACCTGACAAGTGCAAATTTCTTGACAATCAGATTGTAGGCGTCTTACATAATCACACAGAAAGAACAGAATTCAAGATGCTCTGAGGACAATACTCCTACGCCTGCTCTTTCTAAAATACAAATCAAAATTGAATGTAGCTTCACTATTATTTAGGTTAATAGAATAACAACCGGAAATATGCCCTCTAATTTACTCCCGCATTAGAATCACTCCCTTAATGGAACACGCAAAAATTCCCCAAATTAATTACTACTAACAACATGCGATATTTGGTTGACTTGACGGATGATTGCTGTCAGCAAGCCTTTCTGTGGGATATAGCCTTACTTTCAGGGTCGCTTGGTGCTATATTTCACTGAGAAACTAATGGTTATGGACGTGGTAAATTAATAATGCCCTCATTATAGTAAAGGGGTGTGAAGGAAACACCTGGGTCTAAGTATGCATTAAGAAATTATTAAAATATAACCGAGTTATGTTATATTTGGCTTGGAGTCTGAAAAATGCTTGTAACTTTCTTTCTTTGTGGAAAAAGCCACTTCGTGTCTTCTTCAAAATAAAATACAAATCATGCTTTTTTTTCATTTTGCACATAATTTTCACACTCTGTATGAGCAAAAACCCTTGTAGTAATTGTAGCCACACGTAGCCATAGCAACTAGAGAGTCGTTGCACCCAGAGCATCTGTCATAATCAACAGTGCCGTGGTTGTGGTTCACACGCGAACATACGTTTTTGCCCCCTGAAGTAATATTTCAAAATAATCACAAAAATGGACACCTATAAATCTTTCCTGCTAATTTTGCCGCAGAGTACGGAACTTTCAAGTTGAATCGGAATTCTATTTCCAATAAAAATGCAAAACTATTCCTCCCCCACACAATCAGTTCATTAGAAACATATCCACCACGTTTTAGGAGGGTGTTTCTTCATTTATCTTCAAGCCCCGAGATCTGTGATAGATCACAGCAACCATTGGTATCCACAACATTGATAAGTGTTAAAGAAAACGGAACAAAGAGGCTACATCAATCCCACGATAGTTCTTTTATTGTGAACACTCGATGTCCGGGTATAAAAAACTGCTCGGAAGTCAAATTGAAGTGGAATGCTTAGGTTGGTCAACAAAAAAATAGTAATACGATTAATTTTTATTGCATCAACATACTTACTACAAGTGCCAGCATACTTATGACATTTTTTTTTTCATTTCATAATCAAAGAATCTTTCGAGTAGTGTAAAAATCAATAAGACGGTAATATTTTTTCAATTAACTAGTCCTTGCTGGAAAACGCCCTCAAATCTAGAATTTTGCCAAATGAAAAAGCTGTCGAACTCATCGCAATGAAGCCACTCACAAAGTTTCAAGTGAGCGATAATCAATAAAAAAATTATGCGCTGTCTCACGGACTATACTGCATCGAATTGACATAATCTCATCTTGAACCCTCAATCCTTGTTATTTTGATCCAAACCTTATTTTCATAGAAGAATAACCTGATCTGGTCCGTATCAAATTCCTGTAATAAGTTCCAATCGGGGACTTGTCCAGCTTCCATAATAAATCGAACATAATTATTAGGTCAATATAAATGACAATTCGTTGTGGTTCCACCACTGATTCTTTTCTTTTGATCACAACAAAGAATTCGACAAAGATCACTTCAGTACACAATGAAAGACGTGATGAGTTTGGTTGAATACGATAATAAAATAATCAAGAGATGTGACCATATTCCTCCATTCAAAATAAATCGTGATAAAATTATTATGGATTCAACTAAATAAAATTAGCAAATTTTGCTTGCATATTATAATAATAAAAAAATCAATAATATATAACATTAAATTTTGTCACAGGATCTTCTGTTTTTCCATCTTGTAATTCTTATTTTCATTGATGTATAAAAAAGAATTCAATCTATTTTTACACTCAAATTCATATGAATGATTGTCAGATACATCTAAGATTTTTCTGACTCTGTAACCTATTTTCAATTTATTTTTCTGAATGAATTTACTCTATAATTCAATCTGTAGTCAAGTTCTCGTTCTGGTATATTTTAAGTCATATCATTCGCACTCATGTACTTTTAAGGAGCACGAAAGAGAAAACCGACTATTTCGCAATCTTTTCAAGAAAGTTTCGTCGTCGGGCGACCAGTATCATAGTATTAGTAACTGTCATTATTAACAGTTCAACTTCGTAAACATTTTTGGTGATTACATTGAATGTGATATATCCACGTAAATTTCAACAATAGCTGGATGAACGGTCCAAGGGCTCTTATCAGACTACGATTTAAGCCTTCTGATTGTTCGGAATGTGAACACGATACACTCACTATAAATGCCAGATTCAAAACAAGTTTACTGAAAACGAATTCAAGGAATGAAAACATCAAATATATCAATATGTCACCTCACTATATGAAAATTTAAATTTTCGAACAGCAAAAAACCACTTATGATCATTGATGATCGAATGAAAGATAATGCAACTTACAGATTTTTGTGTCTGAAATGAACTGTAAACGTATCGCTCCGTATTAATCGATTCTTTTACAGCCTTGCTGAAATTAATGTAACTTTACAGTTTAATTTGCAAATGATTTTTGATGATTTTATCAAATGTACTTAATCCAAATGAATTTAAAAAATAGTTCAGTGTACTCAACAAATTAGTAAATGACTTATAATGCATTTTAATTGTTGCAGAGATATTGAACATAATTTATTTTTTTGATATTTCAGAATATGGTGCTTTGTTCAGTGTAATGTTAGAACGTTACTGATTTCAACCTTTCATCCTCGGAGGTTCAAGGTATAATTATTTGGTATTCAATACTTCATCCGAATCTATAATTAGGAATAGTGGTTTCCATTCAAGATTTTAGAGTGACTTTCTCTCCCCAATCCTCGAAGGGGGAAAAAAATCATTGTGTTTTTCTTCAGCCATTTTCTCATTCGGTGCATATCTCTCAATATATTCCAGCAAAAAATAATACCGTTTCCAGCGGTAAATTAGAATTGAATATCCTGCATATAATTAGGATTTTCTGCACTCCTCCTCCACATAAACTTTGAGTATGTCAAATCTCACATTCCTTAATGCACACAGTATAAACTTTTATCTTAATGTAAAATTTAAATAAGTCTCCCTGTATATAATTCTGGCTCGCAGCACTTCTCCTCATTAACTTCAAGTATGCCAAATCTCACATTCCTTCATGCGCGTTACAGATTTTTTTTCACAGAAAATTAGAATGGGACAGCTCTTTTTCTCCAGATGAACTTCAAGTATGCCATATCTCACATTCGTTCGTGCGCGCGGTACAAAGTTTTCTCTTCACGTAAAATTAGAATAGGACACCTGTATATTCTTTCAGATTTTTGCAATCCTTCTTCATTTAAACTTCAAGTATGTCAAGTCTCAAACTTTTTTATGCGCGCAGTACTAGATTTTCTCTTCACGTAAAATTAAAATGGGACATCTTGTATACTATATACTTTTAGTTTCTGCACTCCTTCTCCATATAAACTTCAAGTATACCAAGTCTTACATTCCATTATGCGCCCAGTACAAAGTTTTCTCCTCACTTGAAATTAAAATGGGACAGCCTGTATATAATTTTGGATTTCTGCATTTTCTTCTCCACACAGACTTCAAATATGCTAAGTATTATCTCGTGTGCGCGGTATACAGTTTTTTCTTCACGTAAAATCAAAATGGGACACTTTGTATATAATTTTATTTTTCTGTACTCCTCCGTATGAACTTAAAGTATGTCAAATTTCACATTCTTTCGTGCGCGCAATATGCTTAAAAAGAGGTACAAACAGTACAAAGCTTTCTCTTTATGTATTAATATGAAGATTAAATTGGGACACCCTGTATGTAATTTTTGCTTTCTGCTCATCTTCTCCATATAGACTTTGAGTATGCCATATCTCACATTTCTCCGTGCATGTAATATGCTTAAAAAAGGGTCGAAAGATTTCTCTTGGCGAATTAATAAACTACTCAAAATAATGAAAGGGTCAAGTTTTCTAGCAATGGTATATATTTCAGATGAGGTTTGAACTTTATTAAGAGTTTGAATATTGAAACACAGAACCTTTATCCGTTAACAATCTATATAATTGACAGTCATTATAATAATGAACCAGATGCTTGAGCTTGTAGTGCAATACGTCCAAATCTAGCAGACGGAAGAAAACTTGACCCTTTAACTATTTTGAGTAGTTTATATTGATAAATGTCATTTGCATCTGATAAATACAGTAGATAATTGAAGATTAAATGAATGAAGGCGGTTTTTAGGTATGTATGTATATTATTTAATCTTTGTTTTCAGTACTGTAGCAATTCTTTGAGAGAAGTTGAGCAAGAATAGTCATCTGTTCATGGAAATATTAGTCAATATACCACATTTACAATGATCCTTGGTCAACGGATCGAAACGTCAAAGTTTCAAATAAAATATACAGAATTTAAAATCAAAAGTAATTTATTATGATATTTCTCTGTTGTAGATAAAATAAGTACCCAAGACTGAATAAAATTAGATCAAATTAAGAAAAATATAGTTATAACTTCAGTGAAATAATGAAGCAATGTTTTTAGCGCATTTTTGCAAAAAATTTCGCCATTATATTCACTTTGGCAGTCTGGCTGGCGTGACGCTGAATTCTCAGCAACTATAGCACTTACAGACTTGAAACTGGTGCTAAATGAAAACTGTTGTTCCGTAGGTTTGCACAAATTACTCCTCAACTATGCAAAACTGGAATCTGAAAATGTCTGCACAGAATGAGCAACATGTCAGTAATTGAATCTGATACCTCAAATTTTGAATTAATATGGATTAGTAGCCATTTCAGGGTAGAAACTATCTATCTCAATATCTTGCGAGTTACATGAGATATTGACATGCGGTCGTCGATTTTAGTATTAGAATGAATTAAATTCTTGTTTTTATGATCATTTTAGGTCAGTACATAACTATGCGTTGATCATTTTTTCAAATCTCTAGTTTTAGAGGTAGTTGCACCAAATATTTTTATATCACTTTGATAAAGATCAAATTATTATTTCAGGGTACACAAGTTATGCATAAAACTTGAAACTGGTACTAAATGAAAGCTGCTGTTTGTAGGTTTGCCCAAACAGCTTGATTTTGAGCTCAGTGATTGTGGAAGATGGAAAGCGGAATATCTGAACTGCCAAAAAAGCACTTTGATCATCAAGATGATTCTTTATTTTTTTTTCGTTAAGAAACGTAAAATATCGAACATTACTCAAATAATTCGATATAGGAAAAAAATTACACAGAAACGGTGTACATTTGTTTATTTGAAAACAAAGTTATCTATTTTGAAGTATGGACTCCGTTCTGTGCTATTTTTTTTTATATCTGAATCCGCAAGTCACTGCATAGAATTTTTTGGTTTGATTTATTTACCTCATAATTTCAACATCTCAATTCTTCAATATTTAGCACAGAACCAAGAGTTTTTTATTAATTTAATATACAGTACCGTATTTATTAGAAAGGTAAGTTCTTTCAGGCAGAAAAAATTTAATAACACATAAAGATTTATAGGATATTCACCGTCTTATTACCAGAAGATTATCTTTCATGTTGTTACTTATTTAGCAATTTTTAGCTCCAGATTATTACAAATAACTATAATTTTCTCAAGCGTGCGAGAATATAATTTATTCGTATTGGGTGCTTGGCACATGTTCCAATATAAATCACTTTTAACCTGTGGCAATGCAAACTTTTGCTGATTTTTTTATAAGGAACAAGTTTTGTACTCTTAGGGACGAAATATTAGCAGTAAGAATCTCGGAGGATTGTTTTAAGACCATTTTCCATTCATCAGCCTGCACTACCGTCTGACAAATCTACCATCCGTTTGCTGAGTAAACTAAGAACTTGCAGCACACGCCGTTATACGCAATTAACACAGGAACTTCTTAATTACGCTCCTTGATTCGCGGTTTTTGATTAACGATTAAGCCACTTCAACACAGCGTTTACTTTGTCGAGACTTTCACCGTTTTATTTCAGACATCTTGTGTTATAATCGAATTATAATCAGAATCGAATAAACACGAAAGGCTTCTACGAATTCATTCCAAGTCCAACAAAAATAGAATTGCGTTCTGATGGCTACATTTAAATACGTTCGTCATTTATTTTATTTATTTTATCAAGCATTAAAGAGGGTGCGAAGGGCCACAGCACATAAGGTCACATGTAATAGGAAAAAAAGGGAAAACAACCTTCCCTAGATGTTATCTCGAATGTCCAGGCTAGGAAAACAAATGACACCAATTACATGATCATTCGTCCACCTTAAAACCTTAATTCCATGATGTGAAGGTGGGAGAGGAAGGATGGTGCACAAAAAATTCTTCAAGATTCTAATTAAGACTTTGAAATATTTTGAAAGACCATAAATTGATCTCCCTCGTTTTCCTTCTCTGCAATTACTGGAACTTCGAGTTGAGTGTTTTGTTATTGAGTTTGTTTAAGGAATCCATCAAATTTTTATTGGCAGTAGGTGGCCGAGAAACAGTTTAGAGTCGCCACCGACCACTGCAATTTTCGTGGTTTATTTCCCAGAAAGAGTGCTGCAAACGGACAATAAAAACAGAATTACGTCCAGTGACCGCTGGGGAGTCACAGGCTAGCTACGTCGTAGATGTTTTCTTCAATAATTCACACCAGAGGATGTTGTTTATAAATCAACAACCAAGCTACAGAAAACGGAGGAATTGGGTCGTAAAGTTGTGGAGGGAGAGCATAACCGCAAATTCAATATTTAAAAATTTATCATCCACAATACTCCAGTATTTGTTCAGCTTGTACCTTGTTCCATGCATGGTGTCTTCCACACAAGGCTTGATTAATCGTGACATCAATTCTAAACACGCAACATCTCACCAAACCACAACCCCTACAGCCCCACGTAGGGGTTGTGTCGTTTGTTTCCGGCTTCTGTTTCCTGCCGCTTTTGTCGCCATAACTTCCATGAATTAAATCAAAACCTGGTTTTCATAACTTCACACTAAGAAGTCTTCCAAATGCCACTCCTGCCAAGATGAAACAACGCACTTTTCCAATTAACTGAGTGGATTTTAGTTCAGAATTGGAACTATTGCAATCCTATTTCACGCCAAAATTCTCTTCCAGTAAACTCAATTCCTATTAAACTTCCGGCTGTATAATTGGTTAACACCAAACATGGTAAATACTACAATATGAATGCGTTTGTAATAATGGCAATTTGTACAACTAGTGTGATAATATGTAGGTGTGTAATTAATTCACGTAAATAATCTCCAGCCCCAGAACAGACCCATATATATTTCCCACCAGCCCGGAAACATTGCAATGTGTTGACGGAACGAACAATAGGAAAGCAACACAATACAAGACGAAAAGATAATGAGAGGACACAGAATGGGACATATGAAGAAAACTGAAATATTTGGGATCAAAAAATAATTTGCAAAGCAATCCTTGAAGACTTTTTTTTCTTGAATTATGGTATGGATGACCATCTCCAAAAGCTCTTCAATGTTAGACATCACAATCGCTACGTCGATGTTAAGTGGCTGAAATCTCTCGAGTATCGAATTCTCCACGGCCAACTACAACATGATTGCATTAAATACCTCTTAGTATTATTAATTGTATCGCATTGTCCGTTAACAATCGTGCTGAGTATTCGCTGAATAGATAGTGAAGTGATCTGAATGCATTTCAAGGAGGATCACACAGTGAACAACTTGCAGATCCTTAGGTAGGATTATGCATCGCATTTGGTGGATTTCACTAAGAGCTTACAAGTGCCTGGATTTTATGAAGACTACAGAATCGATCATAGAATTGTTATCAAGGATGAATGTAAAACTTCCATACCATCCCCAGCGGGTTTTACACTCCAAACTAGAACGGACACATCGAAGTTCAAATCTATATAGTCGTCATGTTGTGGAGTCCCCAAGGTCTGGTCATTATTCACAGTGACTATTATTGAAATGGACCCCGTTGCCGGCCGGAGGAAGGTAACTCGGCTGGGGATTTCACTTCAATTAGGATCAACATTGCTATGAGAAGCGGTGACATTGTCTGGAATAGACGCAGAGGATATGAAAATTAAATTTTTTCATTTCCTACTATTTTGTTCTTCTTGAATACATTCCAATATCGGATTATGTAATACAACTGTACTAAATGGAAGGATATTAAGTAAATATACGACCAGAGTAATTGTTGGACATTATCCGTGATGAATAGGACCAACTAAGAACACCTACGTATTCCACTAATGACCAGTATACACAACAGAGTAGGGTTCTTACTTAGTGATGAGAACACGGCATTTAGGTCCACCGGGATCATTATTTCATATTGATGATTGAGTGATGTTGGCGGGAGTTAGAGCAGATTGGAATAGGGATCATTTTGAAATGTCCACAAGAGGTGTACTTATGGTTTGTAATTATATAGGAGTGTGGTAATTACATTGATATATCAATTTTGCTCTATATACTGAACTATTTTGTGTTTTAAAGCAAATATTGTCATCCCTGCTTTGTCTACACTTCAGAACAAAGAATTTCACAATGGCAGGATCAAGCGCAACCATTAATTCACTGCACCACGTGATAAGTGACAGTCTTGTCGTCCTTTATGATACTTTCACTCCCGCCCCTACACATGAACAAACAACCATCTGCTTTTCATATTTTAATGACGGGTATTATCATTCTTTGTTTCGTAAACTCATACAATTAAACACAACCTCAGAATAGATTGCGAATTTGGGTATTTATTTTATGTTCGAGTTATAATCCTAAAAGTAGAAGCTAAAAATTGATATGAACATTAGAGATACCATTAAAGTGATTACGTGCAAATGATTTCATACGGAGCCAAAGTTCGCATTTTTCAGCGAAACGGTTAGTTGTATGATGAAAATAGCGCAGACAAAAATTGTAGATCTTTTAATTTTCTACAAAAATTGTTCTCACATTTTTTTCCTTGAGGTCCACCATTTCTGAAAAAAAACATTCTAAAGTTGTATTCTCCATAATATGTTCAACACGTTTTCACGCCACCTTTGAAGTACTGTACTTGGCACGTACATATTTTTTGATGTGATTTCACCTGTAGGGCTACTACAAGGTCCTTTCATTGAAGTTTAATATGATATTAGATCTTCTTCTTCATTGTTCCTAAGTTACGTGAACTGTTCAAACAGCGATACATCAGTTGTTTCATCGTTGATGTCAGGATCATCTTCTGTTGGAGATTCAGTATTTAGACGTGACTGGCCCTATCAGCTGCTAGTGAACAAAGTAAGCCTACATTTTTGCAGCCGCATTTTGAACTACACCCCTTTTTTCAGTTCCAAAAAATAGTATTGAGGAGCATGTCTGGTGCAAGTGAAAGTAGAGTATTAATTAGCTTCCAACCCCATTCTTCTGGATCCAATTGATCATCAAGCCACACTTGAACCTGATAATATACTTGATTATATATCGATCAGCAGAAGCCGAACCAATCCACACTCTACTTTCACCTGCACCAGAAAAGCTCCTTAATACTATTTTTTGCAACTGCAACTATAATTCGAATTGGGGTTGCAAAAAAGTAGGCTTACTTCGTTCAGCAGCATACATCAGCTGTCAAAACCAGTCATGTTTATATACTGAATCTTCAACATACAGATACAAGAGAGGAATTTCATAAGGTAGTAACAGAAGAAATGGATAAAAAGGACCAGGGCGGAAACCTAAGAATTAACGGAAGATGGATAAAATTAAAAGAATCTTCAAGAGAAGCAGCAAGAAAAGTATGTGGAATCGAAAAAATTAATAGTAATCGGAAAAGAACGAACTGGAGGAATAACGAAATAAAAGACTCTATGAAGAAGTAAAAATATCTGCAGGAAAAAAGTGAAGAAAACTATCAATTGTATAAAACTGAAAGAAATAATGTTAAGAAGATGATTTTTGAAGCCAAAAAAAATCATGGAGAAATTGGGAGAGAAAATGGAAAGGAAGAAGACCGAAAATCAGAAAATGTTGTACAAGGTACTGAGAAGCTTCGAAAACAAGACAGAATGTAAGCTCCAACGATTAAATATTAAAGAAGGAGATATTATAACAGAAGAGGATAAAATTATTGAAAGATGGAACTACTGTGTGAAGAAAATTCCAATAGAATAGCTGGGACACAAATAGAACTGATACATACAGAAACACAAGAAGAAACTACAAAAGAACTTATTGTTATGGAAGAATTAGAGGATGCAATCAGAAAAATTAAAATAGCACAGGCACCTGGAGTCGATGAAATAGGACCAGAAGTAATTAAATACATGGGAGATAGAGAGAAAGAAGAATTGCTAGAAATACCCAACTTATGCCAGGAACAAGAAGATAATGTCACAAATATGAAATATTTCAGTCAAGTCGGCAGTGCACTTACTGGAGGAGAAAAATGGAGGGAAACAGGTAAGCTAAAAATATATGCGAAACCAGACCAGCTGGGAAAAATAGAAGAGGGAGGCCAAGGCGAACTTGGAATTAATCAGTGAAGGAAATATTGAAGACAGCTGGCGAAAACTGGGACTCAGCGAAGAAGATAGTTGAGGACCGCGCTAAATGGAAGAACTTTGTATACAGCAGAAGAGAAACAAAAGAAGAAACAACCTGGGCACCCTGGGGTACAAGAGGACCGGATTATGTATGTATCTACAACAGAAGATGATCTTTACATCAACGACGAAACAACTGATGTATCGCTGTTTGAAAAATTTACGTCAACCCAGGAACACGATGATTTAGAAAAAGAAGAAGAGGAAGTTGAATAAGAAGACCCAATATTATGTTAAATTTCAATAAAAAGACCGTGGAGTATGTCTCCCGGGGAAATCATGTTAAAAAATAGGCACCAAGTACAGTATCCTATAGGTGGCGCGGAAACGTGCGCATACTATGGAGAATAAAACTTTAGAATGGCTTTTTCTCAGAAATGGTGGATCTTAAGGGATAAAGTATTGAAACCATTTTTGTAGAGAATCAAATGATCTACAGTTTTTAATCAAGCTATTTTTATCACAAAGCTACCCGTTCCGCTGAAAAATTCAAAAAATCAATTTTTGCGAGCTTTGGCTTTGCATAAGATTTTTTGCACACACGAGATCGATGGGGACTCTTCACAACTTTATTATAATGGTATTCCTAACGTTCATGACAATTTTCAGCTTCTTGGGAATTTATGCAAGGGTGAATCTGTATGAAATATTTTTTCAAATAGCTAATATTTATCAAATTCAAGTATCAACAGAATTTGGGTAATGTAACACCCTAAACTAAATCATCTATAACTCATAATATTTACGTACGCGTCTGATATATCGAACGACTATATTACAGCCTCTTAGTTGGTAAGAGAGACGCGCTAAACCATACTGCGAGATAAACAGTACAATCCTAAAGGGTTGACGCCCTACTTTACTCATACACCAAAATCAGGGGCTGCAGTTTATACTCGTGCTTATTGTCGAGTTCTAATGCCACGGAAACTGCTTGTTTTATCAGAGCTATATTTACATAAATTCCAGCTACTCAACTTGGCTCTGACAACTCGATTATGGAGCACAGGCGTCTTGGATTTATATACATTTTGCTCACTTATAATTCCTTATAATTTCCTTTCAACGTGAACACTCTACACAATACAACCCTTACTGTCATCACGACATTCTACAGGGTGTATCAAACCACCCGGATTCTTTGGGCAGGGCTATTAGAATCCGTGTGACTTGACATCCTTATTATTTTATTTATAGATTCCTCCCTGCATCATATATTCAAATACAGTCCTCCAGACAATTCCTTGTTGATTCAGTAGGTCCAGTAAACCCCTAAATGGGAATCCTCCCTCATCTGGCTTTGCATAATCCTTGGCAACGGATTAACGGAGGCCGTTCGTGGTGATGATAACACCAAGAAAGGGCCTATCCTAAGACAGCCCTGTCAACAACCACCAACCACATAAACTTGTATGATTTTTTTAGCGTGTTTCTTGATGGACTGGAGATCAATAGTGCAGAATATGTGCAATGCGCTGTTTGATGAAAGCACGATTCAAGGATGGAAGAATCTCGAGAGGGAATCGCTTCGATGAGTTAACCGCTCAAGAGGAATCAAGAAGAGGACTTTATTATCGTATAATGCACACATGACCGGATGAACTGAAATTGCTGAAGATGCAGAATGGAATTTCAGTTCAAGAATCGAATTAAGCAGAAAGTCGATATTGATGAATCTTTCCGAAATATGTTTGATGATTATTAATAAACTAAATGTAATGCGAATCAAAATGACTGTGAACTTTAAATGGGGCTGAGATTACATCAATCTTCAGTTATGAATATCCAAGAAATGTAAATTAATGTCGATAGGATTAGCGCGCATAAATTCGATTTACTCATCCGGGGCGTCGACTCCAGGGTAGAAATAACTGCACAGGGAGTACAAAATGCATGCAAATAAAACCAAGAAGGCTCTGGTTTCGTATTTCTCCAAGCGGTAAACAACGTAGCACCAGCATTGGCCGAACAAAGGAAAGCTACGAAACATAAATGCAAATGCTCCAAAAGAAGGCGAAAACCGAACTTGAAAGAAATTGAATTTGAATGGCGAAGTGGGCTATGGGCTCGCAGTTGATTAAGTTGCACGTGGCCGACTTGCAAATTGCCAACAGCAGGAAATGAATTAAACTTTGCGCAGAAAATTCATACATGGTTGTTTACCATCTAAAATGACAAAGGAGGGTATATCATGTCACCCTAATTCGAGCCTTTTTCCCCTAACCTTTCCATCTGATAACGAGCTATGGATGCCACACACGTCTGTGGATTTGCACTCTTTGCCACGATTCTTAGTGCAGTGAATGGTGATCTCAGTGCTACCAACAGAGCTCTAGGTAGCACTTCATACATAAGGAATGCACTAATGGTGTAACTTCCTGCAGTGCGTGTATACGAATCAAGTACAGCTGAGTTGCAGGGGTGAAAAGTGAAAGAAATGCTTCACTTGCAATGTTAAACCTTTTTCGCACTTCACATTACTTTTCTTGATTGATTAGCACCCACTAGAACAACATTTGAAAGGAGGTAATGACTTACTAATCAATTCGAACAGATCTGTCATCAAAACAGTAAGAATCCATATCGGTCATTTTTCCCAGTAGCGTGGATTCAATTAGGATCGTTGGCAAGGGTTGTTTTGCTCCAGGGTTGTAGAGGGAAATATGGTCATTGTTTACAAACACCTGATGTAGTGTGTACGTACGCGTCTGTGTGTATGTTTGTAGAGTGTCTGATGCGATACTTGTTTTTGAGCAAAATGGGGTGAAATCGGTAGGGGAGTAAGTACAGAAATCAATACAGGATGTAGCAATATGTTCTTATTTTGCTTTGTCGACATCAATTAAAATCCGTGACGAATTCAATTCAATTAGGTGCCCAACTCCAACAATATGTTGATAATTCAGACTTGCATTTCCTGCTGCGGCAGAACCGGGCGCATATCAGTTACATAACATGTAATATTCCAGTTTGTCCGAAAGTTTACCTTAATTCGTAACCGGAAGGGATGAAAGTTGTTTGGTTATAACTTCCGTCTCCAAAGACTTGTTGTACGTATTCTTGACAGACAGTAAAGCTCCTGAAAAGAAGGAAAGACATCTTTTCCTGCCGTTATCGCACCATTCTCCACCGTGAAAGACACTGCTCATTAATCTTGCTAAGCCATGCAAAACTTATCGGAGGGGATGAAAATATACACTTTATGATATATAGGTATTGAAACTTGTAATAGGCCCGGGGGATTCCCATTCACAAAAGTTCCAAGGCATTTGTTGCAACTTCACAAAGGATTGAAGGAACTTTCAGCGATATGCGTGCTCGAATTTTGATTACCTGTCGACTGAACGCTGAATTCCGATTATAAGACGAACACGTGATGCTAAATTTGTAAGGAGGCAATGCCACGAGATGAAATTGATTTTTATTGTTACAACAAATTCAATCAGAGAATAATAACGAAAAAGAAATCATTTTCGATTGTATTTTCTTCTAAAACCACTTCAGGTACGATCAACGGTTCCCTAATCCTCCAGTTAAAACAATCCCCCTTTAGATTAAATCGAAATGAATCAATGTTTGCGGCAACGTTCGTTCCCTTCAAGTTCGGAGTTCATGAAAGAGTCCAAATCAAAATTGAATTTCGGCGTTTTGAAGTAAGTGGTCACGCAACGCCAAAGGGACCGACAATGTGACCATTGTCGACGCCGTAACTGCGGTTATGCCACGCACGTCCACCGGGTCAGCGTTTCAAACTGACACCAAAAAGATTTAACAACCCTTTACGAATTTGAGAGAATAGTTACCGGTGATTATAGATTATGATATTAGCTTGCTAGCGTCGAATAATTTCCATCACATCAATGTACATAAGTAACAAGCGATTACCGCTTGTGACACATCCGTCAAAGTGCAAATTCGATTGTGACGTATGTATTTGCTCATATCTGAGTTGAGAGAGTCACTGGGGCTACAGTACAGTCCATTATCTAGGATTACTCCTGGCTCGTCATCAGCGAATGGCATATAGACATCATATTAAGCCTGCTGTGTTTCTCGGACATCAGAGGGATTGATCACCATACAAAATGAAGACAATAATAATTTCCATTCGCTTTTGTTTAATGGACAATGAACGATCAATTAAACAAAAACAAAAATCCCAAATCTACTCGTTCCAGTTGGTGGTTGAACACAAAACCTCACTTGTTGCGAGTGGCGAATCGTTTTCCAGTTTTAGCTTAACTAACGTTCCGAATTACCCGTCCGTGGTTCGGGGTTGCTAACGCCCCCGCATTCAACCCTTAACTACTCGGTCAACGCCATGAACTCAGTGTTATGTAACGGTCATTGTGGATTCCAGGAATCACTGATTTTGAACGAACGAAAAGATTTCTCATTACGGGTTCGCAGTTCAGTTGTTTGCTCTGCACAATACCAAATAATATTATTTGGCTATACAATAACCCTTTTCTTGAAACAATAACCAGCAGTTTCCAAACACAGCCAACTCCAACAATGAGCTTGTACCTTAAAGAGAATTGAATGGGCCGCCCCTGCACTTTCACCGGTTGATGGAGAACTCATGTTCGCCACATTACAACTTGAATATGTTCCATCTACGAATGTTGCGCTTCACGGAGCAGCCACATAGGGCCTGTGAAACTGTGAACACGAAGTGAAACGGTGCAAAGAGCTTCCGAATAAAGCACACTGAAAGCTACTGAAAGCTAAGAGAAAGTTAAGTACTGGACATGGTCATGAATTAACAGAAAATTGCTGAGCAGGGGGCGAAATAATGTTGCTGATAAAATATTTGTGATGAATGTTGCCATGAAAATAAAAACTCACAAAATCGGATTGACTTCTGATTAAAAAATGTTTCGTGTATTTATTTGAAACTCTATCTGCTTATTTTGTTGTTTTACCTGACGATTTTCGGAATTATTATTCATGAAATTTTACCAGCAGTTTTAAATCCGATAACAGCTTTTGGCCGTTGTTTTTGAATAAACAAATGGTCGAATACAATCAAATACCTCTTGATGTATTCCATTAAGGGCTGTCTTTCATATAAAACTCCATATTACGCACAATTTCCATTATTACCAACCACATCGATCATACAACCCACTACTATTCGTCTTCTTGAAGTAATTTGATTACCGATCCACGTGACACATCGTAATAACATCAATGATATTGCTATATTCAATTCTGTATTGAGTGTGTGAGAATCGAACAAATGTCGATCTAATAATAGTCACCACTGCTTAAGTAGTACAGTAATGGGGTTTGTAAGTGGCTCCCTTCGTCAAGGGACAATAATATCGAGGGCTAAGGGTGGTTAAGGACCGTGAACGCGGAAAATGTGACAGGAATTATAAGAATATTTCTATTGTACTGTCAAACATCGCTTAATAGCTATATTTAGTACTGCCCAACGGAGGGGGTGAAATATTGTTGAATATAGCACACCCGGAAATTATGCCCTAAATCCATACTCAACTTTTTTCTGAATTTGTTTTTATTTTTGTTTTACGTGCGGTTCATACGACCGCCCTTGTTTTACGACAAATATAATATTAATAAAATGATAAAAGTACGGTTTACAACGCGGAATGCAAGATACAGTGTAAAAGATTAACTACGTTGTTATAAAACGGAGAATATGTGGCAGAAATGTTTCTTAATAAACAATTTAGGAGGTTGAAGTTTTATGGGGTAACTCACCAACAGAGCAGATGAATGAAAATATCTTGAAGAGTTTGTTGACGTACCTGCAACAAAGAAAAACTTATTAGAAAAATAAAATTTCAAACTATTATAATTCAATTCATCCTTCCACGGTTTGTAGCAAGCATCTTCTATTCTAGACCATAACAGTTATCTATCTTCCAGTACAAAGCCCTTTATTACCGACATATTCTCAATCTTTTCAGTGCACCATCCTGAGGACATTCACCCACTCGTTATTTTTCGATGCTATCTCTAAGAGCCAAACAGCAATACTTGAAGGGGTTGCTGCCCCATTTCCTTTACCAACAGGCGACGTTTAAGAGGTCGTAAGACATTGCAGGTAGCGTTATAATAATGTTTACACCATTAGGTTGCGTTACACTGCGCTACGTATGTAGTGGCTTTTATCAGCGAGTGTGGAGTAAAATTTAATGTTTTACGTTTTTAAATATGTATTTTAATGGAACGTTCTGTCTCATCCACAATCATACTTTTATCGTACAGTTTCGAAAAATGCGTCCCATTCAAAAAACCAGCAATCCTACTGACGCAATTGACTTATTTTCATTTGTCGAACCATATTTTTTCAAATATTAATAATCTGGTGGTTCTTTTTGTAAAATATAAAGATTTTCAGTGCCTCCACAGAACTTCCTCAAACATAATTTTCATGGCCAGTTTCTTCTATGTTACAGAAATTTAGAGTGTCGCATCAATAGGGAATATGCATGAAATTTAAATTTGGTTCAAATATTTTTTTTCCGAATTTATATTGGCCGGACTTTTGTACTAAACCATCATTTTGATATTTAATATCTTATTAATTGCTTAAAATTAACAAATAAAAATGCAAATTGAGCGCGGGAAATCCAAAGTTCTAAAACACAACATCATTGGTTAAAACGAAATGTGACGTCAAATACTATGCCAACAAGTGCGCACTGCTTACATTTGTATGGCATTGCAGGCTTTTGATTAGAAAACATAGTAATAACGTGTGTGTTGTAAATTCATTTATTTTTTAAATGTAATTTTAGCCTTCTAGTGACATTAAAAATCATTTAAGACAGTGGTTTTGTGAAATCACAATCGGATAATATGTCAAGAATAGATCCATTCATGATGTCGTCTTATTTTCTTTCAAATCCAAATTTTACGTCCACTGAAGTAAAAAGAGTGAACACTGCAGAATAATTATTCAATAATAACACATTATGTACGCTATTTTAATAAATACAATCCGAAATATGATAAGCAGTAAACATAAGCTCTAATTTTTGTTTATTTTAAAACGAGCAAATGTTAACCGAAGCCGCATACATACACTGTATTTTATTGCTAAAACTAATCACATATATTGTTATTCATGATCTGTCAAATTTATTATGATACTTCATCTCTTCTGATAGCCTTACATCATTTCTTACGAATTTAAAAACCTATCTGGATTGGAGAAAAGACTCTACCAGGTACATTTTTAATAGTATTTTGCATTCAGGCACAATGCAATACTTATAAATTGACTTTTGAGCTTTTTTAATACTGAAAAAAGCTGAGAACGAGAACACCTGTAGTAAACAATGGACTGTAATGTCACTGGACATATTATTTGACGTCATCAATAGAGCGCGCGAAAATGGCAGCGTTTCAACTGCTCAAAATTATTCTCAATTTTAAATATTTTTTTAAACTTGATTACAGCACTTTTAAACATAATTTATATTTTTTACTGTTATAACGATGTAATCAGTGAATTAAAGATATAAAATAAATTCATGTATATACCCTATTAATTGCATATCTCAAAGTGACAGCTGTCATTGTCAAAGTGATAGCTATCATTGTTAAACTGACAGAAGGCGGCTATATTTAAATCCTCACATAAAATAAGTGTTATTGGGAATGAATAGTCCTTTTCTAGATTTTGGGGGTTTTCAATTCATGAGAACATATAGTTTCGACATTTGATCATCAGAAGTATAATTTAAAGATGGTAACGTGAAAAGAGGATATAAAATAGGCAGCGAGCATTTCCTCCTGGGAGCCAAAATTAAAAATATGGAAGAATCATCTAGATGATGAAAGCGCATTTTTGACAGCTCATGAATGCTTGTTACTTCAGAGATTTCGCAAATTACCATCTCCCACAATTACTGAGCTTGAAATCAAGCAGTTCGGGCAAATTTACGAAACAGCAGCTTCCATTTAGTACTAGTTCCAAGTTGACTATTTGATAGATACATAAATTTATGCATGTACAAACTCAAAAATACCTTTTTAGGCGATCATAACAAAAAAGGTGTTTCTATGGCTCCTTTTGCGGCCGTGAAGTTTCGCTTTTTGGTACACATGTCAAATTTTATTTTTTGGGACTGATCTCTGTCAAACACTACTTTTTTGGGACTGATCTATCAAAAACTACTTCATAAACATTTCATACTTACCTATATGGGCTGCTTAATGAACTCTTCAAGATACAGTTTTCGCCGAAATACATATTATATTCTTCCGTCAACCTCAATAGTTCGTGCAATTCAAGAAATTGATACGCATTTTTTACAAATGTCACTTTGATAGAAGACAATAAAATAAAACAATTTCAACGGCAACTAAGATTTACAATTGCGATGTTTAAGAAATAAATAGATAAAATTTTGTGGTTTTGAATTATTTCGTGATGATCGCCTAAAAAACGTTGTGTGCACCTCAGCCTACAGTTCTTTTTTGGTCTCACTTGAATTGCAGCCTCAGCTGCGCTTCGGCCGCAAACAACAGATTCGACCAAAAAAGATAACCTTTACGGCCTTGATACACAAATAACTATTTCATCTTCATTGTTTAGTTATTGACTGACGGGAGGTCAAGTACTGTATCTCAAAATAATAATTTGATCTTTATCAAAGCTATATAAAAAAAATACACTAAAAGTAAACAAATTTTCATCCAATAATAATAATTCATTCTAATAAGCATCAAATTCGCGTCAAACAAGTCATTGAATGAATCTCGGACAGATTTGACAATTGTACATAATAATAGTGACACCAGCGGCTAAAGTTGTATCTAAATTTTCATCTACTTGAATAAACTTTAGTTGCCATATCCCTAATGTCATATATATCTATGGGCATTGTTTCACTTGAAACAAGTAATTGAATAATTTAATCTTCCACAATCACTGAGTTTAAATTAAAGCAATTTGTGCAAACCTACGAAACAGCAGCTTTTATTTAGTACCAGTTTCAAGACTGTAAATAGTATAGTTGCTGAGAACTCAGCGTCACGCCAGCCAGCCAGCCAGCCAGACAGCCAAAGTGAATATAATAGCGCTTTTTCCCAAAAAATGCGCTAAAAATAAATGAAATAATAGTAACAAGGATAGCAAGTAATACAAAAACCAGAAAAAAAGTAACAAAAATTCACAAACTCAAGGAGGAAACAATCAAGGAAAAGTACAAGAAGAAATAATAAAACAAGGCGAGTATAGAAACTGGAATATAGAAACCATATCGAAAACTCTTAAATATATATTGAGCGAAGCAGCAGAAGACAGTTGTGATCAAAACAGAAAACAAACAAAGTGGTTGAGCCAAGAAATAAAAGAAGCAGTTAAAGAAACAAAAATGGAAAATATACCTCTGTAATAAAACGCAAGAAAATTATGAAAAATACAAAGAGCAAAGAAAAAGAACAAAAGAATCAATACAAAATGCTAAACAACAAGAATGGGAGGATTTCTGAAAATGTATAGATAATATCTAGAAAGAAAATAAGAAACTCTTGTATAAAGTAGCGAAGAATTTGAGAAAAGAAAAAGAACAATCTATTTATCAATTAGGACAATATTGAGAAAGGATGCTGACAAACTGAAAAGATGGAGAGAACATTTTGAAGAATTACTAGAACTGCAAGAACTAACCATAAGCAAAGCGTACGATAACGACCCTGTACCAGAGCAAAATCTAGAAATCACAAATACAGAAATCAGCATCGAATAAGTTATAATTGCTATTGGAAAGTTAAAGATAGGAAAGCAGCTGAAAACCCGGAACAACTAAAATGCATGGGAGAGGAAGGAACAAAAATGCTGCACACATTAGTAAACAAAATTTAGGATGGAGAGTAGACACCCACCGACTGGAGAAAAACAATCATACTGCCAATATACAAAGAAGGAGACAACCGTAATTGTCGCAATTGTCGAGGTATCTCACTGCTATGCACAGTAGTGAAAATGTACGAAACGATATTTGAAAGTAAACTAAGAAAGTTAGTAGAAGACAGGATTGGGAATACTGAAAGCAGATTTATAAGAGGGTACAGCACTCAATACCATGTATTTACAACTCGACAGATATACACTAAGATACAACAAAGAAATCTTAGCATGCTTTATAGACCTTGAGAAAGCTTTTGATAGAGTCACAGAGAACTGTTGTAGGAAATATTAAAAAGGAGAAATATAGGACAGAAGCTATAAGAAGGAATCAAAAATATGTATAAAGATAACAAACTATGTACGAACCGCTAACTTATTATCAGAAGAACTCAAAACAGGTGGAGGAATAAGACAAGTCCTTTATTGTTCATACTATACATGGATGATATTAACATTGAACAATAAAATCTGCCATAGAATATTCAAATTTAAAACATATAAAAATAGCAGCAGAGTGCATTTTTGCAGACGACATAGTAATCTTTGTGAATACAGAGAAAAATCTGCAAGAGAACTTGAAGATATGGAACGAAGAATTACTTAGAGCAAATATGAAAATGAATGCCAACAAAACAAAGGAGGAAAACAGTTGGAAATACAAATGGATAATAAAAATATACAAGTCCAAAGCTTCAGATATCTAGGAAGTATGATCGAAAAACAAGGAGAGAGGGTACGAAGATGGAATAAATAGCAGAATACAGGCAACAGTAGGAACTTACTATTCAATTAGCAATGTACTATTGAAGCACAAAACAGTGAACAAAAGAACGAAGCTGACCATGTACAAAACAATAATATTACCAATGCTGCTGTACAGTTCAGAAACCTGGGTACTAAATAAAAGACAACAAAGTAAAATCACAGCGGTAAAATGAAATATCTTGGAGCTATAAAGGGGATAACAAAGCTAGATAAAATTAAAAATGAAATGATCAGAGAGAGATTGGAAGTACAGTCAGTAATGAAGAAGATAGAGCAGAAACAATTGGGTTTGTAAAGACATCTAATTCGGCTCGAGGATAAAAAAAATGTGAAAGAAATATGGAAAGCAAGAACAACAGGAAAAAGGAACGGCGGCAGGCCACGGAAACCATGGGACGATATAATACAAGAAATAATAACCAAAAAGAAAATAACAACAAGAAGAAAACACGAGCTAGCAAGGAACCGGAACGAGCAGAGAAAATTCATAGAAGACATCTGAGCGAAGCAACTTCGACATCCAGTGAGTAGAAGAGAAACGTTGATTCCACTAAATACTTATTTTTGATATCTATCAAGCTTATCTTCCAGAGAGCTTTAAATTGATACCAAACTAGACATCATTCAAAATAACAATTGACAATCGTTTAATAATAACAAATGAATCGCCGGTAATTTCGAGAAATGTTTAGGTGAATGTTGTGCCAAATTATTCGAGGATCAATTTTAGTTTCTTTATATTTTATGATAGATACTACGGTTCATAAAATAAACGCAAAAAACTGAAAAGTTCCATCAATACAATTTTGGTACAACTGGTTGGAAAAAACTCATTCTCGAATTTGAGCCTTGAGCTTTATGATGAAAAATTTGAATATAAAATTTCAGTCGAAAATTTGTACGCGTTCTCAAGTTATCGTAGTCTCCAGATGATCGACTTTTTTCAAAATTAGGTTTTTTGGGTTCAAAGTAAACTGACCTATTCATATTCTTCCAGCCATATTCTTTTAATATCAGAAAGCTGGCTGTGCCCTGCAATCGAATTAAGAATCTCTGGAATTGAGTGATATATGATTGTTGATGAAGTCATACTGATAAAAAATAAATCATCAAAAAGTCAATAGTAAAATAAATAATTAGATGTTTCACACCCAGGAAAAGTCATTTCCGGTCACGTGCCCGAGTTTGACCCTTGAAGATCTGTATCTGTAAGATATATTTCCTACAATTGTTGAACAATATATTCAGATAAAAACAGCTCCGGTCTGTTCTATAGTGCAGAAATAGTTCTTCGGTTTGTAATTTTGCGGTCCGGTCTAGTGGGGAGCGTGGGAGTTCCCTCCCGCATTGTCCTCCCCGTTTCGGAAAGCAAGAGACATGACAGAAGAGAAGATACACTTTGGTTTGTGACCCGAAGGCATCTGTTTTTAAAGGGATTCTATTTTCCTCTTGACTGAGTTCTCTTCTCTTTCAGTGTTCATTCCAGCGGCCGCCGCGTCTGGCGCTAGTAGTAGTGTCTTCCACGGCTCCACCCACCCTCCAACCCATTTTTGACCCCTTGCTAGTTCATTCTTTGTTTCTTACGATGTCTACTGAGTTGACACGGTTGTTAACTGCATCGCAGTACTGCTAATTTATTTGATAAATTACCACGCGGAACAATGACATCTTCAAACAGATAATTAAAATATCAAACAGATTATATTATTTTCTAAGGTTTAGGCTCCTTGATGAGGAACATTGTTATACATTTCTTTTTGTTTGTAGGAGCGCTGATAGAAAATTCCAGCAGATTACGAGCGTCGTAAAACTGGCTCGTGTTTACTCACTAGATTTGTTTGCGTACGTGTGCGTGTTGCACTTCATTTCCTCTATCTATTTCCGATTTCTCGAGGAATTAAATCAGAAATAATTGAAGCGATGTTCGAGCAAGTGGAAGGAGTTTACGGCCCCATAAAACTGTAGGACGTACGCCACTGGCTCAGAGTGTCATTAAACGCTAGTCGAAGGGTGATTGGATCGTTTAAGCCGCGACATTCCAAGTTTTAAATCGTCAAACACCACTTTATACCCTAGTACTTCTATTCGAAGCATTTGCACCAAATGATGTTTTTACATTCTCACAAATTGTATTGAATTTTCCGGACTTTTACATCAAAAACTGGTAATATGATAAATTGGGGTTGCCCATATTCCTAATGAGAATTTAATATTAATAAACGTGTTGCAGTCGCCGAATTAAACGTCAACATAATTATTTCATCTCTCTTTCATACAATTCCCCGTCCCAGAATGGTAACAAAGCATCTCATTTCATATTCCATTATTTCAGTTTCACAAAACAAAATTCATATGAAAATCCAACAACCGCTGCTAAGTTGCCTAGTGACCAAACATCCAACAAACAAAAGAAGAATTCCCAGTATTTTAATCATTAATAATTCCCTAATTTTATACATTGCATGAAATTCCCAACAAATTTATGTAGAAGTGAACAATTATTTCGAAGTTACACTCATTAAAGAGTTGAGCATGTATAAACAAAATAAAATTTGAATTCATAGTATTTTGGGCGTCGTATCAAAATTCCACATAAGACTAGACCAGAAGTGATCCCTATTTTGTAATAATAAACTACTATTTACTCAGTGATTGGTTGTACATTTGAAAATCTGACGTGGACATCACGTGACCTACTTGTACATCATTGAATTCATTTTTTGCATATGATAATACGATAATCAAACATAAAATCGCATCTTTCCTCTGCTAATCATTTCGGACTTATCTAAAAAATTCTAAAAATCTGTCAAGTAAAATGCGCTTTCGGCTCAGTCGGTTTCTATAAAAACAGGGCCATCATTCTTATGCTACAGCATTCCTAAATACTAATTTTTAAGATTCTACGGCTAGCAGCTCTAAATTTATGAGCAAAATTTAAAAAAATCAACTGAATTGCTCTTCCGTTTTATTTGATTGTTATGAGAATGGTAGGCAATCATTAAAATGCTACAGCAGACTGAAATACTGAATTTCAATACTCTACAGAAGATCGCTTCGAATTTATGCGAAAAATTTCAAAAGACTATTAAGTAAAATGCACTTCTGGCGCAGTCGATTTCAATGAAAATCAGTATCTAGACTAGGCATGGGCAAAAACCTACCCTCAGCACCTGTGTACGTAGCATATCCACAAAATTTTCTTTCGAAAAAATCTCACAGATGATTTTATTCCTCTTTGGATTACCTTAATCCATCCCTGTCAAACAAATGATATAACGGTATATATTTTTTTCTCGTTGCCCATCTGAATATTGAATTTCATGCCTCTAACAGCAAAGAAATATAACTTTCACATGAACTTGCAATCATTTTTATAGCCCCTCAGTTCGGACCTGCCGCAAAATCCTTGATCAAATGACCTTTGTTTCCCACAAACTACTTACTTGCAAAATTTCAGTGTAATTCGTACTTTTTGATATTCTATTGACAAGCTTAATCCATCTCGGTTGTAGAAATCGAATCGAAATATTTATCCGGACATTGACATTAGAAACATTGAACTTATGAAGAAAATTAATATAATTCAAGGCTCTGACTCCTTGACATTAAAATCAAAGCTCTCAAAGTGAAATTTGGTCCTCTCTGTACCATCTCAATCCAACTTTGCCGAAAAAATTATATTGCTGTATTTATTCTTTCCATATTGTCTACCTAACTCTTGAATTTCATACCTCTACCAACAAAATCATAGAATTTCATATAAACCTCCCCTTAATTCGGCCCTATTGCAAAATTCTTGCTTAGCTGACGTCTTCATCTGACGTACTATCTACCTGCCAGATTTCAGCTTGATAGGCTTGACAGTTTTCGAGATTTTGTATTGAATCAGTGAGTGGTATTTCGCTTTTATAGATATAGATAGTAGAGAGTTCAAGTATGTAATTTTTTAATTAAATTAGTGATTTTGAAGCTTTCCTAACGTAATAACAGTATTAAT
This sequence comes from Dromius quadrimaculatus, assembly GCA_963989225.1. Taxonomy (NCBI): domain Eukaryota; kingdom Metazoa; phylum Arthropoda; class Insecta; order Coleoptera; family Carabidae; genus Dromius; species Dromius quadrimaculatus. Next base: position 8,247,791 of record OZ022329.1, read on the forward strand.
AAGGCCCAAAAGTTGAGAATAACCCAAAAAAAAAGGTCACTAGAATATTTATGTTTATAGTAAGAATAATGCTGTATTAATAATGCGCATGTAATCGGACCGAAGAGAGAACACATAAAATAAAATTTTCTCAATTTTTAAATTGTAGAGCCATCTAAATGCAGTTTTGTCGTGGTTCTCAAATAACTACATATAATTCTGATTGATTTAGTTCTTTACGGCAGAGTATGAGTATGTAGAAAAAATCTGAAGTGAACATTATGTGACTTACTTGTACATAATTGGATATATATATATATATATATATATATATATATATATATATATATATATATATATATATATATATATATAACAGTAGACCATTATTCTCATACTACAACATTTCTAAGTACTGATTTCCAAAATTCTTCGACTACTAAAATGAATTCCTACTGAAGTGCACTTCCGGCTCAGTCTATTGTTATGAAAATAGTAGGCAATCATTCAGATGCTACAGCAGACTGAAATACCAAATTTCAATATTCTACACCAGATCGTTTCGAATTGATGCGAAAAATTCCAAAAGACTGTGAAGTAAAGTGCACTTCCGGCTCGGTGGATCTCAATAGAAATAGAATATGAGCATCTAGACGGTATGATTGTCCTAAATACTGAATTCTAGCAATCTACGTTTAATCGTTTTGGATTTATGCGGAAAATTCAAAAAATGTTTCGAATAAAGTGCTCTTCCGGCTTAGTCGATAGCAATCATAATGCAAGGTGTACAACTAGATATTATAAAAGTGCCTAATACAAAATTTAAATATTCTACGACTGATTGTTTGGAATTTATGAGGAGAATTCAAAAAGTCTGTCATATAAAGTGCTTTTCCGGCTCAGCCTATTGTTAGAAAAATAGAAGATGACCATGTAGATGCTACAGCAATTTCAAATGCTGAATTCCAGTATCCCATGGCTGATCATTCTGAATTCATGCGGAAAACTGAAAAAAGTTTCAAGTAAAGTGCACTTCCGGTTTAACCGATCGCAATCATAATGCAAGATGTACAATAAGATGATCTAGAAGTTCTTTATACGAAATTTCAATATACTATGGCGGATAATTCTATATTTATGCAAAAAATTCAAAAAAAGTTTCAGGTAAAGTGTACTTTTGACCTGGTCGATTCTTACAAAAATAGCAGTTGACGATTGTGATACAACATCAAGTTCAAATATTGTATTTTAACATCCTACGGTTGATCACTCTAGATTTATTAGGAAAATTCGAAAAAAGTTTCAAGTAAAGTGCACTTCCGGTACAGACACTTGGAACCATAATGCGAGGTGCACAACTAGACCCTATACCAGTCTTAAATACAAAATTTCAACATTATACGTTCAACCAGTTTTGAGATTTGCGAGTTACGCACGCACGAACGCACGCACGAACATACGTACCGACATCAAGCCAAAAATAGTCAAAATGGATTCAAGGATGCTCAAAACAGATATTTCCATCAAAATCTTGATATGTGAATTTTGTCGGTTTCACAATACTTCCTTGTACTTTGTACAAGTAAGTAAAAATTCTTTTGGATTTGATATATCCATTTGATATTATTGGAAATGCTTATTGGTTGACGGCTAGTGTAATCTCAACTCAATTATCCAAAATCTGGGTGTGTTACACTTTACACCCACTAATAGTTAGAAAATATGAATGATTTTAATTATTTAAAATTTGCAATAATGCTACAGGATATATAACATTTCTGAAGCTTGTACCCTCTAAAATTATAATCGTAGAATAATGAACTAAACGCTTATAAAAAGCTTTTTTAGGCGATCATGACAAAAAAGGTGTTTTTATGGCTTCTTTTGCGGCCGTGAAGTTTCACTTTTTGGGACTGATCTGTCAAATTTTACTTTTTGGGACTGATCTGTCAAATATTACTTTTTGGGACTGATCTGTCAAAAAATATTTCATAAACACTTCATATTTACTTATATGGGCAGCTTGATAAACTCTTTAAGAAACAGTTTTTGCTTAAATAGTACATATATTCTTCCATCAACCACTGTAATTCTTGCAATTCAAAAAATAAATACGCATTTTTTGTTAAATGTCAACTTGATAGAAGACAATAAAATAAAACAATTTCAACGGCAACTGAGATTTACAATTGCAATGTTTTAGAAATCAATAGATAAAATTATGTGATTTTGAATTATTTCGTAATGATCGCCTAAAAAACGTTGTGTGCACCTCGGCCTACAGTTCTTTTTTGGTCTTACCTGAATTGCAGCCTCAGCTACGCTTCGGCCGCAAACAACATTCGACCAAAAAAGATAACCTTTACGACCTTGATACACAAATAACTATTACAATCTACTTTATACTGAAATCATTTTTAATCTTTAACCGTTCAATCCTGACTGTATGAAACAGCAAATAATGCAACAAAATAGCAGGAATCTTTTACACTTTCAAAGCTTATATCTCCCAAAATAATAATCGTAGAATAATCTGTCAATCCTCCTGCCCGAAGGATTTCCTGAAATTGGAATTTCGGCCTGCTTTTAAAATAATTTACCCACCCCTGATCTTGACGTCGTCTCAAATACTGAATTCTAAAATTCTACGTTCAATCGTTTTGAATTTATGCGGAAAACTCAAAAAATGTTTCGAGTAAAGTGCACTTCGGGTACAGACGATTGCAATCATATCGCCTGGACTAAAATATGAGTCGCGTTTTAGTCGACTTGGTACTAATATGATTTTTGAAGGAGTTTTTCGATAAATTTATTGAAATAAACATATTTTATCAGTTCCTTAGAGATCGTTCATTCATTATTGGCACATTGATCCATATTTTGAATAACGAAGAGTGGATACGCATTCTTGAACTGAACAAAAAAATACTAGGACTCTCATTACCTTCAAGTTTTTAAAACTCAGTATTACTGTCCCTGGTGTTCCAATCAATCAAGAGGAAGTTTAGTAGAGAGGATAAGGGAATGGAAAGCGATAAGATCAGTATATAAGGAAATCGGAACCGGAGTAATCACAGCCCGGCCCATCAATCACATCGCGTCTTCTCTACAGAGATATGATCTTGAACGGGATTCTGTACGACCCACCAGTTGATGGTCGGTTGCCAAGGAGATACCACAAACCCTAATTATTAAAGGATCCTCGAGAATAGGAGATAACGTAATATGCACGATAATAAAATGAAGGAAAAAAATTAAAAGCTCGCATTTTTTACATTCTATCCTACATCGGCAAACACCATCAAGTAATTTTGAGCTCAGCATGTGAGCTTGCTCCTGGTCATGTCCAGCAGCAGGAATGTGGTCATTGTTCAAAAGTGAATACAGTCATTGAATTGTTTGCAGTACCTACGGACAGGAATTCATGTGCTCATGTGCTCTCTACCGAAATACAATATGTCCGGCAGTTATTGCTGCTATAAAGCGCTACCTAGCGCGAATGCCTGTGTGAATGCACACAGCAGGATGGGTATTTTAAATATGCTATTCGCGATATGTATAATTAAGTGCTGGCGTATGTTATTTTGATTTATTTCGCGTTTTATGCAACAATTAGTTTTTAAAAGAGATTCTCATTGATTGTGGAAAACTAGAGTAACACTTGAGTCATTCTAAATTCAGTTTTAGGTAAACGTCGCTTTACATCACAAAGTTATGTCAGTAACACTCAACTCGAAGTTTCGATGTTTCGCTTTATATGATATCTCCTCTAGAATCCGTGATTGAATTTGAATAGCGATGTAGGATTGTAGATGGAGATACTAGACTGAGTGAGGAATTAGCATATCCGGAGATAACTGCCATGAGTTCGCGTGAGCGTGAGCGTGATCGTGAGCATGAGACGTAAATACAAACACAAAAACGGACTTCAATTGCGAACTTTCCTCTTGTTTCCATTCCAGTTTCCTGCTCTTGTAAGGAAATTTACGTAGTTTTGTTTGTTGGAATTTCTTCACGAAAATACTTGACATGTTCAGTAAACCCTTTATTAATATCCTCCATGAAAGCTGTGATATTTTTCCGCTCTAATTGGGTGAAAGGGTGCGTGATTCTAAATATAGCATGACACTATCACTGATTCGACCCACATCGAAAATTGAATCGATGTTACTCCCCAGTGGGTTAGAGATTCCCATTTCGGAACTCGAATCGGAAAAACATTATCGGCATAATAAAGAATCATAATATAAGTGGGGAGGAAGAAGTATTGGTAGGTGGTTAAATGGATCGTCATCTCAACAGGACACCAGGGTTGGGATGTTACGATTAGGGTCATGATGGCTGATGGCTGCTCGTTCAAAGATGACAGAAAGAGATAGGAGCCAGGAAAATGTTCTTGTGAGACTTTGACAAGGATTGATACTTGAATTTGTGTGCTAGATGTTTTCCTGCTTTAGTACTCTCATTATTCTTAGAGTAAAAGAAATTAGATTGGTGAATGATTGTTTTTCGATTAGATTTTGAACCAATTATAAATCGGGTACATCTCCAGTTTCTATCTAGCTATGTGCTGTGTAAACTGAACTAATACTAACACACACTTGGTAGAGCAGTTACTAGTGGATATGAATAATTATCCTGTAATTGAATTGCAGCTCACAAAGGTGGCTGGCAATCCACCATGAATTACGACTGTTGCATGCGCATGCGATCTCGCGCGGGCTTATGATTTCAAACGGATTACGTTATCGTTGATCTAATTCCATGATAAGCCCCAATGTTGTCTCCAGACAGAAATAGGGAGATACATGACTTTGTTGTTTAATCAGGAATAGAATACATAATTCTTAATTGTCTGCCGGCGTGAGAAAATCTCACAAGACTCCAGTATACAATATTAGTTTTCATTTTCCACGTAGTCAGTAGTTGCTGCTCCAGCTGGTTGCTGTCTTCCGAGTTTCAGCACTGCTGGATAACCATTCATTTTCTGAATGTCATGTTCCGGGACTTGAACTTTTTGAAATGGTTAAATCTGTCAATAATGAGAAAATGAGCTGGTCTGTTGTCTATTTATTAAACCAGAGGTCACAAATTTTTGCTTTTTGCATATATCTTTGAAATGATGGAAGCTACCAGAAAAATGAATGGGTAAAAATCTATAGAACGTGAAGTTCTCTAAAATAAAGATGTCCATACTTTTTTCGCTACGAAGCACCGTTTTTGAGTTTTTGAACGAAATACGAATATGCATTCATATGTAGCCAATATGCATCATTTGAAGAAAAATATATTGTTATATTGGTTTTTTGTGATTCATGTACTCAAATACTATACGTGGGAAATATACAATTGAGTAAGACAATGACCATCCCTAATTCGGTTGGCCTTGAGTAACATCAACAGTCCAGCCAGTTTTAAACGGTTCTTTTTAGTGAATAAACGTTTTTGTAGATAATATTTTCATTTTAAACTGTGCCGTTACAAAATTTTATAAAAATATCAGAAGTTTGCTTTATTTGCAGTAAATCTTTGACTGAAGGTGAAATAAAAGAGTGCAGTTATCTTGTCTCTCCAAAATCTGCTTCTGATAATGAACACTTGTTTCATGTGTTCTACCAAGTGCAAGTCTGGTTGGACAATGAACTGAATATTGAAGACTGGGACTCTTAATTGATGAATCATAGTTTTGAGCCAATCCAGACTTTATTCCCACCTGCTCCAGAGAAACTGCTAAATACAGTTTTTTATAATTGCAATAAAGGCTGCATGAACAATTGTGTTGAGCAGAAAAGTTGGATTGTTTTGTTCACCAGTCTGTGTCAATTGTCAAGGACACTCTTGCACTAGTGGTAAATCAAATGCAACAGATAAAGATTCTTCCGAAATCGATGGGGATCTAACTGATATATCTCTCTTCTTAGAGCAGTCAACACAAATTGAACAAGAAGAGAGCGAAGAGAAAGATCATCTAGAATTTAATGATGAATAATGTAATTTTCTTACTGCTACAATCTTCATTGTATTAATAAAATATTGTCCATTAAATTTCTAGTGTCGAAATATATCTTGGAGTATTTCTACTGAGAAAACTACGTTTAAAAAAGCGCCGAGTACACTACTTCAGAGGTAGTGCGGGAATGTCTTATTCATTTTTCCAGTAACTCTCATCGTCACAGAGATATATGCAAAAAATTAAGATTTGTGACCGTTGACATCGGATAAAAAACTAAGCACAAGTGGAATCGATGGGGACCTTTTATATGACATTTGTAATGACGTATTCAAGACCTGTACAAAAGTCCAGCTTGTTGAGAATTAATGCAAACTGGATTATCTATTTTGTCTGGATTATATTCCGTTTTTGATTTTTGGAAATGTGAAAAATCGTTAGGACTTAGGTTGCTACTGTCTAACAATTCGATGTTTTCTGCTCTGAAATGCAATAATCTTGCGAACTGTATACGAACTTGCATTGTTTTGATGGGGGATGATACGTTCAAGACTGATTTTCTGAGACTCAACAATAACTTCTGGCAAACAAATGGTTGTATACCAATCGGTAGTAACAGTTCTTTGATCTTGCAGAGAAACTGTTGGTATATGACCTGCTTTCGAGACCAATGTCCTGACCATGTTTTTGAACACATCTTGGAAATGGATGACTTTTGACAGATTTTCTTCTCCTTGGGGCACCCAAACAGACGACTGGCGATTATTTTCGAGTTCATATAAGTGAATCCACAATTCATCACTACTTACAATGCTGTACACGATTTTAGAGTTGTCTGCATTGAATTGATACCAATTCTGTCGTTCAGTCAACAAATGAGATATCCAACAGAAAATTAATTCTTTTACACACAATTCTTCATGCACATTTTCTTGAACTGCCATTTTTGGCAGATCTGTTGTTAAGACTCATTCGTCCACGCTTGAATTCTTCATAACATCTACTGATTTGGTAACACAGAAATCAACTCAACGAGGCATTCTTGTGAAGATAATTTTCTTCGAAAGGCGTAAAAAACTATTGCGCGAGAATTTTTCAAATTAATTTTATATTTCTGATAAGCCGTGAACTTTGAAATCAGTATTTAGGAATGTTGTAGCATAAAAATGATGCCCTACTGCTTTCAAGCAACCGATTGGGTCGAAAGCGCACTTTATTTGTAGTACAGTTATTTGGTTCTATAAAAATCTGACGTGAACATCACGTGATTTACTTGCACATCATTGGATATATATATATATATATATATATATATATATATATATATATATATATATATATATATATATATATATATAATACGATGTGATTTTGTGTTTGATTATATATTTATATTATTGGATATATATAATCAAACACAAAATCTCATCGTTCCACACTTAATCGTTTTGGATTTACCCAAGAGATTCTAAGAATCTGTCCAGTAAAATGCGCTTTCAGCCAAGTCGGTTGCTATGGGAACAGTAGGCTATTATTCTTATACTACAACATTCCTAAATACTGATTTCTAAAATTCTACGACTACCAACAGATCTGAATTTATGCGCAAAATTAAAAATAAATTCCTACTGAAGTGCACTTCCGGTTCAGTCTATTATTATGAAAATAGTAGGCAATCATTCAGGTACTACAGCAGACTGAAATACCAAATTTCAATATTCTACAGCTGATCGTTTCGAATTTATGCAAAAAATTCCAAAAGACTGTCAAGTAAAGTGCACTTCCGGCTTGGTGGATCTCAATAAAAATAAGATATGAGCATCTAGATGGTACAATCGTCCTAAATACTGAATTCTATTAATCTACGTTCAATCGTTTTGGATTTATGCGCAAAATTCAAAAAATGTTTCAAATTAAGTGCTCTTCTGGCTTAGTGATAGCAATCATAATACAAAGTGTATAACTAGATATCATAAAAGTGCCTAAAACAAAATTTAAATATTCTACGATTGATTGTTCAGAATTTATGCGGAAAATTCGAAAAGTCTGTCATATAAAGTGCACTTCCGGCTCAGCCGATTTTTACAAAAATAGAAGATGACCATTTAGATGCTACAGCAATTTCAAATGCTAAATTCCAGTATCCTACGGCTAATCATTATGGATTTATGCAGAGAATTAAAAAAACTCTCAAGTAAAGTGCACTTCCGGTTTAGCCGATCGCAATCATAATGCAAGATGTACAATAAGATGCTAAGTTCTTTATACGAAATTTAAATATGCTATGGCGGATCATTCTATATTTATGCAAAAAATTCAAAAAAAGTTTCAAGTTAAGTGCACTTCTGGCCTGGCCGATTCTTACAAAAATAGTAGATAATTATTCTTATACTACATCAAGTTCAAATACTGAGTTTCAACATCCTACAGTTGATCATTCTGGATTTATTAGAAAAATTCGAAAAAAGTTTCAAGTAAAGTGCACTTCCGATACAGACGATTTGAACGATAATGCGAGATGCACAACTAGACCATATACCAGTCTTAAATACAAAATTTCAACATTATATGTTCAACCAGTTTCGAGATTTGCGAGTTACGCACGCACGTACGAACGCACGCACGAACATACGAACCGACATCAAGCCAAAAATAGTCAAAATGGATTCAAGGATGCTCAAAACGGATATTTCCATCAAAATCTCGATAGGTGAATTTTGTCGGTTTCACAATACTTGTTACTTTGTACAAATAAGTAAAAAGAGGTTACTTGGAAAGTTTACAGGGAGTTTTAAAAATGTTTAGTTTTATAGATTTAAATGTGCTCTTTCTGAATTTCAGCTTCGCCACCTCGTGCTTTTGCCGCTCGCGCCGCTATATTGGGAGAATGGCGCCTAAAAGCAGTTTTTTGACAATATCTCTTTTCCGACTGATTTTACGAGAAAAGCATCAAATCGCCGTTGACAAAACGTTAAGGCGTATCTCAAAATTTGACTGAAATGAGTTAGATACGACTTTGAATAAATGCATGTGTTCTCCGTGTTGTGACTAAGTGGCGTATGTCAATCAGACTCCGTTTTTTCAAGTGAAGTACATTAAATCCAAACGTGTTGAACATATCGAGAGAATAAGAGCCCCAGTTTTCTTTATACTGTTCTACTGTGAACTTATGAAAAATGAGATACGCCTTTATGCCTTTTCAACGACTTAATATACAAAATGAAACTAGAGAAAATTTCCTACAATTTATGCAATAATCTTTTTTTGTGTAAAATCAATAGTTTTTGCGTACGAGCGCCGCAAACCATTACATATCTACGCCAGCTTATGACATTTAATTCCAACCATAATTGGTGAATTATGAACTGAATTATAACTTGAATCTAAAAACCGTACTAACAATAAATATTTTACTATGCGTTGAAAAATCGGCTTACTATGGCCCGTCTTCCGCGTCGTCTTCGTGTCGGGCGTCCTTCCCCTCCTTTACAGTTTGCATCTATAAAGCCATGGCTTCTAATGAAGTCAATTGTTTTATTTGTGCTGATCTATTGCATAAAAGTGAAGCGATCGGAGTGAAAGAAGAAGGATTGTAGGCTTGTCGTAAGCCAAGTATGTATTAAAAGAAAGGACAACAAGTATGAATTTTTGGTTTTGTGTTTGATTATCGTATTATATGCAAAAACTATATCTAATGGTGTACAAGTTAGTCACGTGATGTTCCACGTCAGATTTTTTATTTTATTTCGGGGGCGCTGTAGAGTACATGATGCTAGTTCAGAGCTTAAATTTAGGCGTGTCTGTATTTCTCACTAAATAATATTTCAAATGTATATTAATTGCTAGGTCGTACTTTGAAAATAATGTAATTGAAATATGAACCCCGCCCTACTTGAAAATATATTTTTTGGAAAAAATCAGACATCTCTGTATATGCTCAAAAAACGTTTTCAAATTTTCGCATATTGAGCTGCATTTAAGTGCCGTTGATTTTCTATATTTTGGCAATATCCAGAAGCTAAGAATTTTGTAACCCTAAATATAGCTGATATACGAAAATAAACGCACATATATCCTCCTTTCTTTCAGAAGTTCCAGGAAATAACAATGAAATTACTAATTCCGAACAAAAATACGATGAAGTTTCAAGCTTGACATATTAATTACATTGTGCTCAAAACATGAACCAAAAGTTGATAATTCTCTATTTACGATTTTGTTTTCGAAACTTTTCAACATGTTGCTTCCATGATAAAATGTTTCGTACTCTAAATAGAACAAAAAATACGCATAACAAGCTTCCATCAAGAAGACAAATGATTTGGACCAAAAACATTTCAAAATAATAAAAAGTGAGCAAACAATGGTCACAATTTTGTTGTACCAGAAAGCTCAACAAATTATTTTATCAATAATATTTGAGAAGACTTACGATGTCGCAAGGCAGTCACTAAAGAACTCACTTTTCATTGATTAACAAATACTAACTGATGAACTGATTTTTGTTGAAGTTTGGACTGTGTTTATTCACGATTTTGTTAATTAAACGGAAATTTATGGTCCCTTGGTTAGACTTAGTCTGCCGTATTTGAAATACAATTTCGTTTATATAGGAAAAAGTGATGAATTTGGTTGCAAATATCACTTGAAAAAATCAACGATTTGGGCAAATGAAGAAACATCCTTTTGATGAAATGATTCTAGATTTTTTTTTTATAAAAGTGAAAAAATCTTGTCGATGAAGGTGGCTGATAGAAAAGCAACAATCGCACGTCAGCAAACATCTGCATCCGATGGTCAATACCGAAAATGGCTTTGTAAGAATGGAATTCTACCGCAGCGGAAGCTCCGAGCTTTGCGTCTCCATCAATAACGTCTTTAGAGCCCTCTTGATCGGAGACTTCATGTAAAGCTTGAATATTCTCCTTTATGCGGTGCTTGTGTGAGAAAATCGCACTTTATCTATTCTTTGGTCCACTGTGAGATAAAATATGAAACCTGGAGTTCCCACGCTGAAATTTTAAGCTTCTATTAATATTATATCATTCGATAAAAAAAGTTAAATCGAATCATTCGGAGTTGGCTTGGACAGCGTAACAGTTGTAAGGGCTTCGATAATATCAGCCGATCTTTTCGGGGTGGTTGGAGGAGACAAGGGTAAGATAATCGCAACGCTGACTGCGAATCCTTTTGTTAATTACACCGCTATTGACTTGAAAATTGCGAGAACGGAGGAATCAGAGCGGAGAGAAATTCGCCGACGAACAATGAATCGCTGATTGTTTAAGATATAAAGCGGACAACAGATGGAGGTATTGACTGATGTGTGCTGACTCTACAGCAATTTACTGTTTATAATATGTCCAAAAAGCATTTATTAATTTCTTCGGGCAATAATTCACCTATTTCCAATAACCTTTTACCACGAAACAAAGCTTACCCATTTCCAAGTCAGGGGTAACATTTACGAGTAGTAGTCGCCCTCCCCCATCATGTCCAGCATCATAACCTCTAGGACAATGATATATGACTTCATAATCCCCTCAGTAAGGAGTCTAGCGTGGACCTAGAGTCCAGCCATGCATCAAAGGACCTTTGTGCGACACACTTCAGGTTATAATGGTATCGTGGGAGTTCTACAGACGACGCCAAACTTTTATAGAAGAGAAAATAGTTGAATTAATTCATGAATTAAATTAGAATCTGATGTAGAGACAAAGAGGATTTAACATGTTGGTAAAATCAAAAGACCTTAAGAGGATCAAAATAATTGTTACATAACTTTTGAACTAATTAAGGTTTATCCACAATTCTTTCACTGTTATGTAGCTTAGACATTTGTGCATCACACAAAATTATTTTATTGTGAATTAGTGGACGCGTTCGTCCACTACAACGCTTCAAAGTGACATGAGTGCGTGATCTCTCCCTGAGCGATGCTTTTGCGAGAAAAGTTGCGTGCTGGAGCTAACAATACAAGAAGCTCAGATTTATCACTTATAATTTGGCAGAAGTTTTCTGGCATGCAAGCCACTTTTACTAACAAATAATTACGCAAGAAGAAATTATGTTGAATATTCTAGTGCGGAAAAAAAACTGCCAAAACAATCAGTAAAATTTGATTGGGGGAAATGAAATAACCCAAGTTGGAAATCACTGGTTTTCACTTTGGTAACATTATGGTTGAGTGTACAGTGACCTTTGAAAACTGCTGACATGCCGAAAACGCGAATAAAAGAGTTATCTATTGCGTCATTAGCCTCTTTTGACAGTGTCTTATGTAGGGATCCGCGTAAATGATTACGATCCTGGAAATCTGCGAGAGTAGTTGCCTCGGAAGCAAAATGGAAGAGTAAAAAATATACATCGATATTATCCTTATTTACCTTAAATAAGGGATTATCTCCCCTTTTTAAACTTCATTTCAATTCACGTGGCTTTCCTCGCCCTCAGAGCTTTCGCTCTCTTTCCCTCAAGCTTTGTTAGTAACCATGGTAACGAGCACTAAGTACACCATCTAACAGAGCAGTGGCATTACGTTACATCGCGGTATCTGTGGACGGAGAAGACTTTAACAAGCACCCGTGTTGAGCGTCAAGTGCTGAAGAGAATCAACTAGAAGAGGTTTACAGGAGAGAATAGGGTGACGCATGATTTTGAGGTTAATGATGGGAGTGTAACGAATGGAGACTGATAATAATTGGTCCAGAAGGCTGACTAGTGTGACGTTACATTACCTGAATTTACTTTCCTGGAAGCATCCATGATCGTACGACCTCTTCGATCAAAAACCGTAAGAACTATGAGATATTTTTCTGCTAAAGGAGTGGTAGCATATTCCAGTTTCCACGCATTCAATTGTTCTTAATTAGACACTGCCCTAGGTTAAATATCAATATGCCGTTCAGGACGAGTTTTTTGTCCAGTACATCCACTTAGAAAGACCCCAACACTTCAACATTACATACTCAATGAGAATTTGCACCCTGGGTACAAAGACTAAACTCGTTGCAATGTTAACGAGGAATGTGATTATGAATAAATTGTTGAACACGGATTCCGAGTTCTCTATTAAGTAACAAGTAGCTATTTGTTTGAATTAATTTTAAAGGACAATGAGAACAATGTTCAGTAAACTTATTTCATTCCTATCAATATTTTCAAATCTGAAGTCACCCCCTGCTAAATAAAAACAAGATTAAGTTTTCCACACGACTAATTTCTCCTGTAAAACTAAAGGGTGATAATGCACCACGCCCCTAAGCCACGTGCGTCTATGCACTTCTATTTCCGCTTTCCATACCATAAATAATCACAAAAACACTGATTACAAAACATGAGTTCAAGCACAATTTACAAGTCATCATCAAAATGATGAATTATGATCTCGCAGATGAGCCAGCCAACCGGCTGGCGAGAAAACGGAATTAAGAAAGCGCTGGAGGAAACAGATGAAGTTTATGATGGAAATTCGGTGGAAGCTCTGCGCTTTTTATTCCAGATTTCGTGATAACAATCCGAGTACTCTGTTCTTTCGATGTCATTAGCTGCTTAATAGCTACAATAATTTATGAACTGAGATAATCTGAAATATTAATAAAAGCTCAACAAATGGTTAATCCTGATTCTTCTTTGAAAGATCTTTTCAGGACTTGGACACTGGTACATAAATTGTTATCATTCGAACAGATAAATGATAATAAAGTATCTGTCAGTGATTTCAAAATAAAAGCAAAAATTTAAGGAATAAAAATATTTCGCCCATTGTTTCTTGCTCTTCGCCATCTTCTGAGCATCTTGTAGGGTAAAGTTGCTTTCCTTGAGGATCTTATTGATGATAGTATCCAAGGTGTCCTTTCGTCTTTCACGATCTCGCTTTTCTCTCACATTCGTCATCCAAACTTGCCGTACCGGTCTCGATTCGTTCATCCTGATCATATGACCCTTCCATGCTGGTTGCCGCGTTTTTATGAAATCTAGTACTGATTTGCACTGTAGTTGCTCTCTTATTGTTTCATTTCTTATTCTATCCATCATTGTTAATCCTTGAACTCTTTTTGAATATTTCATTTGGAGAGTGCTTGAATTTTGCTTCTAATTCTTTGTGACAGTATCCAAGTCTTGCAACTATATGTTAATGCAGATCTAAATATTGTTTTTTCGCCAACTGTCAAAAAAACATGATATTTCTATATTGTTATGGATACGCAAAGTTCGTGATTTTTTCACTAGTAAAAAAATGAAACATATTTTTCACTAGTGAAAAAATTAACATATTTTTTCACTAGTGAAAAAATAAATTCTATTCTTGCACACCTAATCTAATATAAATCAGTTTAGTAATGCTACAAGGATAAAAACAAACAGGTTTTTAACAAAAAAGAAATATGAATTTGTACACAAAACTACTTATTTTTGAATATAAAAATTAATTGTTGACAGTTTTTTATTTATCAAACAACAATTGCGCATACTTTTGGTGACAATACCCAGGTGACTGCAAATTAATTATAGTTTGTACTTTTTCTTACATTTTACTGAATAAAACAATAATGATTGTTGATCTATTATTTTTTGACATTTGGCGAAAGAATATTGTTTGTATTTCGTGTGCGAAGTGATTGTATTTTGTTGCGCTTTCGAATGAATTTGTTACCTCGACCTTACGGTCTCGGTTAAAATTGAGATTCTCACGCGCAACAAAAAAAACAATCACTTCGCACACTTAATACAAAAATAACTATTGTATACTGTTGTTTTTGTTCTCGTAGTAACTTCTTCTTTTCCTATGAAGTTATGTTTCATTGCATGGAACATTCTTGCTGTCTTATCTATCCTTTCATTGATATCAATCACTTGTTCTATTTTGTTGTTGTCATTTGTTTAATACGGAATTGTTTATTCTATGCCCATTATCATGAATTTAGTCTTGCATTGATCTTCATATCATATTTCCTCATAACTTCATTCTATTTATTCAGGTTCTGTTGCCATTTTATGTCTCAAGTATTTCTGATCTTCTATTTTGACTTATGACGTAGTTACTGTTATGGGTGTAATACTTTCATGGCATCAACTAATTTAGGCTGAAATCCTTTTCTTTCACCCAGGGTCTTCCATAGTTTTTCCCTTTTTATTCTGTCGAACGCTTTCTCTAGATCTATAAACGTCACAAATGCTTCAGACTTGGTAGCTTGAATGATGTTCTTCAGACAGCGTTGCTTTTACGTTGTTTCGTAATCCTTTTTCTAGTATTCTTCCATATACTTTCAGAGTTGTGCATAGTAGCGATATACCTCTATAATTATTACATTTCTTTGGCATATGTCCTTCGTTCCAAACTTATTTATATAGCCTCAATAATAATAATTTCTGATGTAATTTTATCGTGTCCTGCAGTTTTTCTATTCTTCATTAGTTTTAGAGCTTCTTTAAGTACATTCATTTGTATTTCTCCTACTTCAGATTCCCACTAGTAGACGTTTTTCATTTTCTTTAGATATAAATAAAAGTTTTTCAAAATATTCTTTCCATCGGTTCATAATCTCTGAGTTCTCTGGTACTATTAGCCCTTTCGTATTCTTAACTGTGTTCATTGTATATGTTTTCCTTTTCTGAGTGTTTTCAGCGTTAAAAATATTTGTGATAGATATAAATATTTGTAAAGTTATTACTGCCATCTAACACTGATATAGTCCTTTCCACCAAGAAACGCAAACTTGGCGTATTTAAGGCCAGTTGCACCACTCTCACTTAACTTTAAGGGAGGAATAATAACCCTAGTAACAATTGTCCATACAATAGTTGCCATAGATATTGAACTCCACTCACACCGTCACTTAACTTTAAGTGGAATAAATTCAATAACTTTAAGTGGAATAAATTCAATAACTTAGTGGAATTAATTCGGTGTACTAATGACCAGTTGCACACTGGCCATTAGTACACCAAATTTACTCTATCAGACACTAATATTTGGGTATTATTATTAACTGTAAGTTTGATTGGGGTCTACCCCTGATCTGGTAAGTTGAAAAACCTGCATTTCCTTTTGACAGTGTCGTCGAGCCATAGAAAGGGACTGGGGCTCCAAGCATAAGCTTTCTCTGTGGCTCTATACAGCTATCATCAGGCCAATGGTTACACATAGCTCTAGACAAATAACAGCCATATCTAAAATAGAACATGCTCAAAGAATGCCTGTTAATTACCAGTGCGATTCGTACAACTCCTACAAAGGCCATGGAAGCTTTTCTATATATCCTCCTCCTCTTGATCTCTACATAGAGGAGATTGCATCAAGGCCCGGTTGCCCAATCTTCGGTTTATAGTAAACTTAGCTCAATTACCTCAGTAACAATTGTATCAACAGTCACTACATAGGATTAATCAAATATTGAGCCTTAGAGCTAAACCAAAGGGCAAGCAGCTCACACTGTTCTATTCTTTGTCCCCTCACTACAAATGAGTTCAGACAGTATGCCTCAAAAATTGATAAACCCTATCGAATCATCGTAGATAATCAGGCTAGCCATGAACCTGATATTTCATTTTATGCAGATGGTTCAAGAACACCCTTTGGGTCAGGCACAGGAATCTTCTCTGAGCAATTGAATCTGATCGTAAACATACCTCTCGGCACTTTCTCCACTGTTTTCTAGACATTTTTCGAACAGAGATTATGGGCATTCTGCGAAGTGCATTAATGATTGAAGAACTTGGGGTTCAAGACAAAGTAGTCAGAGTTTCTGCAGTTAGCAAGGCAAGTTTGCAAGCTTTCAGCGCCTGCAAAGTAACTTCTGAGTTTGTTGCACTCTGTCCTCAATCTCCTATGGAGATATGTAATAATAATGTCATCGTGCTCACATGGGTCAAGGAACATGACGGGGATAAGGGTAATGATCAGACTGACAAACTGACAAAACAGGGCTCAGCCTCTCTGCCCTGCAATCCAGAGCCAATGCTTCCGCTTGCCAGAAAAACCTATCACAACGTTATCAGAAATATCACTTTTGTCTGCCCGCTGGGCTACTTTGCCCTTTTGCAAATATGCAAGAAAATCAGTTCCCAGGCCAAATTTGAAGTTGGCTAACCATCTTATTAGACTCCACAGTCTCGTAGGTATCCTTACTAGACATCGTCAACTAAATAAATTCATGCACCTTATAAAAATTGTTGACAGCCCTCTCTGCAGAGGTTGAGTAGAAGAAGATGAAACTGTCGAACATATTTTTTGTGGTTACCCCCTCTCTTAAGCCCGCCTCACACGACGCTTGTTTCATTGATGGTTTTCCTGCATGGAGTTATATTGGCTACCAGGCTTGTTTCTATGATAGAAAATGACAGTCACTGCTGGTTTCTGTACGTGATTTCCGTAATAGAACGTGTGCTATTTTTCATGCTTGTTTGTCGGATGGATTCAAACGGTGACCAATAGAACGTTAGCTCCTAATCACGTGAGTATATGTGACGTTGACATTTAATTCCAAAAAAATGTCACATTCACTCTTCGTTATTTTTCAAGAAAAGTTATCCTAAATGCATTAATTTTCTGGTGAATTGACATGTGTTGGTTTTAGTTGAAATTTGGCAGCTACATTTCATTCTGAATAACACGATAATTTCTGACGCCGTACGCGTATCGAAAAGATCTGATAATTCAACCTAGTATCGTGTGAAACCAATATCGCATAGCACCTATCATGATGTCCAGCAGCGCGACCAGCTAGGAACCCATCAGCGTAACCAAGCAAGAAATCCAGCAGCGTAAAAAGCGTCGTGTGACGTTGGCTTTAAAA
Source organism: Dromius quadrimaculatus (assembly GCA_963989225.1). Classification (NCBI taxonomy): domain Eukaryota; kingdom Metazoa; phylum Arthropoda; class Insecta; order Coleoptera; family Carabidae; genus Dromius; species Dromius quadrimaculatus. The sequence continues at coordinate 8,265,518 of OZ022329.1, forward strand.
AAGAAGATCCATGCTGGGAAACCTCTGGCGTAACATGGCCAGTTTGAGCGTGACTCCTGTTGCAGAATTAGTAGCCTTCTTCGCGAGCGTTGAATGGTTTCAAGATTTGTAATCGAAAGGCACGCTCGTTCTAAGGATTTCCAATGGGCCCGATGGGCCCACTTGTATGGCCTAAGTGCATGGATTTTTCTACCTTCCCCTGTATATCCAAATAGCCATCTAACAGGCATCATAACCAACATGCCGCGTCAAAGTTGGCTGAAGTAAAAAATTCTCAGGTACTTACAGCTCAATTTCATTAGATCAATTTTGACTGTCGTTTGACGTTTGATTCTTTGGACGATACTCTCAAATTTTGATTTAGTTTACAAACAGAGGTTAGACACTATTCCGATTGAAATATGTATATTACTGGTTAAATGCAGTGTTTCCACATAAATTAATTAAATCCGTCAGTCACAGAAGTATCCCCATTGCTTCAGTGTCACCATAACTGTATAAACAATACAAGGTATGCATCATTTGCGCGAGCGACCTCATGATGTGCAGTTCTGTTATGGAATCTAATTGCTCTCTTTCATGATAATAATTTTTAGAGATAATTATTGTTAGTAACAATATTTCTATTCATCTTTTACTATTATGGTGAGCCACGTAGACGAAATTGCGGGCACTGGCTAGTCACAAATAAATTTGTGATACTATGAATACAAACAGAGTAATTTTACGATTTAAAAGCTGATGTGATTACAAGCAAGACATCAGGCATCCTCCCAATCTTAAGAACTGCTGTGTCAAGTTGGTAGCGTGCATTGCAAATTAGAAAAGTTTGCATATTATTGAGCTTATTAACAACCTGGCAGCAAAGAAAAAGAACCAAAAGATGTTCTTGTGAACATGAGGATTAATATTAAGAATTGGAAAGGGCTTCTCTTTGACTGTATTTTCCGGGGGCATATAGATGTTTTCCCCAAAGTAGCTACTTTATTCAGAGCACACATTTCCAACAAAAAGCTGTGTGAAAAACGCACGAATTGTACGCTTTCACCTCTGAATGTAATTCAGTACTGAAAGTGTGAAGAAGGGTTTAAAAGGGGTGCGTCTGCCCCAGGGCAATACAAGACGAGAAATATAGTTAAGGATCGACAGCTGATAATATAGTGCTTCGAAACTGCTCAAATTTCACTAATAATTAAATTGAATCTCAGCTCGTTTGAAAGAAATCTCAACGGAATATATCTTTACCTACAATAAAGTTATTGTGATGTAATGCAATACAAGAGGATATTTTCATTCTGTATGAAAGACTTGATGAATATTCTCTTTGATGCAAAATACGCAAATTATCCCATCCTGAAATAACATCATTTGTCGTGTCTCATAGTCTTTGATGGCTAAAATAAATATTTTACTTGAATTTTCTTTTAGCGACTGAATTATAGAAATATAATTTATTTTTTCATTTTGTTCCTTTTCTGATAATGTAACACAATATTCGAAAATTGGAGCGAACGAATGATAAATAATAATTTTCTGGATGTTTTACGTTATTAACAAACATTCACAATATCGCATCGCTATCCCCTCTCCCTGATCAGTCGCTGATACCCAATCGTTATAAACGATAAATGTGAATTCAACTGAGGCTATAAATCATTCATACTTCGATGAATAAAGCACGTGCTCTGTAATATGCAATCAAATTGTTATTGCATTATTTAAAGTTGTCTGCGCTGTGCTAGCCGATCGTTTATGTTCGGTAGCACTCGGGTGCGACGCTGATAGCAACCCCCTGATGATGTATGAGCGTCGAAAAATCCCAAATTTAGATTAAAATCGCGATTAGCAGCCATATGTCTGGAAAAAACATTCGCAAGGATAAAAACAGTAGGCAATCAGAAGTCAAAGCCGGGATGAAATACCCTAATGATTTCAGTGATTAATTGAAAACGGAATCAAAGGGGCATGATCATTTGTAGGACAGTTATAATAGAAAAGAACAAACAAAATTGATTCGCTTATAACAAGATTTAAAATACGAAAAAGCTGCTTTAGAACTGGCATATAAATCACTAAAACAATAACCATGTTATCATTTATGATACAAATTACCCTATACACTTAAGACAATAATAATTTCAATTCATATTATTGTTTGATATAAGTTCTATTGAATTATACCTCCTTAGAGCGATATCACTGAGGCGTATTGTTAACAATGATCGTCAGGACTATAATTGGCAGATCTAGATGGTGGGAAACTTATAGGAAATAAACCCCAGGCATTAAGCTTTCATAATATCGGGGCATATAACCGAGCAGTTTATGTTGCCAACTACAACTCGAAACTTACTATTCAATTATGAAAGGGTGGGCGCTCACTCTGAATAGTTACTAAGATGATTTTTAGACAAATTTTTAAGATTAAGGAATGACTTTCAAAATTTGTATATAGAACCACTATTTGATAGAACTTTTACTTTGAATTGAACAGAATTTAAAGTTGCATAGAGGAGTATTTCAGAACATTGTAGAGTTTTCTGGAAAACTGTGAAACATTCTTATGTGTTTCGGAACGTTGTAGAGCATTTTGAAATGTTTTGGAAACGTGCTTAAATATCCTGGAACGTTTCAAAGTGCTTTCGAACATTTTGAATAATTCTGGAATATCCTAGAGCGTACTGAAGTGTCTCAAACTGCTGTACTAAAACTATTAATACATTCTGAAACACTTAGAGTATTGTGAAATAATGTCCAACATTCTGGACCACTCTGGAGTGTTTCGGAACATTCTTAAGCATTGTGGAGCGTTTTGGATCATTGTATGAAGTACCTGAACGTTTTAGGGTGTAGTGGAACGTTCGGAAGCTTTCTGAAATATTATAAAACATGGGATAACGTCGTTTAACGTTTTAGTTAATTCTGACTGCGAAATAATTGAAGACTTCTCTGATAATCTACCACTGCCAGAAATAATAATGTCTATTCCGGAAGCATTATTAACTTGACTTTCATTGCCGGATTAGATATACAAGGCATGTTTCTAGGGGCCCTACTAAACTGTTAGGGGCTCCGATGGGTCTCACTGGTACTGACTTAAGGGAGGATGTAAAAATAAAATACTGAACTCAAAATGATGTTCTACCTTCCTTCCACACAATTACAGGGCTTAAACTCATAATAACAGTATCTGTTTCCTGGGAGCCTTCCAAAATTTTGATACTAACAGTACTGACTGAGGGAGAATAAAAATGATATGCTGAAGATAGAATGATGTCATTATTAACCCTCACACAATTCCAATATTCCAAAGTGAAAATCATAATTGGAATACAAAATTACAAATTCCTCACAAAACCAGTGTTTCAAAAAATATATATAATAAGTGCTGACTTAAAAAGGATATAAAAATAATGTAATGTTCATTGCTTTTGTAGAATTTGTTTATAATTAAATGAAAATCACTATTTGATAATTGGAAATAAAATAAAAGTTTTATTCTTCCGGATATTACCAACAAACAATATATAATTTATTAATCACTTACTACTATCAAACAAAGCCGCAGATATTTATTTATTTATTACACAGACCACTCACTATTACACTGTCTTATTGTTCACTGCTCATTGTTTTACTGTTTCTCATCAGATCGTTTGCTTGCCCTTATATACGGAAATCCGTTTCTCGAAACAAACAGTACGAACAGTCCCGCCCAGACAACAGAGATGGATTTTTTTGCGAATTATGAAACTTTTGCACGTTACACTTATAAACTCCAAACAAAATTATGTTTCAGCTGTCCTTCAGACAATTAAAGTGTTCCCCCGAAATAAATGATTGAATTTTGAGTATGCCAGGCCTTCAAAAAAATTGAAATTAAGAGTCCTGACTGAGAAAAGATAGGTAAATAATATACTGAAGTTAGAATAATGCCTTCGTTATTCCGCGCACAATAATAGTGTCCCAAACTCAGAATGATAATTGGAATAATAAAACTCTCTGTTCCCTTCAAATAAATCATCAAATTTTGACTAAGTTAGTGTTTCAAAGAATTTATTACAAAAAGAGCTAACTAAGAAAGAAAGTAAAAATCATATACTAAAATATAAATGATGTTCCAGTTTTTCTTCAAACAATTATATAGTGCGTAGACTTGAAATAACACTATTTGTTTCCTGGAAATAAATGATTAATATTTGACTAAGCCAGTCATCTAACAAATGTGAAACTAAGAGTGCTGACGGAGAAAGGATAAAAAATTATATACTGACAATAGAATAATGCTTTCGTTATCCCTCACACAATTATATGAGGAAAGATAAAAAATGATATACTGAAGATAAAATATTGCCCTCTTTGTTCCTTACACAATTATTGTGTTTCAAACAGAAAATCATATTTGGAATAATAATGCTCTCTGTTCTCTTGGAATAAATTTTTGATTTCTGACTGAACCATTGTTTCAAAAAATTTAATATGATAAGTTCTGACTAAGAAGGTACGTAGAAATAATATACCGAAAACATAATGACCTTTCCATCGATGGATGAAAACTACACTCATTGAAGGAGTGACATCCATTCACACAGAATTGACATCAATAATAGAGGGAGAAAACTATAAATCTATTTTTCATAATACCTGCATTGAAACATCGCGTTTCAACGCCTATTTTGACAGTCGAAACAAGACAATTTCAGACAAACGCAGTGTAGCCGGGCAGAAACAGGCCTGTTTCTGCTCTAGGGGAAAAACAAGCTTGTTTCTGCCTGCTGAATTTGTTTCTTACATCGTTTTATCCCTGGCAGAGTCGCATTTGTTCACTGTCAATCTCTGAATAAAAATCATACAACCTCAGTTAATTTGACAGTTGTTGTATTCGGAACTGTAAATTAAATTAAAAAGTTGATTAGTTTCAAGAAAAAAAGTATTAATTCGACAATTTCAAGTACACCACAACATCTTATTGATAAAGCACAAGCAGCTACTCACGACTTGTTACCTGCAAAATCAGAAGAAAAATATTTACTTTGTTATGTCAAATTTGTAATATGGAAAGCTTCAATGCAGGTATTATGAAAAATACAGTGTGTGGCACGGAGAAAAATACGATTTCAGCCAAGGATGATGCAACACTCATCCTCAGCTAAAATCGTCTTGTTCCGTCCATAGCCACACAATATACTATTTCGAACTATATCTGATAAATCCAAGCCATAATCCATGGAAAAAAATTGAAATCGCTGATCAAAGAAAATGGAGGAAAGGAAACCCAGACCACTGAAGGAAGCAAAGTTATTATGATTAACCTTTCAAAGAAAACACTGACGATTCAAGACGACTCAACTATGCAATGGTCCCCAAGAAAGCGCCAGCAGTTGACATCATTGCGGCAGTCGAAACAGTAGCGTGGAAAAGAAGATGCAGACGAGTACCGATGGACCATAAAAAGGATATTGGACAAAATGGAGAAACCAATGCCTAATATATCAAAGGAGGAAGCCAAAGAAATTAAAACACTGCGACAAGACAAGACTATTCGGATAATACAAGCAGATAAAGGAAATGCAACAGTTATTTTGGATAACGATAACTACATACAGAAAATCAACGAAGACAGTTCCAACCAACAATATAGAGAAAAAGGTATATCTAACTTTGAAGAAATACGATAAGCATCTAGATGGTAACATAAGATCAGCTCGAGGGGATCACCATGTTACAACCTGGTGATATTTCTGCTACCCATTATATCACCACAACACATTCATAAAGGATCCTAAACACTTTATCCAGATTATGAAGAGCACTGAATTAGAAGAGGGCGGCAGTTTTGTATGCTTTAATGTAGAAAGCTTATTTACGAAGTACCGGTCGGGGAATACATTAGAATCGTAGAAGAAAGATTTAAAAAGGACGAAGACTTAGAGAATAGAACAAATCTACCTTTCCATGCAATCTTGAAGCTCCTGGTATTCTGTTTGAAAAGTACCAAGCTCTCTGCGATTTCCACCAACAGGACGACGGACTACCAATGGGATCACCACTTTATCCAATTATAGCCAACATATATATGGAATTCTTTGAAGAAATGGCCATGGAAACAGCACGGGTTGGACCAAAGAAATGGGTGAGATATGTAGATGACACATTAATCATTTGGAATCAAAGTGGACGAGATCTTCTGGAATTAATTTCTAGCATCAAGTTTACAATGGAAAAAGAAATTCAGAAACGTTTATCTTTTCTGGACGTGTTGGTGGGAAGATATCTCAACTTCCAATCCAATCACTCAGATACGACGAATATCGGAGTGGCCAGGACTCTACTGGACAGGGCAAAGAGTCACTGCTACACGGAGGAAGGCTAAAAAATCGAGGTGAAGAAAGTCTGCAACACGCTGAGAACAAATGACCACCCGGACAATAGAATCAAGAAGATTCTGAAGAAGCATAAGATGGCACCCATACAGAAGAAGGAGAAAAATTATGGCAAATAATCATATATCCCATACATTAAAGGCGTTTCCGAGACAATAAAACAAGCAGACAGCAAATACAATACAGAGACAAGATTTCAGACGACAACAACACTGAAAAATGTACTCTCAACAACTGCACCACTACCAACAACCTAATTCAGGAAAGGAATCTACCAGATTTATTGCGAATGTGGAAAATCATATGTCGAAGAAACCAAGAGACCTTTGGAAACCAGAATTAGAGAACATCGACGTCAAACATAGAGAAGAGAAAATTCGAAATCAGGTATTGCAGACCACGCATGGGAACATCATCACCGAATTCGTTGGGGCCAGGCAAAAGTGATAGCTAAAGAAAAATACATCTTCAATAGGAAATTCAAAGAGGCTGTCTACTTCGTGAACAAAAAAGAAACAGTGTTTGGTCAAGCCAGCGTCAAAATTAGACCTCTTTGGGAAAAATTCATAAGTCAAGAACCATTTTACAAGATATAAAGCCAGGATCCATAACCACTCACTGAACCACATCCAAAGCCCCGCCTTACTCCTCTTGACTTACCTATCACGCCAGGAGTACTTGTCATACTTTACCATTCACCTAACACGCAAGATTTACCCGTCACACTTGATTACCCTCATTTCAGTAGATATGAAGCTCGTAGACTTAGGAAAATTAAGTTCTATCAGTTCACCTGATATTATTCGCAAATAAAGATAATGGAAGTCCAAAATTCAATTTCATCAATTAATAATGAATCATTATCTAGTTTGAAGGCAAAAACTCATTTTTTAATAAACATGTTTTATTTGATGAAGTTCTGTATATAAAAATGATTAGAAACACAACGTTACAACAGCAAAAGTGCTGCCTTTCTACGAGTAAAGTGTAAAAATATAATAAATAAATAAACAAAAATTGTCAAGACAACAAAAATACAAGAGGTGACTAGATAAAATATCAACTCCTAGGATCGTAGAGTTCTGTCTGTGGTTTAGCATATAATTCAATGTCCACGGATCTTCAGGAGATAAAAATGGAGGTCTAAATAGGGAAATAGTCAACTCCTTGTGGTTCTAGGTCAATCTGGCTGTTTGGCCTCATGGTAGGGATGAATTGAATCATCTGAACATGCAACATAGAAACATAAAATTCAGTATTGAGGTTGAAGAAAATAACTGTCTTCCTTTTCTGGACGTTCACCTGAAGAAACAAGATAATGGTAAACTCATCTATTCAGTATATAGGAAGCCGACTCATACAAATCAATATTTACATGAGTCCTCCAATCACCATCAAGCTCAAAAATTTTGTACCATTAAAACTTTATATCAGAGAGCCTCTACTTTATGTCATCCAAGTAAACTGTCTGATGAAATCAAATTTTTAGATGATGTTTTCTTGAAGAACGGTTATAATAAAACACAGATCAAGAGAGCACTTAGACAGAAGAATTCTATTCCTCCTGTTCAATATCCAAATAATAAGCAAATATTTGTTACGTTGCCTTACATAGCTAACATAACTGATAAAATTGGAAGACTTTTACATAAATATGACATAAAAACATCTTACACTTCCAATTTGAAAATTCGAAATCTTATTGGTAATGTTGAAGACAGATATCTTCTACAGTATCCAGGAATATACAAGATTTCCTGCCAATGTGGCAAAGTATATATTGAACAAATCATTAGGACTGTGGAAACAAGACTGAAAGAGCATTCTCGTCATATAAGATTGAACCACCCAGAAAAGTCTGCGGTTGCTGAGCATGCCATTTAAGAATTACATGGCATTGATTTTAAGAATACAAAGCTTCTGGCTAAAGAGAACAATTGGTTCAAGAGGCTAATAAGAGAAGCAATAGAAATAAAAAATCACCGAATAATTTGAATTTGAATACTGGGTATGAACTCAATCGATCGTGGTTACCAGTCATTTGTTCATAATTTCAAGTTTTTTTTATCTATGAATCTACTTGCAAGAGTTACTTCAACATCACCTCCTGAAGATCTGTGGATGGTTCAGTTATGTGCCAAACCAAAAAGAGTAGAGCCAGATTGACCTAGAACCACAAGGAGTTGACTATTTCCCTATTTAGACCTTCATTTTTATCTCCTGAAGACCCGTGGACATTGAATTATTTGCTCAACCACAGGCAGAGCTCTACGATCCTAGGAGTTAATATTTTATCTGGTCACCTTTTGTATTTTTGTTGTCTTGACAATTTTTGTTCATTTATTTATTATATTTTTACACTTGAGAAAGGCAGCACTTTGCTGTTGAAACGTTGTGTTCCTAATTATTTTTATATAGAGAACTTCACCAAATAAAACATATTTATTATCTAGTAGTATTTGTTCCGTCAAAATGGATAATCAATTCTTGACTAAACCAGCAATCCAAAAAATTTGAAACTATAAGTGCTGATTGGAGGAGAATGTAGAAATAATATACTAAAGATAGATTGGCGTCCTTGTTAGCCTTCACACAATTATCCAAAATCTAAATCACATTAGATATAAAATTGCTATCTGTTCCCTTGAGATAAATTATCAATTCCTGACTAAAGCAGTGTTTCAAAAAATTTCAAAAAATAAGTGCTGATTTAGAAAGGAAGTAAAAATAATATATTGGAAACAAAATGACACTTTCGATTCCTTTAACACACTTAGAGTGCTCAAAACTTGAACTCACAATATAGATACAGTGATTGTATTTGTTTTCTCGAAATGGTTCATTATTTTATGACTTGACTAGCGATTCAAGAATTTGGAAACCTAATGCCCCAATTCTGAGCATTCCCCCCCATCAGTTCAAGGGCTGTGCCCAGCACTGCTTTCTTTTAATGCATTCTAGTAAAAGCCTGGTTCAATTCAAACATGCATTCTCTTTATAACGATTAGATTTGCAATTACTGTGTAATATATGCTAATTATATCAACTAATAATTCCGTAGGAAGCATTCGTGCTAATCTGAAATAACTGGAGCCTGAAGAAATTTTATTCCTGAAACGTGACTACATTACAGTCGCAACATTTGATAGCTGCAAGCATTTAATTGCTATCAGATTTTCACAAATGACTTTTACACCTGTGCACTCCAAATTTAAAACAGAAAATAGTACCATAAATTGGATTGTTACAATAAAGCAACATTGACAGTTGGTTGAATGCCTTGTAGGAGGTGCTGAGCTGTCGGCATCATCTGATTTCACAAACGATGAATTTCTCATGGATTATGGTTGCATTCTCGAACATCGGATAATCCAATCGATATAATTTGCAGTAAAACATTATAATTGGCAGTTACGTTATTTCATAGCTGCCGGTCGTTAAATCTTACCGACAAATTGGTCGTGAAGGCTTTACGGCTAAAATAGGAAGATATAGAGCTCAAGTTATCATTATCCTAGTTGTATGAATAGTTCACGTTCCTGCCATTTCCCTAACGCGCGCGCCTGTCATTCATCAACGCATATTATTTTACAAATTACAAAGCCAGATTAGAATCCATGACCCATATCTCAAATTTCCCAATTAAAAATATCGAAATATTGAAAAAATTCAATTAAAACGTTCACAGTTTCATCCGGAAGTCGATACCAGCTGTCGACGCCGATCCTGCTGGCCAAGTCATCCGAACCATCGCCTTTCTCTGACCAAACCGCTCAAACTTCGCCCCGTTGATTAATTTGCTCATTGGAACCTTCAGATGTTGTCCAAAACATCCGGTTTATTCTCTTGCTCACTAAGAAGGACCCCGGAAGAGTAAACTTCAGCTGTTTTGCTTCGTAGTTAGTTAAAAGCTCGAGTAATTTGTCAAAAGAGCTGTCGTACTAATTAAGTATAATATGATGTTTATTTTAACTTGAAATGTTAAACAGTTTTCCACAAATATGGCGGAGATACACCACATCAAAAGTGGGGCAAACATGCTGTTTGCTGGTACTAAATAAACGTTGTTTTCGTAAATATTGTAACGCAATGGCGATTAATATTAGCATTCTAGTAATATTCATTCGATCAAATATTCATTAGACTTTATTGTACGTTGCCATCTATTTAGAATCTGTAATTCCGTTTATTTATTTGCCAAGGTCTTGCAAACTTAATATATTTTATCATCAACATAGCGTAGTCAAGCAGTAGATTTCTTCATAGTTGTGTTTGAAGCTTTTTGTTAAAAATTCTCCAAGTTCTCGTGTCAAAAGGATGATTTGGAAAAAATCAAATTTGTCCCCAAGAGCCTAATGACGCAAAACGCTTGTAAATTCAAAGCTCGCTTACTATTTATGTAAAGCAGAGTGAAAAGCTTTGAGCTTTCATCCCATCTCCGTTGAGAAGTCGAGAACTAATGTCTGAACGTTTACCTAACTACTGTCTGAAGACTAAATCACACTGCTTAACAAAGTTACACCGGAAATGAATTGTGTCTGTTATCTTAGTATTGTATCTTGTGTAATGAATGTTTGAACAATTCAATTATTGTTCAGTTGTGAATATATGGCATAGAGGAGAATAAATCGCCTAGATTAGGTTAAGTTAGGTCAGGGTAGGTCAGATTGGGGTAAAGGTTAGAATCTGGTTCAGGAGATAATAGATGAGATATTGGGGCTACTGTCCTAGTTAGAAATTTCTATCTGTCAATAATAAATTCAGCAGTTTTCATGAACGAAGCAATGTAATTGTGTTATTTGCCCGTTTTAATTTCAGATCATGAACAGGAATTAGATTCCGCGATTATACAACTACAAAATTTTCAAGTTGGAAAACAGCCAAGAATCATGCATAAAAAATAATGGATAGTCTAATATAGACGGCTGTGAAATTCTCTCACTTCATATACATAAATATAAAATTTAATCTGAATCTGTACTACATTCGCTGTAACAACGAGGAGAAATTTAGAAAGAAATGAGACGCACACATTTAATTTTTAAATTGGAAGCTTGGGTTAAAAAATAAAAAATCCTTGCGTCTGTTCTTCATCATTTTTATCTACAATGCTGTATATCTCCAATGATAAATTGAGCAAGTTGTATAAACAATAATAATACTATTAAAAAGTAAAGAAGTACTTCTTTATTACAATGAGAAAGCTTTAGGCCTGTCCAATATAAATTACGTCTAAAACATTCCTGAAGAAGACAGATGAAACATTTTCGCAAAAAAGAACAGAAAACAAATGACACTGTTTGTATTTTATGCTCAGAGCAACCTCAAAATATCTAACTCACTTCTTGTTCCACCCGCAAAAACGGCAGATCGCGTTTTTCACTTTTATGATGCATTGTTATTACACTCAATTACAATAAAGCATGCTATAAGACTAAAAAATTACTCTAAAATATTATACTTTTGAAGTTAGAACATAAAAAATATGTGACCACGTCAATATTACAGATGTACCAATTTTTATTTCCTGTAGAACGAAAGCAATAAAAGTGACGTGCAAGTATTAAAATGATATATTTTTTGTGCAATTTATTAATATTGCAATTTATATGCACATAAACTGCAGTTTCAATCTATGGGTACGAGCATAAATTATCGTGATTATAGAATTAATTCAGGCTGTGAATACAGACGTTAATTAATTTCATGTGTTTTATAGATAACGGAAAATTAAATTTTCAATCATAACATACATAAAAACTGTACTCAACTGTATCCAATCATGTTAGGAACTATTGAATTCAAAGGACTATAGACCGGACCTTAATTCCAATTACGATTGATTTCCGGTGTTAAATTATGACGTATTAGGACAGATCAAGATAGATTATAACAAGTATTATTACCAATCCATCATTAACAAATTGATACCATACATTTAACGCTTTTCAAGATATATTTATCATAATTTTCAACTGATATTGTCAAGCTGTTCAAACATAGTTTGACTCTTTGTTTCTTTGTCTTCTATGGTAATTCTACAAACAAATCGATGGTGTCACCATGGGTTGTCCTATTTCTCCTTCTATCGTTAGTTTTTAAATGGATAATTTTGAATAAAAAGTTTCAAGCACAGCTATGAAGAAACCTACTGTTTGGCTACGCTATGTTGATAATGTCTTTGCAGTTTGGCCTCATGGTATTGAATTAAATACTTTTTTGAATCATCTGAACATGAAACACAGAAACATTAAATTCAGTATTGAGGTTGAAAGAAATAACTTTTTTCTTTTTCTGGACGTTTATCTGAAAATGAAAATCTCCATCCTACTCAAAAATTTTGTGCTATAAAAGCTTTACATCAGAGAGCTTCTTCTTCATGCCATTCAAGTAAACTATCTGATGGAATCAAACGTTCAGACGATGTTTTCTTGAAGAATGGTTGTAATTAAACACTGATCAACGCCTCCTCTTCAAGATCTAAATAATAAGAAAATATCTGTTACGTTGTCTTACGTAGTTAATATAACAGATAAAATTGGAAGCCTTTTACATAAACATAATATAAAAACCTCAATACACTTATTGGTAATGTTAAAGACAGATTTCCTTACAGTATCCAAGTATTTACAAGGTTCCTTGTCAGTGTAGCAAAGTATATATTGGATAAACTAAGAGGACTGTAGAAACAAGATTGAAAGGGCATTTTCGTCATATGATATCAAACCAATCACCCCAAAAAAGCCGCGATAGCTGAACATGCTATTGAAGAATAAAATGGGCTTCAAGAATACAAGCTTTTGGCTAAATAGAATAATAATTGGTTTGAAAGGCTCAATAAGGGAAGCAATAGAAATAAAAAATCGCCGAATAATTTGAAATTAAGTACTGGTTATGAGCTTAATTCATAATTTCGAGTAATTTTTATCTACGAATCCACTGTGCAAGAGTTTCTTTATTACCACCTCCTGAAGATCTGTGGATGGTTCAGTTATGCGTCAAACCAAAAAGACTAGAGCCAGATTGATCTAGAACCACAAGGAGTTGGCAATTACTCTATTTAGACTTTCATTTTTATCTCCCGAAGACTTGTGAATATGGAATTATTAGTTAAACCACATGCAGGGCTCTTCGATCTTATATATTATATATAATCTGCTCCATTTCTACCCATTTGGTGTCGAGATTGCTTCACTCAGATGTCTTCTATGAATTTTCTCCACTCCTTCCAGTTCCTTGCTAACTTGTGTGCTCTTCTGGTTGTTTTTTTTTTGTTATTATTTCTTGTAATAGTCCTATGTTTTCCTTGGCCTGCCACGGTTTCTTTTCCCTGTTGCTCTTGCTTTCCATATTTCTTTTATTTTAATTTTATCAGTCGAATTAGATGTCCATACCACCCCAATTGTTTCTGCTCTATCTACTTCATTTCTGACTGTGCTTCCAATTTGTCTCCAATCTTTTCATTCCTAATTTTGTCTAGTTTTATTATCCCCTCTATAGCTCTAAGACATTTTATTTCTACCGCCATGATTTTACTTTGTTGTCTTTTATTTAGTACCCAGGTTTCTGAACTGTACAGCAGCATTGGTAGTATTATTGTTTTGTAGTTGATCAGCTTTGTTCTTTTGTTCACTGTTTTAAGCTTTAATAGTGCCTTACTAATTGAATGGTAAGTTCCTACTGTTGCCTGTTTTCTGCTATTTATTTCATTTTCGTATCCTCCTTTATTTTCAATTATACTTCCTAGATATCTAAAGCTTTGAAGTTATATATTTTTATTATCTATTTGTATTTTCAATTGTTTTTCTTCTTTGGCTATTATCATTATCTTTGTTTTGTTGACATTTATTTCCATATTTGCTCTGAGTAGTTCTTCGTTCCATATCTTCAAGTTTTCTTGCAGATTGTTCTCTGTATTTGCAAAGACTACTATGTCGTCTGCAGAAATGCACTGTCCTATGTTTATTTGTTGTAAATGGCAGTTTTAGTTGCTGTTTTGTTTGCTTCAAAATTAATTTCATCCATGTTTAGTATGAACAATAGAGTTCTTCCCTGTCTTAATTCTCCACCCGCTTTGAGTTCTTCTGATAATAAGTTAGTGGTCCGTACATAGTTTATGTTATCTTTATATATATTTTGGATTCCTTCTAGTAGCTTCTGTCCTATATTTCTATTTTTCAATATTTCCGACAACAGTTCCCTGTTAACTTTATCGAAAGCTTTTTCAAGCTCAATAAAGCATCTTTGTTGTGTCTTAATATTTTTTTTGTTATCTGCCGAATTGTAAATACATGATCCTGGATACTGTGGCCATTTCTAAATCCGCTTTTAGTATCCCCAATCTTGTCTTCTACTAGCTTTCTTGATTAAATTTTAAGTAATGTTTTGTACACTTTTACTGTTGTGCATAGGAGTGAAATCCCTTGATTGTTTTTCTCCAGTGTGCAGCATTTTTGTTTCTTCCTTTCTCATGTATTTTAGCTGCTCTGGTTTTATTCATATGCAGCTGCTTTCCCTATCTTTAACTTTTAATAGCAATTGTAACTTCTTCGATGCTGATTTTTGTATTTGTAGTTTCTGGATTTTGCTTTGGTACGGGATCGTTATTGTACGCGTTGCTTATAGTTAGTTCTTGTGGTTCTAGTAATTTTCCAAAATGTTCTCTCCATCTTTTTAGTTTGTCTGTATCCTTTCTCAGTATTTTCTCAATTGATTAATAGGTTGTTCTCTTTTTATTCTCAAATTCTTCGCTTCGTTTGTAGTTATTAGACATACATTTTCCGAAATCCTCCCATTCTTGTTCTCTAGCATTTTGTATTAATTCTTATGTTCTTTCCCTTTGATCTTTGTATTTTTCATAATTTTCTTGCGTTTTAATACAGAGGTATATTTTTCATTTTTGTTTCTTTGGTTTGATTTATTCTTTTATTTCTTAGCTCCACCACTTTGTTTTCTGTTTTGGCTGTTTTTGTAGATACCACAGCTGTTTTTTGCTGCTCCGCTCAATATATTTCCAAGTGTTCTCCATATGGTTTTTACATCCCAGTTTCTATTTTCTCCTTGTTTTATTATTTCTTTTTATACTAGTTCAGTGTACTTTTCCTTAAATGTTTGCTCCTTGAGATTGTAAATTTTTGTCGATAGAAATTAATATTTGAAATTTATCTAATCACTATTTGTATATTTTTGTTGTCTTGACAATTCTTGTTTATTTATTTATCATACGCTTTTTCACTTGAAAAAAAAACAGCACTTTGCTGTTAAAACATTGTGTTCTCAATTATTTTTATATATGAAAAAAATGAGTTCCGAAATTTTTTTTCCTTCATTAATATAAATGCGTTTTAACAACATTTTTGTTGGTCAGTTGATGTTTTTTTTTTTCTTATATAAATACGAGTTTGAGGAAGGGTAAGGGCTACTACCCTGAAAAAATATTTTGATAATGAGTTTCTTCTGTGACCAAATAATTCAATGATTCAGGGAAGGACTGATCTAGGAGAAATCAGGAGGAACCTTTGCACAGTTTGATTTCTATGCTTACATGAACCCATTATTCAGCAATGCCGTACATATTTGTTGGTACAAGGATGAGAAACTTCGGGCACAGCCTCTTACCCTCAACTAGTATAGCGCTGAACCAACTTCAAATCCAATAGTCTTATACTATTTCATGTAACAAGTCAAAAAATGTCAATTTCTTGTCATGCCATACATGTTTTATGCGTCATGAAAATGTATTTTCTCCTAAAAAAATTATTTCATGTTGATTTTGTTTTATAATACTCAATACAATAATCAAAAAGAATTAAATATCGTTAAAAAAATAGGTCTCAGATGACTGGAAGAGTATTATGTCCCCTCTAAGACTTTTTCAATTTTTACAACTATTTTCTTGAGAAAAATCTAATACTGTACTGTGCTCGTCCAATGAAATATTTGTTTTAATGGATCTTCTATTAAGCAATGCCGTACATTGAAAAATAAGTTGATGAAGAAGTGAGTGTTGACTCAATTCACACTCAAGCGAATGAGAACTGAGAGTCTAGATTGAGTTAAGGATGAGGTGAGGTGAGTCACGTCTCCGAATTTGACTTGTATACAGAGTTGAAATCAATTTTATAATAAATAATAGTATAAAGGCTTCTAACAAACATTTTAACAACTTTTCTTCAATTATTAATTCAAGAGACATGATAAATTTCCGTTGCATTTTTTGGCTCACTATATGACGAAAATTTGAAAATAAAGGACTGAAATATTGGTAATGAATGGTACTACAGTGTAAAACTCTCTATAACATGGATATTACTCTAAATTGGCTGGTTCCCATTATTACCCATATCCACTCTCTATGACGTAATGGTCATTCTCTGTAACGAGAAATACGTCTCTGCCTAGACTATAGCACTAGATAAAGCACAGCAGACTCGTCTGCCATTTTGGAGCCCACTGTCAGTTGCTTGCCGTTTACCGATGTGTGAACTTCAATATCATTTAATAAAATAATTTCAAATGACGGGCTGTTCTGGGCTCAGTTGTATTATTCATTCAAGATACGGGTTCTGATTCTACAGATGAGTAACTTTTATTTCTCAATACATCATTTGAATGTGGAGAAATATATTCTGAGCTACTTAACCTCAATTTGAATTTAGAGTTTACCTGTCCGATTGTCGGAATCTGAGTGCATTATTCAGAGTAAATGTCAGCATTATTGCAAGAATCTTTGTCCTTCAGTAATATTCTTAATGATTTGCTACTAAATTGTCATAATTTTCAGAAATTTTGTAGTATTGCAAATTATTTGTTGGAGCACTACACTGTTGTGAAAGTTTGAGGATCAGGAATTTTGAAATTTCAAACAAAAATGAAACCACCAGCTACAATTCCAAATGAGCTAACAAAACAAATACAAGAAGCAAGTTATTATGTTTCATTCGATTTGAACTGTTTTTTAAATTTTTATTGTATTTTCTATGATTACCTTGACTGATATCTTATAAAAAAAAAAACCTAATTTTTTTTTGCTTATTATTATTTATTATTTAACCTGCTTTGACCAAAGCTAATATTTAAGTACTTATCTAGGTACTTATTTGTTTAAATCACCATACTACCTGCTTTAACTTCATAATTTGAATACTAAACATTTACAGATTTTGTGCAGAAAATTAATGCAAGCAGATAAATTTCTTGAAGAACAAGATGCACAACTGCCTGCTATTCTAATCTTGTTATTATTCATCTTGAAATCTATATAATTTACACAAAATCATAAAAATAAGGATATTAAACGTTTCACAGACTTGTCAGTGGGCTCCAAGATGGCGGACGAGTCTGCTATGACTATCTAGTGCTGTAGCCTAGACAACTGTGTACTTTTTTGGTTGTGGCATCAATATTCATTTCATATCGACTTCTATTTTCTAAGAATAACAACTGTATCCCCATCTTTTGTTGTTTGCCATTACTGTCTTATTAGGTAGGAATGCATTGTCATAAGCCTAGGCTTAAATTCAACAAGCACTTGACGCAGCTAAATTATTATGCGAGTTTTTAGTATAGTACAGGACAAATTATTTTAGCATGGCTTTAGGAAATCCTCACAGTAAGGGGGCTATAAGCAGCTAATAAATTTTTTTTTTCTGGGCTGTACTAAAATTATTTTGACTTTTATTTTAATATTAGCTTGAATTTTAAAAAAAAGTTACAGTTTAAGTATTAATTCAAATTTTAAAATTGAAATATATATAAAATAATTACCAAATACTTTTTTCTTACATCTAAATATTATGTTCTAGAGAAAATACAGAAATTTACTAAAAAGAAAAATATTCTCAATACCACCCTTTTTCACAGGTAAACAGACTTCATGCTGTGCCGCGGTTTACCATGCTATTAGCGAAGTAAACTCATGCTAAAATAAATTGACCTATACTATACTGTAACGTGCGATGGTGTCATAATTAGTAAAAATAAAATAAGCTCTGAATACGCCTCTGCTTGGGTGGAGCCTTTCATCTTTTTGCGTCCCACCGCTCCACACATTCGAACATTCGAATAGTTAGTAGCTAGAATGACGTCGAAATTTCTAGAAGTAACTTTTATATTAATAATAAACCAATTCTTTGAAAGTAATAAACATTACAGTACTTTACGAGGAAGATCTCATCTCATCGAAAGATATGGATATCTTTAATCAAAAAATACAAATCAAGTATTGGCTTAGCAGAAGACATCAGGCCAAAATAATGAATTATACAGGATAATGGAGATATTGGAAATTGTCGTCATGTGTACCTGGTTTCCTGGTTATAAGAATACAAAAAGTGTATTTGTGCTCTTACAATGTCTTTTTTCAAATCTCCATGTAACGAAAACTCTATATAACGAAAGAAAACAATTAGTCCCTTGAACTTCATTATATAGAGTTTGTACTGTATTTATGCTTCCTGTTGGTGTTTGTTTTATTGTTCTAAGATTATTTTCTCAAGAGATAAAATCCGTCAGAAAGTGACAGATTTTCGCTACACCATTCAATTTCCTGGACCCTCAAAATTAGGAATTGAAAGGTTGAAATTGTTTTTATGGTAAATGACACTACTACTGATATCTCTTTTAGCGTTTGTTCCATTATTCTAAAATTACTATTTCAGCAGGTATATAAGATTAAGAGTTTAAGTTGTTTTTATAATACATGTTTTCTATAAGCTCTTAGATTATTATTCTCTCGGGAAATAAAAGCTGCTTAAGTGTGACAGATTTTTGTTGCACCATTTAACCCTCTCTACCGTAAGGATGAGAGGGTGGAGCACTGCAACTGCTTTTATAATAAATGGCACTATTTATGCTTCCTATTAGCATTTAGTTAATCATTTTAGGAGTTTTGCGCTTTGAAAGTGTGACTGATTTTCGTTGCACGATCAACCCCTTAAACCATCAACAGTAGGACTGAAAAGGCAGAAAGTTTTATAATAAATAGCATTTTGATGCTTTTCATCAGCGTTTATTCTTTCATTTTTTGTTGCATTACTCAACCCCCTAAACCAACTAGACTGGAAGTTTAGGGGCAAAATCTGGTTTTATAACAAATGTCAGTACTTATGCTTTCTATTACAGTTTGGTTGATTATTCTATGATTATTATTTTAGAAAATATGAACTGTCAAATTGTGACAAATTCTCGTTGCTTCTATCAACCCCCTGTACCACCAAGATTGGTAAATTGAGGGCTGTTACTGCTTTAATATAAATGACAGAGCTTATGTTTTCTATTTGAGTTCGATTTATTACTCTACGATTATTATTTCAGATGATAATAGCTGTCAAAATGTGACGAATCTTCGAAGCAAACCAGAATTAGAAAATGAAGAATTAAAAATGGTTTTATAATAACTGCTTTCATTTAGTGTTCAGTTCATTAATCCAAGATTATTATTTCAGAAGATATTAAAGTGAAACCATGAGGACTACATCATTTCAACTGCAAACAAATATCCTCTCCATTTTTCCCGTTTAGCATAAATGATCCGTGCATACCCAGCTTTAATTTGCAAATGGAGTGTTCTCCTATAATAAGGCTCGGCTAACACAGGGCGTTAGGCGTGAAAATTGCGCTATGATCAAAGCCTCAGAGCCTAGATCTTTCCCTAACAGCTTACAGCATTGCATTCGTTCAAACGATTGAACGCGATGATGCATCTGAGAAATGGATTTTTGTAGGATGAAGTCGAGGAATGAAATGAAAGAATTTCTTGTAATTCTTCAATTTGCATTGCGGGAAATTGGTAGTCGGAAAGAATGTTTCTCATTTGTTCTTACTTCGTGACGATTGAGGGATGAAGGGGTAATTCAATTTAATAGTGACTGAGGGAATTTTGTAGAAGAGCAGTTTATTTAGTTGGATGACTTCCATTCCAATCTTTATTTCTTATTATGTATTATGAACCGAAATGCGCCAATTCAATATTTTTCAATTTCCTACAATTCAAAGAGAGATTATAATTTGGTAATAATTAATTCTCCGATTTAACACACAGAGTAATTAATCCCAGTTGGCCCCACTTTTTCAGAGCTTGTGAAACATTCAGACAAAGAAACAGCACAATTCGACTGTCGAGTTCATAATAAACCGTTGTCATCACATCGACAAAACTAATTACATTAAACTCCGAACCGTTGCAATCCAGAAGCTTTAAGTTCTCTTTCAATTAATGACGATCGCAAACAGTTCTAAACTTAAGACAAGGAGCATGCCTCCCTCGTCAACTTGATTTCAACCCTGAGGTAATTTATATTATTAATAGCTGAAACACCCGACCTGTCGATACCATAAACAGATTATATTCTCTTAAGCTTGGATTAATAAAGCTGTTGGAAGAATTTTTCAGGCCATGTATGTCAGTATACTCGAATGAATACACTTCCGTAACCTGTTTCCCAAACGCTAACTTAGTATAAAATTATTCTAGATGTAAAGACGAGATAATGGAGACTAGTAAAAGACGTAATTGATCGTTTTGATGTACTCAGAGTGACTTGAATCAATCAAATCCTAAAATACTGTTCAGAAATTCCAATATTTTCTGAAGATGTCAATTTCAGAATTCTTATACAATATAAGAAATCCTTTTTTGCCTAACATATGCACACAATTACTCCCATTTGTCCTTTGCAAATTGTCAAACAGAATTATTCCGTCCTTGTAAAAGGATGAATTTATTTATTCAATTGAAGATAACGAATCACGTTTTAAGATGAAAAACAAGCACGAATCTCTACTCAATTCTGAGAATAATGTTCCGTTTCCATGGAAACATCAGGCACAGAATAAAAGTAGAATAAACCACACAATAACGTTACTCCACAAAGAAGGATCATTTTGATTGAATAATAAAATTATAAGTAAACATAATTTCTCTAATAACATCTGAGATTTACACTTGAGTAATTTTTCACTTTTGTTATCTCATAAAAGATACACAATTTGGTATTCATTTCGCAGAGCGAATACTTTCACAGAAAAGCGTATGGAAATTGGAAGTTAGATGAATTTTTGATACATTTGTCTTTTCGCGACAAACCTAAGAAATTCCAGTTCGAAATCATAAAACAGTTTCAGATTTTTACATCTAGTTATCAATATAGTCACAAATGTGAAATATTTTAAGTATTTAGCTCCCATTATTATTTATTTGAACTCGCTATTTAGCCAATAATTTATTGTAACTGTAATCTTAGTTAGTAGTGACCAAATCGATGTCGGACATGATTGACAGCCTGTGGTCACTATGTGTTCGGTGGTTGCCAGGCATCAACTGTTAGACAATTGAATATTGGCCCATTGTTGGAGTAGGTATATAAGAGCGTGAGCTAGGAGAGAGAAGGGATTCAATTAGAGTAACTGTAGGCGAAATTGTAATCTTACGTGCTAAGAAAATAATTATTTACACTGTAACCTGTATTAATAAATTATTTACAATAAAATTTGTGACAATATGGTTATTAGAATTATTTCTCGAACTCTCTGAAACGTTAGTGGAGCTGCAGACAAAGTTAAATATTCTGATATTTGAGTAAAGTTGTCATTAAACTTAACACGTTCTTTTCGAGAAATAAACGGACGACTGAAATTTTGAAAACATGTTATTCATATATTAGTGCTTAAGTTGCTCATATTATGAATTCTTTCTGGAACGTTCTGAAAATTAGAAGCCACCTTTCTTTGTTCTCAAATTTGTTTAGTTAGCAGTTCCGTAAAATCGTAAACTGTCTCGTTCCTCTTCAAATTAATATAAACTGTAATTGATGGCATGATTTTTTGGCAGAAAAAAGTTCAAATCATACGTTCAATGAGAGAAGTACAGCTGCGTTCGAAATTGGTGCCTAAAAGACAGATGACTTCAAGGATGGCTGCCGCCCTATCGAAATTTTATACGAATCCAGTAGTCAATAGGACACCGCACTTAATAAATTCAGGATCCTGTCCTATGTGTCGAAAAGAAGACAATTTTCGCTTTATTTTTTCGGGATCAACTTTCTTGATAGAACTTACGATTGAAACTAAAAATAATCGATAGCCAAGGTCAAGTACTTTAACAAAAAAACAAAATGCTACGTTCTGTCCTATCCAGGAAGGCGACAGCCACCTGTGAGTGAAACCCGTTTTCGTATTCAACGTCCCTGATCAAACTTACGATATTTATTTTTCCCCAATTGAAACTCGAACCTTCTTGAATATGAAAAAACTGGGGTGCTACTCCTCTACGGGAGGTTGGCAGCCGCTCTTGTAGTTATCTGATTTTTAGGTCCTTATTTCGAACGCAACTGTACTTCCTCCAGGTAGACATATTTTATTATGTTAAAAAAGTATTGAGGTGCTGTTTTTCGCCCTGTCCGAGAGGGTGGCAGCCACTCTCCAAGCCATTACATTTTTAGGTCTCAATTTCGAATGCAACTGCACTTCCTTCATCCGTCAGTACAGGCAAAAGGGGCAGCCATATTATTTCATATCCAAAAAGTGTAACAAATTTGAAGGGAGCTGCGGAACTGAATAAACTACCTCTAAATTTTCCACAAACTTCAGAAGAAAACGACCTAGTCTTTACAGAAAGAATAATAAAAATCTGGGTAGTTGTGAAGCTAGCTTCGACAAAATATGAACTTTACTAAGCCAAATATACTGGACGTTACGTAAAACGAATTTAAATTAAACAAAAAATTAAGGCACGCAATTGTTGATTTTTCCGTCCCAAGGCACATAACTGCGAACCTGAAAAAAATAGATAGTAGAATGGACGGGTATTGAAATTGAAGGACAATTAGATCTGTTGGCGTAAATTGAGATGCCGCAAAGCATAAAATAAAACAATATCCCCAACAGCAATACCTACACACCAGCTGTAAAAAAAAACTTGAGAAAATCACTCTTTGATATTAAAAATGGTAGGTACTCATTACAGAAATAAATGATAATCAAATTTACCCAAAGTAATAGATATTTAATCAAGGCTCTAAGAAAAATAATGAGAATGACAAAAGTAAAATTTCAGCAAATTATTAAAATAACAAAAGTAAGTAACTAGAAAAAAAAGTGAAATAAAAGGGCGGCGATGCGCGTCTCTAAAGCAGACTTCAGCAAGTTTCAAAAAAAATAATACGCGAAAGGATACGCTTATGAACATACATCAAAAAAAAATAATGAAATTAGGCCCGAGATCGATCGACCTGGTTCACAATCGGACGAGACGTTTATAATGTAACAAAAAAATCATAGGGAATGCTCACCGCAGAAAAAGTTATACAAAAAAATCAACAAAAGTCCTGATGAAGCTACGCGGTGCTCAATGAGGCAAATAGCATCAAAAAAAGTCTGAGTAGCAAAATGAATTGACCACTCAGCTGGCGACGTCGCTGGAGATCCTACTAAGTAGTGAGAAAATTCTGAGTGGAATTCAGGTACTTCCACAGTGTGTGCCTTGGTTTTGGACGACTTTTGATAGCAGATGGTAAGCGATGCGAAAGGATAGCCACTAACAATTCAAGCTAATCCCCAACACGTAGACTGCTCCGCCAAATAAGAAAAATGGCTAAACTGCCCCAAAATATTTGGCCGAAGCACAGGTTTATCCCAAAAGAATCCCCAAACTTGGGCTTGCACACGCAAAAATAAACTTTGGGAAGAACCTACAAAATTGAAGTGGTACAAATAAAATGAAACTAAAATAAAAAACCTAGCGGACGTCCAAAAAGAAACTTAGTAACGTCACTAACTACAGCGCTCGCATTACAACAGCGATAGTTTGAAACAAAAATCTTGAATTAACATTAACTGACAAAAAAAAACAATAAACACGTTTTGAATGTAGCCAAAAAATCTGAGCTTCAAGAAAAGAGATGAAACTAAAGATTTGGAAGATGGATGAAGTTATTAAATATGAATTCAAAACTAAAAGTGAGTAACTAAAGTGAATAAAATTGAACCCAAACTATATTCTAGAATTCAACACAACAAAATAATGACCAAAAGCCAAATTGGCACGTAACAAAATGTTGAAGCTACATATAATTTGGGACCTGAAAACTGGATGACTTTAAGAATGGCTGCCAACATCCTCGATAAGTGGGTGGCACTCCAGTTTTTCCGTGTTCAGATACGTTTGATCTTCAATTATAAAAATATTGTAAGTTCAATAAGGGAAGGACAAGACGGCAGGCAACACTCAAGTTTTTTCTTGTTCAGGAAAGCTCGAGACTATAGTTTATAAAAAAAAATCGTACGTTTGATGAGAGAATTACAACTTCAAATTGGGACCTAAAGGTCGGTATGACTCTAAGAGTGGATGCCGCCCACCCGAACAGAGCGGGAGGCAGCACTTCGATATTTTAGTGTTCAGGAAGGTTAGAGGTACGATGAAAATATAATAATCGTACGTTCGATGAAAGAAGTACAACTGTGTACAAAATTGGAACCTAAAAATCAAATGAATTCAAGGGTGGCTGTTGCCCTGCCAGATAGGCAGGGCAACGGCACTCCGATTTTTCCTGTTCAGGAAGGTTCGAGTTTCAATTAGAAATCAGGATGTCATACTTCATGAAACTAGAAGAGGCTACTTTTGGTCAATACTTTGGGGGCAACTTTCCAGATAGAACTTACGATTGAAACTAGTACCAATCAATAGCGGAGGTAAAGTTCTTAAAGAAAAATACAGGGTGCAACCTCCTGATCTGTCTAGGAGAGCGGCAGCCAACTCTAAGTTTCGTTTTCAACTTCCCTGACCGATCAAACGTTTTTTCCCGTCCCGGTCTGGACAGGGGATGGAACCCCGCTTTTGTCTCAAAGTACTTGACCTCAGCTATCGATTAATACTAGTTTCAAATTAACTCCGAAAAAATTGACCGGAAATTGTCCTTTTTCGTCATTTAGGACAGTATCCTGGCACCCTATTGATTCATTCTGTCAAAAATTTAAAGCATTGACAATGATTTTCTCTTCACAGATTAATCCACAAAATTTGTCGTGAAAGGATATAGTACTCATTTAGGTAGTAAACAAAATCTAAATTCACGGTTCAGTGCCTAGCAAATCTTGCATGTTATGCGATTATACGATAAATATCACCCACTCAGAGCTCCAGTACCCAAAAAGTCCGTCGGTATTTTATAATTCTATAAATTCAAATGCACTGACGGCGAGCACTTTCGTTCGACCGTATGAACATACATAGAGTTTGCATGTAAATGTGGTTTGCTCGACTACCTCATTCAACATTGCAGGCGCTGGGTGAGTTTCAATTCATGATGAGATAAATGAATAAAAATTGATTCAAAGCGTACCTTGCGTTTTGCGGTCCGACAGATTTGGCCTCATACGATGAACTAGCAGAAATGGCGTGGTCAGGAATCCGGCCTTCCTCCATTCCAAGAGCCGATCGACATTCACCTAAAAACAAAAATTATATTAGAAGGTGAGTCACCTCCAAAACCACTGAAGGTTGTTTGTAAGTTGGTAGGCGTCGAAGCACATCACAACCCCCCGTGCCTTTAATCGACGTCACATCCCTCTGTAATTCTATTTGGCACGTCGGTGTATAGACCCTAATTAATTTATTGCGTTTCATTTTCCCTAAGAGTTGCTTTATTCTACCCCTGGTCCCAACAACTGTGAAGCGGAACGCTCTAGTGCTAATAAAAGCGTTCGTACACCGCCAAAAGCTTACTTACGAACAATTGTTGTGATGTTGGAAACGCGATTTCGTACTTAGAAATTATTCATTGTCATCACTCATGTTTTTCTTTATTCTTTCTAAATATACAAGCGGAATCCTAAAGTTTGAAGATAAATGTTGAAGTCACCGAAGTTCGGATATCTCAAGAGTGTGAACCAGTCCTCAGTTCCTCCCGGTTGTGAGGTACAAAAAAGATCATAAATTTTTAAGTTGACAAAGCTTTTATACTACATCAACATTCATACCTTTCTCATATATGACCTCTTATTTTTCACTGTCAGCGTTTTATGCTTCTTCAGAACACTTTTTGCAGGAATTCATTTACCTCTAAATCACCTTTATTTCCATTCTTTTTATATGAGTTTTGTTTCAACATAGCTATTAATAAATTGATTAAAGAAAATTTGTACTCATTCACAGGCTGAAATTTCAGTCTTTTGATGAACAACGTTCTTCTTTATTCATTAAAAAACGCTCAGGTGTAAATAAACGAGCCACCTGATATTCTTCTCGTTTTCAGAGCACATTATTGTTCCAACGATCTTTAGAACTAAGCAAATAATGATTTGGACTATTGCGCGAAGCTTAGAAGTTAAATATGAAACTTGAAAGTAGTTTATTTCACAACAAGTATTGGAATGACCTATTTTCCAAACGAGCAAAAAGTTTGTACATAATCCAAGCCGAAAGCGAAGACTACGAATACAATTCGTGAGAGTGGAAACTTGTTGTAGACTATACTTTTTCCTAAAATCCTGAAACGTCAAACGTAAAGCAAGAAATGAGTACCTGAATTGTTGAGACGTAACCATAATTACCAAATTAGCAGCTTCTGATTCGTCGAAAATGATGATGGTAGTAGACAATCTCCTCACTACTTTTTTCCGACGCAGGTTATTTCGTCATAGGCTATGTTGACGACATATTCAATCTAATAGCAGAAAAAATGATGCAACAATCGCACACCTCATGTAAAGTGCTGTCAACCTGACGCTCCCATGGTGTCAAAACAAGAGACTTAAGCTCGCCGCACACGATGCAATTTTTCAAGCAATTTTGTTCACTTGGCGCCGCACTGGGTGCCACGCTTGCTCCGATGCAAGAAATTTGGTGCGATGCGGGGTACTAGACTTACCACGAGATTTGTTTTTCAAGATAGGTTCGGTGCTATTTTTCGCACTTGCTGCGCCACTGACTGCTGTCCACAGCCAATCAAAGCAGACGACGAAATCATGTGATTACATCACTGAGTTGTATGTCGCATCAAAATGCTGTGCCTCATTAGTACATTGTGTTTTGTGGTGTTTTAAGATACTAATAAGTAAAAATTATGGCTAGTGGAAATTAGGTAATGTTTACGTTCCCTAGCTCAGGATGTATACCAAAAAATTAAATGAAAATTCCCTGACTCCCAGGTTTTCCAGGTTATTTTCAATAAAATTCCAGACAGTAAAAAACAAAAGTTTGATACAAGTTTACATATAATCACAGATTAATGTTGCAATTCTGTGTGAACCCTATAAATCTGTGGATTAAAAACAAAATCGCAACGAACTTGATATCATGAACGAATTTACATTAATCGACAAAAGTAAATGTACTTCATTGAATTTATTTTTCATGAATTTATAGATCTGGAAGACTTATAGATCTGCACAGATGGCTCTAGTATCTTAATTTTATGAGTAATAATGCATAAATATCCTATGATGTATTTTTTCCAGACAAATATCAGAAATTCCCTGACGATTCCATGACATTTCCAGTTTATCTAAATTCCCTGACATTTCCAGGTTTTTCACGTTTGGTATACACTCTACTAGCTCGTCAAACAAAATGTTGAAAACTCTGCGACCTTGATTCCTTTTCAAAAGTCACTCTCTTCTTTTCTTCTTTTTTTTTCTGTCTCGTAATTCGCAAGCTATAACTGCAGCAAATGCTCCTGCTCTCCTCCGACGATTAGTTTCGGCAACATCCATACTTGTAATGTGAAAATCTACCAAGTCTACGTTCTAGTGTTAGAATGAGTGGCGCAGCTTGCATCGTGTGATGCGAGAATAAGTGTCACACTAAGTGTACCTCAAAGTGGCCCAGTGCGCAAGAAAACTTGCTGCAAGTTAAGTGAACAAAATTGCATGGAAAATTGCCTCGTGTGCGGCGGGCTTTAGTGTTAAAGCAACCAAAACAGTATTACTGTCATACAATCAGAGAAGGAAATGGTGTATTATTAGAGTTCGTAAAAGAAATGAAATATTTGGAAGTAATACCCGATTAGAGAATGAGCTGGGAAGATGGAGCTCTCATCTGCAGAGGATTCTGAAGAAAGCAACATCGTCAAACTCATGATCACTCATACAAAATGGCAAAAAATGGAAGAATCATCTAGATGATGAAAGCGCATTTTTGACAGCTCATAAATGCTTGTTACTTTGGAGATTTCCTTAATTACCATATCTCACAATTACTGAGCTTGAAATCAAGCAATTTGGGCAAACTTACGAAACAGCAGCTTTCATTTAATACTAGTTTCAAGTTGACTATTTGATAGGTACATAATTTATGCATGTACAAACTCAAAAATACCTTTTAATCTTCATTGTTTAGTTATTGACCGACGGGAGGTCGAGTGCTGTATCTTGAAATGATAATTTGATCTTTATCAAAGCTATATAAAAGAAATACACCAAAAGTGTACAAATCTTCATCCAATAATAATAATTCATTCTAATAAGCTTCAAATTCGCGTCAAACAAGTCATTGAATGAAGCCCGGACAGATTTGACAACTGTACATAATAATAGTGACACTCGCGGCAAAAGTTGTAACTAAATTTTTATCTACTCTAAAAAATTTTAGTTGCCATATCCCTAATGTCATATATACCTATGGACATTGTTTCACTTGAAACAAGTAATTGAATAATTTGATCTTCCACAATCACTGAGCTTGAATTAAAGCAATTTGTGCAAACCTACGAAATAGCAGCTTTTATTTAGTACCAGTTTCAAGTCTGTAAATAGTATAGTTGCTGAGATCTCAGCGTCACGCCAGCCAGCCAGCCAGCCAGCCAGCCAGCCAAAGTGAATATAATAGCGCTTTTTTCTGAAAAATGCGCTAAAAACCGAACAAAGTACAGCTCAGAATCATTTGCAAAAGTGCAACGTTTGTCCTGTCTTAACATCATTGGTGCCATGGGCACATGCCCTACCATAAATATTAACATTAAACATTAATTTCTTACTGTAAATGAGGCTTAAGACTTTATTGAAATCAGGGGATCTAGTGGATCATTTAAGAATCCTGTATGAAAAAAACCTTCTTCAAATGACTCTTCCTGTTTTAGATATCATGTAGGTAAAATACAGCTTTGACAGACGGTATTAGATTATTATCATTGACAGAGAAGTTTGGGCCAACAGCCCTGTCTCTAGGACAGGATCTTTGAACTGGTGAACTGTTGGATCAAAGCTAGAAAGTAAGGAAATAGTGTTGGGTATATACGGACCTGACTGTATAATCAGTGAAACCCTTGGAATCACTACCACTGTCTTTCAAACGGAGGTGTACACAAAAAACCTCTGCTCTTGCATTAACCTAAAGAAACGATTGAGAGGAGGATTAAGTAATATAATGACAGACGGTCAAGGAGTTCATGTGAATCAAAACTAGTCTGAAATTGTGTCAAAAGCCTCCAGATACTGGCTATACATGACCACATTACACTATTTATTTATTTATTTATTTATTTATTTATTTACGAATTCGACAGGATAGAAATCCCAATTACAGAATAAGTACAAAAAAAAATACTGAAAAAAAAAAATGATACAGATAAAAAATTTGAAGTAAAAATCAAAATAAATTTTGTATGCATGCAACTTAAAAATTAATCATAATTGTTGTACATTTGCAGATATTTAAGGCACCTAAGTGATAATAAATTGAACAATATGTAAAATTAACAACAAATTTCACCCAATTTTTTCTTGAAAGAAGTAATACTGCTTGAAAGATCAAGTTCATCCGAATATGTATTAAAGTTGATACATAGATAGTTAATAGGGGAGTTTAAAAATGAATTAGTTTTAGAAAAATCACAACAGAAAGTTATTACATTTCTTGTATTGCGAGGCCGTACATAAAAATTTAATTTAGAGAGAATAACAGAATCATCGACCAAGTTATTAACTACTTTATACACGAACAAAAGTTGCTGTTTGGAACGACGAGATTTTAGTGATTCCAAATTAAACATCGAAAGTAAGAAGTTATAATCAAGTTCAGGCCATGAATGAAACAGTCGGTAAAAACAGCGCTTGCAAAACTTTTTTTGGATATTTTCAATGTTAACAATTTGATACATGTAATAAGGATTCCAAATTATACTGCAGTATTCAATTTTACTGCGAACAAACGAGATATGGTGAATTTCAAGTCACGAAGGCGTACATGGAAATGAACAGGTCGATGTTCTGGCGGAAAAAAGGGTCCAAGTTCACTTTTATGGGATCAGAACCTTTCTGTGACATCCTTAAGAATCACTTGTACTGGAAGTCAATCCTTGGAAAGAAAAATCTATAGTTAGACACTAGGACAATTTTCTTAGTAACAAAAAAAGAAATCCTCAAGCTGGGAAAGGAGGACGTTAGAATCCTTACAGGAATATACACAAGCCTTGTAGCTTTAAAATGCCATCTGAATAAGATTAATATACCATCTGACAGACCTGTCGATTCTGCATTGAGGAAGATAAAACATCACATATGTGACTGTCCAGTCATCTCTAGGAGACGACTGTACAAATTCGGAAAGGACAATATAAGCCGTAATGAAGTCATTGAACTGACTCCCAGGTAGATTATAGGTCTCTTCAAAAGACTAAACCTGACAGGCATAGCAAACAGGAACACATTACAATAGATCTTTTAAGTCGCAGTTACTACGGGCAGTAGTGCCTCAAAGTCTTTCAATAAAAGATAATAATATTTTTTATACGACCATAAGCTTTGAAACACAGAAACAACAAAAACTCCTGAAGTTATTAATATAATTGATGAATGCTGTATGCCCGAAAATTCCTAATATAAAATAAAAAACAAGTCAACAAAGACGTAATCTCAATATTATCTTAAATCTGTATACCGATATTTGTTATTTTATTCTCTATCTATATTCTTTTGGTTTCCCTGAGGTTTTTGTTCCATTTATTTCTAAGTCTTTCGTATTCGTTCTACCAACAAATGAATGAACAAAATAGGTCATAAACACATAATGTATGGCATAAAGGATAAATCTGGGACCATAGCAGAAAATAAATAACAATATAAACAAGTATGGATTGAGCATTCTGAAGAATTGCATGCAGATACAGGGCAAAACCTGGACAACAAAATATAAGAAGACACCTAGACAGAAACAATAGTTGGTGTATTTATAAGTATTTACTATCGAGATAGATAGATATAATAGAGAAAGAAATTGGCTATGGTGAAAGAAAATAGTTTATTACCTTTTAAATCCGAAAATTTCGACTCGATTCTTGATACCAGTTACCAAAAATGATTCAAATCCAATTTTGAGGTTAATTTCTTCAAAAAGAGGACTAAATTCTTCACCATACAATTTTGCAAGTTGAGGCCAAATTTTTTTCTTGCTGTGAATCCGACTAAATTTACTACTTTTTCACTAGTGGAAAGACACAAATGAAGCAGCCGTCGATGCACGTCCTGCTACTCGAGATTGTAGAATGGAACTTCATTATATTCCATGCAAGAAATATATCAACCTCCAAATAGGTATTGTCTATATTTGAGTTGCCGAATGCGAACTAATTAAACATATTTCCAATAAGTGATGTCCTTGTCTGAATAACCAAAATGCAACTTCTATTTACATTGCCTTGTTTTACAAGTATCCTTGGGTAGTTACGTTGCCGTTGTTTGAATTTTATGTTTTTTGTAGATGTTTGGACACAAAATATTTAGAGCCCAAAACACACTATCTAGATTAATGAATGCAATAAACCTTTCCTTCACCAGCCTCAACAATAGTCGAATCTACTTCGAGAGAAATTAAAGATGTATTAAGAAACAGGCGCAACGGGAAAACTTCTGGCAAAGATAAAATTAACATAAAGCTCATATATATGAGCTCATACTTAGAATATGGAGGAAAGAAAAAAACCAGAATAGTGAGAAATGGGTAAGAAACGAGATCGAAAATCATGCCAGAATTACAGAGGTATTACACTGCTGAACACTACGTATAAAAGCCTGTTCACAAAAATACAAAAAAATGTTAGCAAATGTAACAAGAACAACCGTCGGACATTATCAATGCAGCTTCACCAGGGGAGAGAAACAACAACGAAGAAATACATATAGTTAAACAAATGATTGAAAAAAACCACAGAATATAACATGAACAATGTTCTATCACCAGCCACCTTGGTTGGTGGTAGCCTCAAAGTTACATTCACACATTTTTTGTGATTTTTGAATCAATTATTATTTTCATACTGTATTTCAATAAATATTGGAAGTTAATCTTCATAACTATGCTGTATACAACAATGTTATAGGATAGTAATACTTTTATAAGAATGCTGAAGATGGATGGGTGCACATCCGAAACGTCCTAAATTTAATAGTAACATGAATAAAATTAAGTGGACTGCAATACCTAAAAAAATTTTTTACTTAATCCATATTTGGGTCCTTCAATCTGCATTAAAATGTTTGTGTACTTCAAACAAGCTTTTGACTCAATCAAAAAAGGATAACTAATGACAGCTTTGAAAGAAATAGAAATACCAGGAAATCTGAGGAGACTAATGGCAATGACAATGAGAAAAATAAATATGAATATTATTACACAGAAAGGAGGAATAGAAGATTTTGTAAAAATAAAGGAGTAAGTCAAGGAGATGAGCTATCAGGAACTCTATTCTATTTAGTATCAAAATATGTGCTACGAAACATAGAAAAAGGAACATTAAGAATAAAAGCAGGGCAAATAATAGCATACACTAACGATATAGCGATCATAATAAAAAGTAGACAGACTATGAGAGAAATGTTGCAAGAAATAATAATGGAAAGTAATAACAAAGGATTGGAAATGAATACCAATAAGACAAAGATAATAAAATTCAGGGAGACAATACAGGAGAAATAAATAAAGATTGGAAAATATGCTTTTGAAAAAAACATAAATTTAAATATCTAGGTGTCGCAGTAACAAATAAAAGGAAAAGAGAAGTAGAAATAAAAGAAAAGATATCAAAAACAAAGCGAGCTTTCTGCGCTAATAAAAAACTATTAAAAAATGAAACTCTGCTAAAAATAGCAGCAATGATTATATATAAAACAATAATAAGACCAGTAGCACTATATGCTGCCGAAACAATATTTAAAAATAATAGAAACAAAAATCATGAGAACAATACTAGGGTCAGAAAAATTATCAGAGAACGAATAAAGACCAAGAAGTCAATCCTAGAATGCAACCCAGCCCAGCAGACAGAAGAAACTGATCATCCTGGATAAGAGAAGTAGATGAAGATCTAAAAACAATGGAAATAACAAAATGCAAAGAGAAAACAAGAGGTAGGAAGAAATGGAATAATATAGTGAAACTCCACAAAGAGTGCTGAGCTATCTAATTATTTTTCACTGGGACAGATGCCCACATTAAAAATAAAAATTTCTGCATTTTAAGTATAATTTGTTATCACTTGAATCAAATTATAGCAAGTAAAGCAGTCATCAGAATAAATATGAATTATTAAGGTAGCTTTTTTGGTATTTTATCAATACCATAAATAGGCGAGAGATATCGCTAGCTGTGCTCATTTCAACACTTGAGAAGAAGAAGATAGAAGGAATAAGTATTATGTTAGAACTGGTACTGTCTTAAATTTCGGAAAAACTAAGAAACTACAGCTGATAGAGATAAATTTGTTATTAACAATAGTCGTGACTACTCATCATTCGCACGTATGTACTATAAGTATGTAGTTCAGCTGTAATCATTAAAATTATATCTGAATTGTTCATGAATAAATATTTGGATTAGAAGATATTTCAAAATATTTGTTTTATGCATTATATTATGATTTTACTGTGCGGTATTTGTTGATCGTAATTTCAAATAGATATCGAATGATTTAAATATTAATAAATGAGATTGAACACGGTTTAATTCAATTATAGTCTAATAATCAACATAAAATTGCAATTTTATTATAAATTTGATTGAATTCACCGGAATTTAATCTGATAAGCGAATTAAAATAAATGGAAGCCATGAGAAATTTTGCCTACCAATATTCATCAGGGTTAAACGCAAAATTGTCTATGTTCGTTTTGTAGTTTTGAAGATTTGAAATATACTTGGGTATTTTTACATACGACTAGATTACTGGACTGATTTTGCCCAAAACTCATATTCAGGAGCTTTAAAACTTCCACAATAATTAGAAAAACTTGATTTGCAATTTAAAAAAATTCTGTCCTCTCGTATCTCTGTTAATAACTGAAAAAACAATATTTCACTTTACTTTTTGTACTCATATGAGTGAGAATGTATTGGATCTGTGTAAATATTCCGATTATATTGAATCAACAAGTATACATCAAAGACCACCGTCACAGGATACATTCCTAGTGCTTTGTAATTATGAAACATCGAGCTACCGTCTGCCTTTCGGCCACATTCTCCAAAACAGAAAACATACATGACCTGAAATACTTTGTGTGTATAGAAACAGATAAAAGAATCCACCTCAATTTCAGTAATTTCAGAAGAGAACTCGGTGATAGTAGACAGAGATAAAACACGTTTTCACTCTGACTTCTCAGATTTTATTCTATTATTTGTGTTGGGAATAATTAGAAAAATACAGCAGACGTTTACTAGAAAACTTGTAGAATAAATAATGCACTAACCAAGAACGCTTCGAATACACAATTTTTTTTCCAAAAAAATCTGGAGTTTCTTGTTGAACAAAGCCCAATTTTGCGAATTTCAGTATTCATATAAATTGAAATATACTGCTATTGTGTATTTAATAAATGAGCAAAAAAATTGCGGAATGTACATTTTTAAATTAAATGTAAATATTTAATTTTGAATCTCCCTACATCAGATTTCAAATTTTTTTACCACAATTTTATAATTTTGAAGCGATTCGTTTATATTTAATTTGTTATCTGTTGAGGGGAATATGTGCAAAAATTCGTGTGGAAAAATTGGGTCGTACACGTGGGAGATTTGTAGGTCTAAATTGATTTAGGTTTGTGTTTTCTCTGTAGGCATTAATCATAATTAAAATCTTTTTGAATTTGAAAATGGAGTAAGCGAAAGAGTTATATGAATGTTGTTTTCCTTGCATTTTACTCATAAACGAATTTGATTTCGACGGGATTAGCTCGAAAATTTATGTGATCAATTTTACATCGACCAGAAAAAATTACATGATGATGAGCTACACAAAGTTTATTGTGTCACCCCTTTACGTACATAAAACTAAAAATACCACCCTTTCTCTCTTCAATATCGGCACTACATTAAATCCAGGAACCTCCAAAATTATTTGTAACAGCATTAAATAAATAGAAAAAATAATCTAAACCACCAAAAGTTACCAGACAGCACCACAGAGATGAAACATCAATTCTTATTGCCTGTTTATTTTGATGATGATTCTCTTGAACTTTTTTGAGAACCGGACTATTTACTTGCAAATTGGTGAGCAATCGCAATACCTGCTGTCTATAATCCACGTTGACTTGATTACGTGGCTGGCGTTCCAAGTCGCCTTTAACAGTGATTTCACACTGAATTTAACTTAACACGGGTGTATTTGAGCGAAACATCGACAGAGGGCGCTAAAGCGATGCGGGGAGGACGAGAAAGTAGAGCATGTGTGACAAAAAATACATATTGCAAGTATTTTAGGGCAGTGAAAGTACTTTCCCTCTCACAAGCTTTCAAAGCGACAATATTATACGCAAAAAAAATGTTAAGGTGTATTATAATTTTCCTTGTTCTTATCCCACATTTATGTTTTGAAACTTGAGCTTTCTATGATGGAACCCTTCCAGTCGAGAGGATGACCTGATCTCTTTGCGGAAAGGGTTAGTCCCTTGTTATTTTATACACTCAGGGTGTATCTTAAACTTAAAGTGGGAACTGTTTACTTTTATGGTTTTGTCAACAAAGAAACTCACCTTTCAAATTGAATTTTATCTGTTATTCAAGCATATATTGTCACAAATACCGTGAGTTTATTTTAACGTGAAACATGAGATGTTTCATATCCATGGCTACCGATTTAACAGCTATGTATTTAAGAGTACGTTCCACTAGGCGATCGCAGCAATTTTTTTACGATTACAGTTTTGCCGTTCCACTAACATACGATTATTTTGGCCGGTGCTTCAAGTATTGTAAAATCGACAAAATTTTGAGCATCCCTGAATCTATTTCGACTATTTTCGGCTTGATGTCGGTACGTATGTGCGTACGTAAGTTAGTAACTCGCAAATCTCAAAACCCACCTACCGTATAGTGCTGAAATTTTGTATTTAAGACTGGTACAGAGTCTTGATGTTCGTTTTGCATTATGGTTGCAGTCGTCTGTACCGGAAGTGCACTTTACTCGAGACATTTTCTGAATTTTCCGCATAAATCCAAAACGACTGAGCCGGCAGTGCACTGTACTTAACAGTCTTTCGGAATTTTTTGCATAAATTCGAAACGATTGGCTTCAAAGTATTGATATTTAGTATTTCGATGCTTGGAACCTTTTTTGGTGTAACGGCAAAACTGAGACACTTTTTCAAAACTGATTTCTCCTGTTTTGTGAGAACCTTATTGGAAAAGAAAGGTTCACTACTGTCTCCTTCTTCTGGTTCTTTAAGTTGTTCTTTTCTGTTAGTTGTTTCATCTTCTTCGTGAGTTGATCTTTGTGCTTCTTTGTTGAGGTGTTGTTGGTTTGAGCAAAGGAGAAATTGAAGAACGAGCCATACATTCTATACTTATATAAAAAGATTCTTTGACAAAGTAGAAAGGATAGCTAACAAATTCATGGCTGCAACAAAATTTCAAACTACCACTACGATTAGGAGCATCCTAGCAACAACAACACGGGCAACACACAACAAAAGGCAAAACTTCAAAGTCTGGTCTAGCAGATCATATCTGGAAGCATCATCACCGCATACAATAGGAAGGTGCTCTAGGATACTGACGAGAGAAGATCACTGGTATGAAAGGAAATTCAAAAAAGCCACCATCATCCACAAGAACAGGTCAATAGTATTCAGTCAGCCAACTGTGGAAGTACAAGCCATCTGGAGAAAGTATATCCTTGATACCCCAGGTAGAACCATCAAGACAAGAAAACCTCCAACAACCAACCAAATACAGGACATAATAATCGTAGCAAAACATCGCCCACTGAGCCCACCTAATGAGAAACTTGTCACACTTGATCCAGCACCCGTGACGGTACACCACTCGTGCAACACTAGATATAAGGCACTTGCATCAGTACACCTGATGACCATAACAGATATTACTTATCGAAACGTTGTGTTAATGGTCTGTCAAGGAATGATGCTTGGAACTTGCATCAAACTGGGATTGAATGCCGCGTCTTTCCATCAAACCATTTATACTTGCTCTTCAATTGAATACAACATTCTAATAATAGTGCTACGGTTATTGATAAATGTCAAATTTATCTCCTGTGTTTCATATTTCAAACTAGGCGACCGAACCGCCCAAGTCGCCTCAATAATCGTTCCACAAGACGATCGCGGTCTTTGCGTTCAAGATCAATACGTCTTATGGCCATTTGCACCATCTTCAGTTATATCCAGCGATTAACAAATCGTCGTTTAAATAAATCTTAGTTTAATTCCATTAGTAGTTGTGCAGTACACAATAATATGTGGACTAGTTAATCGTAGAAATCAAAGTATTCCCTGAAATTCTGTTGGCAATATTTGAAGTTTGACGTTGAACTTAACCTAAAATATATGTCCGTCAGTTTGCACTTGACCTATTCCTTTCAAGTATTTCAGTTGACATTTATATAAAGTAAGTATTTTCATGTTTATTTGTTCTCGATTGTTCATAATATTCTGATTTTTATGTCTCTAGATGTCAAAGGAGGAGAGAACTAGAACTCCAAACTATATAAATGATGAAAGGGTAGCATTATTGGATATAATATTGAAATATAAAAAATTCTTTGTTATCTAGTCCTTCATATAAATTTACTCTCTCATACACTTTTCTAATTATACTGTTTTCCTGCTGTTTTCAATGAAGTCAACTGCAAGAATGTCATCTAGTTCATCGTCGCTTAGAATATTTTCTACCTCAATATCATGATTATTATTCATCTATATATGCAGAAAAATCATAGATTTTGAATTATTAACTTATCTATGACATATAAAAATACTTATCTTGAGGATATTTTATAATTCAGGTCAAAATTAAACATGTACTACAGATAAAAACAATTTTTTGTTTATCAAAAATAAACGCTAAACGAGATTAAGTAGTTAAACTACGAATATTGGGGGTTTTATTAAACGTCGATTTAAGGGAAGATTAGTTTATGATGCAAACATTTAGAAGAAACATCTGATAGCTAAACTACAGTTAACTTTTAAACTTGGATGGTGCAAATGGCCATTAGATAATGACATTAATCGCGACCGCTTCAAGCTTACAATGAGTACGTTCCACTAGGCGACCGCAACGCTCATGTATAATCGTTCTACAAGACAATCGTGTATTCGCCTTTAAGATCAATATGTCATAGATGAGATCATTAATCAAGACTGCTCAAAGTTCATAACGCCCGTGATTGAAAGGTGAGTTGCAGTGGTCGTTGCGTTCATCGCCATGAAATTTTAATTAATTGAAAAGGTATTTGTACTTTCGATTCCAAATTATGTTGAATAATTAAAGATTTTCTATTTGTCATTATCATTTTTTTTTATGGGAGATTGATTCGCACAGGCATATTGAATTTATTTCATTCATATATCATTTTTGCTACAGGTTAGTTTAATCTTATTAATTGATTACGTTTTGATCTTGCATCGTTCCACTTGAAGCATCAACCACAGCAATCATATGTTAGTGGAACGATAAAAACTGCGGTCGTGAGCAAATAATTTCGGTCGCCTGATGAAAAATACTCTATGTTTCAATTTAAAATGGATACTAATGCCCGTCGCACACCAGGCAGTTTTTCAAGCAATTTTGGTCACTTGAAGCACTAGCTCCGATGCTAGAAACTTGCTTAATGCTGTGCTTGCCAGGCGACTTGTTTTACAAGATATATCTGGTGCTATTTTTCGCACCTACTTCGTTGCTGGCTGCTATATCAATGACCAAACAGAACGGGTATCGAGATCACGCGATTACATCAACATCAGCTTTAAATCACCTCTACTTACTTACTCTGAAGGGTTGCATATTCGGTTATTTATAATTAATCCTTTGATTCTGACGATTTTCTCCAATTAACTAGACGACGCAGTGAGCTCAGTTGAACAATGAAAACAATTTATTATAAATAATTAGTTAAAAACATTGGAGATTTAGATCAATCTAGCATTTCAAATATATTTCAAATTTTAATAATCAAAGTAAGACAATAAGGTGAAAATGAGAAAAAGTTTTTCTTCACCTTATACAGAAAACTAAGTGGAAAGGGTA
Organism: Dromius quadrimaculatus; assembly: GCA_963989225.1. Taxonomy (NCBI): domain Eukaryota; kingdom Metazoa; phylum Arthropoda; class Insecta; order Coleoptera; family Carabidae; genus Dromius; species Dromius quadrimaculatus. The sequence continues at coordinate 8,305,379 of OZ022329.1, forward strand.
GTAATTTAAGTTGTACGTGGGATATTCAAATGATATCTCCAATAACTTTAAGTGGTTAAATCGATGTGATGGTATTGGTAAGGTGCTGCAGCTTTAAATTGTAAAATCTGACCACTTAATTGGTAACCGATACCACTTGCAACTGTAAAAGAAAAAGGCGTCCAACATAAAAAACTTGAGGTTAGGAAATCCATTTCCATCTTGATTGGACTATATTTGTTTATAGAAAATAGTCTATTCCAAGAGTACTCATAAGATCTACTTTTCATCATACAAATATGTCGCATTCTAGTTACAACTTCGATTTTTACCATTTGATCTTTACTACTTATACTTCTAACCTCTTGAGCGGCGCAATTTAGTTTTCTTAATGTAGTTCGTCGAGCATGTTAAGAACATCGCGGCCTCAAAACCCTTTCTCTTAAACTTAGTTTTCTCTATTTTATTTTTCTGTCACCATTTTAAATAATCTGCAAGTTATAACTGCTCTTCTCTGATGATTATTATCCATATTTGTAATAAGCAATTCCACTTTCTAGAGTCACACTAAGTGGCGTAGTTTAATTCGTGTGCTGCGAAAACTAGTGTCTCACCAAGCGCAGCTCAAAGCGGCCCAGAGTGCAAGAAAACTTGCTGCAAATTGAGCGAACAAAATTGCTTAGAGAATTGGCTCGTGTTCGGTTTAAGAGTACGTTCCACTAGGTGATCGCAACAATTTGCTTACGATCGCAGTTTTTGTCGTTCCACTAACATATAATTGTTGTGGTTGATGCTTCAAGTGAGACGATTCAAGTGTCTGTTGAATGTCAAATTGTGATCGAAAAGCAAGTCATTAATAAAATTGATGTAATCTGTAGCAAAAAGAATAAATGAATAGAATGAATCCAATATGCCTCTGTTAAGTATTTGGATTCTTCCAATTCATATATCCTGCTACAGGTTAGTTTTATTTTATAAATGATCGATTTTTCAATCTTAATCACGAATTGTCAGTTTATTCGACATTCAATAGACACTCAGATCGTTCTACTTGAAGCACCAGTCACGGCAATTATATTAGTGAACCGCAAAAGCTGCAGTCGGGAGAGAATTTTTGTAATCTTAGTATACGTTCCACTAGGTGACCGCAACGCTGATGTCGACTTTGTAATCGTTCCACAAGACGATCGCAGTCTTCATAGTCTTTCTCATCATCGTTATTTATTTTTAATGAGAGATTAATTTACACAGGGATATTGATTCATTAAAATCATCTATTCTTTTTGTTGCAGATGAGTTTAATATTATAGATGATTAATTTCTTGATCATAAACACAAATTTTTAGTTTTTCTGACATTAGACTCACATTGTTCTGCTTGAAGCACCAACAATAGCAATCATATGTTAGTGGAATGGCAAAAACTGCGGTCGCGGATAAATCATTGCGGTCGCCTAGTGGAACGTATTCTTAAATATATTGCTGTCAAATTCGAAACGATGGATGCAAAATATTCTATGTTTCACATAAGTCCACGTAGACTGAAACAATAATCAATCAATAAAGTGACGCGAAAAGTGGCAGTTATCGATTTTGATATTGTACGTAGAATAGTATTATTATTAAATCACAATAAAATTTATGACAATATATTATCTAGTATATCGATCTTTCAGCTTCAAAACTTTACTATGTAAAATTAAAGCTTAAAGTTATACAATAAATAAGCCGTTATCCCTTGAATATTCAGTGTAATATAAAAGATTTTTCACTTTTATCCACTCTTTTCGAAGTTAGATTGAAGTTAATATCCGGAATAATCCTTCCAGAACCCTGGCGGAGCTTCCTTAGCTTTGCATATCACCAAGGGTATAATATCAAACCTTAAACCTTGTAGAAATGTGGACGAGTTATAACTCCTTTGTGATGAAATGTGATGTTCTGATGATTGAAAATATAGTGTTGGATTACACGAGGATGAAATGCAAGGCGATGTTGTGTCAGATAAGCTAGTACTTCATGATGATTGAGTACCATCGAAAAAACAGATTTATCACTAATATTTATCCATCTCGTGTTGGCACACTTCACAAGCACATAATGATATTGAATTTTTTCATATTCAATCAAACTTTGTCGGTTTTTGCGACCATTAACTTAATTAGGTTTCGCAGGACATTTGTCAATTGCGTCCTACATCTAGGAGCTTTATTGATTGCCATTCACCATGATATCTTCAAAGCGAGAGCAAATATAAGAAGTTCGGTGTTTGAAAAATTGATTTGCTGTGGTAAACAATTTGAAAGACTTGCTGTAGATTAATTTTTAATTTCGTGCCTGGAATTCATTTAATATTTATATAGAAAATTTAATATAAAACTTCTAAGGACGAGCTGAGCCCAGGTTTGGTTTTAATATCGTTACAGGCTGACATACTAAACAAGAACATTAAAACTTTTTGCAAAAGCATCAAAAACGCTATTTTTCATATTGTTATTATATTCATCAGTCTTATGAAAACAATTTTCCTGTCCGTGACAGAAATTATCCCTTTGCAGCGCATCTTACTCCTCTTACATCGCTGACCACATCACAAAGGGACTATAAACTGACGAAATTTAATTAATTGTGATATAGCTGAAAATAACAGGCTTGATGTTCATTAACCATTCCGAAGTTGCGATCATAACCCAACTTTACTTATTATTGCTTGCAATCGGAAGTTTAGGATCCGTACAAAAAGTTACGCAAGAACTTATTGGTCCCCTTTTACTATAAGAAGTTTAATTGGACCAGTTTGACTAAAACCGGGATCAAACGTTGTTAGGTTCAAAATGTTTGAGATTAAATAAGGGTGGGTGAAGGTGCATTGGGAAAAAAAAGTAGAACATTGTTTCTAAAGGAAATTGACAATGTATTTAATTAACACTAAAGTAAGTAAACGCCATTCGTTGAATGTGGTCAAAGGAGAACACTAAGAGTTAATCGATGTGCAGCAACTAATGGACCTCTCTATGTTGTTGAACACAAGCTCGAAAACTTTATCAATTACGATGCACCGACCCAAGCCATGGATATTTAAGTTTCTCACAAGAACAGTATTATAGTTGCATATTTCATGGAACAGGGATATTTTCAGCTTCGGCATGTAGGTGCATTAATTTTAATGAATAGTTACAGGGATGTATCCCTTAGGTACCATAAAGGAATATTGCAATTTAGTGACCTAAATAATTCTAACGGTATTGATGTGCCTTGTACAATCACATTTTCCTGAATACTGTTATTCTCCTGCTCTGAACTCCTAAAATAGGCTGGTATTCGTTTTGATATTTATTTCAATTTCATATTGGACAATAAAGAAACTCGTACGATATTTTTTCACTCGACTCTCTGAAAAATGTTAATTTAAAAAAGTGAGTAAGAAAAAAGTGTAGATTTGAATAAAGTAAAAGAATTATTCTTGAACAAAGCGTGAGTTTTTGAATAAAAAAACAGCATGAAAATTTATGTGTATCTATTTACATGAAGGTGCCTCACACAGTATATCAGCAGACCTCAAACAAATTGAAAAAGGAACTTGGATGTAACTACACAGTATGTCTCGAAAAGACAGACAGACAAGAATAGAAGGTAATCATTCAGATGGTACAGCAGACAGAAATACTAAATTTCAATATTCTACTGCTAATCGCTTACAATATTAATAAGTTATACGGAAAATTCAAGAAGTCTGTTATAGGTGCCCTTCCGGCTAAGCCGATTGATATTGAAATAGAAGATAACTATTCAGATGCTACAGCAATTTCAAATACTAAATTCCAATATTTTACGGCTAATCATTCTGGATTTATGCGGAAAATTGAAAAAAAAATTGAGTAGAGTGCATTTTTGATACAGACCATTACAACTATAATGCGAGGTGCATAACTAGATCCTATACCAGTCTTGAGTACAAAATTTCGGCATTATACGTTTGACAGGTTTTGAGATTTGCGAGTTACGAACATATGTACGCACATGCGTACCGACATCAAGTCTAAAATAGTCAAAATGGATCCAGGAATGCTTAAAACGGATATTTCGAGCTGTGAATTTTGTCAGTTTCACAATACTTTCTTGTACTTTGTATAAGTAAGTGAAAATGCACCAAATCTATCAATTTTTCAAACTGTCATAACTCAAATTTACGAAAGAGCAGCTCCCATTTAGTACTAGTTTCAAGTTGACTATTTGATAGGTACATAATTTATGCATGTACAAACTCAAAAATACCTTTTAATCTTCATTGTTCAGTTATTAACTAACGGAAGTTCAAGTGCTGTACCTTAAAATAATAATTTGATCTTTATCAAAGCTATACAAAAAAAAAATACACCAAAGGTGAACAAATTTTCATTCAATAATAATAATTCATTCTAATAAACTTCAAATTCGCGTCAGACAAGTCATTGAATGAATCCCGGACAGATTTGACAACTGTACATAATAATAGTGACACCCACGGCTAAAGTTGTAACTAAATTTCCATTTACTTGAATAAACTTTAGTTGCCATATCCCTAATGTCATATATATATATATATCTATGGGCATTGTTTCACTTGTAACAAGTAATTGAATAATTTAATCTTCCACAATCACTGAGCTTGAATTAATGCAATTTGTGCAAACCTACGAAACAGCAGCTTTTATTTAGTACCAGTTACAAGTCTGTAAATAGTATAGTTGCTGAAAACTCAGCGTCACGCCATCCAGCCAGCCAGCCAGCCAGACAGTCAAAGTGAATTAATAGCGCTTTTTTCCAAAAAATGGAAGAATCATCTAGATGATGAAAGCGCATTTTTGACAGCTCCTGAATGCTTGTTACTTTAGAGATTTCTTGAATTACCATCTCTTACAATTACTGAGCTTGAAATCAAGCAGTTTGGGCAAACTTACGAGCTTCCATTTAGTACTAGTTTCATGTTGACTATTTGATAGGTACATAATTTATGCATGTACACACGCAAAAATACCTTCTAATCTTTATTGTTTATCTATTGATTGACGGGAGGTCGAGTGCTGTACCTTAAAATGATAATTTGATCTTTATCAAAGCTATATAAAAGAAATACACCAAAAGTAAACAAATTTTCATTCAATAATAATAATTCTTTCAAATAAGCTTCAAATTCGCGTCAAACAAGTCATTGAATGAAGCCCGGACAGATTTGACAACTGAACATAATAATAGTGACACCCGCGGCGAAAGTTGTAACTAAATTTTTATCTACTTTAATAAATTTTAGTTGCCATATCCCTAATGTCATATATACCTATGAACATTGTTTCACTTGGAAGAAGTAATTGAATAATTTGATCTTTCACAATCACTGAGCTTGAATTAAAGCAAGTTGTGCAAACCTACGAAACAGTAGCTTTTATTTAGTACCAGTTTCAAGTCTGTAAATAGTATAGTTTCTGAGAACTCAGCGTCACGCCAGCCAGCCAGCCAGCAAGCCATCCAGACAGCCAAAGTGAATATAACAGCGCTTTTTTCGGAAAAATGCGCTAAAAATGCGCTAAAAAACATTTTGTGCTTTTTTGGTCATAAGTCGGCTAATCTTGCACGGAAATTGATTAACTTTTGAGTTTTGAAAAGTTTGATGTCTTTTCTTTACTTTTTGCAACCTTGCTGACATGTATGTTGTTTCATAATTTAGCGTCAAATTGTTGCAGACAGTTGATTTTTTGTGCAATTCAAAGAAAAATTAATGAACCATGGCTGTTTGAAAAATCGGTAGTCTTGTTGCATTCTCAAATGCGTTTTGTTGGGCCGATTTTATTAATAGTCCGTGAGACAGGGCATACATTTTTCGTTGATTACTGCTCACTTGAAACTTTGTGACTAGCTTCAATGTGATGAGTCCGACAGCTCTTACATTTGGCAAAATTCTTGATTTGGGGGCATTTTCCAGCGAGAGCTAGTTAAACACGTCAATTTCGTGAAGCCTTGAAAAAGTATTACCGTCATATTAATTTTTACACTAATCGAAAGATTTTTTGATTATAAAATGAAAAAATATATTGTCCGACATGAATATTGGGGCTAGCGGTGAGTCCAATAAGCCGCACTTGTCATAAGTACGTTGGTATGAAGACTTATTACCGCATTTTTTTTCTTCTAAAATTTGGTCATTCTGTCCGGCATATTTTGCGCCCCGTTTTCTCAGTTCGACACTGAAAACGTGTCAAAATTATAACAGCTCCTCTATCTATGACCGCTTATCACTATGTTTTTTATTTTCTATTCAAATAATGTCTAGAAAATTACTGTATACATGTACGAAAATGTAAGTGGAGCAATAGGTACTTCACAAAAAGCAACAATATGTGGTATTAATATGGCTCCGTTCATAGACAAATATAAAATGCATAACAAGTCAGTATTATAAATTTATTTATCTAATGATTTGAAAAGAATTGTTCGCGAAATTTTGCTAGATAATTTAAGTTGAATTTTATGCGAGTAAATTGTAGTTTAACATTCGTCAAATTATAGAAGAATCTTTTAGTCAAATATATGTCAACATCAATGTGTTGTCGGTCAAACAGATATAAGGTGTAACAGTAGTATTATTTACAATGATTCTTGTAGAATTCTTTTCAAAAAGTTAAATCTTCCAACTTTAACTGATATTTATATTTTAGAAACTTGCCTCTTCGTGTTTACGAACAAATCCTCTTTTTCTGTAGTTCTGGATAAACATAATTATGATACTAGAAACAAAAATAACTTTTATATATCTAATTCAAGAGTAGATATTGTTAAATATTGTCCTGTACGTTTCGGCACTGTAATTTTCAACAAACTGCCTGTAACACTCAAATCAGAGAATGATATGAATATTTTCAAGAAGAATCTCAAACTTTATTTGTCACAGAATAATTTTTATAATATAACAAAGTTCATGAACTCGTGAATGTGTAATTGTATTTTTATTTTGACAATTTATTTATAAGCATTTTTTGACTTGTTCCATACACTGTATGTTGTGTCAACGGACATATGAAGAATATTATTATTATTATCATAACAACTTATAATATCTTTGAATTTGGAAAAACAAGAACAACTGTTGTATCACATAATTATAAAGATAAAATGAAATTTTAAGTAACAATCTTGTGATGAACAAAATGGTGAATGAATTACGAATGAATTGTCGCCTTTAGAGCAATCACCAGCGCTACAGTACCGGAAAAGGAACTAAAATTAACTTTGGTACAACACACTGATTGGAAATATGAAAATGTTATTCATCGTGAAATTACTCGTAACATATATTAAACATTTTTGTCATGAAAAATAGCGTTACTGCAGTGAGTAATCAAATTCTTGTAGTTGAATTATCAGCATAAACATGTGATGGGTAATGATTGAAGCGATAGTGAGAATGAAATTTATAGCGAACCTCTCAGAATTTTCTGATGATTCTGATGAAAAATGAAATTTAAAAAAATTAAAATCAATGTATTAGTTTTTTGTACTTTATTTCTTATAAAAATTATTTTGTTATTGAATTATTCATTATAGTCCGTGAGACAGGGCATAAATGTTTCGCTGATTACCGCTCACTTGAAACTTCGTGAGTGACTTCATTGTGATGAGACCGACAGCTTTCACATTTGTCGAAATTCTTAATTTGGGGGCGTTTTTCAGCGAGAGCTAATTGAACACGTCAATTTCATGGAGCCTTGAAAATATATTACCGTCATATTGATGTTTACACTAATCGAAAGATTTTTTGATCATAAAATGAAAAATAATATTGTCCGTCATGAATATTAAGGGCCAGTGGTGAGTCCGAAAAGCCGCACTTGTCAAAAGTACGTTGGTATGAAAACGGATTACCGCTAGTCTGAGACTTTGAGGACGTGTTCAATTAATTTTTTTCTAAGATTTGGTCATTTTGTCCGACAAATTTTTGGGGACGGTTTCTCAGTCCGACACTGAAAACGTGTCAGGATTATAAAAGTTTCTTCATGAATGACCGCTCGTCTCTATGTTTTTTTTTTTTCAATTCAAATAGTGTCTAGAACCTTATTGTATACATGTCCGACAATTTAAGTGGGGCAATACTTCAGAAAATCAAAAATATGTTGTTTGAATGCGACTGCGTTCATAGACATATACATATATGAAATGCATATCAAGTCAGTATGATTATTGATTATAAATAATAGAAAAAAGGCTTGTGCACCAATATATTAATATTATTTTGAATCAAATGTGTGATATAAAGTCAGTATACCATGATAATCACCTCAAATATCTCTTAAATGTACCTCCAACTGTGATATCTATATATTAATACGTCAAGAGCAAACTTGCGACCTCTTTTTAAGCATATTGCATGCACGGAGGAGTGTGAGATTTGGCATACTCAAAATTTATATGAAGAAGATTAAACAACGTCCATTACTTATCTCTTGATATTAAATACGTCAAAAACTGAGTTATATATGTGCGAGCGTTTTCTGACGATAAGAGCCAATATTTCTGTCGGACAATATGTTTTTTGGACAGATAATATGTTTCCAGATTATGATTGTTTTGGTCCGACATGCGATCATTGATGAAGGAACTGTAATAATCCTGACACGTTTTCAGTGTTGGACTGAGAAACGTTCCCAAAAATTTGTCGGACAAAATGATCAAATCTTAAAAAAAAAATAATTGAACACGTCCTCAAAGTCTCAAACTAGCGGTAATCCGTTCTCATATCAACGTACTTTCGACAAATGCGGCTTGTCGGACTCGCCACTGGCCCCCAATATTCATGTCGGACAATATTATTTTTCATTTTATAATCAACAAATCTTTCGATTAGTGTAAACATCAATATGACGGTAATATATTCCCAAGACTTCATGAAATTGATATGTTCAATTAGCCCTCGCTGAAAAACGCCCCCAAATCAAGAATTTCGTCAAATGTAAAAGCTGTCGGACTCATCACAATGAAGTCACTCACGAAGTTTCAAGTGAGTGGTAATAAACGAAAAATATATGCCCTGCCTGACGGACTATTACTAGCATCTTTTGATATTAAATACGTCAAAAATTCAATTATATATGTGCAAGCGTTTCTTTGTCGACTGACGATAAGAACTAATATTTCTGTCGGACTATACCTATGTTTTTTGGACAGAAAATATGTTCCCAAATTATAACTGTTAGTGGTCTGACAAGCGGTCATTGATAAAGGAGCTGTTATAATACTTACACCATTTCATTGTCGGAATAAAAAATCGCCCCGCAAAATTTGTCGAACAAAATGACCAAGTTTAAAAAAAAAAATATAATTTATCACATCCTTAAAATCTCAAAACAAGATTTCATACCAACGTACTTATGACAAGTGCAGCTTGTCGGACTCACCACTAGCCCTAATATTTGTGTCGGACAATATATTTTTTCATTTTATAATCAAAAAATCTTTCGATTAGTGTAAAAATCAATACTTCTTCAAGGCTTCATGAAATTGACGTGTTTAATTAGCCCTTGCTGAAAAATGCCCCCGAATCAAGAATTTGGCTAATGTAAAAGCTGTCAAATTCATCCCATTTAGGCCAATCACAAAGTTTTAAGTGAGCGATATTCAACGAAAAATTTATGCTCTGCCTCACGGACTATAGACACATTCAAAATTGAAATTTGAAAAAGTCTCATTAGCCTAGTCGTAACGTATGGTAAAGAGACGTGGACTGTCCTGAAAAAAGAAGAAAAAAGCTTAAAATATTTGGTCCAGTTCAAGAACCAGATGGCTCATAGAGAATTCGAAATAAACGGGGTGGATGTAGTCCGGTTTGTAAAATCACAGAGATTAAGATGCTTGGGACACGTGCAGCAAATGGAACTTGATAGAGGAACAAAGAGGATAATCGAATGGAAGCCAATCGAAACGAGACACAGAGGAAGACCAAGAAAGTGGTGGCATACAGATGAGAGGCAGAATTGAAAGTCAAGGATGGAAGACTGTTGCTGGTGATAGGAAGAGATGAAGCAAAATTTTTGAGCAAGCTAAAACCCATGAAGAGCTGGAAGAAGATGGAGAAGCCATGTATAACAAATGTGTGTGAAATTCATTTTGAAAAGGAATAAAAGGAAATTAAACACAATAACATTAGTGAATACAGTAAATTATAATAAATGTTGCAACATTGTTAGTAATTTGTCGTTGTCGCAATGTATTGGAATTCACATTTAATGCAGTTTCTTTTGGTATAATATGTAAAAATCGCACAGAAAGTTTGTTAGTAGCCCTCAAAACAAAGTGAAATTAATTGAATTCCGACTATCGCATCACACTTTCGGGCCCAAATACAATACACACATCAAATGATATGGCAAATATCCATCGAATTGGAATAGGCATCGCCTAGACAGAGGATGGATTATAACATGTAGAATTCGTCTCGGGCAGTTGTCATGTTCGCGCTCCCAGCCATGTGAAATCAACTAACATGCTCCATTAATTAGCGAGGGGGTAAAACAATAGACTAACACAGCCCTGCACAGCAGGAGAAGGGTAAAAGCCTACAGCAATGCTGCCATCTGAAGTATTTGCTGAGAAATACACTAATTAAAGCTTTGTTGCCAAGTTTCTTTTACATGTTGCGCAGTATTTTGGGGATGAAAGAATTGTTTTAGGAACAAAGGATTATAAATATACCTGAGTACGATGTTATTGTTTAAATTTTGTAATGAAAATTAAGGCTGAAATGAGTATTTTAATTTCCTTTTGGAATTAATGTATTTTGTTTAATTTTGAACATTATATTTTGGGAGTTTTCCAAGACTGTTCATGACAGCCATTCCCATCAAATAATTTGATGCAAATTTATAAAGTAAAACTATTCAATTCAAGGTTGAATCTATTAACTAACTATAATAGTTAATGACCCAATTAGTAATACAGATAAGATAATAAATTTCACTTGAATATCTTTAGTACATGCATATTTAATTACGTAAACTTAGTAACTACAGTATATCTTGGAATATACGTAGTACTGCTATTCTGTCGAGTTTATTTTTACGGCTTGGAGTAAACTGGAGCATGAGAAGTAATAAGTTTATCGTAAAATGTTGTATATCGATCCTACAGCGCTCAGAAGTTTGTGTAAACCAATCAAATTTATTACATTCAGCGATAAATTGAGTGTATTCGATGTAAATATAAAGTATACATGAGATCATAATTCAAATACGATGTATGGATGTTCTATAGAGGACAAACAAGTAATTTAGATGATGGTCTTTGAATCAATAGCGTTTTCCTTCGAATGCATCCTAGATATGTGATAATTCAACCTAATAAATCAAATATATGTCTTTCCGATTTAAGGTTAACAAAAGATGATAGAGAGTTTGCCTGGGTTTTATTTTCAGAAATATTAACAATATCCGTTTCGAGATTAGTAAATTGCTTTCTGCAGTGAAGCATCTTTGGCGAAATCACCTCTGGTTTACAAAGCCATCCCGTTCACTTCTTCAGCACTCTTTGGCGTGATTGTGCGACTAAGAGCGTCAGCATCAAATCCTTTAAACCCCAAACACAGTCGAGATCTGCAGCACAAAGACCACTAGCGACACTAGCGCCTGAAAAATGAAGTGTCACATCGACTTGCTTTAAGCCCAGTCTCTCCCTTCTTTGCTTCGACAACTGCCGATCGCAACAATGCTGTCAACATCAGCCAACTCTTTACTCTTTGGTCTTTGCTTGTTGTCAAGAGTTGTTATCAGTAAAGCCGAGTCGTTGTTCTATTCTTGTGGAAAATGTAAAATCGCTGATGGCTTTGCTCTACGTACATTATTCCATTAGCAGACGACATCTTGTTGTGCTTGCGGAGATGAGGTCGTAGGCTTCAGATTTTTTAAAAGAAATGTAAGAGGACAGCTGAAATTTCATTAACAGAAACAATAAACATAATTAACATGTCAGAAAATTGATAGAAAGAATAAGAGCGATAATTTGAGAGCCATTTCAGTAATTGAATCTTGTGGCCTCTCCACTCCTGAATTTCACTGAACAATACACTTGTCACAATATGAAAGAACATTTCCTCAATCATTAATTTAATATATGCCTCACAAGATTCACAAGACAGGCAAATAGAACTGCGAAACGTCAAAACTACGTTTTCGTGATAGACTAAGTGAACTTGAGGAGGAAAAGCGGAAAAACGTGATGTAGAGAGGTCGAAACTCAAATGTAAAATCATAATAGATGTCCATGACAATAGATAAATGAATGACAAACCACACTTATACAAAACCTGAGAGTGAATTTTGGGCTAAACAGTAGTTAACGGACGAAAATAATACATAGGACATGTTCCACTGGGCGACGCTCACGTCGCCTCAATAATTGTTGCACAAGACGATCACGGTCTTTGCGTTCAAGATCAATACGTTATAGATGACGTCATCAATCGAGACTGGTTCAATCACCAAAAAATAAGATTCAATTGTAAAGGTGTCTCTCCAATTTATAATTTCGATTCCAAATTATGTCGATTAAGTCAAGATCTTCTATTTATCAATATGACAGATAATATGATGGTCTCTCATAATTATTATGTATTATTTATGAAAGAATAATCTACACAGGCATATTGGATTCATTCTATTCATGTACCCTTTTTTGCTACAGGTTAGTTTAATCTTATTAAAGGTTCATATGTCGATCTTAATCTTTATTTGACCTCGTTCTACTTGTTACATCAACCACAGTAATCATATGCTAGTGGAACGGCATAAACTGCGATCGTGAGCAAATCGCATCTTAAGGTACGTTCCACTAGGCGATCGGAATGCTTATGTCGCCTCAATAATCGTAAATAATAATCTAACAGCTGGCTACAGGGAAAAGCTTGTCGTCGCTACATGGCTGATTCCTATTATGAGAATATTATTTTGTGTAGCCAAGTTCGAATCGTCTTGTCCGTCAGCGTGTACCCTAGACTTTTTTACATTTTGAACTTGGAATGGATTCACGTAGCTCTCAAAAAGCAAACCACTGGTACATTGAAGAATAGCTTCTTACACTTCTATTATAAATATCTATTTGAACCCACACTCATATTGAAATAGGAGAGGACAGTTTAAACACTCTTTGAATGCGCATCTTGCAATTTTTAATTTTCGACCGTCCTAATTTTCGTAATAGTAATTTTATCTTGTAAATGTTGCTTTGACTGATACTATTGGTAGCCAAAGAAACGATATTGTGAATTAAACTGTTTCCGTTTCGAATTAATATATTAAATTCAAATTCAAAAAGCCATCAGACCGTGCTGGTAGACAAGACGATTCAAACTTAGCTGCACAAAAGGATCCTTTCACAATACAGATCAGTCATGTAGTGATGACAAGCATTTTTATGTAGCCAGGTCTTAGACTATAATCTACTTCTAAGGTCCTATTCCAATTCGTAGAGACAGCTTAGAGACAGATCACAGTCTTTATGTCAATGTCGTCATGATATAGTCACATTTATATAATATTATATGCTGGTATAACCAATATACTAATTTATGTTGGTTGCAAGTAGGAAAGATGCTTTATTTGAAATTCAACTTGTAATTATTAATTTTTTCATTCCATATTAAACAAGGTAGGTGAATTATGATCTACTGTTATTTTTTGAGGATATATAAATGTTAAAAACCGACATTGAGCTAAAGAAACTAATTGTACCTGTCCTTGAGTCCTATTCTAATCCGTAGAGATAACTTGAAGACAGGTCTTTATGTCAATGATATCATGATCTAGTTACATTTATAGGGACTTGAATATTATTTCGTCAGCCGAGTATTGGTTTGTCCATTTTCAATTTTTGTATCAAGTCCAGTGTTCTATGTCCTCAAATATGACCTGTACTCTGTAAAATACAGTTGTGGCTTTATTCAGAAAATATATTTCAGAACTTGGTACAAAACTGTAATTGTATATCTCAGGATACAAGTCGTATTTGGAGACATAGATCACTGGACTGCATACAAAATTAAAAATGGACATGAGATAAACCAATACTCAGCTGACGATTTGTTGTAGCAAGTAATATGGTATACAGATCTATGTTTGTAGCAAGTGGGAACGATGTTCAATTTATTATTATTCATTTTTTTTAATTCATTATTAATCATAATGTTAGAAGTTGATAATCCCTTGTGAAAAAGATTGATTCAAAAGTTGAATCATTTACGTCTTTTTCTTCACTCTAAATTCATGTCAAAGCATTTTATAAATGTGTGACCGGTTTCGGCAATTTAATAAGCTGGTACGGATATAATTATAGGAGACTAGTATGTGAAAAAATGGAAGAATCATCTAGATGATGAAAACGCATTTTTGACAGCTCATGAATGCTTGTAACTTCAGAGATTTCGCAAATTACCATCTCTCACAGTTACTGAGCTTGAAATCAAGCAGTTTGGGCAAATTTACGAAACAGCAGCTTCCATTTAGTACTAGTTTCAAGTTGACTATTTGATAGGTACATAATTTATGCATGTACAAACTCAAAAATACCTTTAAATCTTCATTGTTTAGTTATTGACTGACGGGAGGTCAAGTACCTCAAAATGATAATTTGATCTTTATCAAAGCTATATAAAAAAAATGCACTAAAAGTGAACAAATTTTCATCCAATAATAATAATTCATTCTAATAAGCTTCAAATTCGCGTCAAACAAGTCATTGAATGAATCTCGGACAGATTTGACAACTGTACATAATAATAGTGACACCCGCGGCTAAAGTTGTTACTAAATTTTTATCTACTTTAATAAATTTTAGTTGCCATATCCCTAATGTCGTACATATCTATGGGCATTGTTTCACTTGAAACAAGTAATTGAATAATTTAATCTTCCACAATCACTGAGTTTGAATTGAAGCAGTTTGTGCAAACCTACATTATTTAGTAGCCTGTAAATAGTATAGTTGCTGAGAACTCAGCGTCACGCCAGTCAGCCAGCCAGCCAGACAGCCAGACAGCCAGCCAGCCAAAGTGAATATAATAGCGCTTTTTTCCAAAAAATGCGCTAAAAATTGTTGGTGAAACACCCATGTTGCAAGATCGAAGCAATTACAACAATTTGAGACTGAAAGGTGGTGTGTTCTCTACGGAGGTAGGCAACGAAGTATTTGCTTTTATCTTGCAACATGGGTGTTTCACCAACAATTTTTCAGACCAGTCTCTTATATTTATATCTATACCGGTCAGCCTGATGAATTGAGTTAAATTGCCGACACCAGTCCCACATTAATAAAATGCTTCGGCATTTACTTATAGTGAAGAAGAAAACTTACATCATTTAACCTTTAATATAATCATAATGATTGAATTTTGCTCTATTATTATTATTATTTGATGGTATACAAATGTCAAAAACTGACATTGAGCTGAAGAAACTTACGTTACCTTATCTATCACTCTCAGAAGACTGTTTTCAACGATACCGACAATAAATCATTTCTAAAACTGTCTGTTAGGTGGTATACATATATCAAGAGTCTCTAATATGACGTTAAGAAGCTGACTTCGAATTAGAACTAAGTACCCTATCTCTTATTTCTAGAGGACTGTCTTTAGCGATGACGGCGCTATGAGTACGTTCCACTAGGCGACCGCAACGCTTATGTCACTTCAATAACCGCGACCGCGGTCTTTGCATCAATACGTCATGGATGTTGTCATTAATCACGATCGATTTTAGCTCATAACGGTGGGACGAAGTGGTAATTATGTTAATTTTTGCAGAAATCACCAAGAGATTAAAACTAATTGAAACAGTGTTTTTCCAATTTGTTATTTCGATTTCAAGTTATGTCGATAGATTCAATATTTTTTATGTCAATGTGATACATAATTCCACAGCCTCTCACTATCATTCTTTATTTTTCATGTTAATGCACATAGTTATACTGGATCCATTCCATTCATATTAGAGCTGCAAGATTTCACCCAAACCTGAACCCGACCTGGCCCGACCCGAACTATTTTCGGTTTTCGGGTTGTCCAATCTACGTCATTTCAGGTTCGGGTCGAGTCGGGTTCAAGATTGTCGGGTTCAGGTCGGGCCGGGTTGAAGATTTCGAATCGGGCCAATTCGTGTTAGGTCGGGTTAGGTTGGTTCGGGTTGGGCCATTGGTTTTTGCATTATATTTTTTTTCAATGCATTCTTATGGATAACCTCTATTTCGAGTATTAGTTTTAAAAAATCAATATATTTTTCTTTACCAGTAGAAAAACCTCCTTAAGGCTAGTTTTACAGAAAAAATGACATCACTTGTTAATGAATAAACATAGACAAATTTATATCCGTATTAAATGCTAATAGTGCAAAATCCTAGACCCGCCAAACGTTACATATTTGCTAGTTTGTGCCGACGGCCAATTTATAGATACGTGGTGCTATATGTACGTTTAGACATTACTTACTTTTCTTAAGGTCTGAGTGCTGATTTTTATGTATGTTCTAGAGAACATTGTTCAAAATTGATCATCAACACTGCCAGACACTTCCCATCGACAGTAACTCCTGCTAAACGCTTTAAAGCTCGCAAAAAATAAAGCTACCTTATTTATAGTCTGAGTCCTAATTTTCAGATATGATACTTGGGGAGCAATTTCAATACTTTTTGTAAACAGCCAGACCAAGGAAGAGTTGGATGCCAATAAATACTTCGCTTACTATCAATCCTACAAATAGTAACCTTGCACTTTTTCTCACAGCGATATTTTAATTGTGTCTGGGGGATGTTGAGCCCTACGATTGATCTGGCTGTAAACAAAAAGTATCGAAATTGTTCCTTGAGTATCATATATAAAAATTAGCACTCACACTATAAGCAAGATTACGTTATTCCTTGCGAGCTTCAAAGAGTTTACAAGAAATTACTACCGATGGAAAGTGTTTAGCAGTGTTGATTATCAATTTTTTACAATATTCTCTAATACATACAAAAAATCAGCACTCAAGATTTTAGGAAAAGTAAGTAATGTCTTAACGTATCTCTAGGACCTCGTATCTATAAATTAGCCGTCGGCACAAACTAGCAAATATGCGTATGATCAATGTACATACCAACATTACTCTATTCCACAAGTTTTGTTTCTCAGAAAATAAGTAACGTCTGGCGGGCCTGGGATCTTGCTCTATAAGGATTATACATCTTCCAATAATTCTTTGTTTTCGAAAATCAGCAATAAATAAAAACAGTTACTTAGGAAAATTTATAAGACAATTAAGATTAAATGAATATAAATAGTAAGTATCTAAATATGAGCTATAAGGATTACAATTTCCAAAAGACTTCGTTCAGAATAGAAATGAAGAACATGTTTGAAGATACCGAATTGTACATTCATTTTAAAATTTGCTACTGTATTCAGTTATTTATTGATATTGCAATATCAGATAGGTATATAATGATATTATTGTTTGAATATTTTCTGTTGAGGAATTTATTTTCTTTCTTTGGAAGCCAGTTTCTATCGTGATGAAATTAATATGAAACCAACTACGAATACAGTTTAAACTATCAAAATCGGGTCAAGTCGGGCAGGTAGAGCCGGATCGGGTTGGATTGGGTAGGACCGTTTCGGGTCGGTTTGGATCGGGTCGGGTCGTGTTATTTCGGGTTGGGTTTCGGGCGGGTTAAACTAATTTAGGGTGAGTATCGGGCGGTTTAGATTAACTTGGGACGAGTATCTGGCGGGTAGGTCGAAGACTTGACGGCTTTCGGCAAGTCGGGTCATCAAATTGTTCCAAACTCGCAGCTCTAATTCATATATCCATTTTGTTACAGGCTACTTTATAGTAATAAAGATATCAAGGGTATTGAAAGACAATAATGCCTAAGGACCTCTGGCCTGAGGTGTATACGTTGTTCGTGGGCATTATCGTTCGTTCAACTCCCGTGATGCCTTCAATGTTCAATTTCCGACTAATGTACTATTTCGATCAAAATTTTTAGCAATGTATCAGCGGAATTACTCTAGTTACTTGTTGTAACTAAAGAACATGATATTCTTGTTTGTTATTTTTCAAAATAGTGCTCTCGGATATTATATGCAACAAAATCACCTTGGAGTCAGTGTGATTAGGACAACAATAATAAACTAGTCGGACATTAAGCTTATTAATGTCCGACTAGTTTATTATTGTTGTCATAATAACATTCTTTTCAGGGTAGTTACGTAACAAATGATACCTGAGGGCATTATTTTGAAAAATAGCAAACAAGTTTCCTAGTTACAGCAAGTAACTAGAGTAATTTCTTTGACATAAATCACAATGACAGGAAACACATTGCTAAAAATTTTGATTGAAATAGTACAAAAGTCGGACATTAAACATTGAAGGCACCACGGGAGTTGAACAGACAATAATGCCTACGGTCAACGTACTCACCTCGGGCCAGAGGTCCTCGGAAAGTAAACTGTTGATCTCAGGCATTATTGTCCTTCTAACACCCTTGATACCTTAATTACTATAATGATCCACTTTTCGATCACGACTACGATTTGTCATTTTATATGACATTTATTAGAAACTCACATCGTTCCACTTGAAGCACCAACACTGCGGTCGTGAGCGATTCGTTGCAATCGCCTAGAGGAATGTACTCTGTATTTCTTGTCCAGTTATTTACTAGGGCCACTAGGTGGTATATGAATAGAGAGTTCCTGAAATTATGTCAAGAAGCTGTCTCTACGAATTAAAGTTGAAGACCTGGTGTCCGTTGTATAATAAAATACAAGTTAATATTACTAGTAAAAATACATATAAAAATACTAACTAAGTGATATTAACTTGTATTTAATTATGCAACAGGGCCTTGATGATTTCTTCGAAATATTAGTTGAACTAAGAAGCTCGATTTTTTTTGTTTATGGAACTTAAGGGTGGAATAAGAACTTGTAGCATTCTTGTTGATTTGAACAAACGGAGTGCCAGAACCGGCTGATATTGAAAATTCCCTACATAGGGATTCAACAATCCTTCTAAAATATTCAAGTGGAATGAGAGTTATTTTAAAGCAATGTTGTTAATGAAAATTGTATTTTCAACTAAATACATTTATAACACAAAGCAGTGCATTTAGAATTCATCTCAAGATTGCAGCAAGAAAATCAACTTCATTTTATCATTTTTGCAGTATTCTTTTTATTTATTCAGCCGTTGTTAATTCCACAGTCTTTTCTGGGTTGTTCTGCAGAAAAAGAAAGCAAATTCAAGTCAAGACGGAAAGCGGTGCTTATTTAACGCCTCGTAATTAAAACTTGAGTTTCTCTTATCACTCAAACGGAGATTGTCAACAAGATTTGTTATCACCAAAACAGACGAACAAGCAAACAGACTGGCAAAAAGTACGCGCGTGCGTCGTAATTTATAACCGTGCGATGTAAATAATGTTTACATGACGACTGACAAACTGCACGGGTAGAGAAAACCTGTGTGATTTATTACGGTCATACTTGCGTTCTGGATTATTTATTACTCTCGAAAATTCAAAATTAAAGGGAATCTGAAATGCGATGAACATGAACGAAAGTTCTTCCACTTTCATCAGAGATGGATCCATTTTATTCCACTGAAAAGTAGTACGGTCCTGAATTGACCTGATGTCGTAAACAAAGCAATGAAATTTTGTTGAAAGAATTGGATGAAGGTGTTGTTGAAAAATGAATCTAACGTTTTCTACATCCTCGTTTTGTTGTTGTTTTCGTATGCGAAATTGTTTTGTGTTACGAAACCATGTTAGGGAGTATTAAATATGAAATTCAATGGAGGTGGACATTCCGAAAACTGAAAAAAACATCACTTTTGTAAGTAAAGACGATTATCGACGTTCTAAACTCAGTAGAGGTATTCCAACCATGAAAAATTGTCATGCAAAATAACTCGAATAGTTCAATCAATTTTCTTTCTCTGGTATGTACCACGAGTAGCTTCGCTAAGCCAGTTCTCCCGATATTGTAAATCCGTGGTCTGGAATGGAATGTTCGGCCATCAGAACTCGCGAGTTGACGTTCGCGTGCAGCTGTCAGTGAAATACGCGAACAGAATTATAAAATGACGCAGTTATACCACGACGAATGATGATTGTCATGCTGAAGACGAGCTACAGAATCTATATCGTAGATACTAGGGAGATAACAATCCGAGGAATTGTCAAATACACTCACATCTCACAAACGAGGAACTTATAATGCATAAAAGCAAGAGGAGCATTGTTTCCTACATGAAATCAAACGTTTTCGTTCGAAGGACCATTGGAGCCCCAATCATTTTGCTCCGCCATTGCTAAGAAAGATAAAGGATGTGTTAAATAGGTCACTTCTGAACAGGAATTAGTTAACATAAATCTGAACGTATATTTATTGCAGTTGCAAGAATATTTTCATGTTTAATTCATTTTCGCGGCTTCCCAAAAAACTCTAGCTTTCAGCGATGAAATCTAGCAGAAACCCTAGATAGTAATTATGAACTTTTGTTGCTTGAGAATCTTTCGTAAGAGCATTATAAATTGGAAATTGTTTTTTCCTCCCAAGAAGCAACAGAAGAGAAAACAGAATAATAAACAGCAGATTATGACAAACCACCGAAACATTTAATTAATGTCGAAGTTGGCCGACAAAGTTCGGCCCTAACGAGCCCGAAGTGAGCCAGAACAGATTTTTGGAATTAATAAATTCAATTAGCAAGTTTAATTGGGTGTTGAATTAATCTGGAAATCTCGAGACATTATCAGGAAACTTTTCGCAGGTATGTCAAACGTAAAACGCAGGAGTGATAAAAACAATATCGCAACGAAGGGCGGAAGAGCGACTGTAGGGTTACGCCGCAGCTGTTGCTGAGACCTGGACACGTTTTTGTGGGGCGTACCGCACACCGAAGGGCTTGAGAAATATTGATGACATGGGCGTGCAAACAATTTAATTTCGAATATTTGTTTTTTAGAATCTAAATAAATTAATTCCAACTGCAGTTACTTCTAAAACGTCATCACATACCGTGACAAAAAGCCACCCCTACGCAACTGAGAGAACGTGACCAGTGAAGGGATGATAAACACGTAAGTATACGTAAACAAAAACAGGAGAACTCAACGCTTGTGTGCTATGTGCGTGCAATGAGAAGGAACATTAATTATACTACCCTTTGTCCTTCTACCCTTCTGGAAATATTGCTCTCTTTCGCTCAATGAACAAAAATGAGTAGACCTACAGAGAAACACGCAGTAGAAGCAAGAATTTTGAAATTTAAAGAGATAATATAGACACAGTCGGACGTTGGTGTCCTGTTTACTGCACGTTTGTGACACATGATGCCCGTAAGAATGAAAATTATATACGGACAGTACGGTACAACTTGGAAGCTAGTCCTGGTAGCATATATTTCTCTTAGATTTCGAATCCAACAGGATAATTCGGTAAGGAATTTCATACCACAGAAATCACATATCAGCTGTCCAAAAGAGTTTTACAAATTATTTTTGTCATCTGCAAAGTTAATATTTTGTTTACCACGGTGTGTCATTCACCTACGTGTTTTCAAGCTCTCCCGTGGTTGACTGTCTTATTAATTTCTCGAAAGGCACGGGCTAGGCTCCCTTTGCTTCAAAGATGATTCTAACCAAATAACAGAGTATTTAGCTTCATATGCAGCTTATTTTACATTCCATTGGACTTGAGACATTAATCTCACACTATTTTGAAAAATAAAAATGTAAACAATAACCTATTGTAACGAATTTCCATAACTAACTTCTGTTACATTTTACATTTGAGATAAAATCTAGCAAACTCCCAAAAAGCGGTAAAATACTTCTAGGCCACCGCAGGTAAACAAAGGTCTATATAAGGGACCGCGTTGTTGAGTCATGGAGATCAAAGTAGAACAAACGTTCGAAGTGTCAACACTTCAGGTCAAAATAAATGGTTATAGTTATTAATGTATTTTATTCATTGAATAAACTCCAATCTCTAATTATTTTTGAATAATAGTCTTTATGTTTAATTGCGAACTTGAGAACATTACACTATCAATGACTCCTTTATTACCAAGCGCAATTGATCAACCAAAACTGCCTAATCGAAGGATCTCGTTAGAGATCCTTGTTTTGTGCTAAATGATTGCCCACCGTTATGAGCGCAGCTCAAGATCTCCAAGCCATTAATATAATGCAAGATTTAAAAACCAGACTGTTTCATTGGAAAATCTGACGTGGACATCATGTGACTTACTTGTACGCATCATTGAACGATTATCAAACACAAAATTCCATCGTTTCACGCCTAATCGTTACGGATTTATCCAAAAAATTCTAGAAATCTGTGAAGTAAAGTGTGCTCGGTTCAGTCGGTTGCTATGGAGACAGTAGTTCATCATTCTTATGCTACAGCATTCCTTAATACTGATTTCCAAGATTCAACGACTAACAGATCAGAATTTATGCGCAAAATTAAAAAAAAAAATTCAACAGAAGTGCACTTTCGGTTAAGTTGATTGTTCTGAGACTAGTAGGTAATCATTCAGATGCTAAAACAGACTGAAATACTAAATTTCAATACGCTACAGCCGATCGTTTGGAATTTATGCGAAAAATTCTAAGACTGTCAAGTAAAGTTTATTTGTGGCTCAGTCGATCTCAATGAAAGTAGGATATGAGTATTCAGATGGTACAATCGTCTTAAATATTGAATTCTAACATTCTACGTTCAATCGTTTTGGGTTTATGCGAGAAATTCTAAAAATATCTCGAGGAAAGTGCACTTCTGGTATAAACGATTACAATCCTAATGCAAGGTGTCCAACTAGATCACTTACTACAAAATTTCAATATTCTACGACTAATTGTTTTGATTTCATGCAGAAAATTCGAAAAGTCTGATATATAAAGTGCACTTCCGGCTCAGCCGATTTGTACAAAGAAGAAAATACCCATTTAGATTCTACAAAAATTTAAAATACTGAATTTCAATATTTCAGGGCTAATCATTCTGGATTCATGCGAAAAATTCAAAAAAAGTTTCAAGTAAAGTGCACTTCCAGTACAGACGATCGCAGTCATAAAGCGAGGTGCACATTTAGACCTTAGACCAGTCTTAAATACAAAATTTCAACAATATACGTTTGACGGATACAGAGATGTTTAAAACGAATATTTCCATCAAAATCTCAAAATGTGAATTCAGGAGTCGGTTCTTACTCCATCATCCTAAACAGGACAACAACCTTTTAAAAATGTCCGTGAAAAAGTGTTCTGTGTTTCTTCAAACCTACCACTTTGGATGCATTATGGTAGATGACACTGCTGCAGATTCATATCTCTGCATGCTATGTATCAACTTCATTTTTAATGCCTTGCAGTTACAAGTCTGATTATCTAATGCTTGCTAGACTGTACTTAAGAGGCCCAATAAGGAAAAAGCACGTGTCTACAGTTGCCGCCCTTTTCAGGATGATGATGCAAAAACCGATTCCTCAATTTGTAATTTTGTCGAATAACCAGGTTTTGATTTTTGAAAATTTATTCAATTCTGTTTCACGGACATTTTCAAAAGTCACAGGCGCGCACTACGAATTTTTTGCCGCGCGGTGAAGAACCGCAGTATTTGTAATAAGGAGTTTTAGATTATTTGACGCGCATTTAACGGCAAAGTCACCGCAACGGCGAAAAATCTGTAACATGTCACAAACAATTAGCAGCGCGGTGGCTTATCTTTTTTTTGTAACATATTAAAAGAGCCTTCACTGCGCGCACTACACGGCATTTCGCTGTTACGTTATATATAATATATTGTATTTATTGAAGCAACGATGGCTATATTGAGCAATCATTCTTATGATTTGATGAAGATTTCAATATTGAAATGTTTATTACTGAAGTTGAGAGAAGACCACTATTATATGATATAACTTCAACAGAATACAGTGATAAAGATATTGAACAGAGATTATTGGAAGAAATTTTCGGGGTAATCGTGAAGTTCACCAAATATTTCAGAGAACTGTCCGTTGTATAAACGATTATGGGCGAGAAGGTGCACCCAAAATCGCTTCTTTTCTTTGCGAGCTCTAATTATAAGAGCCGAAATACAACCTGATTCTACTAAATCCATTCTGAAACTGATCACTTTGACGCAGAATTATACCGTAGTGCGCGCACCAATTTTTTTTGCCGCACGTCAAAATGTTTTTTTGGCCGCGCTGCGAAAAACTCATAGCACGCGCCTAATCTTAAAAGAGCCTTCACTGCGCGCACTACACGGCGTTTCACTGTTACTTGATATATTTTATATTGTATTTATTGAAGCAACGATAGCTATATTGAGCAATCATTCTGATGATTGGAAGAAGATTTCAATATTTAAATACTTATTACTGAAGTTGAGAAAAGATCACCATTATATGACATAACTTCTGAAAAATACAGTGATAGAAATATTAAACAGAGAATATTGAAATAAACTTTCGGGATAATCGTTAAGTGCAACAAATATTTCAGAGAACTGTCCGTT
The DNA here is from genome assembly GCA_963989225.1 of Dromius quadrimaculatus. NCBI lineage: Eukaryota > Metazoa > Arthropoda > Insecta > Coleoptera > Carabidae > Dromius > Dromius quadrimaculatus. The sequence goes on from OZ022329.1 coordinate 8,329,946, forward strand.
ATATAAACGATTATGGACAAGAAGATGCACCCAAAATCGCTTCTTTTCTTTGCGAGCTCTAATTATAAGAGCAGAAATACAAGCTAATTCTACTAAATTCATTTGACGCAGTGTTATGCCGTAGTGCGCGCGCCAATTTTGTTTGCCGCACGTCAAGATGTCGCCGGTTTTTTCGCCGCACGTCGAAAATCTCTTATAGCCTTACAGTGTCCTGCATTCCTTCAAATCCATCACTTCGGCTGCATTATGGTAGATGGCACTGCTGCAGATTTGTATCTCTTCATACTATGTATCAACTTCATTTTCATTGTCTTGCGGTTCACAGTCCCAAATATATTCCTTCAGATTAATATACATTGATTTTTGTATTTTTTCGCCCCACAGCTCATGTACTTCTCATGGGTGCGAGAGAGAAAACAGACGATTTTTGCAGTTTTATCAAAAAAGTTTCGTCGTCGGGCGAGCAGTATCATAGAATTAGTAACTGTCACTCGTGACAATTCAATTTCGTAGACATTTTTATTGATTATAATAAATGTGCAATATCTACGTGATTTGTACGATAGTTCAGTGGATTATATTCATGAGCAATTGCCGTCTTGTTCAAATGAATCTCACTTTGACAGCTCAGCCGGCAGATTATTTTTGTGAATTTTATCAAATGTACTAAGTCAACATTAATTTTTATAAAAGTTTAGAGTAATTCACAGGTGAATAAATGATTTGCAATCAATTTCAATTGTTGATAAGGCATTCAAAATAATTTATAAATATGCTGCTCTGTTCAAAGTAATGTTTCGATCGCATTCTGAAAGAACTATTTGAATAAATGTCAATTGCATTCAATAAATACAGTAAATAATCAAATGTTGAACAAATTGAGGCGATTTGTATGTATAATTATTCAATTTTTCTTTTCAGTTCTGTAAAATTGAGTAATTCTTTGAGAAAAGTTTTGAAGAGGAATGTTGAGCATGAATAGCCATCTATTCATTAAAATATTAGCCAATATGCTAAATTCATAATGATATTTCTTTGTTGTAGATCAAATTAGTGCTCAATAAAATAAAACTAAATAAAATCAAGAGAAGAAAGAAGCTATTTAGCGCTTATTATGAATAAATATATTTAATTGGGTATAATTTTTGTGTATTTGACTAAAAATAATAAAATGCACGTTTCGGTAGCTCTATTTTCGTACTAGGAATTAACAGTTACAAAATCTAGACTACTTTTTCATCGCCTAAAAACCTGTGGACACTTCAATTATAAGCTAAACCAAAATTAGAGCTACCTTGATCCTAGGAGTCAATATCACGGTCTTATACACAGGTCTTGACACTTGTCAGTATTTCTTATTGAAGCAGTTTACTAGTTATTAAAACTAACACATATGGCGAAACGATCGAGAAGATAATTGTATGAGAGAAACAGAGAATGTGCATTAGAAAGAGAAGAAACAGTGAGTCTAAACGTCAAACGTCAAAAAATATAAATGAATATAGGCTACGTGCGTGAAGTCTACTAGCGCATAGCCTATAGGCTATGTGCAAGGGGGCGGAGTTTGAACAAATATCGATGCGAGCGCTCATGGTGAGCACCATTGTAACCATTGAACTCCATTTCTCAGAATACGTCAATGAGCTGTCATTGAGCATAGTAGTTTAAAAGTGAAAATAATTGCATATGAAACATGGGAAAACGTTTGTTCTGTTCCAGGCTGTTGTGTTAAGGATGATTCAAGTGAAATATAGTTTCATAGATTTCATGTACCCAGTTATAGCATCAAAAAACGAGTGAAGTGAATCAAAGCGGTAAATAGAGTATTGTCTGTCTTTCATTATTAATCTATATAACAAATATGTTTGTGATTCAATTGTGAAATTGGAAATACTCATCATCGATTTGATATTCATGAATTTACCTCTATCTCTAATTTGTAAGGTGTTTCAGTGATAGAAGTTTATCAGATGCACTTTGCAATAATTTTGTTGCTAATATTGTCAGCAACATATTCGTCAACATGCTTAATATGGCAAAACTAATTTCACGCTTTTCTTCAATGCTTCTTCGGTAAAAGGGATACAGTGTTTGATAAATACAAACTCGATCTGCAAGTTCACCGGCGTCATAATTTGAGGTTATCCTGTCAATTCGGACGAATTAAGACGTTTTCTCTATAATATGTACGTTATAATTGAAGAAAAAAATACTCAAAATGAATAATTTCAACGTACCTTTTATGCTATGTAAGTAATATTATACGCACACAGCTGAATTGAATAATATTAGTACATTTAAAAAATTATAGGTATGAAACAATGATAAAATGGAGTTCAATCGTTCTCCATTGCCCGCTAGAGGCGCTAATAGACTTTGTGCACGTAGCCTATACAGAATTTAAACAAAAAAAAACTCGTCGATTGGAAATTTCAACTTGAAATACATGAATGTTTTCCTAAATTCTCATTGAATTATTATTGTAAGTGAATTTATATTTATTAACTACAAAATGTAACATTTTCCCACCTTTTCAGTGATTCTTTATTATTGGTTTTAACGTTTTAGTCCAAGGTGTATCGTTCTGTTTTACATCTTTACATCGTGGTACAAGGCAGCAGTCAGGCATATTTAATTATTTGTACTCTCAATTATTTATTGATTCACAGTTAATTACTCAATATGAAGCATTATGAGTTAGGTTAGGTTCAATAGTATTTTCAATCGTATAGTTTTTGTCTTTCTTTAATACCCTGTTTAATACGCACTCTCCATCTTCATCTTTTGCATACTCTTTTCGATCGTAGCATCTCTTTTGGAGCGAATAATAACTAAATACAGCTTCAATAAGAGTCAACCTGCAACAATGGTAATGGATGCTAGTGTCAAGACCTGTGTCTATTCTTAAAGTCGTGCGTAACTTTCAATGCATGCGAAGAAACACACCGTGCCTTCAAGACGTATTCTTGAATGGGATGCGTAACTTTAGTTTCGTAATCGCAAACGTATCTAGCAGTAAACAATCACACGAAAAATTGAAATATATCTCTTATAATATCCGAGCGTGCCCGAAATTACAAAGGAAAGCAGGAAAATTGCTTGTTGAGTTTATAAAATCGGAGCCAATGCTCATAGAAAATTAGTTCACCAAAGATTGTGCCTCCAAAGATACAATAGAATAAGGCGCCAAGTGTCTCACTGTTCCAAAGTATTTTTGACAGATAGATACTCAAATAAAATGGAATATCAAGTTCGCAGACGGCCTGTATAGTACAAAATCCATCAAAGCTCATAATAAGAGTCCAGATAACGTGTTTAGAGCTTATATATCACATTGCCCATGACATATCTGAAATAAATTAGCTGAAAATGATACAAAAACATTCGTCTTTTCATCCAGACGAAAGGAAATGGTTTCCTAGGGGAATAATTGGAAATCGAAAAAGTAAATAATGGAAAAGAATAAGAAAACGTGGGAGGAGTATAGGGTGTTTTCTGTATTGAATTTGCTATTATTTTTCACAACTGAATGCTGCTGGAAAAGTTTATTCCCAGCAGGAAATCTAAATTTGTGTTACCTGAGACGTGAAAGAGAATTTTAATTATTGAATGTGCACAATGCCTCAGAAAAGTTGGCAATTTCTTGACGATATGAAAATCTGAATGCATCAGAGCAAGGAATAAAATTCTCAAATCTTAGTTCATATCTCACGCTCCGCAATTCCTTTTCCCGTTTCCGTTATTGTATTAGCAGGTGACATTTTGATTGAAGAGTTTTACAGCTATCGAATGAATGTCAGGGTTTTGACGACTGAAGCGCCTTTCGCGTTGTTTCTCTACCATATTTCAATACCATTCCGTGAGTGTCATTTAATAAATCCAACGTTTCGATTTGGTTATGGGTAAAACAGATTTTCAGTGCCTGCTACATCTGCGGCTTACAATGCGATAAATCTCACGTGATAGGGAATTGATGAGAATCATTTCAATCTGGTGGCTTTGTATTTTTAATCCTGGAATTGCAATTATTTTTTAGAAGTATTTCGTTAATGTAATCTCATTTTATTTTGTTGCTTGAGCCCAAGACCTTTATTGCACTAATAACGCGTCCGATTTTAATCCTGTAACACAATTCCAGCGACCAAATCCTCCCGTTCCGCATATTCACTTGTAATATAAAACGGATTTTGTTTGAATTTTTAATCTCGCCTTTCTTGCCGAAACCTTATGCACATACTTGGTTTCTCATTCATCGCCTGCTGTTAAATATGCAGGACCTCACCCTACGCTCTATTACGAGATAGCAATGCTAAAGTAATTTATTTTTCAATCGAATTAACCCTAACAAAACAGAGCAGAGAGAGATGGGACGCGCGGCACGTAACGTTGGAAACGCGGAGCTTGCTGGGAGCATATTGAACTGGCCGCAGGAACGGAGTGGCGCTGTGATCGAGGGCAGAAACAGACATGCTGGGCACAGGAGGTCATGGATAATCACCTACCTCCATGCTACCGATTATAGAATATAGATATTGATAGATATTAGTGGCTACTTGTACTCAACTAGTTGGGGCCCTGCAGGTTCATTATCATTGGCTATTTGGAAGCGAACGATTATCACAATACAATATTTGGTTCAGCGGGAATCATTGTCCTGCAGACAACGCGTACTAAAATTATTGGTAATCTTTCACGATTGCTTTTCAGTACGAGATCTCTGTCATATGTTTCAGCCCAATTTGTCGATCCCACATAATTATTTCACACAAAGCATAGCATTCTTTCCAGAAATCTGATCCAAAATTATAAACATGTCATCAACAAATCTTTTGTAGATAGTACCTACTAAAAACAGCCAAAAAATGAACGAGTTTCATCGTAAGGTTATTCGGAGCTGTCATTATTAATCAAACGGAATCTGTATGATACAAGAACACGATTATCAAAATGTCAAGCCAGTTGTTCAAAGCGGCAAGGATAATTGAAATAATGGCCCATTCATGTCATGTGCAAACATCATGGAATCGAATAATAGGACGAAGAAAAGAAGAAAATAAGGATAGATATTTCCAGAACTTGAATAACAAGAAACTTTGGCAATATAATATTTAGAATGGTAGTTATTCTTGAGTTTCAGGACCCATGGGGCATTTAGCCCTGAAAATAGAACAAGTCTGTGCTTATTAGCCCCTATTCAAAGTCGACCTTTTGTCTGACATTAATCTAAAAAGTGCGGCATGTAATATGAGCCATGCTACGCTGCTCCTGTTTGCTTTGAGAATAATTAACGAAACAGGACCCGACAGCCGCCATTACCCCTTTACTGAGTATTTTCTCACCCCTTTTCATTACCAAACTCTAAATAACTGATGTTTACCAAGTGCTAATGTTGTTATCCGTGAAGACTGTTTGAATAACAAAGTGTATTGGACAACACGAATGTGTGTAGTGTATCCTACCCTTTAGGTTTGTAAGCGGTCACTTATGGGGTGCCTCCAATATCTTATTCATGATTGAAAGTGTTTTTAGAAATGCAAATATGTTCGAGGATTAATAGGGTTGTATTAGGTACAATTTTATTGTTTTTCCTGGAGGAAAAGAAAGTATGTCTCAATTGTTATTGCTATTCCTTGAGCTCTCGTACCTTATTCGTGCATTTCCTGACCACTTCAAGTAGCAATAAGGGTTAGAAACAAACCGAATTGTCGATGCAATTACAGCTCCACAATCTCATTCACTGAGCAAGAAAAAGAAAAGAAATACTCCCAAATACGTGCTTTAACACTAATTCCCACATCCGCCAGATTAACTCTATTTATTTTACCACTAATGACTTCTAGAACTAAGATTCTTTACGTTCAACAAATTTGAATATCACATTTCTTAATCCTCTCTCTGAAAGTCAATTTGGTCTTTCCATGTAACAAGCGTAAGTAGTACCACCCAGTAACTTTTATATTCAAACTACAATCGTAATGGAACGAAATAACAAGTAATTTTTTTTATTTGCAGTACCCTTTAGGAGTAAAAACAACTTGAAATAACTAAAACGCCCGACTACGTTGTTTAATTATTCAAAGCTCCACTAGAAAACTGAATTAACTCTTGTAGTAGTTATGACACTAAACACTTAACACACAAACTGTGTTACAAGAAGAAAAAATAATACCTTCTGCTGCAGTACGCAAAAAGCACAAAGCTAACTGACACAGTCTCCAAGCAAAAAAAAAGAAACAAGTCCACGTGCGCCTAGCAGTTGCTGACCGTTGGGAACGTGCTCTGAGAATCAAGTACTTTGGGGAAAAAACCAGAATGGAGCCATTGAATGATTATAGCAAGAGGGCGAAGCCCTGAAGAAGCTAACGTGTCTCTGATCAAAAGAAAGAGAGGTGAGTATTGTGATGCGTGGAAAAATAATATGTTGAAAAAATTGAGGGTGAACGAACACTCAGTGCGAAGCGTGAAGATCTCTATATTCCAACAAGGCTCCTCATTTTTATGCTGCATATAGTCACTTGAAGGACGATGTCAATAAATCACCAACAACTTTCTTAATATCTAATTAATATAAATCTGAGGTCTTATTGGAATACGACAAGTGGTTCAGGCACAGGAGTTTTTAAAATGCGACAATTTCAGAATAGGTACACCCAAAAATAAAACGATACTGTGTCCCAGCTGATCGAGAAAGATCGACATACGACTTATCTTGAAATTTGGATATCCTTGGACATTCGAATTTTAATTTTAAAAATCCTATAAGATACTCTAGCTTTGGATATCCTAACTAAAGAAGTACGAAACGGCATCAAATAGTGTCAAAAATTTGGCCTCAAGGAAGCTCAGAAAACGTTTGCAGCACGACGAAGTGATGACGAATCCTCCAAGTCCAACCAAAGACAAGATTTTCGGATAATTCGGAAATCTAATCCAGAACGACGAAATATTTTCCACCAAAACAATGTATGCTTACACGTAGCAAGCAAGATAATTCAGTTTTTGGAGCAGTAAGATATCAAATTATTGGATTATCCTTCGTTTAGTCCTATTCCAAGTTCCAGAGATCATTTTGCATCCCTAAGGATCAAAAATGGACAGCATGACGTACTGGTGACGAGATAAGCGCCAAATCCAATTAAAGTGATTCGTTCCTGAGTATCCCAGTCAAAAAACTTCAGAAAATTACTCAACCTCCTGAAAAATCCGAAATTTTGGAAACCTTGCACATCGATTATTGGGTACCTAGAAATGGATACAAACAGAAGTCCTCATGAATATGAGGCGAGCTCTAGCAACAATTAGAGAAAACAGGGCACTTCTTCTAGTTTTTTTTTAATATCTTGAGAACCGTTGGTCTGAGGTAAAAGTTAGCAATTTAATAATTGAAGCTCATCAATGTAACAAAAATTATTTCAGTAGTTTTTCTTGAATTTCTGATGGTTACCGAGTTTAGGGCGCTAGAAGATAGCGTTTTCTGAAAACTACACTAGCACGGTATAAATAACATTTCTAATAATATTTGACAATGGTCTACCAGTTTATTTATCAGGCCGATTCGGGGAATCACTCCATTTTCGTTTTGGTACTTCAATATTTCGTCGCTAATAGGCGTTATTCAAAAATATTTTATTTTTTGGTTGAGATGTTTCTTGGCATTCGTGGGAATTTTTAAAGGTTGGCAACACTGGTGTGATGTGCGATCATTCGTTTCTTTATGATTTTTTTTGGGAGTACTTACCATTTTCCTTTGGTCAGTGTCTAGTGTTTCGCATAGTAGACTTATAACGTGTTGATATAATAGAGGTATGAGAACTGTTGTGCGACAAAATTCTGTGTTTACCTTCCGGTGTAACGACAGTTGGTTTGAAGGTAATCAGTTTGTTACTTTTAGCTAGTATCATTAGGGGGTCCTAATAGTGGAAGTGAGACTAATCGCGAATATAATTTCGGATTTTAGGAGAGGTGCCACTGATAAAAAGTTGAAAGCCACTGTCATATTGTACTGCGCTATAGCAGTTTTCCAAAAAACGCTATTTTTTAGCGCCCTAAAGTCAGTCATCATTAGAAATACAAAAAAAAAAATGTATAAAATCATTTTTGTTTCTTTAATAAGCTTTAATTGTGTATATAGTCAACTTTCATCTTAGACCAACGGCTCTCGAGATATTAACGAAAAACCAAAAAAGTGCCCGGCTTCCGCTGATTACTGCTAGAGCTCGCCTCATATTCATTAGGACTTCGGGCATATTCATCCCTAGGTACCTCCAAATGAGTTTGCAGAGTTTCAAGACTTTCGATTTTTTTGGAGGTTTAACCTTGTTTTGACTGGACTAGAGAATTTGTTTGTTTTAAGTGAAGTCAGGCATCTACAATTGCTCCACAAGATTGAAGAACGATTAATGCCAATTGGTATACAGTTATTTGTTCATCGGAAGCAATGATAAATTAATCCAGAGCAACAAATTATTGTCTACCAAAACAACGTAAGCTCACACGTAGTAAGCAAGATAATCCAGTTTTTGGAGTAGTAAAATATCGAATTGTTGGGTCCTCCTCTGTTCAATTTTATTCTAAGTTTTGGAGATCATTTTGCGTCCCTAAGAATCAAAAATGGACAGTAGTGGTGACGAGACCTCTTTAAACCTGGAAATAGAAGCCAAGTCCAATCAAAGTGATTCTTTCTTGAAGAGGATCAAAAGAAATGATCGCACCGTTTATTCTAAATGAAGTCAGGCATCTACAATTGCTTCACACGATTGAAAAACGATTATTAGCAATTGGTATACTATTATTTATTGACCCGTTGTCTGAAGAACTAATTCAGAACGACGAATCATCCTCCAACAAGACATCCCGTAGTACGCGAAATAATTCAGTTTTTGGAACAGTAACATATTGAATGGTTGGATTATCCTCCGTTCAGTTCTAGCACAAACTCCAGAGATTATTTTGCGTCCCTGAGGATAAAAAATGGATAGTGTGAGATAGTGGTCACGACCCAAAAATAAACGACAAATCCAATCAAAGTGATTCGTTTCTGAAGCTTATCGAAGGGATGGTCGCACCCTTTGTTCTAAATGAAGTCAGGCATCTACAATTGTTCCACAAGATTGAAGAACGATTAATGGCAATTTGTTTACTGGAAATAATAACCGTGCTAATCCAGAACTTCAAATTATTCTCCACCAAAACAATGCGAGCTCACACGTTACACGTAAGATAATCCAGTTTTTGGAGCAGTAAAATATCGAATTGTTGGGTAATCCTTCGTTCACTACCAGCCCAAGTTTCCAAAGATTATTTTGTGTCCGTAAGGATCAAAAATAGATTATTGAAATAGTAATCTTGACTATCTCAGCTTAGACAGCATTGACTGCTCTAAAATTGATTCGAAGGTGTACCAATCTTTGTGGAGGATACTTTGGAAGTTAATTGAAGTTTTTGAATTCAAATGGCTCTATTTAGGATTTAAACGACAAATTTCGTACATATGCATGTACTCATTGTGAATGACAAAAATCGATTGTTTCATGTCTAATTTGAGACAGAAGCGCATCTAATTTTAAAGGAGCATGTAACATGTTACTCATTCGTCAATAAATATTTAAACTGGGAACTTACTGATTCAGCATGGCTGTTAGTTTAATCATTAACTACTATTTAAATTAACAATGGAATACCTACGTACAGACAATTCCCAAAATGTATACGAGGGCTGTCATTTTAGTTTTACATACTTGCTCATAGATAGCGCCACCAATCAAATGACAAACAAAAAAGGAGCCTCCATATTTAGTTCAGGTATACCCAAAGTTCTAGTACAATAATTTTGTTACAACTTCCGAAGAAAAATTTCTCAACAAGAGTGCCTTGCCGAATTGGTTCCTGTTTTCAGTAATAAAGTACCACATCAGTCGACAGTTTCTTGGTGATGTGGAAAATTCAAACTTATACTAGAACAAGCGTAACCTGTCCTTTGAGAATTATTCTTGTCCTGAAGGTAGAAATAGTCTGATATAATAGTATCTATATCCCTCTTACTGATGCTATAGAAAGGACATTTGTTACATGGCGTTTGTCTACCCAAGTTCCGTCATACTTTATTGCTGATGTCTTCTTTAAGCCTCATCTATCACCCTGTACCAGTGAAAACGAATGTCTGCGTGAAACTATTTAGTATATTCACTTGTTAAATTCAAAACACTGATATACATTTCTTATGCATATGCAATAAAGTACTCTTTAATAACAAACTTAAAAGTTTCAAGTATAGATACCGCAACTACTGTTGGCACTAGATTCCTATTTCAGCCGATATGAAATCATACGATTACTGAACTTACCCGATAGAACTCCTTAGGCTTAGGATACGTGCATGAAGTCTACTAGCGCCTCTAGCGGGCAATGGAGAACGATTGAACTCCATTTTATCATTGTTTCATAGCTATAATTTTTTAAATGTACTAATATTATTTGATTCAGCTGTGTGCGTATAATATAACTTGCATAGCATGAAAGGTACGATGAAATTATTTATTTTGAGTATTTTTTTCTTCAATTATAACGTACCTATTATAGAGAAAACGTCTTAATTCATCCAAATTGACAGGGTAACCTCAAATTATGACGCCGTTGATCTTGCAGATCAGGTTTGTATTTATCAAACACTGTATCCCTTTTACCGAGGAAGCATCGAAGGAAAGCGTGAAATTAGTTTTGCCATATTGAACATATTGAAGAATATGTTGCTGACAATATTAACAACAAAATTAATGCGCAGTGCATCTGACAAACTTCTATCACTGAAACATCTTACAAATTAGAAATAGAGGTAAATTCATGAGTCTCAAATCGATGATGAATATTTCTAATTTCACAATTGAATTACAAACATATGTGTTATATAGATTAATAATGAAAGACAGGCAATACTCTATTTACCGCTTTGATTCACTTCACTCGTTTTTTTATGTTATAACTGGGTACATGAAATCTATGAAACTATATATTTCACTTCAATCATCCTTAACACAACAGCCTGCAACAGAACAAACGTTTTCCCATGTTTTATATGCAATTATTTTCACTTTTAGACTACAATGCTCAATGACAGCTCAATGACGTATTCTGAGAAATGGAATTCGATGTTTACAATTGTGCTCACCATGAGCGCTCGCATCGATATTTGTTCAAACTCCGCCCCCTTGCACATAGCCTATAGACGAATAAATCTTACCGACAGGTCCCCCTAAAACGGCAGTCAATGCTGTGCACAAGCTCATCAACGAAGATCGAAATGTGGCATATTGCGAAATTGAGGCATCATTTCAAAGACCTTAATTTAATGAATCTTGCAGATAGAATTGCGTGTAAAAAAATAGGGAACATGGATGAAATTTAAATTTGGTTCAAATATTTTCATTCTGAATTTTTATTGGCCGGACATTTGTACTAAACCATCATTTTGGTAATTAATATTTTTTCAATTACTTGAAATTAATAAATAAAAATGCAAATTTAGCGAGGAAAATTTAAAGTTCTAGAACGCAACACCATTGGTTGCGAAATTTGACGACAAATACTATGCCAACAAGTGCGCACTGCTTACATTTGTATGGCATTGCAGGCTTTTGATTAGCAAACATACTAATAACGTGTGTGTTGTAAATTCATTCATTGTTTAAGTGTGATTTTAGCATCCTAGTAAGATAATAAATCATTTAAGACAGTGGTTTTGTGAAAGCACATTCGGATAATCTGTCAAGAATAGATCCATTCATGATGTCGTCTTATTTTCTTTCAAATCCAAATTTTACGCCCGCGTAAGTAAAAAGAGTGAACACTGCAAAGTAATTATTTAATAATAACACATTATGTACGCTATTTCAATAAATACAATTCGAAATATGATGAGCAGTGAACATAACCTATAATTTTTGTTTATTTTAGAACAAGCAAATGTTAAACGAAGCCGTATACATACACTGAATTTTATTGCTAAAACTTATCACATATAATGTTATTCATTGCCTGTCAAATTTATTATGATACGTCATCTCTTCTGAAAACTTTACATCATTTCTTACGTATTTTAAAACCTATCTGGATTGGAAAAAAGGCTTTATCAGGTACATTTCAGATAGTATTTTGCATTCAGGCACAATGCAATACTTATAAACTCACTTTTGACCTTTTTTAATGCTGAAATAAGTTGAGAACGAAAACACCTGTAGTAAACAATGGACTGTTATGTCACTGGACATGGTATTTGACGTCATCGACAGAGCGCGCGAAAATGGCGGCGTTTAAACAGCTCAAAATTGTTCTCAATTCCAAATAATTTTTAAACTTGATTACAGCACTTTTAAACATAATTTATATTTTTTACTATGTTATAACGATGTAAACAGTGAATTAAAAATATAAAATAATTTCACCAATATACCCTATTAGTTTCCCGTTGGATACTTCATCTATTGATTGAAGAACAGAAAGAAGCTAGGGTCAATCGGTGTCGAAAAAATGGAAGAATCATCTAGATGATGAAAGCGCATTTTTGACAGCTCATGGATGCTTGTTACTTCAGAGATTTCGCAAATTACCTTCTCTCACAATTACTGAGCTTGAAATCAAGCAGTATGGGCAAACTTACGAAACAGCAGCTTCCATTTAGTACTAGTTTCAAGTTGACTATTTGATAGGTACATAATTTATGCATGTACAAACTAAAAAATACCTTTTAATCTTCATTGTTTAGTTATTGACCGACGGGAGATCAAGTGCTGTGACATAAAATAATAATTTGATCTTTATCAAAGTTATATAAAAAAAATACACCAAAAGTAAACAAATTTTTAACCAATAATAATAATTCATTCTAATAAGCTTCAAATTCGCGTCAAACAAGTCATTGAATCCCGGACAGATTTGACAACTGCACATGATAATAGTGACACCCGCGGCTAAAGTTGTAACTAAATTTCTATCTACTTTAATAAAAATCAGTTGCCATATCCCTTATGTCATATATATCTATGGGCATTGTTTCACTTGAAACAAGTAATTGAATAATTTTATCTTCCACAATCACTGAGCTTGAAATAAAGCAATTTGTGCAAGCCTTCGAAACAGTAGCTTTCATTTAGTACCAGTTTCAAGTCTGTAAATAGTATAGTTACTGAGAACTCAGCGTCACGCCAGCCAGCCAGCCAGCCAGCCAGCCAGACAGCCAAAGTGAATATAATAGCGCTTTTTTACAAAAAATGCGCTAAAAATCTAGACCGATTCAATTCAGGCAACTATAAAAATACAGCATGGCCAATGATGATGAATCGTCAATTTACTCATATGAACTCAAAAATTAACGCCAGTCGTCTGTTTGTGTGTTTCAACAAAATTCATCCGTTCTCGAAGTGTGTGCAGAAAGATGTCGCGACATTTGTCTCAAAAGTGAGTGATAAACCAACAATTCGTTTGAAATATCAAAGAACTGTTAGTGTTTGCCAGAAGTAATGATGAATCATCCTCTACCAAAACTATACAAGTTCGCACGGAGTTTGCAAGAGTATTGAATTTTTAGAGCAACAAAACGTCGAATTGTTAAACCATCTTCCTTACAATCCTGACCCAAGTCCTAACGATATTTAATTTTTTCAAAAATAAAAAAATGGAAGAATCATCTAGATGATGGAAGCGCATTTTTGGCAGCTCATGAATGCTTGTTACTTCAGAGATTTCGCAAATTACCATCTCTTACAATTACTGAGCTTGAAATCAAGCAGTTTGGGCAAACTTACGAAACAGCAGCTTCCATTTAGTACTAGTTTCAAGTTGACTATTTAATAGGTACATAATTTATACATGTACAAACTCAAAAATACCTTTTAATCTTCATTGTTTAGTTATTGACTGACAAGAGGTCAAGTGTTGTAGCTTAAAATAATAATTTGATCTTTATCAAAGCTATATAAAAAAAAATACACCAAAAGTGAACAAGTTTTCATCCAATAATAATAATTCATTCTAATAAGCTTCAAATTCGCGTCAAACAAGTCATTGAATGAATCCCGGACAGATTTGACAACTGTACATAATAATAGTGACACGCGCGGCGAAAGTTGTAACTAAATTTTTATCTACTTTAATAAATTTTAGTTACCATATCCCTAATGTCATAGATATCTATGGACATTGTTTCACTTGAAACAAGTAATTGAATAATTCAATTTTCCACAATCACTGAGCTTGAATTAAAGCAATTTGTGCAAGCCTACGAAACAGCAGCTTCTATTTAGTACCAGTTTCAAGTCTGTAAATAGTATAGTTGCTGAGATCTCAGCGTCACGCCAGCCAGCCAGCCAGCCAGCCAGCCAGCCAGCCAGCCAGCCAGCCAAAGTGAATATAATAGCGCTTTTTTCGGAAAAATGCGCTAAAAATGACTGCGTGGTTAAGGGTTTTAGTCGCCCGAAAAAGCAATTTTGTCAGTACCAGCAATCTGCTTCCAAAGTTGGTTCAAGCGAATACAAAAATGCCTTTATGTACGTTTGTAAAATCAACTTCGAAAAACATCAAAGTCATTAAAATATATCTACTGTTTTATTCTATTTCTATATATGCAAAATTGAAAGGATAGAGTGGAAATCTTGCAAAACTTTCAAATTTCTTATTCTCGACACCATCCTCGTGGCGTCGTCCCACCAGCACTTGACTCCTCGTGTTGCATGTAAAACACTCCGATTAAATTCCAGTGTTGCGTGTAAAATCCTCAAGCCTGGAGATTAGCATAAAGTCAGTCTGTGTGTAGCTATGTATGTATTTGTGCATACGCCTATGCAACAGGTTCGTGGGCAGTGGGATTTCAACGCTGCGTAGCGCAATGTCGCCATGTTACTTCCGGAAGCCAATTCCGGGCGGTAGATACATGCACTAATTGGAGAAATATTAATGACAATCAAATTAATATTTAGATTATTTGAGCTGTAAATGTTAATAGTAATATCTCAACCCTCAATGCACTAGTATCCGATATCAAGAAGTCCGGTTGAATTTAACTCTACAGTCTACAATGAGCTGAAAAACTGCTCGCAAATTATACGTTCGGGTAAACTTACGGCGCCCTGCAATGAATATTCATTCCTTCGGGTGATCAGATACGATGAGTCGACGCTTCCTGGATCTGAACAATGTGGAAATTGCTTCGAAAGGAGTAGGACAATAATTAGCTGAGGTTTATTACCGTATTCGAGGAGGAAACTTTTGGGAAAGAAAGTTCGGTGTTTATTGATTTCCGGATAAATTGATTTGGAAAAAAAATATATGGTGGAAAATTAAGAGTAAAATATCGTCTTGTAGCGTTTAAAATTGAAATGAGGTTACTGCAGTTTTCATGAAATACAAACGAAAAGTTCCCAATACTTTGAAAGCCGGAAGAACATAAATTCAATTCAATATTGTTTCAGTTCCTAGGAATACAGTCTATGAAATAGGCGTACCCATAAACTGTACATGAAACAAACCATTTTCCGATTCAATAACCGTAAACATCTTTCTTCGGAGCAGTAGCTAATAGTTCGATTTTATAGAAGGGATAGAGACATCAAGACATACGAATGTATCTTTAAAAAGCGATATTCCCTTGCAGTCAAATTTCCCAGGCAATAACCATTTCTCTTATGGAACATCCATGTGTTGAATGCTGAACAGTAGCGCGTTGGGTGCTCAATTCATTTAAAATTTCTGCTGAAAATACTTCTTTCCCTTAAAACCTGCGTGTTGAGGCGGCAGAAATAAAAGTATATTCCTCGCGTGCTTCACAGTAATAACATTAATTTATAGGTGAACAAAGAGACACACTCTAAGGTGAGTAATTTTTGTATGCTTGAAAGAGGATCATTGCATGTGCTGTAGTGATTAATCGTTGCTTGTTTTTTTAACGGATTACCATCAAATAATCATTTTGAAACAAAATCGTGAGTGATTTGTCATTTTTAAATAACTTATCTTCACTAGAGGACTTGAGTTGGGAAAATAAATTACATAACAAGTTATTTTGATTATCAGGCAATGATTGGGTGAGGGTATTAATATTTAGCCTCAAATTGGCTCGAAAATGGAGAAACATTTGAATAGGAGTTTAAAAACAATTCAGTACGGAATATCGGCCCGTAATGTTACCTCCTCAGGCAATTGTAAACGCTTAAAACCAGGTATAAATAAAAATAATCAACTGCACCAAAGGATTAATTCCCAGTAAATGCACAACATCCTAATTTTAATGAAGGAAAAAACTTTTCAGAACCCATTTCTGAATAATAATGTTTTATTTGGAAAAATTCTGTATATATAATTGATAGAAACACAACGTTTCAACAGCAAAGTGCTGCCTTTTTCAAGTGTGGAGTATAATAAATAAATAAACAAAAATTGTCAAGACAACAAAAATACAAAAGGTGACTAGATATAATATGAGTTACTAGGATCGTAGAGCTCTGCCTATGGTTTAGCATATAATTCAATGTCCACGGTTCTTCAGGAGATAAAAATGAAGGTCTAAATAGGGAAATAGTCAACTCCTTGAGGTTCTAGGTCAATCTAGCTTTACTCTTTTTGGTTTGGCACATAACTGAATCATCCACAGATCTTCAGGAAATGGTGTTGAAGTTACTCTTGCAAGTAAATTCATAGATAAAAATAACTTGAAATTATGAACAAATGACTGGTAACCACGATCGATTGAGTTCATAACCAGTATTCAAATTCAAATTATTGAGTGAGTTTTTAATTTCTATCGCTTCTCTTATTAGCCTCTTAAATCAATTGTTCTCTTTAGCCAGAAGCTTTGTATTCTTAAAGTCAATGTCATGTAATTCTTGAATGGCATGCTCAGCAACCGCAGACTTTTCTGGGTAGTTCAATCTTATATGACGAGTATGCTCTTCCAGTCTTTTTTCCACAGTCCTCTTGGTTTGTTCAATATATACTTTGCCACATTGGCAGGAAATCTTATATATTTCTGGATACTGTAGAGTAAATCTGTCTTTAACATCACCCATAAGATTTCGAATTTTCAAATTGGAAGTGTAAGATGTTCTTATGTCATATTTATGTAAAAGTCTTCCAATTTTATCAATTATATTAGCTACGTAAGGCAACGTGACAAATATTTTCTTATTATTTGAGTCTTGAATAGGAGGAATAGAATTCTTCTGTCTAAGTGCTCTCTTGATCTGTGTTTTATTATAACTATTCTTCAAGAGAACATCATCTAAAAATTTGATTCCATCAGACAGTTTACTTGGATGACATAAAGTAGAAGCTCCCTGATATAAAGTTTTGATGGTGCAAAATTTTTGAGCTGGATGGTGATTGGAAGACTCATGTAAGTATTGATTTGTATGAGTCGGTTTCCTATATACTGAATAGATGAGTTTACCATTATCTTATTTCTCCAGGTGAACGTCCAGAAAAGGAAGAGAGTTATTTTCTTCAACCTCAATACTGAATTTGATGTTTCTATGTTGTATGTTCAGATGATTCAAAAATACATCCAATTCATCTCTACCATGAGGCCAAACAGCAAAAACATCATCAACATAACGTAGCGCAACAGTGGGCTCCTTCATAGCTTGCTTAAAACTTTCTGTGCAAAATCCTCCATGTAAAAATTGGCAATAGGTGAAGAAATAGGAGAACCCATGGCAGCACCATCGATATGCTTGTAAAAATTATCATTGAAGATAAAGAAACAAGAAGTCAGATAATGTTTGAAAACCTTGATAATATCAGATGAAAAATGATCTAATAATTTCAGAGTATTGATGATAGGTACTTTTGTGAACAAAGATAAAACGTCAAAACTGACAAGTAGATCATTATCTGTCAATGTCATATCACTTATCAAATCCACAAACTGACGAGAATTCTTAACATATGATGAAGTATGACCAATCAACGGCTTCAGCAAACTATCCAAATATTTGGCTAATCCATATGTTGTTGAACCTATTGAATTAACAATAGGTCTTAGGGGAACATCTTTTTTATGAATTTTCGGAAGGCCATAAAACTTGGAAATGACAGGATCTTGAGGAATAAGCTTTTTCTGAATATCTTGAGGTAAAGACGATTCTTTCAAAAGTTTAGTTGTTTGATATTGTGAACAGCTCAGAGGATTATTATTAACTTGAACGTAAGCTGCATTATCTAGTAAGTCATTTGCTTTTTTGATGTAATCTTCTCTATTCAGCATGACTGTAGCTTTGCCCTTATCAGCTGGTAAAACAACAATATCCTTATTATTTCTCATTTCTCTTAGGCATTGAAGTTCTCTTCTTGATGTGTTGGATCTGACAGCTGGAGCCTTGTTCAAAATACGCACAGTTTCATGACGAATTTCTTGAGACTTTTCTGCAGGTAGCGTATTGATGGCAGCTTCCACATTCGTAATGATTTCTTCAACAGGGATACGTCTAGGAGTGATTCCATTACAAAAAACATTACAACCAGTATCTGACGAAGAATGATTACTGAGATTGATTACCGGTTCATTTTTAGGTAGTGAGTGGATGTCAGTTTTTAAGTTATGATTTCCAAATGATTTGTCACACTTAATTTTTGTGAATGACTTAACTTTTGTTGTTGATCTGTTGACCAAAGAGTGAGAATATCATCCAATACTTTCCAATCTTCTGGTGCCAGATATGAATATATTTTTAGATGATGTTTTCTTGAAGAACGGTTATAATAAAACACAAATCAAGAGAGCACTTAGACAAGAATTCTATTCATCCTGTTCAAGATTCAAATAATGAGAAAATATTTGTTTGGTTGCCTTACGTAGCTAATATAATTGATAAAATTGGAAGACATTTACATAAATATGACATAAAACATCTTACACTTACAATTTGAAAACTCGTAATCTTATTGGTAATGTTAAAGACAGATTTCCTCTACACTCTACAGTATCCAGAAGTATACAAGATTCCCTGCCAATGTGGCAAAGTATATATTGGACAAACCAAGAGGACTGTGGAAACAAGATTGAAAGAGCATTCTCGTCATATAAGATTGAACCACCCAGAAAAGTCTGCGGTTGCTGAGCATGCCATTCAAGAATTACATGGCATTTACTTTAAGAAAGCTTCTGGCTATAGAGAACAATTGGTTCAAGAGGCTTATAAGAGAAGCAATAGAAATAAAAAAATCACCTAATAATTTGAATTTGAATACTGGGTATGAACTCAATCGATCGTGATTACTAATCATTTGTTCATAATTTCAAGTTATTTTTATCTATGAATCTACTTGCAAGAGTTACTTCAACACCACCTCCTAAAGATCTGTGGATGGTTTAGTTATGTGCCAAACCAAAAAGAGTAGAGCCAGATTGACCTAGAACCACAAGGAGTTGAATATTGCTCTATTTAGACCTTCATTTTTATCTTCTAAAGACCCGTGGACATTGAATTATATGCTAAACCAAAGGCAGAGCTGTACGATCCTAGGAGTTCATATTTTATCTAGTCACCTTTTGTATTTTTGTTGTCTTGACAATTTTTGTATATACTCCTGATTATATTTTTACACTTGAAGTAGGCAGCACTTTGCTGTTTAAATGTTGTGTTTCTAATCATTTTTATATACAGAACTTTTCCAAATAAAACATATTTATCTTAATTTTAATCTACAAACCAATCAAATAATCTCGTATTAAATATGTTCCTCGTTCTACTACCTTCCCTGTTTTTTAGGTTTGGACAATATTCCAGCTCTGTGAACTCAAATTTTTAGCCCATTCTTCGAATTTTAAGATTATGAAAAATGTACTTACCAATCTCGACGTCTGCAGCTGTGACCGCCACCCAAACCAGAAACCAAATCACT
Source organism: Dromius quadrimaculatus (assembly GCA_963989225.1). Taxonomy (NCBI): domain Eukaryota; kingdom Metazoa; phylum Arthropoda; class Insecta; order Coleoptera; family Carabidae; genus Dromius; species Dromius quadrimaculatus. The sequence continues at coordinate 8,349,830 of OZ022329.1, forward strand.
GCTTGTAAAACCGTTTTAATCTTCGCCATGGTAACAGTCAATCACTCCTCGTCCACTACCGTATCATACTGCACTACACCGCCTCTTCAGTCACTTCCCAAACCACAACCTCACCAAAAAGTCCTCGACTTCTTCAGTTCTTCAGCGGTGCTTTATCTCTAACACATCATTGCCGAAAGATAAGATCTTTGATGAATGATCGGACAGGAGATCTGCAAACAAACGGAACCTGTTAACATGAATGTTAGATGGAGGAATAATATGAAAAAATTAGGTATTGTGTTGATCATATCTGATCGCTTTTTCTCGGTTTTATTTTGCTGGTTGGACAAGGCGCACGACAAGTTTTTTGTGCATGGTTTCGACGAAATAAATACAGTTGTACAATTACGCAATAAAAGTTCAGCCTCGATTAAAGTTAGAAAATAGGGATCTTTTCAGCCAGGATAAAAAACCTTAAGTGTGAAGTGAAAAGGCGACAAGACGGAAAATTTTAAAAGTTGGGAAAACTTTTTTGCTATACCCCGTTTGATTGATGTTGACATCAATGTTTGTAAAGCGCCATCAAAACTTTTATCCCACATCTAACGCAGTTTGACCTAAACGACTCTTACTGGAATATTCAAGAGGAAGGAGCTACGTTTGTTTACACACTTTTCAAGATGAGATTATTACGAATTACCTTCATGTTCCATTTGTCAGCTCCCATCAGAAATGTTTCTGAATAGAGAACTTTATCAAGCTAACATAAATATGAATGTAAAATTGAATTGATGGTTCGGTTTTTAGTTCACCTCCGGTATTTGTGGAGAAATGATAGTTCAGGTGTTCGCCATCAGAGACATGAGTTAGTCGTACTTTAATTAAAAGTAGAAGGATATATTTTATCTCTTGAACACAGGTTTTGCATCCAAAACTTTCAGGATTTACTATTAGTCATTTTGTTAAATTCTCGACTCTACGGTGGAACTCCACTTGATTTTAACAAACTATCTTCATTTAACTTGTCGGTTGTGATTAGTAGTAACCTAAGGGATTAACTAAATAACTAAAAATCTAATAAACGAATAATAATAAATTGATTCTTTTTATTTGGATTCATATCTCATACAAAGTGTAATTAAGTTTTGCTGAATTGATATTGTGGGAGTTGTAGCAAGTACAAAGGATATCTAGGATAGGAGTACTATTTTCCGTGAAATATGAACTATCCAGCAAGGATAAAATAAGCAACAAACTGGCTTCACTAAAAGGAAGACATATTTACGCAATTTAGAAATGGCACTCGCTTCGGAACATTATATTAATTGTAAACAATAATTCAGACTGTGCAATGCAATACACAAACGTGGGAAGCTAAAAACACGAAGCTGAGTTGGCTGTGTCTAATTTCATCTGGCGTCATGCGCTCAACAGATTTATCATAGTAGAAGATGTGTTTATTCAGGACACAGAGACATCCAGGAGTAGGGGGTTGAAGGAAATGAATGACAAGGTTTCAGGAACAACGTAATTTCCTGAAGCAAATAATTCACACCTGGATTCTTAAATTCTCAACTAAAATAAATCCTAATATTAAAATTACAGTTTGAGGCATTGAATCGGCCACACGTAACGTAAACGGAAGTCGTCTTGATGACAATACATCACCGCAGAAGCGTACGATATCTAACCGCGTCGAAGTTTCAAATGATAAATGGCGTCGAACACTGGACTCTAAAATGCGAAGAGCTGAGGAAGCTACGTTAGAACGTGGGTAGATAACAGAGTTATCGATACAGTCCGTCTAGCGTGGGAGAATTTGATTTAACGTTTAAGTTTGCTCTACTTTTATGAATACGAAATACTAGGTAGATACACTGGGTGATTTATTTGCCTTAAACGAATGGTTACAGGGTTGAACTGTTGTGGAAATGCTCAAATACTTATTAAATCTACTTGATACAACATAATAGGCGCTGATGATTAAAGCCTCAATTTAATTAACAACCACGTTCATTATAGGACGTCACGAGTCGCGAAGCAACTTTACCCCCAATTTAGTTCAGCCTGCCTCCCACATTTATCACCAGACTCAATTTGGTTTTGCGTTTTTGTTTTGTTTGCTGTCCACTCTATTTTGTTTCTTCTGGGAGAGAGGGAAGACGATGTTTTGCGGACAAGAGATAATGATTTCTCATGAAACGTAAACACTAAGAAAAGATGAGAGAGACGAATCAATTTGTTCAGGGCTGGTATCTTCAACATCAGATAACGTTTTTCAACTATCCTCACAATAATAAATTCAAACTGATATTATCATAACAATAATTATTTTATTAAATCAATTTGAATATTTAAATCTTAAAGTAACAGCAAATTCACCTAGCCTCGAACTTGAAAATTCAAATTCCCAAGTCGTCAGTGTAATACACACTCATTACTAATTTGATTATTTTATTCAATATCATTTGCCATGTTGTGTGCTTCTACTGTCATCAAATTAAACTTATTTATTTTATATTCTAAACAGAATTTAGCTTACCAAACTTTGATGTAACTTTCAATTATTAAAAACAACTCCAATTGCTTTTTTTTGGTAGGAATCGATGGACTATCCTCACGATTTGAACACATTTTCATCACAAAATGACTTCAGCACTAAAATATCAGAATAAAACCTAACAAACCTAAGCGTGCCAGTAGTAACAAACTTAAATGAACAAGTAGTTTATGCCATGTGCAGTATTTTGGTGCAAATACATAAAATGATATGGAATTGATTATTTTTGTGAGTTATCAATATGGATTATCGATGTTTGCAAGAAATTTATCCCTTGGATGATTTTACCAGTCTCGATTTTACAGGGCACTTTTATACTACAAAATATATTTTTCTGTAATAATTGAAATATTTTCAGAATTAATTCAAAATTTTGACATAAAAATAGACTATCATGAGCCTGAGATAGAAAAAGTTTAATGTCAAGACAATAGTACAAGATTCACGAGGCACACATATTTTTATTTTTGATTTGCACAAATATTGTGAAACCGACAAAATTCAAATTTTGAAATTTTGATGGAAAAATTCAATTTGAGCATCCCTGAATCCATTTATATTTAGTCGCAAATCTCAAAGCCCGTCAAACGTATAATGTTGAAGTTTTCTATTCAAGACTGGCCTTCGTTCTAGTTGTGCACCTTGCATGATGGTTACGGTCTGTACCGGAAGTGCACTTTACTTGAAACTTTTTTGGAATTTTTTGCATAAATCCAAAATGGTTAGCCGTAGGATGTTATAATTCAGTATTTGAAATTTTTGTAACATCTTAATAGTTATTTCTACTTACTTGTACAAAGTAACAAATAAGTATTGTAAAACTGACAAACTTCACCTATCGAGATTTTGATGGAAATGTCCGTTTTGAGCATCCCTGAATCCATTTTGACTATTTTTGGCTTGATGTCGGTACGTATATTCGTACGTGCGTGCGTGCGTTCGTGCGTAACTCGCAAATCTCAAGACTGGTTAAACGTATAATTTTGAAATTTTGTGTTTAAGACTGGTGCACTTCGCATTATGGTTTTAATCGTCTTTACCGGAAATGCACTTTACTTGGAACTTTTTTCGAATTTCTCTAATAAATCCAGATTGATCAATCGTAGGATGTTGAAATTCAGTATTTCAACTTGATGTTGCATCAGAAAAACTTCTATAACATCTTATTGTACATCTTGCATTATGATTGCGATTGGCTAAACCGGAAGTGCACTTTACTTAAGACTTTTTTTTAATTTTCCGCATAAATCCAGAATGATCAGCAGTAGGATATTGGAATTCAGCATTTGAAATTGCTGCAGCATTTTAATGGTCATTCCCTATTTTTGTAAGAATCGGCTGAGCCGGAAGTGCACTTTATATGACAGACTTTTTGAATTTTTCGAATAAATTCTAAACAATCAGTCATAGAATATTTAAATTTTGTATCAGGCACTTTTATAATATCTAGTTGTACATCCTGCATTATGATTGCTATCGACTAAACCGGAAGAGCACTTTATTCGATACATTTTTTTAATTTTCCGCATAAATCCAGAATGATTAGCAGTAGGATGGTCATTCCCTATTTTGGTAACAATCGGCTGAGCCGGAAGTGCACTTTATATGACAGATTTTTTGAATTTGTCGCATAAATTCGAAACAATCAGGTGTTGAATATTGAAATTTTGATATTTTAGTCTGCTGTAGCATCTGAATGAATGCCTACTATTTTCATAACAATAGACTGAACTGAAAGTGCTTTTCAGTAGGAATTTATTTTCTAATTTTGCGCATAAAATCAGATATGTTGGTAGTCGTAGTATTTTGGAAATCAGTATTTAGGAATGTTGTAGTATAAGAATAATGACTCACTGTTTCCATAGCAACCGACTGGGCTGAAAACGCATTTTACTTGACAGATTCTTAGAATCTCTTGGGTCAATCCAAAACGATTAACTGTGGAACGATGAGATTTTGTGTTTGATTATATATATCCAATACACAAAATCACATCGTATTATATATATATATATATATATATATATATATATATATATATATATATATATATATATATATATATATATATATATATATATATATATATATCCAATGATGTACAAGTAAGTCACGTGATGTTCACGTCAGATTTCTTCTTCCGTATCAATCGGCTGAACCGGAAGTGCACTTCATATAACAGTCTTTTCGAATTTTTCGCATAAATTTAAAACAAGCAGCAGTAGAATATTGAAATTTCGTATTAAACACTTCTTTAACATCTTATCTCACTTACTTTATGCAGATATCAGCCTTCAACCTACAAAGCACTCGAGATATTAGCTTATACTATACACTATAGATATTATTTTTTGTATCAATTCAAGTTTTTAATTCAAAAATTTATTCGAAAATAAGAATGTATACGAGGAGAAGGATTCGTGGAGAATTTATCATGTAAAATGGTGCTAGACACTGGAGCAACTGTTACAATTGTGCACCCGAAAGTTTTCGCAGAAATAAGGCAAACTCCAAGTAATCGCGTCAAGAACCAGCTACTTTTGTTAAAGGCAGCCAATGGGAAAAGAATACTAGTACTTGGTGTAGAGGAGCTTGAATTTACAATTGGCAGACTAAAGAAGAAACATCAAGTGTCCATTGCCACCATTATGGATGAATGCATTTTGGGTACCGAGTTCCTGCGAGGTTTTGGTTGTGTCCTGGATTTGAAGGGTGACATCCTGCGGGTTGACAAGGAAGAATAAATACCTCTCTGTTGTAGATAGATTAGAACGGAAGAGACTGATGTTAATGCTTCAAGAAACCTCAGCTCCGGTGAGATGACTTCAATTGGAGAGCAGAATAACTTCAGTGATGAGTTTGGAAATCTGGCTAGAATTGAAGAATGCAAGCACGATGGATCCGTTTTATTGATGCACAAAGTGCAAAAGGCTCAACTGGATGATTCTGTTCTGAAGATGATCATGGATTGGGTAAAGATTTGCCAGAAGCCTGGTTTCCAGACAATGTCGGCTATGGATCCAATCACCAAGGCCTATTTGGCACAGTGGAATTATCTGAGAGTCAGAAACGACTTACTATACAGAATATGGGAGAATTTCGATGGAAAGGAAACAAGAGGAAAATTGACAGTGCCGAGGAGTTTAAAAGATCAAATTTTGGAACAACTGCATGATGGTAATAGTGGTGGACATTTCGGCATCAAGAAGACAGTTGATAGAATCCGTGAACGTTTCTACTGGGTTGGTTACCAAGAAGATGTAGAAAAATATTGCAAGACTTGTGAACGCTGTAACTCGAGGAAGGGGCCCGCCACTCGGCAGCGCACTAAGAAGCAGCAGTATAACGTGGGCTCTCCGTTTGAGAGGATTACCGTGAACATACTCGGACCTTTATCTATTACTGCACGGCAGAACATACAAGCTGCCAGCGACAGAATGAAGGCCCGATATGATCTGCGAGCCAACGGTCCCCGGTTCCAGCAAGGCGTCTACAACCCCAAAAGAAGAAGAGGAAGCTGTCCCAAATTGCAGGGAGGCTGGCAGGGACCAGACGAGGTCATAGAGTGTTTGAATGACGTTGTATTTCGGATGGGCAGAAACGGCAAACCAAAAGTCGTTCATGGGAACAGGTTGTGGCCGTACCAAGGACGAGATTCTGAGTTCGCCGAGGACGACGAACCATGAGAGGGGAGCAGTGTCACAAATATGGAATATTTGTAGTGATTAGGTCACATAATTATTTATTTGAATTCGCTGTAACTGTAGTCCTAGTTAGTATTGACAAGGTCGATGTTCAATTATCGGAAATGATTGACAGGCTATGGTCACTAGATATTCGGTGATTGCCAGGCAACAACTGTTAAACAATTGAATGTTGGCCCATTGTCGGTTTAGGTATATAAGAGCGTGAGCTAACAGAAGAATTCATTCACTCAGTGATTCAGTACGAGTAACTGTGAGCGAAATTGTGTTCTTACAGCCTGTGATTATAAATTATTCACATTGAAATTTGTGATAATATGAATGATTATTTGTATATTTGTATTAATGTGTTAAAAATGATCCAAAAATTATGATTTAATAATAAATAATGCTCATCAGCAAGGAAACAAATAATTGAGAACAATTAACCCAATAATTCTAAGAGATTGAGTAATTCATTTCAATTATTTGTTGCCTTGCTGATGATGAGACAATTGATCTCGAGATGTCTACCTTTCCCGAATAAGGAAATAAATATGTTATTTTGGATCACTGAGGGGCTTGTCTATTATTTGAAATGAATTACTTAGTCCTGCTTGCTAAATATTGTGATTATGAATTAACACATTTTTCTTCACACTCAAAGAACATTCATTCACTTTTCGGACATTGAACAGCATTTCAAGTGACGAAAAGAGGAAAATTTTGAATAAATTTCTTTTATTGGGTGAAGTTCTGTGCATAAAAAATAATAAGGAACACAATCATGTCAATAGCAAAGTGCTGATGCCTTTTTAACTATTTTCACTTGAGAAAATTGAATGTTGCACTGCCTTTTCGACCATTTACCGCCTTGATACATCCCAAAACAGTATCGTCTGTAGTTGAGCAATTATTTGAATCTTAATTGCCACTAATTTTTGGAGACGATTGCGTAATTCTGGAACGTTTCAAGCGGGCTGTTATTGAAGCTTATTTCTTATAATATGCTACAAATTTCAATCTGGTCTACTGGAGATTCATTTTAAAAGTAGCATATTGTTTTCCAGAATCTTTCATGATTCCAGCCGTATGATGAGCGGAATCGTCTTGTTTGGAGATAATTTCATCTTTAAACCAAACGCATATTTCAGGTTTTAAAACCTTTTAAAGGACAATAATGCATCTATCAGTATTATAATAGTCAACAAGAATCCCCAAATCATCACTGAGGTCGAAAACAAAGTTCTTTCAAAGGCATCCATGCCCGATTCCATGACTGGGCTATAAAACCAAGTCTGGATATCAAACTTGAGCTTTCTGTAACTAAAGGAAGTACCTTTATGTAATCAATTACATTCATTTCGTTAATTGTTAAGTGACCAATATCAAGAATAGCCTGCGAGTAAAGTGCATCATAATAATGATCTTAGTTCTTAACCACGTTGCCATACTCACCCTATACTTTCTCTTCTTGAGCTAAATGGTGTTCATCTCACCCACCGCAAAAACTTAATTGGATTTCTATGTTTTATGTGTTGTAGCATTGTTATAATAACAGCAAAAGCGTCCAGTGCTCTTAGCTACAATATAAAGCTATTAGGTCACGTGATGTGTGATTCGAAAGCCGGAACATGTGCAAGTGTGCCCAAAAGTGGGCGACATATTGGAGAAATACATTGCCGAGGGAAGAAAAATTGGTAAGCGGTTGTTATTGAGATTTATCGGTTGATGGTAATTAATTCTGACATCAATTAATTTCAGCATCTTCTAAGACTTAATTTATTTCTCCTGAAACTTCTAATCAGGATCTCAGTAAATCAGCACACTACATTATCCACGTAATTACCAACACACTTGATCATGAAATGCACCATATAGCCGCAGGATGGAAATGATAGATTGCACTATGAGAAATGTAATTCATAAGTTGCAATTTGCTTCATTGCGTTTTACAATGCAATGCAATTTGTTAGAATTATTGCTGTATTGCTTAAACGGCTCGCTTTCTTAATGGGAAATGAGCAATTCCAATTAATGCAAATACAATTTAGTCTATGAAATAATAAGCAAGTAACATTCAATTATTCAAGTCGATTGTTCGCCCTTCAGAATATTTGGCCAAAATCTTATATAACGTGCCAACTTGGTATAAGGGTGAATTCCAAATTAAGGCGACATCTGTAGTTTTTCTCGCTTATAATTCTTAATAAAAACCAGAATAACAACTCAAGCGAATTCCCAATAAAGTGTTATTTATCTGTGAGTCATTTAATTTAATTTTGTTGAGGCTGTAAGAATAAGAAACATACTCCAAAATACTTTCCATAGAATGTCGTTCATAATGAAGTCTTCATTATTTTGAGTTACTTTCTTGAGTGCACACAAAAGACTTCACCGCAAAAGATACTTTGACAAAAAATATATTAAAAACAATTCATAATCCGCTGAGTGTTTTGTTTTTACCGCAACAAAAAGCAAATGATATTCCTTTGTACTCTCCTTTCATAGCAATCCATTCTTGAATTAAAGAAAAATATGTCTGAAAGTAAAAATTCTGAAACTTTCCCCCTCAAAAGTTTTAATAACCAGTGCAGATGCAGCGATAGCACGTTAGGGGGTAGGAATCGCACCCTTGAACACTTGGGACAACATCAACAGTCACCGAACGCACCCGGTGTGGGCTCAGTTCACTGACTCCGTATACAATTTATTCAATTGAAATTTAGATTACTTGGAAGTAAAAGACATATTGTCAAGTTAAATCTACTGAACTAATACAAATTTTGGCGCTGATTCTACAAATGGGTGATGAGATAAGTGATGAGATTTTTTAGCGCATTTTTCCGAAAAAAGCGCTATTATATTCACTTTGGCTGGCTGGCTGGCTGGCTGGCTGGCTGGCTGGCTGGCTGGCTGGCGTGACGCTGAGATCTCAGCAACTATACTATTTACAGACTTGAAACTGGTACTAAATGAAAGCTGCTATTTCGTAGGTTTGCACAAATTGCTTTAATTCAAGCTCAGTGATTGTGGAAGATTAAATTATTCAATTACTTGTTTCAAGTGAAACAGTGCCAAACAATGACATTAGGGATATGGCAACTAAAATTTATTAAAGCAGATAAACATTTAGTTACAACTTTCGCCGCGTGTGTCACTATTATTATTTACAGTTGTCAAATCTGTCAGGGATTAATTCAATGACTTGTTTGACGCGAATTTGAAGCTTATTAGAATGAATTATTATTATTGGATGAAAATTTGTTTACTTTTGGTGTATTTTTCTTATATACCTTTGATAAAGATCAAATTATCATTTTAAGGTAGAGCACTTGACCTCCCGTCAGTCAATAACTGAACAATGAAGATTAAAAAGTATTTTTGAGTTTGTACATGCATAAATTATGTACCTATCAAATAGTCAACTTGAAACTAGTACTAAATGGAAGCTGCTGTCTCGTAAGTTTGCCCAAATTGCTTTATTCAAACTCAGTAATTGTGAGAGATGGTGATTTTCGAAATCTCTGAAGTAACAAGCATTCATGAGCTGTCAAAAATGCGCTTTCATCATCTTAATGATTCTTCCATTTTTTATATTTATATTGAAATACAAATTGATAATTCCCAAGCTAAGTCCTTGGCAAACACAGGTGGTTGGGTACACATTTATTTATTGAATGTCAGAAACAAAACACATCATCCCTGCAGGATTTAGAATAATCCTGGAATTCGTAACCGCTCTCTTCCGTGTATTGCTGGCCAGTTTTGATATAGGTTTGTTGTCCAGTCAAATTTTCTTTGCCTATAATTTATCATGTCAGATCCAAGTGGTTATCTCGTATAAATTATGGCCGGACAAATACCCGCCGTATCAAATATCCCGAGACTCGAAACTGGCTTGCCCTGCTCCGGTCGTATTATGGGATATGTGTACAGGTGCATATAACTATGATATATAATTCCATGTGGATTTGAAGGAGTTTCTTGTTTCTAAGTAATTGGTTTATATCTAGATTATTTATTACTCTTGTTGGTATATTGTTTATAAAAGAATCTAGAATGTAGGAATACTGTCCTGCTGTCAATAATTTTATTGAATTTTATGAAAAGTAACACACTTTTGGATACGGATTTTACTTCATGACTCAAACCGTGAAATCGTTCAGGTTTTAATGGCCGGTAATAAAAATCGTCTGGGTAAAGTATTTTATTATTTTACCCGTTTTTAGCGCATTTTTCCGAAAAAAGCGCTATTATATTCACTTTGGCTGGCTGGCTGGCTGGCTGGCTGGCTGGCTGGCGTGACGCTGAGATCTCAGCAACTATACTATTTACAGACTTGAAACTGGTACTGAATAAAAGCTGCTGTTTCGTAGGCCTGCACAAATTGCTTTAATTCAAGCTCAGTGATTGTGGAAAATTGAATTATTCAATTACTTGTTTCAAGTGAAACAATATCCATAGATGTCTATGACATTAGGGATATGGCAACTAAAATCTATTAAAGTAGATAAAAATTTAGTTACAACTTTCGCCGCGGGTGTCACTATTATTATGTACAGTTGTCAAATCTGTCCGGGATTCATTCAATGACTTGTTTGACGCGAATTTGAAGCTTATTAGAATGAATTATTATTATTCGATGAAAATTTGTTCACTTTTGGTGTATTTTTTTTTATATAGCTTTGATAAAGATCAAATTATCATTTTAAGCTACAGCACTTGACCTCCTGTCAGTCAATAACTAAACAATGAAGATTAAAAGATATTTTTGAGTTTGTACATGTATAAATTATGTACCTATTAAATAGTCAACTTGAAACTAGTACTAAATGGAAGCTGCTGTTTCGTAAGTTTGCCCAAACTGCTTGATTTCAAGCTCAGTAATTGTAAGAGATGGTAATTTGCGAAATCTTCGAAATAACAAGCATTCATGAGCTGTCAAAAATGCGCTTCCATCATCTAGATGATTCTTCCATTTTTTATTGTTACCTTGGTGGCTACTGCGAGTTTCACGCTACTAAAGATACGCATTTGGTGCTAAATTACGAAAGGGACATTAACAAATAGATTGAAGTACTAAATTGGTGATCACTTGAATTTCCTCCCATCCCATATATAAAAAGGACGATTAAAATTCTGAGTATGGGAGATCTGGAACAAACTTCTTTTACCACTGTTAAAATAACTCAGATATCGTTCCAAATAATTGCAGTAGGATGATGATTTTCTTATCTAGAAAGTCAAAAATTGGTGTTATTACGTTACTTGAACTTGTGGGCACTCTTGACAGAGAAAAGGAAACAATTTCTGATAGGCTGCCATTTATAGGGAAGATACTAGAAACTAATTGTAAAAAATTGTGCTGGCACAATGAATTTACAAGTTCACCTGAATATGCTCTACTCTTGGATGCATGTAGGCCGTCTGCCAATAAGCTTTCAATCGATTTTGCAACTTTGCTTTACACTCGAAAAAATGACAGACTGTGAAAAGTTGTTTTAAGACTCTATTTTTGTTGCTAATTAAAATAAATTTTTCAATATCCACTAGCACCTAGCAGGGCTTTTTAGTACCAGCATTGGTATTTTAGTTTATATCGCAAATGTATCGATATTTTACATATTTCTAAATTATTGCTAATGAGTAAGTGTTTACCTCAGATTTTGAGGAATTGCACTTGAAAATGTAAATGATTCATAGAGAAATCAAATCTTGCGAAATAAAGTATTCTCGCGTACTTTATTGTTGTTATAAAATAGAGTACAATTACCTTAAATAATGTACAATAATTTATAATAAAGTACGGGTGGCAGGCCTACTTGAAACGCTTACTCGAAATGCTTACATATACTTCTTTTGTTCAGATTATGAGATTCCTCCAATTTTAATATAATTTTCTGTATCATTCATTTTGGGGAGTACTGCGGTGGGTGACTATTGGGGTAATTATTCGATCCCAGTAGATCATAGCACAATGTTCAATTTTCTAGGAACTAATTATGACCCAATTAACTTAAAATATGCTTTATTGAAAATAAGTAAATTATTGCTGAATACTGAACATACCTTATTCATCAATGTCCAATGACAACTATTTTGTGATATGATAATTTCTGTTTATAAACTCGAGAAGATAATAACGTCCAATCTTTTAGGATATACTCGACCAAGAATTATCAAATGAATTTTTGATATAGTCCACACCTTGCATGTTAACATCCGTATCTCAAAAATTCTGCAAGATATGATTCTTTTTGTAGATGGACTGCACACGAATCGAACCCTCGTTTGGTCGTCACATGAAAGTAAGAATACGAAATCTTATGTAATGTAACATGCAAAGGTCACAATTCATGGATATAATATGAGTCCTCAATTCGGCCCTGCCTGGGCGGGGCCTTTCGTCTCTTTGTATCGAATCGCACCGCCGCCCGCACAGTCGAAAATTCAAGTAACGTGCTTTCGACTGATCTAGAACATTTCCAGAAACAGACATCCATAAATATGTGAGCAAACGACCTGACTGAAAAACAGTGAACAGTGAACAGTAAAACAGTGAAATAGTGAATATCCAGTGAGTGATCAGTGTAATAAATAAATAAGTTGTTTAAAAATAATTATCCGTGACTTTGTTGTATAAGATTGATAATAGTAAGTGAGAAATGAATTTTATAGTAATACTTTGAAGAATGAAACTTTCAATGTTCTTATCATTTATTGAATAGTGATTTTTACTTAAACAATAAACACTTCTTCAAGAGCAATAAACATTACAGTAATATGTTTGTAAGTTTCTTATGAATTACTAAATTTTGTTGTAAGTAATTTGAATTTGACACAGTAGCGCCTCAAAATACCGCCTAACTTCCATCGTTATATATCGAAATAAACGGGAGACAAACGCAACTGAATCATACAGCGACAAGGACATGATGACGACTGGTGGAATTTCTGGACACTACTAAGACTTTCTGGAAGCTTCGAGGAACTCTAGAGGGGGATATAAAAATCCGAGACTAAGTCGAATCGATAATTATTAGTAGTCCAAATACGAAAAATAAATAGCGAATCAGTTAAGATAAATAAGAACAATTGGAAATAAATAGCAGACAGCCTTATTGTGTAACTAATAAATAAGTGTAGTGTTAGTGTCTAGTTTAGGGTCGGTTATAAGTGGAAGTATTTATTAGCGGATTTTTTTAGTTAAATTATTGTAGCCTTAAGTAAAATTGAATTTATCAGTTTTCCCAAATCAATTATTTTGAAATCTGCTTGATTAATAAATTCATACTGAATCCAGTACATGTATTTTCAATAAACGTCCAATGAAATTCACTTTCATATTTAAAAATTGTGTGATATGTCAATAGTCAACCCTTTCATATTATCTCGATTTTTTTTAAGTTCACTTGATCGAAAATAATCGAAAAAATCTTAGATATAGTTCATCCCCTGCATGATAACGTCCAACAAAAAAAAAAATAATAGCTCAAAAATTCTGTGAGATATGACTATTTTTAGTGATCATACCGTAAAATTCTGAAGCACACGAAATTCCCCCTCAATTAGCCGTTATATAAAAAGTGGAAATACGAAACCTTTTTAAAAAAATCTGACGTGGACATCACCTGACTTACTTGTACATCATTGGATATATATAATCCAACACAGCATCTCATTCCACGGCTAGTCGGTTGCTATGAAAACAGTATGTCATCATTCTTATGTCACAACATTCCTAAATACTGATCTCCAGGATTCTACGGCTAACAGTTCTGAATTCATGCGCAAAATTCCAAGATCGTCAAGTATAGTGCACTTTCGACTCAGTCGATCTCAATGAAAATAGGATATGAGCATCTAGACAATACTATCATCTTGAATACTGTATTCTAATATTCTACGTTTGATCGTTTTGGATTTATAATGCAAATTGTACAACTAGATGCTATAAAAGTGCTTAATACGAAATATCAATATTCTAAGACTAATTATTTTCAATGTATGAGAAAAATTCGAAAAGTCTGTAATATGAAGTGCATTTCTGACTTAGTCGATTGGGACGAAAATAGGAGATGATCATTTGGATGCTACAGCAATTTCAAATACTGAATTCCAGATTTATGCGGAGAATTCAATAAAAGTATCAGGTAAAGTGCACTTCCAGTACAGACGATTGCAACCATAATGCGAGGTGCACATCAAGATCCTAGATCCTATACCAGTCTTTTATACAAAATTGTAGCATTATACGTTTGACGAACTCTGAGATTTGCTAGCTACGCACATTCACACATACATACGTACATACGTATCGACATCAAGCCAAAAATAGTCAAAATGGATTCAGGGATGCTCAAAACGGATATATCCATCAAAATCTCGGCATGTGAATTTTGTCGGTTTCACAATATTTCCTTGTACTTTTAGACCGTCAGATAGTCGTAGATTTCAGTGCCTCATTTTGTTTTTCATGCCTTCAAGAGGTTTGATAAGTATGTATATTTGGAGTTCAATAATGCTGAAATTGAAGCTGGACCGTGTGACCAACATAATGAGAATTAATTTTAAATTTGTATGAAAAAGCATGTTCTGATCCAATTTTGTCGCTTTTGTCATGTGTTTGTTGTGGATAATTTGAATTTGGCACAGTAGGACCATAAAATATCGCCTGACGGTTGAAGATTATTTTTAAATTTGATCAAAAATCACCAAATTAATTTACTATCAATCAGCATCCAATAAAAATTATTTGATATCTCAAATAAATTGTGTGATACGATGATTTTTATGCAAACTATTCAATAGAAGAGGATGATAACATTATTTTGGAATACAGTGGACTGAAAATTATCAAATCAATCTTGAGTATATAGTCTTTACCTTGTATAATAACGTCCAATACAAAAAATTTTGACATCTCAACATTCTATGAGATATTACTGTTTCATACTTCGTTTCAGAATGCGAGAGAGTGATAAATCAGACAATCATGTATATATTCAATAGAAATATGAGTAACTGGATTAAGTAGAATACGTCGAAAAAATCAAAAATCAAATGAAGAACTTTTATTTTAAGTCAGCACAATTATCATTCTGAAAATTCCCAACTACGTTCAACGGTCTAAAAAGGATTATCGGTACGTTTATAGCAGTGTTTCTATTGTTTGGAAGGTAAGACAAAACATTCGACATTCTATGGCCATCCTACTAAAGCTATACTTAATTTTTCTTCTGGAATTATTTGCCGCAAAGCTGAAAAAAATCCAATACTTCTCTTACTAATCTTTATTTATTACTCTCTCTCATTCTGAAACGAAATTTAGTGTATAAAGCCTACTGATTTTAGTGAAGGTGGTTTAGATTCAAGATTCGGCAAAGTAGTGTCTTCAAATTTAACCTATACATATTTTATAATTCAAAGATTGATCTCACATCCTCTCCCATTATCCCTAAAATATGAATGTCATGCACCCTATTATACCATGCTTTATTCTCCTCTCTAGTCACCCTTAATCACCTAATCACCCGGGGCAGGTGATCAGAAACACACCTTGGTAGTCTACAAGGACCTCTAAGCTATACAACTTACATCCTCCTGATAATACGAATGACGTGTAGGCCGGTAAACGGTTGTAAATACGGGGCGCGCCGATATACATGCCGATAAGAACATTAATGTTGATGGGAAGGCATTGACGCTTAAAGAAGCACATGGTATAGACTATAGAGAATAGTACAAAGGGTTTTGTTCAGAATGATTTCAGAACTCAATCATTCGCTGACAAAACAAATCAATATCCAATCATGTTTTATGAATACATCAAGTAAGAAAGTACTGAGCCTCAAACAGGTAAAAATCCAATCTTTAACTTCATGAATACCTGATTGAAGGGACAAAACCCCGATGGACAATTCCAGCCTCCAGCAGGTAGTAGCATTTGGTACGCGTGTTCTGGTACATTCCTCCAGCTTGTCACGTTTGTATTGTAACTTGTAATTGGATGCAGATAAATTCTGTAATCTGTCAGGGCTGACGCGTTCACCTAATGCGTTACCTTGGTGCGTACGTGTGCGTGAATCTGTGCGTATGTGTATCTGGTTGCGTGCAGGATGTCTTTGATTAGCCCGGGATAAGATTATAATTTGATTTGTTTATGTTTAATACATTAATTCCATTATTATATTAAAATGGTTACTTTAAATAGGACTTTTTTATTAATTTGGCTCTAATTGAATTTGGGGTAGCTATGAGGGGATAATTCCAGAAAAATCTTGTTATAATTATAATCAAGACAACTGAGTACCAGTTAAGTTTGGAGGGGTGGCTCTTTTTTCTTTTAGATGGAATTTATAAGAGGTTTTGAGACTCTAGGGAGAATTCTTGTCAGCATTTGTAAATTAATTTATTAAGCTCCAAGATTCAAACTGTTTACTTTGTATTTCGTCCCTTGCGAAAATAATTTGTGGGATTGTAACATCCTCCTTGCGCACCACAAAGTGTATCAACGCATGGTACTCAGCATCTTGCACAGCACTGATTACCGATCGCCAACATGCCTAATGACGTCACAGCAGCGAAAACTTGCCAAAAGAATTTGTTCTCAAGTTGTATGTGAGCTTTAGTAAACATTCTCTTGTATATTTATTTGTAAAACAAGAGCCGATAAGAACAATCGTAAATATTTCTTCCTGTTGGACATCGTTCTTTTGGCCTTTTTGTGAAGCTTCATCCTCACATTCTGAACATTATCGCTTCTTATTCGCTCTTACGTCTCGTTGAAATGAACCTGATTCCTCCTTAATCTGAAGATTGCTTGGCGTTCCGAGAAAAATCCTCCTGACGTGGTTAACTTTGATAATTAAGTGTTATATTTTTGACGGCTGTCAAGTACCAAACCATTTAACTTTTAAAATAATAGACAATAGGAAAACAAATGATTGTTTGTATAGAAACGTCAATCAAATGTCTGGTGAGAATTAACAACGGAAATGGAAGATGTAGGAATGTTAAATGCTGATTGATAATGATTTGAAAAAAGGTCTGAAAATCTGGTCGATCTCAAGTGATTTATGCCCATATGCACATCGCAATATTCGTGCAGTTCGGTCTATTAATCTTGAGCAGGAAATGAGACCTGTAGCTAAATTCCAATCAATTATCTCGGAGATGAGCTCTCGGCCATCATAGTTCGAAGTTTGTGTGTTTATTTGGACGTTTTTCCACGCCCGACCGGTGAAATTATACGCCGTGCAAGCTAATAAAGCTTCGGGCTGTCAGATAAAGAAGCAATTGTTTTAGGCTAATTGTAACTACGTTCGTTTGTTTTACACTCGATGTGATTTAATGATAGGTTAATGCTAAGTAATATCATTGCGCATATGAAATGAGCTATAGCTTATCTTGAATTATAAACGAGCTGCTTCAGGGACGGAGTCAAAGAACATTCTATAGAGAACAAATATATTTCCACAGTATAAATTAATCAAATATTATATTGATTCAAATAATTCTAAATAAATAATATTCCGCATTGGAACAAAACTGTTTGGCTTTTCCATTTTATTGTGGAATAGCAATAACAAAATTTTAATTAAACCGGGAGAGTATTGTGTGTACTCATTATAATTTATTGGAAGAAAAAAACTGGGAAATAGCGGAATATCATACAAACTTTTCTAATTAGGATTCTGATTGGATATTTGTCGCAAATAATGCTGATATGCTATTTACACTTCAAACTTTTTTATTTAATATCTTACTCATCAATTAAACTTTTAACTTGACCGGAAAATCTGATGTAGACAATACATGACTTACTTGTACACCTTTTGACTGAATAATTGACAGTTGACACTGACATTGACATAAGGAAAAATTAATTGCAACTGAAATTTGATCATTCAGATGCTACAATTTATTAAAACGTCGTGGCAGTCTCAAATACTGAATTTTTATTATTCTACGGCCAATAGTTACGAATTTATGCAAAAAATTGAAAAAAACTGTCAGATAAAGTTTACTTCCAGCTCAGTAAATTTCTATGAAAATATAATGTTATCATTTGAATGCTACAATTGCTTTAAATATTTTTTATACAAACACTATTAAAAGTACGACTTTTAATGGTTACTTAGCGTATTAAAAATAACAATTTATGACATTGTTATCACTTTTAACACGTTACCATTGACGACGTGTTAAAAGTGATTCACTTTTAACACGTTACCATTGGCGACGTGTTAAAAGTGATTAAGACTTAGTCTTAAGTCATCTAGACTCATTACAACTACTGTCACTTAATTATGTTTATGTTTCTTTTTAATTTACATTTATTAACAAAATGTTTTACTTTTTACTCCTTTTTTTCTCAACTTGAATGAGCTGATGATGCTGACCGATATAAGGCACCGAAAAGTCCTGAAATTATATTTAATATAATCCAGCATTTATCATGACTCCTTTCGCCACTATTCTCCTTTCAAAAACTATAATAATAAGTGTCACTTACAACAATTGATAAAACTAATATATAATGTTTGCTTAATCTTGATTGTTCTTTATTTTCAACATAGTTTTTACATACAGAGTAATTTGACCATAACGTTGACGATTTCTACAACTTGGATTCCTCCTCAAAGTACGCCAAAAAAACAGTCTCATAATATTTACAAAAAACGTCCGTAGGCGATCTCGTACTGTTGCCTCGACTTCGAATGTAATAGATAATGAACAGTTCTAGTCGCTGCTCCCTCAATTTCAGCTGGAATTAATTTATTTTCTTGACTATCCATTTCATTCAAAATATCTGTCAAACTGTGTAAATAACAACCAGGATAACAACAAAACATTGGTTGCTATCAAGGAATACGTGGTTGCTATATAAATGACAGCTCATCTAATATGTCATAATTTGTATAAATTTTTACCAATTTCGCATTATTATCACTAACAATAGTGTTTGTATAAAAAATAGTGTATGATATACGTGTTAAAAGTGATTTTATTTTGTTCCAAAGGTTACGCCACTCCGCTGCGCGTCGTGTCCTAAACTTCCTTTATCACAAAATAAAATGACACTTTTAACACTTATATCATAAATAACTATTATTCAATTTTGGCGTTTTAAAGCTACATTATTAAATCCATAGCAACAGTCATAAGTAAATCTTTATTCACTAGTCCCAACTGCAGCGGCTGCTTCGTTCAAAATGGTATCGGGGACGAGAACATTGTTTTAATCACTTTCTTCCATCATTTCAGACAATACTTTTCACAATTAAAACGCTTTAATTCAAAATTCACAAAACTGACAGTTTATTGATAGTCACACTCCCGAATGTTTGAAAAACAAACACTCGTCGGGATAGCAACAAAGCCCCCTTGCAACTGCAATTTAATTTTTATGAATATTGTTCCTTAATTTCATGTTCCAGAAATTTACGCAAAATTGAATAAAATTATGTATACAAACACGTGAATTGAACCTCTTTATTTGCTCAAATAATTAAACCACTCGCGCTCAACGCGCTCGTGATTTTAAACTTCCTTCTCGCAAATAAACAGTGGCTTAATTCACTTGTTGTATAAATAACTATAGTTCCATGATTCTGCAGCTGATCGTTCTGGATTTATTCGAAAAATTCGGATGTCTGGTAGACTACACTTCCGGTTCATCCGATCGCAATCATAATACGAGGTGTACAACTGGATGTTATAGGAGTGCTTAATACGAAATTTTAATATTCTTCGGCTTATTGTTTAGACTTTTTTCGAAAATTAGAAAAGACTGTCATATCAAATGCACTTCCAGGACAGCCGATTGATACTAGTGTGGCTTTTATCAAATAAGCCACATTTTAGTGGACTGTATATTTTTTTACAATGCGATAATTATTATTATTTACTATCGAGACAGATAGATATAATAGAGAAAGAAATTAGCTATGGTGAAATGAATTATCTTTCTAATCCAAAAATTTTGACTCGATTCTTGGTAAAAGTTACCAAAAACGACTCAAATCAAATTTCGAGGTTAATTTCTTCTACAAGGGGACCAAACTCTCAACTATACAATTTTGCTGAGGTCAAATTTCTTCCTTGATTTGAGTTCTAATGCAATGAGTCCGACTTAATTCACTACCTTTCCACTAGTGAAAAGACACAAATAAAGCAGCCTTCCATGCAAGTCCTACTTCTAAAAATTGTAGAATGGAACTGACTTGTTTACATTCCTTGTTTTACAATTAATCTCGCATAGTTACGTTACTATTGTTGCATTTTTTCTTGTAGGTGTTCTGATTCAAAATATTTAAAATTCAAAACGCACACATCAATTTCAAATATAGAATTTCAACATTCTACAGCTAATCATTCTGGATTTATGCGAAAAATTCAAATAAAGTTTCAAGTAAAGAGCACTTCCGGTACAGATGTTTGCAACCATAAAGCGAGGTGCACAACTAGACCTTATACCACTCAAAAAATTTCAACATTATATATTTGACGAGTGTAGAGATTTGCTACATACATACGTATCCGATGTCAAGCCGAAAACATTCAAAATGGATTCAGGGAAGCTCAGTTTTAAAATACTTGCACTTGAAACAAATAAGTAAAAAGAAGTCTTCGCGAAAGCTCCATCAACGTTACACAAGCAACACAAACGTGAAAAACTTGGCATAGCCTCGCTGACGTTATACAAACAAAAACTAACATTGAAGCTTTGATAAAGTCTCATTTACTTTTAACAAAGCAACGTAAACGTTGGAAGAGTTTGACAGTGTTTATTTAGGCTGCACAAGACACAAAACCGTAAAAGACGACTTTGACGAAGCTTTATTCAGGTTACATAACCTAAGATTTTCAAAAAAGTCTAAGCGTGAATGTGTGAGCCTCAACAAAGTCTCATACAAAGTACAAGTAAGTATTGGAAAACCGACAAAATTCAAATTTTGAGATTTTGCTGGATATATCCGTTTTGAGCATCCCTTAATCCATTTTGACTATTTTCGACTGGACGTCGGTGCGTATGTATATGTGTATTTTGCATTCAAGACTGGTATAGGGTCTAGTTGTGTACCTCGCATTATGGTTGCAATTGTCTGTCTCGGAAGTGCACTTTACTTGAAACTTTTTTTGAATTTGCTGCATATATCGAGAATGATTAGCCGCAGGATAATGAAATTCAGTAGCATCTAAATGATTACCTTGTATATTTGTACTAATCGACTGAGCCGGAAGTACACTTTCTATAACAAACTTTTCGAATTTTCTGCATTCAAAACAATCAGTCGCAGAATAATGAAATTTCGTATTAAGCACTTCTATGATATCTAGTTGTATAGCTCGCATTATGATTGCAATCGTCAGTACCGGAAGTGCACTTTACTCAAAATATTTTCTGGATTTTCCGTATAAATCCAAAACAATTGAATATAGAATGTTGGAATTCAGTATTTGAGACGACTGTACCATCTAAATGCTCATATCCTATTTTCATCAAGATCGACTGAGTCAGAAAAACATATTACTTGACAGTCTTTTGTAATTTTTCGCATAAATTTGAAACGATTGGCTGTAGACTATTAAAATTTAGTATTTCAGTCTGCTGTAGCATCTGAATGATTGCCTACTATTCTTATAACAATCGAGTGAACCGGAACTGCACTTCAGTTGAAATTTATTCTAATTTTGCGCATAAATTTGTAACTGCTAGCCGTAGAATCTTGGAAATCAGTATTTAAGAATGTTGTAGCATAAGAATGATGACATACTGTCTTCAAAACAACCGACTGGGCCGAAAGCGCACTTTACTTGACAGGTTTTTAGAATTTTTTTGATAAATCAAAAACGATTAGCCTAACGATTAAATTTTGTGTTTAATTATCATATTGTTGTATGCAAAAAATATTTCCAATGATGTACAATTGAATTACACATTTTATTTTGTTGTCAAATAAAATTCATTCCTCCTCTGGTAACTTATGCAGCAATGCGCTCAAAGTCTGCTATTTAGATAAGATGTAAGATATCCCAGTGTTTTATTAGGCTATATTTACCTGCTTATTATTGCATTATACCTGAATTATCTCCTATCTCGTTTAAGAAATGAAATATGCATCATATTGAATCACTCTCACGTTTATAAGCCACATTTTTCTTAATCAATTTTGAATCTATTACGGTACTGTGTTATATGAATCTTCAGGGGAGTAAATAGAACGCTAATGTTGTTACATTCTGTCGAAATGAGATTTTTGACAAGCAGAATGAAAAATGATAGTTTAAAATGGAAATGCGTTTGCTCCATTTTAGCTTAGAATTTACCTATTCTAATATTAATAATATGATTTTGTTGCTTGAAAAAAACTGTTCAAATCATCTTTGGCATCATCTGAGCTCAGTTTACAGTCTCAGATGTTTGGCAGGATATCCATAACATTCATTGAAATAGATTGTACCAAACTATCGTGCGTAATTCAATTATTCATCATTTCAGAGGGAGTTTCAGCAACTCAGCTCACGATTCTGACACATTTCAGTTGAAAGCGACACCTGTGCCATATCGAAAAGCTAATACGCATGCGCAATACACAAGGGATGTCATCATTCCACTGCCTAAATGGTCCTGACAGCTGTGGCTCCAAGTTATACTAAGATAATTAGGAAGTTCATCTTGTCTTATATTATTCACAGAAAATTATGCTTTCAAGGCTGGAAGTATTTTTCAGAATCCGCTTTACAAATTCGTTCAACTCCCATTTCAATAGGAGTATGTATTCCAGTTTCTTGAATAGCTCCTTCTCTGATCATTGCATTTTCATTAGAGCACCTGTGCAACGACTACGCCAATAAGACTCTGCATTTAAACCTTTTGAATACAACTCTCCACATTACAGCAAAAAAAGAGTAAAAGAACTGAACACACTTGGAATGGATTTTCCAGCACGTACTACATTTTCCAAGCAGAATTCTTATTTGGACGTGTCTATTATACACCGAAATTCGAGCAATTCGGAGCAGAAATCACCAAACCAAACCTCAATAAGAATCATCAATAAAATCCATCAATCATTGATGTCCAGAATGGTTGAAATGGTATCAGTATAACTTTCAGAGCCTTTTGTGGTTTGAACAAAGTTTCAAGGGTCTGGAGGCAAAAATTATATTATTTACGAGTGCTGTTTTTTTAGTTTTGCATATAGAAATAGGAGAGAACAGTAGATAGATATTAATGAGGTACTGACAAAATTGCATTTATGAAAGCGTCGACTGCTTCTTACGGCGATTGAAACCTTTGACCACGCAGTCCCTTTTTGATTTTTGGAAGAGTAATTGGGATTGAGGTCGGGACTGTAAGGAGGATGGTCTAGCAATTTGAAG
This sequence comes from Dromius quadrimaculatus, assembly GCA_963989225.1. Taxonomy (NCBI): domain Eukaryota; kingdom Metazoa; phylum Arthropoda; class Insecta; order Coleoptera; family Carabidae; genus Dromius; species Dromius quadrimaculatus. Next base: position 8,373,449 of record OZ022329.1, read on the forward strand.
TTTTGCTACAGTAACAATTCAATAGTCTTGCGAGCTGTGCGCGAACTTGCATTGTCTTGTTAGGGGATGATTCGTCGTTCAGGGTTGGTTTTTCAAAGTTCAGGAATTACTTCCGGCAAGCAAATGTAACAGTTCTCTGATCTTGCAGAGAAATTGTTATTATATGACCTGATTTTGAGACAAAAAATGTCGCGGCCATCTTTTTGGACACACTTCGAGAACGGATGATTTTTGTCGGATTTTCTCCACCCTAGAACACCCAAACAGATGACTGGCCGTTATTTTCAAGCTCATATGAGTAAATTCACGATTCTTTACCACTGACGATGCTATATACGTTTTAGAGTTGCCTGCGTTGAATTGATCAAGCGTTTTTGACACCAGCTTCTTTCTGTACTTCGGTCAACAGATGAAGTATCCAACAGGAAACTAATCTCCCCACACACAGTTCTTCATGCAAATTTTTCTGAATTAAGGTCTTTCAAATCCTCAATGTTGTCTTAATTTCTCGATATGTCACATGTCGACCTCCGTTTTTGAGTGATCGCCGTTTTTGAGGGACCTGTCACTAAGACTTATTCGTCCACGCTTAGTTTCTCCATCCCACCGATAAACTGTCGACTGATGTGGTTCTTCATTACCGAAAACAGAAACCAACTCGGCGAGGCATTCTTGCTGAGATATTTTCTCCTAAATTTGTGTAAAATTATTGTTCGAAGAATTTCCTGAGATAATTTCATATTTTTGATAACTTGTGAGCTTTGAAAACTCGCTACTGCTAAAATATTTTACGTAACCTAATAAAACTTGAGACTTAGGTTACTTGAACATTGAGAGTTGATTTTTTGTTTAACATTTGATTGGTGACGCCTATCAGTGCTAAATGACAGCCCTTTTATAGTTTGAAAAATATGCAGAATCTAAATTCAGAAATCGCCTTTTGCATCTGAGGCCCAATTCTACTTCATAACGTCATTTTAGAGATTCTCGATACATGTACTACCTAGCAGACAAAGGGAGAAGTGATTTAATGTCATCATCGTTGAAGACAGACTTCTAGAAGCAGTGGTGGATTGGCCGGATTTAAGCAGAGGCATTCATGGGTAACTGCCCAGGGCGGCAAATTTTGAGGAAAATATTTGAAATTGCTTGATAGTTTGAAGATATGTTGCTAAGATATCATTCCAATTTTAGAACAGCAAAAGCTGAATCAAGTATATTTCTCAGGTAGAGCTTCTAAAAATTTAATCATAGATAATAAGTGCACAGTTTAGAATAATAGCCATCTGGACCATATTTGATGAACACATGTAAGGGATGAAAACTTAGACTTGCATCTAACTTCTACGCAGGACATTTTGTTCGCACATTTTTTTTCAAATGAATTACTAGTCACTGATAGATGTTTCAAGCTATGGAGGCTGTCAAAATATTACTTTGAGGTCCAACGCCACGCCAAAAATCATTTATTTATGTTTAAAGTGAACTGAATAGTCTTTCCCATTATATGCAATCAACTCGTCGTGTTATTTTTTAAAGAATAGAGTTTATTGTTTGGAACAGAATATTATATGACGTATTGAAATGAACTATAATAATCGGCAAATATTGAGCAACGCTGTATATAAGAAAAGAACGGTCGAAAAAATATAAAAAGAATAGGAAGTGTAACTGGCAAGTTTGATTCTTTTTTTGAAGAAAAACAAATTGATAAAAAATGCGTTGCTAAAACTAATCTTTTCACCAAGTTTCATCAAAATCGACAGTTTGACCTTGAATCAATGTATTTTTCACTAGTTGGGTATCATTTTCACAATTTGAGTATAAAGTTCAGATTATTCCGGAAATATAAAGAGCGCGATGAAAAAAAAAATAGGGGAATAAATGGATGACGAGTGGGGAACAGCAGTCTCACTATTGCCCAGGGGCGGCAAGAATAGTAAATCTGGCCCTGGGTAGGGCTTGAGCCTGAGCCTGAGACGGCAGATTTTGGAGGCGACAAATTTGAAATCGATTTTTTTCAGCCGTCTTACAGAGATAAGAAAATTCTGTTATTTTATTTTCTGAGTCAACAAGACATCTTTCCAATGCTTTTTCTCTCTATTTTTTGTGCAATTTCAACAAAATTGTTGGATTATAAAAATAATTTAGAAACTGATAATTGAGGAAATGGAGGCGGCCAATATTTTACTGCCTATACTTGGGAAATATGTAAATCCGCCACTGTCTAGAAGCAAGAAACAAGATCAAGATCAACTCGATGTCTGACATTTGTAATAATATCAATAGAACAAAATTTAACTACAGCTATTAGTCGGGGAGCCGGTAGCACCGTATGTTCACTCATCAGCCAAATTGTATGAGAATCGATTGAGAATATAGTGGTGCCAGAACTTTATGAGTGTCGAAAAAAGGCTATCTCCGGTCAGTTTTTTCGGGGTCAACTTCTCTATAGGAACTCACAATTGAAACTAGTATCAATCGATAGTAAAGGTCAAGTATTTTAAGATAAAACCAGGGTTCTATCCTCTGACCTGTTCAGGAGGGTGGTAGCCATCCACATGTGTAACCTATTTTTGTATTCAACTTCCCTGATCAAACTTACAATTGTTGTTTTTTCCTGTCCCGGATAGGACAGGAAGTAGTACCCTGGTTTTGTCCAGAAGTACTTGATCTTCGCTATCGATTCTACTATTAAGGAAGTTAACCCCAAAAAAAATTACAGAAAATGGCTTGTTTTTCAAAATATAGGACAGAATCTTGAATTTATCAAGTCTGGCACCCTATTGACTGCTATATTCTCGATTGATTTGAATACATTTTGGACGTAAGTCCAACCAAGGAACATAAGATGCGGTCGGCTCATGGACAATATGTTTAATAATGAGTTGGAAAAATAGATAACCATTAATTAAATTTAAGTTAAAGCACCGTCCGTACAGGCTTTCAATATATAATATTCTTGTCCCTATGAATGTAACTACTATACAAATTGATTGGGACCACATAGTTTTCAGTATGATGCAGGTTCTTCTCTCATTCACACTGTTATACAGGGTGTTGTTTGCTCTTCTTTTAAATTATCTTGTATAATCAATTTCTTTTCAAAATGGAGGAATGTAGCTGCTGTAAAAAGCAATTTGATCTACATAAACTATTATCTTGCTCTATTTGCAAAAAGTTTTTTAATCATGGTTGTGTAGATATTACTGGTCCAGAGGTTCGGAAATTGAATAATTCTAAATCTGGTTTAAAATGGAATTGCTCTTCTTGTCGCTCTTTGGGTAACGACATTGATAGCCTCAAGGCCGTAATAATTTCTCTACAAAATGATATTGCTGAGCTGAAAAATGCTAATAAGACTGTGACTCATAATGAATCCTCTTTATTTATTACGGAAACAGTGATTCAAGAAGTTTCTGAGCGTCAGAAGCGTGAATCTAATATTATGATTTTCGGTGCTAAGGAGAATAATTCCAAAACCAAGGAACAAAGTTTATCTGATGATTCTTCCCTTATCAATAAATTATTCTTAGAACTAGATGTGTCAATTAATATTGTCAAGTTTTCTCGCCTTGGTCGTTTCGATGCCTCAAAAACAAATTCTCGTCCAATCAAAGTTCAGCTTTCTTCTCCGGAAAATGTTATTGATGTATTTAAAAACATCAATAAAATTAAAACTTCCGATACATGGAAGAATATAATTTTGTCTAAAGATCGTACTATTATGCAGAACAAGTTTTATAAATCTGTTAAAGATGAACTTTTAAATCGTGCCTCAAAAGGTGAAACGAACTTATCAATTAAATATATTAATGGAATTCCCACCGTAGTGAAAAATTCGGAAAACTAATTCAACCCATCAGTCGTCCTACTACTTTAAGCATTTATTATCAAAATACTAGGGGTTTAAATTGTAAAGGGCATATATTTTATCCTAATTGTTGTAGCTTCTCATTCGATATTATTGTCATTACAGAAACCTGGCTTTCTGACGCATTCAATAATGCTGAGTTATTTTCTTCTAGTTATAATGTCCTGCGCTGTGATCGTAACTTTTCAATTACTGGTCGTTCTAAAGGAGGGGGAGTCTTGATTGCTCTTGAAGACCATATTACTTATGATGTGATCGATACATCCCATTTAAAATTCATAGTACCATTAATTGATGTTGTTGCATGCAGATGTCATTTTGATAGACAAAAAGTTGTCGTCTGTGCAGTATACATTCCACCTGATATTCATGTGAATGATTTTGAATTATTCTTGGATACTATTCAGTTAATTCTGATTAATGATAACGTAATATTTTTGGGTGATTTTAATATTCCGTTCTTCAGCAGTGACTCAGTAAATTGTACAAAATCTGCTTCACTTCATAATTTATGTGAATTATTGGATCTAACTCAGTATAATAGTGTGTGCAACAACAATCATAATGTATTGGACCTTGTTTTTTCCAATTTGACTGGGTCTTTTGTGCTTGAAAGAATGAACTTACCACTTGTACCTGAAGATCGTTTTCACCCAGCAATTCAAATTGATTTTAATTTAGTATTCACTTCTAAGCTGCCTAATTTTCCATCTGGCAATAGCTCACTTTATAATTTTCGTAAAGCTAATTTTGAGCAGCTTTACTCTGATCTGAACAACTTGGATTTGTCAGATTTATACCATTCTAATAATGTTAACGTAGCAGTAAATATGCTTTATGATAGGCTATATGAAACATTTGACAGATCTGTTCCCAAATTTTCTAATGTGAAAGCGAAATTTCCAATCTGGTTCACATCTAACATAAAGTCTAATATAAGGACAAAAAATTATTACAGGAAGAAATGGAAACTAACTAAGGACTATCGTTATTTTATCGAATTCAAAAGGCTGCGTGCGTTGGTAAAACTTGAAACCAAAGAAGCTTATAATTCCTACTTACAATCAGTCGAAACTAACATTAGTATTAATCCTGCTGAATTATGGAAATATGTAAATATGAAAAAGGGCACTACACGAATTCCTGGTAAGCTACATGATGATGATAATTCAGAATATGTAACCCCTTGTCAAATTGTTGATGCTTTTGCAACGCACTTTTCGAACTTATTTTCTAGAAGTTCTAAACAGAATATCTCCAATACTTTAGGGAACGATTCGTCTTTTTTACTCAGTAAAGTGGTTGAAGAAGACATTCTCTCACTACTGTCTACATTCCAAAATAAAATTACAGCCGGTGAGGATCAGGTACCTGCTTTTCTGTTAAGAGATTGCAAATTCATTTTTGCTCGTCCTTTGTCCTTCATAATGAATTTGGCTATCGAAAGTTCTACCTTCCCTGATCGTTGGAAAAGAACTCGTATAACTCCGGTATTTAAGAAAGGTGATAAGTCCAATATTCACAATTATCGCCCCATTTCCATACTTAATAACTTTAGTAAGGTTTTGGAAATGTTAATTTATAATGCGATCTATCCAAATATTCGTTCTCGCATATCTCCAGAACAACATGGTTTTGTAAGGAATCGCTCAACAATTACAAATCTTGCTTGTTTCACTCAATTTATTTCAGAGTCACTTGATAACCGTGGTCAAGTTGATACAATCTACACGGACTTCACTCGTGCTTTTGATTCCATTGATCATGGACTTCTACTTGACAAAATTAGTACTCTCGGTGCTGCTCTTGGACTGGTTGATCTTTTACGTTCTTATCTTTCTAACAGAATTTGCTATGTTTGCTACAACGGTTACTCATCTTTTAATTTTATTGCGACATCTGGAGTTCCACAAGGATCGAATCTTGGTCCCTTGTTATTTATTATATTCATTGATGAACTTATCAAAAGCATTGTATGTCCTGTCTTAGCATACGCAGATGATCTCAAAATCTTTAACTCTATTTCAACTTTAAAAGATGCAGAAAATCTTCAAACAGACCTGTGTACTGTGGCTGACTGGTGTACCAAAAATAAACTTCTACTAAATATTAATAAATGTCATGTCGTCACATTTACTAAAAGAATTAATATTATCAATTATTTTTACTCCATTGGTACCGAAACACTCAATCGCAAAGCCTCAGTAAATGACTAGGTGTCACTTTTTCTTCTGACATGAAATGTACTGAACATGTTAGAAATGTTTGTAAGACTGCTAGTCGAACACTTGGGTTCTTAATAAGAATTACAAAACCATTCCACGATATCTCAGTTCTAAAGACCTTATATTTTGCATATGTTACTAGTAAATTGGAATACGCCGTATTAGTCTGGTATCCTACATACAACTTCCAGGTTTCGGCTCTTGACCGTATCCATAGGAGATTTTTAAAGTACCTGTCCTATAAAATCGATCTTGTGTACCCAGAACGAGGATTAGATCAAAATGTGCTTTGTGCACGACATAATATGCAAGATCTAAGTTACAGAAGGGAATTACCCTGTGCTCGGTTTCTGTGGATGCTAATGAACAACAAAATAGATTCGCCGTTTCTACTATCTCGCATTCCCATCCACGTTCCGCAGTTCACATCGAGACGCATGAGTACTTTTTACTTGAATTCGCACAATACTGAGATCCTGAGACGTTCTCCAGTCCACATCATGTGCCAGTTTGCTGAAATTCACATCACCGATATTTTTTGTTGACTGCTTTTCAAATATATCATATAACATGTTTATTTTTATTATTAATGTAACTTTTTTGCATTTAATCCACATATTTATTTGCATTTGCAATATGTTTTTTTCTTGTTTTCAATTTTTTCTACTATATTTACCCTGTAATAGGACTTCTGTTGGGTAATAAAGATTATTATTATTATTATTATTATTATTATTATTATCAGAAATGACCTTCTGCAGACACCCTGGCATTGACTTAACCATGAGGTGAGTCCAAATTTTCTCGAGTCCATCGTCATGCAAATAACACACCTGAACAGCATCACCCATCATGCGTTCCTCTGTCGTACAATGCAGCCCATCTAAACGTCTTGTCATAATACTCCAAAAGCCCTCAATTATATCTTAGTCAGGTAAAATTTCCAGACCAATCGAGCACCCTGATTCTATCCTCCGGCATGAAAGTCTTTAGCAGTCCCAAACTGTGACAAGAGGCCATTCGCGCTGAAATGTCCCGTCGAACGCTCGTACGAATGAAACGATCCCACGGCGTAATATTTCGATTTATTCAATCGAATTCATCATGCCTTGATCAGGAACGAAGCTTCTAGCGCCATTTGTCGTGAAAACCTGCTTCAGTGAGTGTTTTACATCGAAATATTATGCCGCAGGATCGTTCCACATGCGAACCCTCGACTGGACATCCCAACACGACTCGGTCTCTGGTCATAATTCAAAACTGGTGAGGCCCTTATGCTGAAAAACCAAATTGAAGTTCAATGATTGGTCCAGGAATTCACCCAATCCAAATCTCATTGAGAACCTGTGGAATATTGTGACAAAACGGCTAGGCAAGACTGATTGTGATTGTAGGACAGAAAATCGCATGACAGACAATTCCACTCAAATACATCTATACGATGATGAGCTCAAGAACACATGCACTAATCCAGCGGAAGCAACCCCAAAACGTCTGCAGTAGATCATCTCTGCCAAGGGAAGACACACGTTATGCTGGAAAATGCACTGCAGACCTATGGAGCCAACAAAAGCACAATTCTCTGAAGAAAGCACTTTTTCTCATCCTCTCTCAATTAATTTGCACAGTATAGTATGTCATAATGCCATTGACATACGAATTGGAATAGAATCCCAGGGGTTTTATTCTATTTTGTAAAGATAGTTTCTTGACGTTATTTTAGATACTTTCGACGCGTGTACCACCTAGTGGAAAATTGCAGGAATGATTCAATATCACCACGGTTGAAGTCAGTCTTCCAAAAATAAGAGACAGGAGCAAGTCAGTCTCTTTAGTTCGATGTCAGCTTATAACATTTATGTTAATCGAATAATAACAATAGAACAAAATTCAATCAGTATGAATCAGAAAAATGGATAATTAATAAATAAATTAGATTTAAGCATTATATTCTCTTGTTACCAATTCTCAATAAATATAACTATGTCATGACGACATCGAAAAAGAGATTGCTATCAGTCTCCAAACTGTCTTTACGAATTGGGATAGGTACCCTGGGGGCCTATTGTAATTTGTAAAGACATCTTGGAGACAGATGACAGTTTCTATGTCGATGACATCATGACTTAGTTACTTTCATAGGGAATTGAATATAATATGTTGGTGCAAACAGAATGATCTACGAATTTATGTTAGTAGCAAGTGAAGACGATGCTTTGAATCAAATCCAATTCGTGATTATCAATTTTTCTGATTAGTTATTATTCATCGAAGTTAGATAATATTGTTCTATAAATGTCAAAAAGTGACATCAAGGAAAAAGAAACTGATTTGACCCTATCTCTAAATTCTAGAAGACTGTCTTCAACGATGATGACATTGAATTACTTTTTCAGGTGACCACTAGATAGTATATGTGTTGAAAATCTTTAGAATGATGTCTCTACGAATTAGAATTAAACTATTGTTTCAAATGGTACTGAACTATTTTTGAAAATCGTCTATTGAATCTGGAATATCAATAATTATGACAACCATGGTTTGAATGATGTCCAGAAAATTTCAAATTGTGCCCACATGATAATTTCAAAAAAATAAATAATAATAAGATATTTATTATTGAATATCTTTGTAATCCTTTCTCGTTTTGTTTGAAAATCACATGCAATATCCCCCATCCTGAAGTTTGCACCTTCGTCAGTTTTAATCCTGCAATGAAAGATGGCAGCATCGTATGTTGATGCCTGCACTGCGCCGAGATAAGAACCCGCGGTCCTGATGGATTAAACGGATTTGTGGTCTCACAAACCTATTGTTATTTGCAAGCGAATTGTTCTTGGCATTTCCGTTGTCTGTTGAAGATTTTCAGCTAATTTTCGAAGCAGATTTCAGTCGCGGGAATTTGTGGGAGAATTATAGAACATGTTAAGCTAACTATTTTTTATCCTGACGGATAGTTGAGGTTTAGATATTGTAGAACGGTTCTTCAATTTCTAGACTTCTATACTATACGATTGTACATTTTTATATACGTTGATATTGCAGCAATTTGTCACGAAAACATATCGAGAAAATTGAAATATTGCAGGTAAACAGACCCAAACAAATACTTCATACTTCTATTCAACAAAATGAGCCATACCTTTTTTTATAGGTTTGTGGTTCAATTTCCTTCCTTTCTCATTTCGTCAAGTGAAAACTTCATTTTCAAACTTCCCATACATAATAAATAAAGCAATACATTTCTTGCCATACCGCAATGTTGCCAAAGTTACCACATGTGTAGCTGACGTTGCCAAGATTACATTTTCTAGTCGGAGCATTTTGCTTTTTTTTGTAATTACATCGCATCAAATATTTATTATTAATCTGGATTTTTTGTTTGATCTGCTGCCCTCCGGAGGTTGTTATTTCATGGTTAAGGGTACCTTCGGTTAATGATATTTGTTTATTAATTATTCAGTGTTCTTTGTGAGCTTTTTCAGGTGATTTCATTGAATGAACTGTGAGGGGGTAGTTCCCAAACATTCTATTGAAAACTTTCATCAAAAATTGCATGATATATTTCTATTTCTGATATCTAGGGCTTCGATTTTTCATTTATCTCTTCCTTCATATCAAAACAAATAAGAAAAAGACAAATCCTGGATTGATTTCAAGTTTTGAGCATAGAACCACAAATTTCAAAAGTTACTCTTTCGAAAAATTCACATTCACATACAATTTATTAGAAATAATATCTCCATGACGTCTACAAAAGTACTTCTTTAACATACAGTAGTCGGTATTTCATATTCCATTTGAATCTAACCATGATTCAACGAAGTAAAATATTCTTCAAAATATTCTCTACAATTTTCAGCGTCTTTTATTCAACCTGAGTACATAAGCAAGCTAATGTAGTGCATTATTGAAATTCAATCTTCGGATACAATTTTCCATATCCATTAAAGAAAAACGTTGGATAAATAAAGTGAGCGCTGCGTGGAAAATTTGCCGTGGAATTGTGTTTTACATATTTGTGCTCTGCATATTTGTATTCGTCGGTTTTGTTTGTGGGTTTGTTTACTTTTTCAACGGGTTGTCGATCAACGGAGATTGTTTTTCTATGCGGAATTGTTATTAAAAGTAAACAGTATTGGAGGAATTAGTGATTGAAGCGGTCTGATGTTTGGGAAATGATATTGCCAATTTCAACCATAAAAGCACCTAATCTCAAGCATTCAGGATTTGCTTTTGTGTCATATATAGGCAAAAATAATGTGAAATAAGTCAAAATGACCTTGAACTCATAAAATAACACAATAAACTTCACCTTACTCCATAATTTTTACTGAAACATAAGCTGCTTCGTACACACTACCTCCTGGCTCATTTTCTCGCTAGCCTCATATAATTTGCTTGGTGTATGATCCAAGTCGCGGTTTACATACTCTTCTGTCACATTTCCCTGCTCGGCTGCGGTGTAGCCCAGCCTGTAGCGTCTACCGCGTTACCTTGTGCAGTTCACATTTATGAGATATGAAAGCGGCGTGCCTCAGTACACAAAATGACGAAGAAGCTGGGAAAGGTAATTCTATGTAGTCGGTTAACACGTATGTAGCATGTGGGAAAGGAATCCTAAATTCCAGAGCCTTCTTAATACACCCTCATTTTTTTCCTGCAAGAATTGAAGAATCATTCAACCTCAAAAATATTTTTGTTGATTTTATCCAAATATACATTTACAAATATTACTCATTATTATTATTATACAGTGGAGGACTTCTTAGACTTTAGAAGCGCCTGTATCACATTGCGATCTACAAAGATCTTTCGTAATATAGCCATATATGGTTTATCTAGGAGTATACTCAGGCTTTTTAGAATTATTTTTCCGAGATTATAATATTTAACCTTGCTGTCATCTAATGTCTTTCTAAAGTGTTGTAGTCCATTGAAAGCTACAGCTGGATATTCACATGGAATGTGTTCTGATTTTTCTTCGTCGTCTTGACAAAGGCGACAGATATTGTGGTTAGTTCTACCAATTTTGTTTAAATGGTAATTGAGAGCACAATGACCAATTAAAAGGCCTATCAAGATCCTTGGGTTCCCTTTGCTAAGAGAGTACGTCTTTGAGGTTTGTAGGTAAGATTTGCTGAAGATCCTCAGCCTGCTTTTTACCTTTAGTATTTTTCCAGCGCGAGGCCGTGGTTTTGGCCTCCTACACTTTTATTACCTTCCTTATGCGGCTTTCCAGAAAGTCACATGAAGACTTAGGACTGGTGAATGGTAATTTGGCTCCTATTCTGGCGAGCTCATCTGCAAGTTCGTTCGACTTCATCATGCCTTGGCACCCACCAAAGAGTTACTTGGTTTTGTCCTGCGAATTACTGCAGAGGCTTTTTGCAGTTCTAGACCAGCTTCGATTGACAAGTGGTTACTCATTTGAGACCTTTCCTGAGGTTTATTTTGGAGCAGAGATTGATGACATATATTTCTGCCTGAAAAATTGTAGTGCTAATTCCTAAGCATTCACTTATTCGGCATTTCGACCCTACTACTTCCACTTCAGTCTCGCCACTATCTAGTTTTGAATCATTGATAAACGAGGACAAGGAGCCTTTTTTGATTTCTGGTCCACTTCTTTACCATAGTATGTCGGTTTTAAAGATTTTGACCTGTTGAACCTGAGAGAGGAAAGTAAGATCCATTAGTGTCTCTATTGCAGCAGTAGGGTACGTTTCCATTGCCCCTGTTATACAGAGACAAGCTATCCGTTGCACGACCTGCTCTACTTTTGGCCACCATACTAATGAAACATGCTGCGAGACTGTGATTTTCACCTTTCACACTTTTAGTACCTTCCTTATGTGGCTTTCTGGAAGACCACCGGTGAATGGTAGTTTGGCTTTCTTTCGGGCGAGCTCATCTGCAAGTTCGTTGCCTTCGACTCCATAATGCACTGGCACAGACCAAAGAGATATTTGGTTTTGAACTGCTAGTTGCTGCCGAGTGTCATTGTAATTCCAGACCAGCTTTGATTGACAGGTAAAAGAACCTATTGCTTTCTAAGATGTCTGGCTATCTAACATAATATTTATGGCTGCTCCTTCAAGACCTTTCGTAAGATTTATTCTGGCACTGAGATTGATGACATATATTTCTGACTAAAAGATTGTGGTGCTAGTTCCTGAGGGTTCACGTATTCGGCATCCTGGCCCAACTACCCCTACTCCAGTCTAGCCACTGTCTAGTTTTGAACAAAGAATCTTTTCCTTTTCTGAATTCTGATCTTCCTGTTGTCTATAGCGTGCGGTCAGTTATTATACATTTGGACGTGTACTCAAAACTGTATTCACATGTTGATAAACCTAGATTATTTGACTAAATCTTCGTCAAGATCTATAAGTGGCCAACGAGATCCGCGGATTTAATATAAGAGCACTATTCAATGCCTCTTTCTTTGAATTAAGATGTAGGGAGGTAAGACCCATTAGTGTCTTCATTGCAGCAGTAGAGCACGTTTTCATTGCTCCTGTTATACACAGGCAGGCTATCCGTTGCACTTTCTGCAATACGACCTGTGCTATTATCTGCTTTTTTTGGTCCCTATAATAAAACATAGTGTGAGGCCGTAGTTTTTGCCTCCCAAACTTTTATTACTTCTCTTATGTAGCTTTTTAGATGACCACATAAAGGCTCTGAACCGGTGAACGGAAATTTAGCTTATCTGCAAGCTTATTGCCTTCGACTCCATCATGCTCTTGCATCCACCAAAGAGTTATTTGGTTTTGTTCTGCTATTTTCTGCATAATGTCTTTGCAATTCCAGACCAGATTTGATTGACAGGTGAGAGCACCTACTGCTACCTTAGATAATATTTCTGGTTGCTCCTTCTAGACTTTTCTTGAGGTTTATTCTGGCGCAGAGATTGATAACATATATCTTTGCCTGAAAGATTGCGGTGCTCACTCCTAAGGATTCATGTATTCGTTATTCCAGTCCGACTACTCCCATTCCAGTCTTGCCATTAAATCATTAGTAAACGAGGACAAGAAGCCTTTTTTGATTTCTGGTCCTCCTGTGGTTCATAGCGTGCGGTCAGTTATAATAACCTTGTATGTATACTCAAAGCTGTATTTTGTCGTCATATGGTCACATGTTAACAAAGCTAAATTATTCGACCGAATCTCCTTCAAGATCCTTAAATGGTCAATGACATCCCCAGACTTGAAAGGTATTGACCTATTGAACATGAAAGCACTATTCAATACCTCTTTCTTAATATGAAGATGTAGGGAAATAAGACCCATTAGTGTCTCTATTGTAGCAGCAAGGCAAGCTTTCATTGCCCCTGTTATACACAGGCAGACTATCCGTTGCACTTTCTGCAATACGACCTTTGCTGTTACCTGCTTTACTTTTGGCCACCATATTAATGAAGCATAAGTGATCATGCGTCTGACGATTGTTGTATATTAATTCCAGGTTCAGTCCCCATTTATTATCTAAAAGTCAGGGGCATGTGCAAAACTCGATTGTAGTTCCATTCAAAGAAGGTGCTTTGAGGATCAGCTTTCTTCTCCATAAGAAAGGCACTATAATCGTTTTGGTGGGATTTACATTAAAGCTATGTTCTCGTGTCCATCGATAGACCAGATTGAGTACCTTTTGTGTAAGGCTCGATATGACTGTGTCATCCTTACCTCTGACTAGTATTGCATCTGCATAACCTTGGACCATATATCCAGCTTTGGTAACCAGATCATCAATAACGATGGACCAGAGAAAAAGTGATAGGATCCCACCTTGAGGTCCATATCATTGAGGTCTCCTATCCTAGTTTAGCCTTTTAATAATTGTTTCATCAATGCCTTTTATTCTAGCAGCTCTTTTAATAGATTTATAGCTGGTGGTGTTATCGAAAGCACACTCAATATCTATGAGGATTTCCAAATTCAGGTCTTTCGACAAAATAAACTTTCTAATCTTTGTGACCAAAATGTGATGGGCCATTGCTGTTGAATTCTCTTTTCAATATGCAAATTGATTTGCATGAGGCAGAGCTTTTGTAAGCACATCACTTCTTAGGAGCTGATCTATTATGTTCTCCATGCCCTTTAGGATGAATGAGGAGAGACTTGTAGGCCTATATGACATGGGCTGGACACTCTGGCATCCTCGTGAAAAAGGCACTATAATCGTTTTGGTGGGACTTACATTGAGGTTATATTCTTGAGTCTAGTGATAGACCAGAATAAGTACCTCTTATTTAAGGCTCGTTATGACTAAATCATCTGCACAGCCTTGGACAGTATACCTTGCTTTGGTAGGCGTTATGATTAGATCATCAATGACGGTGTACCAGAAGAAGGACTTCATCTTGTGAGCAGCCTCTAGTTGATGGTATCATTGATCTTCATAGTACGGCTCTTCAACATGGCACTCATCCATCTAACAATGACTTCGTCAATGCCTTTTGCTCTTGCTGCTCTTTCAATAGACCCTTGGGTGGTGTTATCAAAAGCAGCCTTAATGTCTATGAAGATTCATAGAACCAGGACTTTTGACAATATAGACTTTCCAATCCTTGTGACCAAGTTGTTGAGGGCCATTATTTATGACTTTTATTCTTGATATGCAAACTGATTTGCATATAGCGGAGCTTTTGTAAGCACCTTACTTCTTGGCAACTGATCGAATACTTTCTCCATTCTTTCTAGTAGTAATGAGGGAACGCTTGTGGGCCTATATGACTTAGGCTAGACACTCTGGTGTCCTCTTGTAGAAGGCACTATAATAGTTTTAGTGAGACTTGAATTGAGGTCATTTTCTTGTGACCAGCGATAAGACCAGATCAAGTACCTCTTGTGTAAGGCTCGATATGACCTAGTCATCCTTACCTTTGACTAATATTGCCAAGTCATCTCCATAATCTTGGACAGTTATTTGATAAGCTTTATGAGTAGATCATAATGGACCAGAAGAGAGATGATAGGACCTTCTATTGATACGTATCATTGAGGTCTTCCATCCGGGATTAACCTTTATAGTACGGCTTTCTAATATGTCAATTATCCGTCCAACAATGACTTCGTCAATGCCTTCTGCTCTTGCTGCTCTTTCAATAGATTCATAGGAGGTGTTGTATAAAGCATCCTTAATATCTATGAATTTTGACAAAATTGACTTTTCAAGCCGTGAAGGGCCATTTTTGTAAGCACCTCACTTCTTGGGAACTGGTCCAGTACCTTCTCCATTCCTTCTAGGATGAATAAAGAAGGGCTTGTGGGACTATACGACTCGGGCTGGACACTCGGATGTCCTTCTTCTTTGAATATAAAGAAGACATTAATGTCTCCAAGGCTCTGAAATATGTTCGAATACAAAACTTGTCTTATATGACTCATAGAGGTATGACAGTATATCCTGTAATCCTTCCTGTAACAAAATTGGGAGGATACTATCACCGTCTGATGACTTATAGACTTTGGAGGAATTTATAGCCCATTCTACTTGATTAGGTGTGAAGATTTTACCAGCTAGACTTCTCAATCTTTTGCTGTTGATCCCCTCCACCATCTCTGTTGGGAGGTTTTCCTCTTTTATAGGTTAATATCACCCATATGTAAATATAACCTATAGATAAATATACTAGAAAAGGTTAAAAACTGTAAGGAATTTTTTTATTTTCGAAAAATAAATGACAGTTGGGAAGTTTGACGTTAAAGAATCATAGATATTCAAGCAAATGTAATTTTGGTTCAAACTCTGGATATTTGATTCATTTTCAGAAAAATCTGATGAAGATCTTTGGATAGAGAGTCCAAACTTTAATACTAAATAAAATATACAGAATTCAAACCAAAGAAACCTTTCAAATCATCATTCAATTCTGAAAAAAATGTATGGATCATTGTATATATTTTATGTCAATTCATCAGTTCTCAATAGCAACACAAATTTAATTTTAATGAGCGCCGCAGTATTATTTTCTTATAAAAAGTATTTCAAAGAATATTTACTTGCCAGAGGCATTTCTGAAAAGCAGTTGTTCTTTTCATGGCTGCAAAAACTGAAATGTTCTGAATTGGCGTCAAATAATTCCGGTCACGTTGAGGTAAGATGTGTCTCACTTGAACTCCTGAAGTCGGAACTATTTCGACAAGAAACAGTTATTGATTTTGCCTCAACTGTACCGCGAAAACGCGGATTGCGTGGCTGCCTAACTGCGTAAGAGCGTGACGGATGGTAAACTGACGCCTGGAGCTGTACTGGAGACGGTTAAGAAAGCAAATTTTGTTAACCCCGATTAAATATTTGATGGTACAACAGGGTTCAAAAAAATGCTTTAGCAACAAAAACAAATGGTTAATTCTCTACGCCCAAAAATGTCGTCCCATTTGTACTTCATTCAAATTGCTGACAAATTAATATCGAAAAGAATTCTCAGCGGGAGAATTCGTAATTGTTAAGACCGCAAATCCAAGAGAAAAAGAACTCAAGATTAAATCGAACAATGCATCAAGATCAACCCCTCAAAGTAATTTAAATAAAGAATTCCCTTGGAATAAATTGTTTTCTCGGTAAAAATTAAAGCGCGCACACCTCAAGTGGAAAAGAAATGTATGAACAAACATTTAAAGAATTACAAAGCCATGTGAAAAGTTGAGTTACCAAAGAAATGCAGCGCTTTATGAGCAAAGAGAATAGTTTAATTTGCTAATTTTTGTGAAGTACTTTGCGGAAGAATCGTTATTTCAATTTACAGGAATTATCATAGATTTTTTGTCCACTAGAGCCCTATGTGCATTTGGAGCCTGAATTAATAATAATTTAATTGAATTTCAAGAAATAACAGTCTTTAGGATTTCAAGGTGATGAATAATTAGATGTGTAGCTTCTGCGAACTGACAATATAAAATATTCAATTTCATAAATATTGCACCGTTTCAAAGTAACATTTATGAACGTCTCTTGAAAGCAGATTTATGAATTTAAATGTACTCAAAAAGATAAATAAGAAATAAGGATTTTGAAGCAAAATATCAGACAGGTATGAAAGCTTCGTTGAGTGAGACGTATTAGGGTAGTCACAGCGAAAGCTTGAAGCTTTCATAATAATTGACATTCATCAATAAATAAGGACTGCATTGAGTACTTCCGTTAACAAGCGAGATTGCTCATCAATTTTTATCCAATAGTTACCTACATTTATCCTTAATAACCACATGAAATTTTATCTGGCTACGATCAACTAGTCCACTGATAAATAATTTAAAAGAGACACCTAATGCTGTTTTGTTCCCATTGAGTTTATCTTTCAATATGTCTCAATTCAAGCAATTTCCAACGAGAAATCATATTGTTGACAGAATATAAGAATCCAATTTTCTTAAAATTCCATTACATATTCAAAACACTTGTCAACAATCCGCGAAAATATATCTCACAAACCACAGTCATCCAAACACCTTCAAGATCCTAATACGTGAAGAAAAACCGTCACGAACCAGATAAAAATCAGTTATTTTGCTTACACATTGGAAACAAACGACATTGGAACAAGAAACAGCCGAAACACGACGAAAGGAACAGAAAACAGAATCAAGGAAAAGCAAAACACCGCAGAGCAAAGCACGCACCCAGGAAATATCAATAGGTTTGACGTGGTTTCCCGCCGAATGAAATCAATTTAGGCAAACGGCCCAAGGCGACGAATTTTCACAGAGGACGACTAAAACTCAGAAATTGACTGCTTATTGTGTAATTAGGCATGTTGATGACTACTAGAGTAACGGAATGTATGATTAAAAGACTTTTCAATCTTCCAACATCAGCCCCGGTTATTATATTTGCGAATAAGACAAAAAAATACTTTGCCAGAGGCTCCTACTTCTTCATTCTGTTTCATTTAGCCGGCACGTACTTATCAGCCATCTTCAGCTGAATATTTATGCAGCATTCGACGAAATTAATTTTCGAAAAAATGTTTTATGTGAGACAATATAAAGAGTAGGTTTGGAAGCAAATATGGTACGAATCCTGCGTGGTTTGTTGATTTATAGTGTTTGTTTTACGTACGCATATTGTCAATTGATCTGCTCTCGAACGAGAACGGAAGTGCGTTGGTATTTGCGTTTCAAAAATATTTGCATATTGTGTAGCGCCGATTCATTAAGATATATCGGGAATTTGCACATTAATAACTGCACCATATTTTCAGTTATGGGGCATTGATAATCACGAAATAATTCTGAACTAAATATTCCGCAAAGTTTTATGAGTCCATACATACAAACGCAACTCCGAATTTTGGCTAATACTTAATGAAAACTAATAGTCCGTGAGACAGGACATAGATTTTTAGTTGATTACCGCTCACTTGAAGCTTCGTGAGTGACTTCATTGTGATGAGTCCGACAGCTTTCACATTTGACGAAATTCTTGATTTGGGGGCGTTTCTCAGCGAGGGCTAATTGAACATGTCAATTTCATGAAGCCTTAAAAATGTATTACCGTTATATTGATGTTTACACTAATTGAAAGATTTTTTGATTATAAAATGAAAAATAATATTGTCCGACATAAATATGGAGGGCCAGCGGTGAGTCCGACAAGCCGCACTTGTCACAAGTACGCTGGTATGAAAACGGATTACCGCTAGTCTGAGACTTTGAGGACGTGTTCAATTATTTTTTTTCTGAAATTTGATCATTTTGTCCGACAAATTTTCGGGGGCGTTTTCTCAGTCCGGCACTAAAAACGTGTCAGGATTATAACAGCTTCATTATCAATGACCGCTCATCCCAATGTTTTTTATTTTTCATTCAAATAGTGTCTAGATCATCACTGTATACATGTTCGACAATTTAAGTGAGGCAATACTTCAGAAAAAGCAAAAATATGTGTTCATAGGCATATACATATATGAAATGCATATCAAGTCAGTATGATTATTGATTATAAATAATAAAAAAAAGTCTTGTGCACCAATATAATAATATTATTTTGGAATGAAATGTGTGATATAAAGTCAGTATACTGTGATAATAACCTCAAATATCATTCAAATTTACCATCAACTGTGATATCTATACAGGGTGTAACAGAAATAAGTACATTAATTTTAACCTGGTGATGCAATTTGTGAAGCATAACAATTTTTCCTAATAACTTTTTTTCCGTAAATCCTCTGGATACAGAGTAAAAATTCATCAAAGTTTTGTCAAAAATTTCATAGTGCGCCTATAGTTCAAACTGAATGTTTCTTATTTGTTGGAAGAATGACAGCTGTCGATTGAAAGGAGTATTTTGCAACTTTGAGCTATCGTAGTCTTCTCAATCATTCATTTGCAACTGAAAAAATATTAGTATTTTGGCCATACATTGATATTCGCTCACCTCGATTATTCAATTTTTGTATATTTATTTATTTATTTATTTATTTATTTATTTATTTATTTATTTATTTATTTATTTATTTATTTTACATACTTGCCTAACAGTTTACACCATTAACAGAACAAAATAACATATACATAACTAAAATATAATTAAAGTAAAGAGAGTAAAGAGTGATATAACAAGAAAACTTGAATGATAATAACAATATTGAGTTTGTAATTAGGTATTAAATGAAAATCAAGTAACAATAAAGGATTGAGTTTGAAATTAAGTATTAAATAAACAAACTTAGAGTATTTCCGAATTATTTATCAAGGATACTAGTTGACTAGGTGACAGTAAAAACTTCGACATAGTTGATTAATTTATTTATATTATTGCACATGACATATATTGGGGACTTCATACGAAGATTTGTTCTAGCAAGAGGACATTTTAGAATAAGATTCTGTCGAGTTGGGCTGGGTACACATATATCTATATTTACTAGTAATTATGGACAATCGATCACGCTCTGTAATAGTTTTGATACATACACTGCCACATTGCAATTTCTTCTAAATTCGAGAGATTTAAAGTTGAATTTATTTAAAAGAGTTATTTGACTTATATTTCTGTCTGGATATTTTTTATCACATTTATAAACGAGATGTTTAAGGAAACGTCGTTGTACTTTTTCTATATTTATTATATAACGATCATATATAGGGTACCATATAAGAGAGCCATATTCAAGTTTGGATCGAACTAATGAGTAGAAAAGATTGATAAGTGTGTTTGGACTCGAAAAGTCCTTACAATTTCTCACTATGAAACCAAGTATCTTGAAAGCTGCCTTGATCATTTCATCTATCTGAAATGAGAAGTTTAATGAAGGATGAAAATATATTCCTAGATCTTTGATCAAAATACATCTTTCCAGGTTATAGGTATCTATATGATATGAAAATGAGATTGAATTTTTTTTCCTATGGTAGGACATAACTTTACATTTATTGGCGTTTAGCTTCAAATTATGTTGAATACACCACTGGTTTATTTGATCTAAGTAATACTGAAGTAGCTTACAGTCTGCAATATCTTTAATGGCACTGAATATTTTCAAATCATCGGCAAAAAAAAGGTGACGACATTGTATTAGCCGACTGAGATCATTTATAAATAGTATGAATAAAAGCGAACCGAGATTTGATCCCTGTGGGACTCCTGATGTTGGAGTGATGAAAGTTGAAGAAAATCCGTTATATTTTACAAACTGTGTTCTGTTGAACAGGTATGATTCAAAAAGCTGTATAAGATTTTTACAGAATCCAAAGTTTTCCAATTTTTTTAATAAAATATGAAGATTTAATTGATCGAAGGCTTTTTGAAAGTCGGTATAAATAGCGTCAACCTGGCCTCCCTTATCCAAGACAGTTGAAATGAATTCAGTTACTACAGCTAATTTTGATGTGGTAGAACGTTTCTCAACAAAACCATGTTGTTGAGGTGATGTAAATGGTTTCACCTGTGCATATATTTTTGCATGTAATATAATCTCGAACATCTTAGAAAAATTGCACAATATAGATATAGGCCTATAGTTCTTTATATCAGTAACATCTCCAGATTTCAATATTGGGCATATTCTTGATATTTTCAAAATACTGGGAAATTCCGAACTTTGTAAAATTACATTAAATAAATATAACAATGGTTGAATGAAAGCATAGGAACAGTCTTTAATCAGAAAGCTGGGTACTTGATCGATGCCTGCAGTGGTTTTGTCCGGTAATTTTTTTATGACTTGCACAATATCTTCCTCAGTTATTTTATTAATGATGATGCATAGTAAATAGCTGTCAAAGTCAGATTCGCTGCAAATATAATCCTTTTCATCTGTATCAATATAAACACTACTGAAAAACTGCGCAAAGCTACTTACAACAGATTGCGGATCACTTGAAGAAAGACTGAATTTGTCTCTGTAATCAACAATTTGGTCTTTTAGTCGTATTTATATGTCATTTTTAAGAAGTTTGATTTTTATTTAGGGATTTCACGTATATTTTCGGATAGTACATTTCTTGAACATAAGATTGTCTGCACAAGTTCATTGCACTTGGATCAGCTGATTTGAATTGTCTGAAACTGTGTCACTGTGTCAGGAGAGTTAGACTGTGCTGCCATCTACAAGCAGTTCGAAAAGTAGCTGCTGTTTCCAACCTACTTCATCAGAAACATAAAGAGAAAATCATTCAACGATTTATTTAAAGAAAACGATAGAATATTGAATGGAATGTAATTCTAAATTAATTAATTCACTGAATAATTCAGTAGACATATTGCTACATGAAATTTTGAAGATTCTATTCTTGAAGAACAGAAAATATAACCTATACATGTATCAAACTGAATTTGGTAATTGATTTTAAATATTTTCTGAAATATATGATACAATATTTTGCTTATTCAGCAGATCAATTCACAGGGCATACTTTATTGAAACGACCCGAGTGTGAAGTGTGAAGTTTGTAATAATATGAGAAAAACTAATACATAGGTGCTTCATTTATAAATAAATGTATTTCATTCATCTCATCTGCTGTTTTACGTTCCAGATAAACGTTAGGTTCTAAATACCCCATGGTATTCTCATCGTAATGTATAAGTGCATAATATTTTGACATCAAATACAATAGCTTAACCACAATTCAAGTTTTAGTGAGAAATGACAATTCGGAGATCGTTCCAAATAAATTTGCTAAGCTAATCCTAAACTGCCCATGAAATCGTACACAGAATTAATAATTTATAAACTGTTTTATTCCAGAATTTATTTGAAGGAATTGATAACTCACATATGTCAAAATCAATTATTGTTCTATTGCAACTGCTACTGGATCCGATAACTATGCACCTGAACGACTCGTTAAATTATAGGGGATAAAAAATGCTAAAAAAAGATGAGAACTCGGGAAAAAGTTACTAAGAAAAATTGTTAGGCTTGACGAGAACTATCACTGGTTAAAATTAATGTACTTATTTCTGTTACTCCCTGTATATTAATACGTCAAAAGCAAACTTTCGAACTCTTTTTAAGCCCATTGCATGCACGGAGTGTGAAATTTGGCATACTCAAAATTTATACGGAGAAGATGTGCAGAAAGCGAAAATTATATACAGGTGTCCCATTTTAATCTTCATATCAATACGTGAAGAGGAAGCTTTGTATCCCTTTTTAAGCATATTACACGCACGGAAAAATCTGATATTTGGCATATTTGAAGATTATATGATCGAGTGCAAAAAGCTGAAAGTATATACAGGTGTCCCATGTCAATTTTACGACATGAAGAGAAATCTTTGTACCACGCACACGAGGTGATGTGAAGTTTGGCTTAGTTGAAGTATGTGTGAAGATTGTGAAATATGGCATATTTGAAGTATATCTGGAGAAAAATGCACCGAATGGGAAAATGGCTGATGAAAAATGTCGAAGATTTCTCTTTCCTTCCTATAGTCGGGGGAGAAAGTCACTTTGAAATCTTAAATGGGAACCACTAATCCTAATTTTAGATTTGGATGGGGCATCGAATACCAATTCAATTCTACTTGGAACTCCCGGGGATAAAAGATTAAAGTGAGTAATGTTCTAACTTAGCCTCATAATAATATATTTCTTTTTCTATTTTCTATTTCACTTTTTCTCAATATAAACAACGTCCACTACATATCTCTTGATATTAAATACGTCAAAAACTAGGTTATATATGTGCGAGCGTTTTCCTGTCGGACTGATGATAAGAACCAATATTTCGGTCGGACAATATGTTTTTTGGACAGATAATATGTTTTCAAATTATGACTGTTTTGGTCCGACAAGCGTTCATTGATAATGAAGCTGTTATAATCCTGACACGTTTTTAGTGTCGGACTGAGAAAACGCCCCCGAAAATTTGTCGGACAAAATGACCAAATTTCAGAAAAAAAATAATTGAACACGTCCTCAAAGTCTCAGACTAACGGTTATCCGTTTTCATACCAGCGTACTTGTGACAAGTGCGGCTTGTCGGATTCACCGCTGGCCCCTCATATTCATATCGGACAATATTATTTTTCATTTTATAATCAAAAAATATTTCGATTAGTGTAAACATCAATATGACGGTAATACATTTTTAAGGCTTCATGAAATTGACATGTTCAATTAGCCCTCGCTGAAAAATGCCCCCAAATCAAGACTTTCGTCGAATGTGAAAGCTGTCGGACTCATCACAATAAAGTCACTCACGAAGTTTCAAGTGAGCGGTAATCAACGAAAAATTTATGCCCTGTCTCACGGACTAAAAGTATGATACATAAGGGACATATTTGCGAAGTTTTAGCTCTGTATGTTCTGGGTGTCCGTGTTCGGCGCCTAATAAACACCGCGGCAGATGTATGAGGGCGCGTGCTAATAAACTACAATTTTTACTTATAAAAGAATCCTTGGATTGAATCAGGATCTCATTATGATATCAAAATCAAATTGAAACAGTCTCCAGAAGAATTCAACTTATTTTCAAATTTAATTTTATCAGGCACCAATAATAACCAGAAAAAGGAATAGCAATCCTTTATCATGTGATATACGTACTTTGTTGACACTCTCTATTTTATAATCTGTCAATTTTTCCCAAAAATTTTGCTCTAAACGTATGCAGCTGCCGTTTCCAGCTCAGAACTTTTGATACCAACTCCAAAGAGGGGTATACTTTACTGGACTTTACTCTTTCCCCTAACTCAACTCAATTAAGCTATAAATCTAATGAAAGCACATTTTAGAAGGGCGCTGGCTTTGACCTGAAGCTGGGGTTGAATTGTTTTTAACTTTATAGAATGCAGCACTCGAAAAATCAATATAACAAAAAGTTTTTATGAGAGATTTTTGTTATAGATAATAATATCTATATTTCCTTTATTTGCCTAAAATGCATCGAATATGCAAAACAATGCATCGAAATCCATTTTGGAATACCGCAGTGAGCAGTGGATAACGAAACCCGTTTAAATATGTTTCATAATGTGATAATGTTGCAGATAGACTTTTGATGTACGGATATGTATGCAGGTGATATTTGCAGCCGCGTAAATTTGCCACCGCGGATAAAACAACAAATTTTAATCAATAATTTAGTATCACATTATCCCGTTTCATTTGACAAGCGTTCTGATCGATTCAACACATAATTTCTCTACCGTAGTTATGCGAAATGTTTGTTAATCAGGACAAATATTGGAGTAATAATATTCCGTTTCCAGCATATTTTGTTCTCCTTAAAATCTGATTAAGCTTTTCCATATTTTCCAGTTCTATTATGAGCAAAAGCTTGTTCTTACTAAAGTTACAATCCTACTATAGCCCATTTAGGAGGAAGAGCACTTACATTTAGTGACATAAACGGTGACCACCGCTGGTCGACGCTATTGCCACCGCGACGTCGGTCTGTAATTGCTTTTATTGGCGGAATGCATGTGCTGACCTTTGCCGGACACCGGATATGCACCAGAGAAAATATTTTGTGTCCCGGATAGTGTCATCCTCATGACAAATTGTTTATATATAGAAAGTTGATTCCTCAAGATTCATATGAGCTTTTTGCGAAATAAATTCTTACTAACTCCAGATAAGGAAGAATTACGATGATAGTCATTTAATTCAATGAAATCATAACAAATTGCTCGCTTATCTATTTATGTAGCCTGTATTACTGCTTATTTATATATCAGCTACCCAATTGTTTGCAAAAGTCATTTCATGGTCTTGCAAATTATTTTTGTCGCTTGCAAAGTGATATAAAACTAATATTCTGATCAAAATCACGGTTTCTTATTTAATTACGTATTTTTGAGATCAGGAAAGGCACAATATTAATTCCATTCTATCACACACAACAAATTCACTGCATGAATATGAATAATAATCTATTAATGTTACCTATATAACCAACTGGTGATGAACTAATTTATATTTTTCTCAATAAATTTAATCCCTTATGTCATTTTTTTGGCTGGCTTTCAGAATATTGTAAATCAAATTTGGACTACATAACGATTCATTTCCGTAGAACAACCGCTCATCTTCAACAAAAGCATCTTAGAATCATTGTAAGTTGTCAAAACTATTCAAAGTATCACACTGCCATTTTAGCCACATATTAAGTATTAAAAGATATACGTTTTCACACTTTGTTTGCAAAATTTATAGTAGATTATAAAATAAGTGAACTTTTACTTTTTAGCGCATTTTTGGAAAAAAGCGCTATTATATTCACTTTGGTTGGCTGGCTGGCGTGACGCTGAGTTCTCAGCAACTATACTATTTACAGACTTGAAACTGGTACTAAATAAAAGCTGCTGTTTCGTAGGTTTGCACAAATTGCTTTGATTCAAGCTCAGTGATTGTGGAAGATTAAATTATTCAATTACTTGTTTCAAATGAAACAATGCCCATAGATATATATGACATTAGGGATATGGCAACTAAAGTTTATTCAAGTAGATAAAAATTTAGTTACAACTTTAGCCGTCGGTGTCACTATTATTATGTACAGTTGTCAAATCTGTCCGGGATTCATTCAATGACTTGTTTGACGCGAATTTGAAGCTTATTAGAATGAATTATTATTATTGAATGAAAATTTGTTTACTTTTGGTGTATTTCTTTTATATAGCTTTGATAAAGATCAAATTATTATTCTAAGGTACATCACTTGACCTCCCGTCAGTCAATAACTAAACAATGAAAATTAAAAGGTATTTTCGAGTTTGTACATGCATAAATTATGTACCTATCAAATAGTCAACTTGAAACTAGTACTAAATGGAAGCTGCTGTTTCGTAAGTTTGCCCAAACTGCTTGACTTCAAGCTCAGTTATTGTGGGAGATGGTAATTTGTGAAATCCCTGAAGTAACAAGCATTCATGAGCTGTCAAAAATGCGCTTTCATCATCTAGATGATTCTTCCATTCTTTTGAAATTGTTCAAGCCACGAATAGCCCAATAAACTTTTGTGAAAGTTAATTTTAGAGGTGTTTGATCATTTCTTCATATTTAATTGTTGATCAATGCTGAGGTAAAACTAAAACAATACTGATTTCCTTAAGCTACTGGGGAAGCCTTAGCGTAAGCAGGATGTTGACTGTCTTCTACGAGGATGCGTGGAAAGAGGGAAATACCAATGCCAAAATATAGGAGTGAAATACAGCTATTAGCAATCCAAAATCAATTATTTGTTTAAAAACTAGTTTCAGACTTATTTCATTTCAATAGCCATAAGTTTTATAATCAGTTGCTTCAGTTGATCCCAAACTTTGCATAATCTGGTCAAGTTGACTAACACATTTTTTTTAATTACTATAAGAACATACAAGAATTTAGTTTGCAGCTGTTACAAAATTTCCGTTTCCTACGACATTTTTGTCACAAACATTTTCCATAGGATTTTCAGATGTGTAATTAACGCGATTTCTGATGATAAGGCATTGCTCCCTATCACATGGATCAGAATCTTGACATACAAATGTCATTCAAATTTTTTTAATTTGTAGCGAATTTAAGTCTATAAATTAGTCATTTCGGCTTTACTGGTGCTTGGAATAATTGTGGAATTATTTTACATTAAGAAATAGAAGCGAAAATATTTGTTTTCTGAAAAATTGCTGGTACCTTCTAGCGTTTTTCTAGAACGGGAAAAACGTAGTGGGGAGAGACCTGAGGTATATATATGTGAGTGAGAGCGAGAAGCATTATTGATTTTGGTCAGAGACCTTACAGTATGGACTGCTAGTGATTGAAATAAATTGTGTTATTTAAAATAAATCAGCATTGACATAAATAATTTAAGTTAAGTTATAGTGTAGTGTAATCTTCTTTAGTTTGAATAAGAATTAGTTATCAAAAATAGTGTTAGTTATCTAATTTATTATTTCAATGAATCATAAAAATAAATAGTAGTATAACTTTTGCTCCCTAAATTGAAAATAAATAACGTTACAAATTCATGTAATTATCACACATTTAATAAAATTCGTCAGTATGCTCACGAAATGCATCACAACTAACTTGCACATTATTATTATACATCAAACTATTGTTTAAATTCATGTAGATACAATACATTTAATAAAATCAACAATGATGTTCTAGAAACTGATCTGTCATGAGTGACATTTTTTAAAAATCTCTCTTTGAAAAAAAAATGGAAGAATCATCTAGATGATAAAAGCGCATTTTTGACAGCTCATGAATGCTTGTTACTTCAGAGATATCGCAAATTACCATCTCTTACAATTACTGAGCTTGAAATCAAGCAGTTTGGGCAAACTTACGAAACAGCAGCTTCCATTTAGTACTAGTTTCAAGTTGACTATTTGATAGGTACATAATTAATGCCTGTACAAACTCAAAAATACCCTTTAATCTTCATTGTTTAGTTATTGACTGACGAGAGGTCAAGTGCTTTATCTCAAAATGATAATTTGATCTTTATCAAAGCTATATAAAAAAAATACACCAAAAGTAAACAAATTTTCATTCAATAATAATCATTCATTCTAATAAGCTTCAAATTCGCTTCAAATAAGTCATTGAATGAATCCCGGACAGATTTGACAACTGTACATAATAATAGTGACACCTGCGGCGAAAGTTGTAACTAAATTTTCATCTACTCTAATAAATTTTAGTTGCCATATCCCTAATGTCATATATATTTATGGGCATTGTTTCACTTGAAACAAGTAATTGAATAATTCAAACTTCCACAATCACTGAGCTTGAATTAAAGCAATTTGTGCAAACCTACGAAACAGCAGCTTTTATGTAGTACCAGTTTCAAGTCTGTAGATAGTATAGTTGCTGAGAACTCAGCGTCACGCCAGACAGCCAGACAGCCAAAGTGAATATAATAGCGCTTTTCTCCAAAAAATGCGCTAAAAAGAATACAAAATATTACCAATAGGAAAATACTCTTTCTGTCTCCCTCTCTCGCAACGTTCAAGGAAACGGTATTAGAAAGAGAAAAGGAGCTTTACACCTCCTACAGCTCCACGAATTCAGTCCCAGTCTCAAAATTTGTAGTGTCCCATAAAAAGTTTCACTTCAAAAAAAAAAAAAAAATTGACAATCGTTTAAATATCATTTTTGACACTTTTATTAGAATATTGTCTCCGCAGGATTTGATACCAAATATGATATAACCAAATAACTTATTTTCAAAAAACAATTGACGAACGTTTGCATGTGATGTCCAAATAACACTGTTATTAATTTGAATTTCACAATATGATCTTCATTATTTAATTTTTTTACTTACTTGTACAAAGTAACAAGGAAGTATTGTGCATCCCTGAGTCCATTTTGACTATTATTGGCTTGATGTCGGTACGTATGTTCGTGCGTGCGTTCGTGCGTAACTCTCAAATCTCAAAACTGGTCAAATGTATGATGTTGAAATTTTGTATTTAAGACTAGTTTAGGGTCTAGCTGTGCACTTCGCATTATGGTTCCAATCGCTTGTACCGGAAGTGCACTTTACTTGAAACTTTTTTCGAATTTTTCTAATAAATCCAGAATGATCAACCGTAGGATGTTGAAATTCAGTATTTGAACTTGATGTTGTATCAGAATGGTTATCTGCTATTTTTGTGAGAATCGGTCAGGCCAGAAGTGCACTTTACTTGAAACATTTTTTGAATTTTTTGCATAAATATAGAATGATCCGGCATAGCATATTGATATTTCGTATAAAGAACTTCTATAACATCTTATTGTACATCTTGCATTATGATTGCGATCGGCTGAACCGGAAGTGCACTTTACTTGGGACTTTTTTTTAATTTTCCGCATAAATCCAGAATGATCAGCCATAGGATACTGGAATTCAGCATATGAAATTTTGTAGCATCTCAATGGTCATCTACTATTTTTATAACAATTGGCTGAGCCGGAAGTGCACTTTAAATAACAGACTTTTCGAATTTTCCGCATAAATTCTAAGCAATCAGTCGTAAAATATTTAAATTTTGTATTGGGCACTTTTATAATATCTAGTTGTACACACTGCATTATGATTGCTATCGACTAAACCGGAAGAGCACTTTACTCGAAACATTTTTTGAATTTTCCGCGTATTTGGGACGGTTATACCGTCTAGATGCTTATATCCTATTCTTATTGAGATCTACCAAGCCGGAAGTGCAATTTACTTGACAGTCTTTTGAAAATTTTCGCATAAATTCGAAACGATCATATTGAAATTTGGTATTTCAGTCTGTTGTAGCATCTGAATGATTGCCAACTATTTTCATAACAATTGACTGAACCGGAAGTGCACTTCAGTAGAAATTTATTTTTTAATTTTGCGCATAAATTCAGATCTGTTGGTAGTCGTAGAATTTTGGAAATCAATATTTAGGAATGTTGTAGTATAAGAATAATGGCCTACTGTTTCCAAAGCAACCGACTTGGTTAAAAGCGCATTTTACTTGACAGATTTTTAGAATCTCTTGGGTTAATCCAAAACGATTAACAGTGAAACGATGAGATTTTGTGTTTGATTATATATATCCAATGATATATATGATCAAACACAAAATCATATCGTATTATTTATATATCCAATGATGTACAAGTAAGTTACGTGATGTTAACGTCAGATTTGTCTATGTTACAGAGAAATAAAATAAATTTGATTAATAACAAATGGTCCGCTGATAATTTTGAGAAATGTTTCAGGTAAATGTTGCTTCAAATTATTCCAGAATAGATTTCAGTTATTTTATATTCTATATTGAATATTAACGCTTATAAAATAAAAGCAGAAAACTAACAAGTAAGTACCACTATTTGAATAAAGCTCATTCATGAATTTAAAGCTAACTTTTTGATGTGTAGCTTAAATATGAAATACCAGTCAAAAATTCGTACGAGTTCTCATGTTTTCGTGCTTCCAGACAAAGAGACCAACAGACTAACTTCTTTTAAATCATGTTTTTTGGGTTTAGTAGGGCTTAAATCGTAAAGATGCATTGAAATTTTGAGCTCATGATCATAATACTTCTCCTATTATACAGGGTGTAACAGAAATAAGTAAATTGACTTTCAAACATTTATAGCAGCTGCCAAGTATAAAAAAAAATTCTCCCAACTTTCTCCTCCAGAGGGTCTCTGGATATCAAATAAAGATACCTCAAAATGTTGTCAAAAATTTCACAATGTTTGTCATTTGTTGGAAGAATGATAGATGTCGATTAAAATGAGTATTTTGTAACTTAAAACCATCGTAGTCATGTCAATCATGCATTGAAACTAAAAGAATATTTGTAACTTGACAAAACGTTGAAATATTCGCTTACTTCGGTAATTCTATTTTTGCATATGTTGTAAGATGGATTAAATTTGTCTTTGGAATCCATAATTTGCTCTGTTAGTCATATTTATATCTCACTGTCAAGTAAATTGATTTCTATTTAGAGATTTCACGTTTTTCAGATAGTTAGTACATTTTTTTTAAATTAGATTGTCTGTACAAGTTCATTGCACTTTACAGAGAACAGCTGGATAAGACAGTACGAAAACAGTCAAAATCTGTGCTGCCATCTATGAACGACGAATAAATTAATTTGATTCTCAAACATTAAAATAAAATCATTCAACGATTTATTTGAAGAAAATAGTGATATTATATTAAATCGAACTAGATTCTGGAATACTGAGCTTAGTGAATAATTTAATTGAAAATATTGCTACAATTCTAAAAGTTACTATATATGACCAAACTATATATGGTAAGTGAATTATGCAAGAAATTGCAGAAATTAATCATTCAGTTGATTATCAGCTTGCATTTTAATAACAATGCTTAATTTAGAGTAATTTATATTTCAAATAGATGACTGTCAGATAAATTCAGAATGATATCATTAAATTTGTCACTCAAGCGGTGATAATAATAGCTACAGTTGTCACAATTTCATACCTTGTTATGTTATGTGACATTTGGTATGTAATTTATCCTCAGATATCGAATGAATTATGCATCATTAATATGAGAATTGTACCGAAGATATCTACGAATATATTTCACTAGATATGTGGTTAGAAACGATTGTCCATGTGGTCGTTTTCAAAGTGAACTACATACAAAAAAATATCTAAGTAAACCATCTAGGATTCAAAGATATTCCATGATTCATGATCCTGAGCCATTAACACTCTTGTGGGGTATGTTCGGCTTTTCTTTCCAATAGAATTAAACGTACTGTTTTCAAAGTGACATTTGATTGGCAACAAAAACAAAACCACGTCGGTTTCTTTATCCACCCTCGCGTAGTATTACCAACCGAAAAGATTTACCTCAGAAGCGTGAAACAAACGCCACACGCTTAGTTGGGTGTTGTGTGGGTCGATCTTTCTAGCTCCTGAAGCTTTTCCCTTGCCTCCTGACACCCGTCTCGCATTGCAAGCTCCATCTTCGTGCTCAAGTGGGAAACTTATTCTTCCTCATCGATTACCTTTAATTCAATCTGCTGCCCCGGTGATTAAGAAGAAGACTTAGAGGCAACAATTTGTAATCTTATTTCGGATTGAATGTTATGATTTCATTTAATCGAATTCAGAAACTTCTCCACAAGATTATGAATGTATGAAGCACAATGCAGTTCCTAAACAAAGACTAGAACTAATTGCCCCAAAAAACAAAGTACAATCGCTATAATTATGTCCACTAGCATGAATATGCTACTCAGGCCGTATTTAACCAAATAATCTGCGGTATTTTGCTGCGGTCGGTTTTTGCTCCCTAACTTGAGCTTTCAGAAAGCTGGAGCTTCCGTTGTGTCCTCTCCAGGCTCTAACTATTCACAGAGAAAGCCGATTAGGGGCGCACATCATCGTCAAGTCAAACAATCGGATAATGTAGCTGCACAAAAAGCTAGCCAAATTTTAAGCGCACATGCTGTACTTAATCGCTTTTTTTTGTTGTATCTGTAACTTGTCTGGCATGCACATAAACAAATAATCAAACTATCAATAGTTGAACAAGAAATTTCTAACTTCCAAGTCGCGAACGTTTCATTTCAAGTTTTTATGTCTCTACTATGAGAAGTCAATATTTGCTCTATCATTTTTCTTGCCAATATCTTCCAGAACTGAAAATAATTTTTAATTCGTTACCACCGAGTTCTAAGTTTTTAAATATTTGTTCAACTAACAAACTAAGCTCGGGACAAAGTTATGAAAGTTGATAGAAAAATAGTTTAAAAGCATTACTGCAGGAACGGTAAGGCATAACAAGATTAAAAAGTTTTATTGCTGTGACCGAATTCCGTCTTGAGATGTCTTTAATTTGATGAACGAAATAATGAATATAAACCAGATATTAAACGCATACCTTCATACTTCTAATAATCCTGTTACAACTCTGACATGAAGGCATTAATGAAAGTACATCTTTAATACTTATTAAACGTTTGAAATAAACGTTAGTGAAACTATTGAATACAAGTAATTAGTGAAGAAGAAGCCAGCAAAGCTGCTAAAGCGAATTTGATTAATTAAGCAGTACAAATTCACTCATAATATGAGATCCTCAGCCAACTGTAACTGTATTATATACACATACAAACAGTAAACATCAACAGGACATGTATACATTCCTCTATGGAGATTATCACCATCTCTCTCTTAATGTTTCTATCACATTAAGAGCTCTATCTCCCTTATTTTATCCTTGTTTGAAATGTTCCATATTCGACTTTGAAACAGAGATGGATTTCGCAGATAAATAATCTTGTTAATACAATCCTGGCGCCCAAGAGCCGTCATCAGACGGCCAGCATCCAGACAAGATCCTTTTCGTCACGTACAGGTACGATGTCTTCGGAGTCTCTGGATAGCCACGTTTAATTGCAGTCGCAGACTTTAATTATTCTATAGCTCAGACAAGGCGTTTCATTACAATCACTCTCTACAACGTGGCAACATGGTAATGTTGTGTGTTTGACGCTAACTGAGCCTCTGTTTGAAATATGAGGCGGTCGCCCTTTGAAATTAAAGTGAGCGAATGTGATGCGTCCTACAGTATGCAGAATTGTCACATTAAGAATACGAAAGTAAGTAATTCCAATCTCAAATTGATGAGTCACCATCGTCAGTGCTTTGCTTAGTAAGCACGCATGCAATTTCGTCCTCTGGGATTTCCATCAATACACTACTGAATTGAATAGCAATCGCAATAAGTGTTATCACAATGGCCGGTTACACACGCCATTGCTTTTGACAAATTAGCACGTTTGGTGAGCTTGCAAAGTGAAACGCCAGCACCTGGGTTCCCATCTCATCTGCTGATGGACCCACGGGACGCGGATTACAACCGACGTTGCGTCTTTTGACAACTGATTTATTTTAACAGCAGCGAACAATAACTTTGAGGTTCAAGATCATTTACAACAAACAGGGATAACATAGAGTGTATCATACCCACTCAACTATTTATTAAAACGAATTTTCCTTATCTAACAATTTAAATATCCATTGATCAGTTCACCTGAACCAAATTAAATGATACTAGAGATCGTCCAGTGGTCGAAATTCGACCGTGAATCATTATGTTGCAAGGTTATTGAGTACAATCTTCAATCCTCAGGTGTTCCAGGTAAAATTAACTTAGTATTCGACACTCCACCCGAATCTAAAATTAGGATTAGTGGTTCCCATTCAAGATTTTAAAGTGTCTTTCTTCCCCCAACTCTCGGCAGGAGAAAGAAATCATTACGTTTCTCTTCAGCCATTTTCCTGTTCGGTGCATATTTTTCAACATATTCCAGCAGAAAATAATATAGTTTTCAACGATAACTTAGAATTGAACAGCCTGTATATAATTATTGGATGTTTCTGCACTCCTTACCCACATAAACTTCAAGTATGTCAAATCTCACATTCCTTTATGCACACGATACAAAGTTTTCTCTCCACGCAAAATTGGAAATAGGATAGCTTGTATATAATTTAAGCTCCTAGCACTTATTTTCCGCGTGAACTTTAAGTCTGCTGAATCTCACATTCCTTCGTGCGCGCTACGAATTTAAAAAAATCAAAATTGGGCACGCTGTACATAATTTAATTCTGCCGTCCTTCTCTTGAAAGTATGCCATATCTCATATTTTTTGTGTACGCGGTAAAAAGTTTTCTCTCCACGCAGAATTAGAATAGGACATCATGTATATACTTTCAGCTTTCTGCACTTCCTTCTCCACATAGACTGCAAGTACATACGCTAAGTCTCAAATTACTTCGTGTTCGTGCGGGCGGTACTAAGTTTCCTCTTCACGTAAAATTTGAATGGGACACCTGTTTATGCTTTTACCTTTCTGCACTTCTTCTCCATATAAACTTCAAGTGTGCCAAATCTCACATTCCATCATGCGCGCTATACAAAGTTTTCTCCTCACGTAAAATTAGAATAGAACACCTGTATATATTTTTTGCTTTCTGCACTTTCTTCTCCACACAGACTTTGAATATGCCAAGACTCACTTAATTGTGTGCCTTCAGCTTTCTGCATTCCTTCATATAAACTTCAAGTATGCCAAATCTCACATTCTTCCGTGCGCGCAATATGCTTAAAAAGGGGTACAAAGTTTGCTCTTCACGTATTAATATATAGATTTAAATGGGATACCCTGTATATAATTTTCCCTATCTGCACATCTTCTCCATATAAACTTTAAGTATGCTGAATCTCACATCCCTTAGTGCAAGCGATATGTCTAAATAGGGGGCCAAAAGATTTCTCTTGGCGTATTAATAAATAGATTCCGGAATTGCTAAGAGGTAACCATAGTCTGTCGAAAATGATGATTGAATGATTCTAAACAGCATACGAATTTATTCTAAGCGACATATTGGAATGTCACTTATTCCAACTTGATTTTATGTTATGGAATATGCAAATTTCTAAGCAATGTTAGAAAAAGTTTATTGCGCAACTAGCCATTCTAGAATAGTAAACCGGTGTTGGGTCTTCCAGGATATTTTAAAATCTCAAAAATTAATTCTGAGCACATTAAAAAGTTGAGTAACACAATTTAAGACGATTCTAATATGAATGGCGTTTGTAAAGGTCGTGGAAGCCGTCATGTTGTAACGTCACTACGCACGTTGGCGCTCAGATGGAGCCAGCAAAAGAAAGCTTCGGACGACAAATTTGTATTCTTCGTGCCTGGTTGTGATATCAGCAGTCATCAGGAACGGAATAAGTTGTTTATAAAAGTTTCAAAAGAAGAGATACGAAAGAAGAAATTACATTAAATTCGACTTGATACCGCGAATATCTCATTTGACTTCCTACTTATATTGTTGTGATAACTATTTCAATATAAGTACATTTTTTTCAATACATTATTGACCAAAAACTATATAAAAATTGGTTTTCATCGTAAGTAATGAGATAATCCCAAAATAGTTTCAACAGTTCTAGTCTCAAAATACCATTTATCTACGATCGTATAAAAAGTGATAGTTTTTTTACATAATTTTCAATGTAACAGGTAGACTTCTATGCAAAACTGTGCAATAAAACTTTTATTGCACGATTTCAGAGGGAGAGTCCATCAGCTCTAATTACCAGTATTTAAACATCTGTGGGATGCTTTGAAGCTAATCTATAACACTTAAATCACTTTTGGATGTTTTAAACTTGATATTCTTATTCAAATTCACAAGAACATTCATGTCAACTTCAACGAAAACAGTTTAATTCATAATATCGTTTCCTTAGTTACTAATAGTAGCTGTCAAAGTGACATTTACACAAGAGAAAATATTCCTATAAACTTGACTATTTCAATAAAATTGATAGAATTTGCTGTCGGCACTCGATAAAACATTGTAATAGATATAAATAAAAATACACTCGGTATTGTTTCAAAAAATTATAAGTTTATTTACTTTATGCGCATTTCGGTTTTTACACCATCATCAGAAGTAATACAATGAAGACAAATGAATTTGGGTACAATATTTATACAAAAACAGTGCTATCGGGAAAACCTAAAGGAGCTTATTGGGGGAGGATTAACGGTGAATTATATAAGTCGATCTGCTCGTTCATAAGAGATTTATTTTTCCTAATTGCTTTTTTGATTTCTAATGCTTCTAATAAACTAAGTTTGAAGGGCTTATTTTCAAGATAAAGAATTTTGAGATTTTCTATTTTAATTTCATGATTAAATTGAATAAGATGTTTTGCTACATTGGAATTTTCTGGCTTATTTAATCTCCACGCTCTTAAATGTTCTTCAAATCTGATTTGGAAGCTCCTTATGGTTTTCCCTATGTATATAAAAGAACATGTGTTACAACTTATCTGATAAATGCCACTATTATTGAATTTACAACTATTATTTAACTTATTATTCATTAATTGCTTTCCCAAAGTGAAATTGCTATAAAATGCTGCCGTAATGTTGACATTTTTCAATCTAATATTGCCCATCTATGCAATCCTTCTATAATTCTGTTGTTCATACAAGTTACTAGGAGTAGTATAAATCTTTCGGATGATGTATTGTTTTTGTTTCTTGTAAAGAATATTATCAATTGATTTAGAGTTGTAACCGTTGTTTTCTGCTATTTTATGGATGACTTTTAATTCATTATTGAAGGATTCCACTGACATAGGGACATGAATTAATCTATGTACAAAACTATTGAAAGCTGATAACTTTATGCTCATTGGATGGCTGGAAGAGGCAGGAATAACTGTGTCACTATAAGTAGGTTTCCGAAAGATGCTGTATGAGAATTTATTATTATTTCTATTTATGGTTAGATCAAGAAAATTAATTTTCCGATCTACTTCTTTTTCTATGGTGAATTGAATTTTCTGATTTATACCATTCAAAAAACTGAGAAACGAATCTAATTGTCGATCTGTACCTTTCCAATAGCATAAGATATCATCTACATAACGATACCACCAAATCACATTTGCTGTCAAATTGTTCTTATTATTAAAAACATAATTTTCGAAGTGGTCCATGAAAATGTCTGCTAATAAAGGAGAGAGGGGGGAGCCCATAGGTAGCCCATCATCCATTTTATAAAAATCATTATCAAAATTGAAATAGTTTTGTTGTAAACAAGTATCTAGTAAGCAAATCAATTCATTGCGCAAAACGGGATTTACATGTTGTAATTGTTCAAAAATTATGTTTTTGAGTTCGTCTATCGGTATTGAAGAGACAAGACTACATACATCGAAGGAAACCAATTTCCCATTTGTTACAAGTTCCTTATCATCTATCTTATCTATCAAGTCTAGGCTGTTCTTAATTGTGTATTTGGGTGGATAATTATTCAAATATATAGGCAAAGTACTATTCAATTTTTTACATAACATGTAAGCCGGGGCTCTCACGTAAGAACATACAGGTCTAATAGGGTGATCTTTTTTACGTAATTTGATTAATCCATATAGAATAGGTGCTGTAGGGTTTGAAAAAACATAGTTAGAAGTTTTATTGTTTAAAATATTTGGGCAATTCTTTATGACATTTTTTATATTCGTTTGAAATTTTGTGGTGGGGTCTTTGTTCGATATGGTGACGTTATTTCCGGAAATAAATTCTTTGACTTTATCTATGTAAACTGTTTTCTCGACTATAGTTATTGTATTGCCTTTATCGGCTTTACTTAAAATTAAATTATTATCATTTAATTTAGGTTTTTCCGATAGCACTGTTTTTGTATAAATATTGTACCCAAATTCATTTGTCTTCATTGTATTACTTCTGATGATGGTGTAAAAACCGAAATGCGCATAAAGTAAATAAACTTTATCTAATTCCGTTTTGAAAAGTCAAACTTTACATCAATTTCTGACGTTATGCAACGTCCCATTTTTCATAACTGCAATGCAACAGTTGCGTAAAGTAGCATAAAGTAGTTACGTAATGACTTTACGTAGCTGGCCATGTTTCAGAGCTTATCAATTATACTTATCTGCGAACAATTAAAAGAAAGATTTATTATTCACAGTATGCAGCTTTGGCAGAGTCTTTAATATCAAAGGGTACTATATCACTCAGGATATTACTGCTTGAGCACATTTAAAAAAATTATTTTGACGTTTTGTGAAAATTCGATATTTATTTATTTCAGTGAACTCTTGTTTCTGTGGTAACAATAGATGGTCAGGAATCACAGTCATCTGAATTTGGTGATGTGACGTGAGAGATGTTCTCATTGAAAAATACAGTTAAAATTATTCTGACGGAATTAGATAAAATTTTGTACAGAATACGTTATGAAAAGCTATATTGTTTGACTCACGTAATTTGCAAAACTCGCTCCGCTCGTTTTGGCAAATATTTCGTTTCGTCAAACAATATGGCACTTTTCATAACTAATTATGTAAATAACTATATAATTTTTTGAAACAATACCGAGTGTATTTTTATTTATATCTATTGACTATTTCACAAAAATTAGGACGATCGAAGATAAAACATTGCGAGACACACGTGGAAAAAGACTCTAATGCACTCACGGAGCTTTCAAAAAAACTCGCTTCGCTCGTATTTTTAATCAAGCCGCTCATGCATTAAAGAATGACTTTTTACACTTGTATCTTGAATATCTATTATGAAGTTATCCAATTTTTAAAGTACTGTTAGTAGTGTGGCCCTTGTTAAAGAAGCCTATTTTAGTTGACT
Source organism: Dromius quadrimaculatus (assembly GCA_963989225.1). Classification (NCBI taxonomy): domain Eukaryota; kingdom Metazoa; phylum Arthropoda; class Insecta; order Coleoptera; family Carabidae; genus Dromius; species Dromius quadrimaculatus. The sequence continues at coordinate 8,412,680 of OZ022329.1, forward strand.
GTATTTTTTGCGAATTATTACTTTTAACGATCAAAACTAAAATAACTAAAATGAGGTGAATCCTGTTTTGGATGTATTATTCTAGAGAAAGATTTTTGACTAAGGGAAAGAATAGTAGATTGTTTAACCAGTAGAGAAAAGTGAGAGTCTACTAGCGAGTGTAAATATTCCAATTCACGAGCGAGAGCAGCGAGCGAGCGAATTAAATTTACACGAGCAAAGTAATATCGCTTCTCTTACGTGTTGAACATGCTAATCAAAGTTGTGTTCCTGCAAAAACGTAGTAACGGATTTGACAACTGCTAAATAAAAACATGGTAAGAAATGAACAATATTAAAATTTAATTTGTCAAAAGCGTTAGAAGCTGAAGATTCTCGCGAAATTCTGGATGCAGCTAAAGAAGCGACTTTTCATTTAATTCCGGCGAAATCGAGAGAATTTCTGTTTTCTTATATGTTCAACCTGTAATTTTTCTCAATGAGAACAGGTCTTTCATTCGGGCGCATGTCATAGTTCGTTTTTTTGTCTGTTATTTTTTATTGCTAATTAGAAATGTGCTGCTAACTGGAAAACTGAAACTTTTCTTCACTGATTTCTATATATTAAACCTAGTGTTTTCCATCAAGTATACGAAAAAATTGTTCATTTACCTCGTTAATCCGTGATTTCGACCATGTTCTTGATAAGATGTTAACAAAAAGATCCAACCAAATGACAAAGAGTTTCGGGGTATTTTTTTCTTTCAAAGGGACTAAACCATTCACCATAAAATTTGCCAAGTTGATGCCAAAACTTCTGTCTTGATTTACCTGTTCTAACTTTACGATAGATTGTTTGATTCAGTGAACCCAACTTGGTTCACCGAAATATTATTCCCTTCCACTAGTGGAAGGAATATAGAGCAACACCTCGAACTAGTGCTGTCTTGTGAGCTCGTCGAATAGAACTAATTGTTCACATGGCTTCGTTTTACAAGTAACCTCGGTTAGTTACTGTATCATTGTTCATTCAATGTTTCTTGTCGATATTTTGATCCAAAAAATATTCAAAACCAGACACTTTTTCTAAATTTACGCCAACATCAACAGTAAAACTCCAAAAAAATGTCTAAATAGATGAAATTTTTAACGAAATTGACATCTGTAAACGTACATCCGTCAAGATGTTTTGATATTCAATATTTTGTATGCATTTGAAACGTCAAGTTAGTTTCTATAACGTGACAGGGTCAAATGCTATGTCAACAAAACATTATTTAGCACTTGATATTCACTAAGACGTTTTAGTTGCTGATTATAATGTGTTGAAATCGATAAAAATCCCAAAAGAAATAGGGATTTGACATCAATCGTTTCAGCTGCATTGAAAAGTTCACTTTTCAAGAAAAAGTCGGAAGAAAATAATTCGCGAGCCCCTGGAAAATTATTTGACTGTTGCTTTACGAACTCATCGGAAATCATTTTGTGCCTGATTCCATTCGAATTGATCATCAGTTCCTATCTTTTATGCACTGACTCCCGATCACCAACATGCGTAATGACGTCACAGTGGCGCTTGGCTAATAACAGTGTTCCGTTAATCACACGACAAAATTTTGAAATTTTACGATTTTGTATGTCATTTGTTAACTTATCGCAAGAGAAACGAGAAGAGTTTTACTTATAGGATGTTCAATTTTTTCAGGAAGACCTTATAAAAGAAATGGTTAGGTCCATCTCGACTATTGATTCGAATTATTTATTATTTCACGTTCATGAATTAACATACAAATTTAAAGATAGAATCAGACATAATACTCATATTTTCCTCATCAGATCACCGGACACAAATTAAAAGCTTATTTTACAACTATTCGTTCTACAACAGTGAATTTATACATAATTATAGATAATGGCTGGATTCATTCCCAGCATCAATTTGAATTGATTATTCTTTCACGTTTATGAGTTATAACCATCCATATTTGTAGATTTTCCGCGTCGGTTCATCTGATATAAAATGAAAGTTTATTTCACATCTACTCGTTCTGAAACAGTGAATCTGTATATGATTATGAATAATGGTTCGATTCATCTATAGTATTGATTCAAATTGATTATAATTTTGAATTTGTGAGTTATAGCCACATTTGTATATTGAAATAGACATATACATATACTTGTATCAAAGGTCGCAAAAATCCGTTTTTTGCAAAAATCTTGGTTTCTATTGGCATAAAATAAGTATTTATATAGGAACAGGTTGTTTTATAACAACAAACAACTAAACACATTATTTCAACCTTTTGCAAGTGATCTCCATCCCTTTTCAATTACAATAACAAAACCGTGATGAATGAAAGGAACAATGTAGGTAGATAACTCTATATTGAGTTTGTTGTCACAAATGATGACACACGCGAAGGTTTGATTGTTTTGCGGTCGTATTTAACTGATGGATCCATTCAATTGACAATGTAATACCGCTCCGTGATGGGTTCATCTCTACCTCGATGCTATTACCGAGTTTCAAGTTTTCAGGATAGCTGTGACAAACTGAAATGCGTAGCGTGGAGCGAAATTGAATATAAGCACGTATAATTAAATTTATTCATCATTACATCGAATTTTAAACAAAGAATTCCAAACCTGTAAGTCTCTTAAAGATGTTACACAGTTTGAAGAAGCAAATGACCAGAAAAATGGAGCGCAAACACAGGAAATAAATTTTAATACGAGGATTAGACTTGAAACTGACAGATTGGCGGATTTTCTTTTCCAAAAAGAATGAGGAGACAGAAAATGAAACAAAAAACATCAGAAAAGATCATAATGAAATGATAGACAAATTCTAAACCAAAAACTGCATTTTTGCTTAAAATATAGTTGAAAAGTTTTGCTACAAGGAAAGCACCAATATTCCAGTTCTCAGTATAGTTACTAGGCAACAAGGCAATAACAAACGTAACACATGAAGCATTAAACATATGCGTCTGCTTGTACTGGGCGTCGGCAGCCGTATCCTAGAAATGTCGATAATAAAACGCCTCGGCGCCTTACAAAATATTTCATTAGATTTACAGCGCCTTGCATCGCTAAAAAAAGCAACAAGGTGCATACAATAGTGAGCTATATTAACTACAAAAAGAAAAAACATCGTTTTGAATTATGGATTCAGTAATCCTCTATAAGATCCACTCGGAGAATGGAAAATGGTGAAATCGCGCCTGCTGGATTATCAAGCCGTGAAATTATGTATTTGCTGATTTCAAACAGCAATAAAATTACTCGATTTGTGCGAACATACTATGCAAATATAATTCATAACTCTTACTCGATGTCTGTCCATGTATATGCACAAAAATAAAACAGCAGATTATATAGACGACTCGCGTTCTAGAGTCTAGACCATAAATCGTTGAATATTGAAACCAGAATTTATATTTTGCAGAATAAATAACTAACTAATAATCATTTTGAATAGTTCAAATTGAAATTACAAATCATTTCATAATTATACAGCTTGATTTAGTTAGCAAGCTTACATTTCAAGCTCAAGGATGCTTATTTTATGTATGACAAAATAAACGACGGTGCTAAAGAAACAACAGGACTGTATTAAATATTAGTCCATTACATAATTAAAGCATTCAATGAGATTAGAAGCAAGTTATTGAATAACCGATTAATAAGATTTGTAATGAAAATAATGAAAATCACAATCGCTTGCTGCTGCACACAGAAGTACGTTGGCTCTTCAAAAATATTAGTTCCAACCAATTTTTCAATCTATTTCTACTTCTATTCAAACGAAACCTTGGTAGAGGTGAATACAATCATTTTCCCACACTATCAGCAGCCTCTGCAAAGATAAAAGATTTACTTACTAATTGTCAACACTTGAAAGTTCTTCATATTGATACTACGCAATGTTTACAAGATATTTTGAGCATGCATAGTTGGATTTTAGATCCTTTTGCAAACACAGATAATGAAGTCTCATCTTTGGAAGAGGAACTAACTAACGAAGAACTCAAAGCAAAATTCAAATAAAAATTCCAAGAGTTCCAGCTTCAAAAATCGATCCAGTTCTCTACACTGGATTGTGGGCAATAGTGCAACAGTTATTTATATATTTTCTTTGCCCTATGTGGCTGAGCGTGGATTTACTGAAGTAGCTAATTTACTGCCAAAGAAGAGAGACAAACTATTCATTGATAAACGTGGCGATCTGCGATTGATATTAACGAAATTTAAACCCAACATTACCAAATTGTCAATACTTCACTAGCCTTAATCATGTCATCAATTTTTTTTATCTATTATTGACTTTGCATTTATCCTATTATTTTTATAATTAATTTTACTGTACATTTGGTTGTAGATTTATCAATTCCTGCTAATGATTTTTGATAGTAAAATATTGATGATACGCTACAATTTCTAATATTTTATATAAAATTAACTATTATTTGCTAGGGGGATTAGGACAGCATTGAAATTTTTATTATCTTCTAAAAGAGGGACAAAGGTCCAGAGAAGGTTGGGAGTCTCTGGACTATAAGAATTGAACTATACAATCAATTATTGTAAAAATCAATAGAGTGTGACTCAGATAGTTAGTTAATAGATTGAAGAAATAATAGTTGAAATCGGCTAAAATTTGAGGCCTCTAGCGTGTCTCACACGAACATACCACCAGTCAAAAACGCATGTCATTCTCCAAACGCAAATCAACTGTCCATAAAAATAGAACAATACCGAAAACTATTATAAAAATCAATAGTGCTTCACTCTGATAGTTACTCTATCGGCCAAAAAAAAAATTACTAAAATTGGTTGAAATTTGCGGCCTGCAGAGTGTCCATACGAATAGAGAACTCAGGAACGCATATCTCTTTTATAGGCAAATCTTGATTACAATAAATTTTCTATTAAAATTGAACAATTTAGTGATTTATCATAGAAATGGTAGTTGATCTATTCAATTATATAGTGGTCATAATAGATTAAGTAAGGAACGCAAGTCATTTTTCAAAGGCAGATCTAGGGCATAATCAATTGTATATAAAAGCTAAAAAATTCTAAAAACTACCATTAAGGTGAAACATCACTCGGAAGAACTATTTTGGCGCGAAATTTGAATTGATGAATCTTGTAGCAATATGTTTGATAAATACTTTCTTATAATAAATTTACAAAGTTTTTAGTGGTGTGTATATTAAAAATTAGATAATTTGTCAAAGTTTCATTATGTCTGCAATAAATGTATATAAAATTAGTGCTAACGTATAAAATTAGCATGCAAATCCTATATCTCAGAGACTTTGATAACAACTTATCTGGAAAAAATATATATACTAGGCATTATAATTGCAGTTATCATATAAAAAATTTCATTGCAATTGAACTTGACAATTTCAAGAAAAAAAATAATTTGTGCTGAGGATATTGATTTCTCAGAGATTTTCCAGTTTTTTGGGACAAAATTTGATAAACTTATAGATGACATTATTCTGCAGAGTGCTGTGCAAAAATTGTTGATTTTTATTGATTAATATTTCGTTTATAACCTTTTCTATGCACTTCTAAAAGTATAATATTTATATTGAAAATTGGAGGAAAATCAAAGTCTTGTATTCAAAAATTATATATATTTGAAAAGTTTATTTTTTTTGACATCGGCCACTGGATTTTGGGCTCAAAATTCTCGATATTTTGGGTACTTCTCTGATGTCCATTTACACTTTTTTTATTTCCTGCAAGGTTAATTAAGACAATAGTAATTATATTCCATGGCCAAATATTTCTTGGAGATAATATATTTTTTTGAGAGTCGTGACATCCCAAGTTTTCGAGAAATTAATTATTTTTTGTTCAAATCATAGATTTTGTTATGAAGAAACGTCAAATGAACAAAAAGAATAGTATATTGTGTGGCTAGGGACGAAACAAGACGATTTCAGCTGAGGGTGAGCGTTGCTTGCCCGAGCGAAGCGAGGGCCGGCACCACCCTCAGCTGAAATCGTGTTTTGTCCCGTGCCACACACTGTATTTTTCATAATACCTGCATTGAAACTTTCCACATTACAAATTTGTCATAACAAAGCAAATATTTTTCTTCTGATTTTGCAGGTAACAAGTCAAGAGTAGCTGCTTGTGCTTCATCAATAAGATGTTTTGATGTACTTAAAATTGTCGTATTAATACTTTTTTTCTTGAAACAAATCGTCTTTTTAATTTAATTTACAGTTCCGAATACAACAACTGTCAAATTAACTAAGGTTATATGATTTTCATTTAGAGATTGACAATGAACAAATGCGACTCTGCCAGGGATAAAACGATGTAAAAAAATAATTCAGCGGACAGAAACAAGCTTGTTTCTCCCCTCGGGCAGAAACAAGCCTGTTCCTGCCCGGCTACACTCGCATTTGTCTGCAATTGTCTTGTTTCGATTGACAAAACAGGCGTTGAAACGCGTTGTTTCAATGCAGGTATTATGAAAATATATTTATTGAAACTAAAAATTATGAGCAATTTTTTACAATATTTTCCAGAGTTTCAGCGGCTGTATATTTCAAAATAATAATTTAGGAAAATATTCTTCAATTTCATTTCTATTTGTTTTAGTAGTGTGCATTTGTTCTGTGGCGCTATCTAGTATCCAAATTTTGTACTACATGACAAGTGTCAAAGATTTTTATCATGTATTTATTCATTAGAGAATAAATAGCCTATGGCTTATTTTAATAACAAAAACCATTTTGAATATCTGCTTCTGGCTGTGTGTGTAGTTTTACCGATCTTGTCACACTAGTGAGAAAAATGGTTCGGATTCCAGGATATTAGACAAATCTGTTACAGTAAGTTCATTGGATAAATACATCAAAAATCAATCTTCAAATCTAATTTTGTAGAACTTATCTCCTTTAGATTTCTGAATACTACTATAGCTGGAAGTGTACAGATGAGAATTTCAAGTTATCAATATCATATTTCTCAAGAAAGCGACAAAATATTTTATTTATGTCCATCAATTATTATTGGGATCTGTCATTCTACAAATAATAATACTTGATCCGAATCTGCATTGCTCTAAGGCCCGAGATATTCACCTCCAAATAAATTACAAGTATCAATTTCTTAGTGAATACATCAAGGGTAAATACTTTAAAGAAAACATAAACTACCAGCTTCAAATTTTGGTCTAGTCTGTAAGCGAAAACTGCCTGCCGGACCCCTAGTAGAAAACATACCATATGTTCGAAATCTATCTACTAGTGCTACGGATTGGGGTAAGAGTCATGAGCAGGTAGCAATACACAACTATGAAAATGTAAAAGGTGTTACAGTTGCACATTTTGGGCTGAAGGTAGCATCGAGCAATTCTTCTTTGAAGAAACAACTGATCATCAGGCAAAAACATTCAATGGTGCTCGCTAAGGCGACATGAGAATCAGGAGTCTGTATGTGCCAACAAAGTCGTGGAGATCATTTGCTCTATATAATATTCCATACATAATCCTTGTACTGTATACTTCACGGTTCAATAAGAAATTCATAATTTTCAATTTGAAACCAGTTTTCTATCAAAATTAGATAACCCTTTACTTTACCTTATCCTTTATGATTCAATAAAAAACTCATAATTTAACATGTTACTATCAAAATTAGTTCTTGCGTCAATTTTGGGACAATTTTATATCATTATTTCATATTCTCATTATGAATAATTTCATTGAAACTTATGTCTTTGAAAAATGATTTTGTATGCGAGCATTAATTTCAGTAAATTTCTCTATAAAATGTTTTTCTTCTGAAATGTCAAATTTGAATTCTTGTGTATCCCGCCGTCATCATTGACCTTCCAAAACTTACTCCAAAACAAGATTAGGCTAGACAGAGATAGCTAGTATTTCCGGGTGATGTTTCACCTTAAAATCAGTAGGGCTTTACTCTAATAATTGATCTGTTGAATTAAAAAGTAATTATTAGAATCAGCCAAAATGTGCGGCTTGTAGCGAGTCTCATATGAACAGATGTTTCAGGAGCACATGTAATTTTTTGGAAGGCAATTTCAGAACACAATCTATTGTCCATGAGAATAAAATATTATTAAAATTAATAGGGCTATACTTTGATAGTTGATATATTGAATTTATTACTAGAATCAGTCAAAATTTGCGTGTCCCATACGAACAGACAAAAAAGCAGGAACGCATTTTTAAAGGCAAATCTAGGGAATAATTAACTGTTTGATAAGTTATCATGAAAATCAATAGGGTCTCTACCTGATAGTTAATTGGTCGATTAAAGAATAAATACTATAATCAGTTAAAATTTGGGACCTGTAGCATGCCCCATACAAACAGAGTAATAATCGTAAATGTAGGTCAATTTAATGACAAATCCAAGTCATAAAAGCTATTAAAAAAAATTTTAAAATGGTATAATTCTTTGAAGGAAGATTTTCTCTCTCCAAAATGCTAAATTAATTAATTAATTGTTAGAATAGTGCAGGGTATGCAATTTATCAGTAACAAAATGAATGAATGAGTATTGATATGTCTTTTACCCGATATGGATGTAGCAGACACTCATAGTGCAATTGGTAGATTGATTGATATTTCCTCAACCGTAGGGTGCAATTATCAGTCACCAAAAATATACTTAGTTATAAAATGAAATATTGAATTCATTACATACGAAACGCGAATTCTAATCAGTAACGTGGAAGTTAGACCTTTTGCTGTTTGAATCATGCGCCACATACAATAGCTTTCAAAAATAAGTAGTATTATAGAGTTACCAGGTGTCCGGTATTCACCCGGACAGATCGGTATCTTAATGCTTTGTCCCATTTATTGACAAATTCGACGGCGATGTTGACATTCCTTTATCTGTACTGCAGGTTCCCAATAAATGCGTTGTTTTAGCCGCGTTAGCAGGGCTCTGCTCCCCAGCTGCCAACGGTGAATGTGTCCTAGTACCTCTCTGGTAGATTTCCAGCTGAAGTAGTCATCGACGTCTGACAAAAAGTATTTGTCGTCGTTACATTAACAAATGGAATCATCCGGCTATACTTCACACTCTTTTTGTATCACACGATTGCAAGTTGATTGGTGTTTCTGTAGATCATTCTCCTGTTCTTCCAGCGTAGTTTTGAAGCGCATAACTCGTATTTCGGCTGTGTGCACGTGTGTCAGAAGCGCGAGGAGATAAGTCGTACCTTGTAGACTAGTATTTTATCGATTCTCCAATCCAACTATATAAACTGAATATAAAATTCAAAATTTTAAAACTCTCAGTTTATCCCATATTATTCGTAGCACTCTTATATCTCTCGTTCCTATTTTTATCACTCCTGTCAATATTTCATCCGTGTTCGGTCTTTTTTCCTAGCTCATCTGGTAATCCTAGTAGTATATAAGTTGCGCTTGTATATCTTTTCACAACCAGCGATCACAAAAACAACTGTTTCAGTAGAAGATTATTTATAAAACGGATCTATTCAACAAATTTATTAGAATTTGTGATCTGTAGAGTGTCTCATACGAACAGATATTCAAAATATTTAAGATTCAACTCAAATTCTTGAGATTAAAAACATGTCTGGATCCGGACTCGAAGCTAGACAACAGGGTAAAAGTTTAAGCTTTTGTCATTCGGAGAAAATTGCTTATAAAAATTGGTTTGTTCAAAATATCACAATGAGAATTAATAGAATCATATTCGATAGTTAGCCAATCAATTAAAAAAATATATCAATGAAATTGATGGAGAATCGCAGACTAAAGACAGATTGAAGGATGGAGAAAGGCAGATTTAGATAGAAATGAATATTTTATTGAATTTAAAAATAGAATTATATTTTAGAGGAAGATTTTAACTTTTAGAAGAACTTTATCGAAATTTGATTGCTTAATGAATTATCGATACAGTACGGAAAATGCAAAATACTAGCTACAAAATGAGACATTACTAATTCATAATATAAAAACAATTGATATGGTCCTGAACGCGATTTCTAGTCTATGACGTTAGAGTTAGAGCCTTTGCTGATTGACTCATGTGACACTAACAGTAATTACAAAATATAACTTGTATATATTTTTTCTCAGTCGTCGACCACAAAAATAGTAGTTTTGGAAGAAAATTGCTCATAAAAATATAACTATTCAACAAATCATCGCCAAAATCAATAGGACTGTATTTTGACAGTTAACTAATCAGTAAAAATAAAATTATCTGAATCTGTTCAAGATTAGGACTTGCAGCGTGCCCCATACGTACAAACTAAAGAATGAGGAAATATACATATTAGTTTTCGAAGGCAGATTTCGGTCGTGAAAATTTTTTTTTTAATTTAGGAATAGTATCAAATCTTAGAAGAAGATCTCATCTTTCCAAAAAGCTATGTTACAAGTTAAATACTTTTAATTATTCCTATAGTTATCTAACTTATTATCAATGGAGGAAATCTTGTTGCCAATTCACTGTAGCATCCTTCAAAATTATTGGCCCCTGTTTCTATGCTGCTTGAGAAGCCAATAATTTCATTACTTTTGGAAAGAAGGAGCTGATACATACAAATACAAAAACAGACATCACAGCTTCATTCTAAGAGGCACCTTCTGTATCTTGAGTGTCTTGAGCCCTAAACCGTGACTCTTTTATCCAATATTCTATACAATACTGTTTATTGTTCATTTCTACTCGTATATTGACAATAAAAGTGCTTTGAATAATGTTTTATTAACGAAGATATAATGAAACACCTCGTGACCTATTTTGCGCTCTCTGCGGTACATTAATTACTTCGAGAATTAATTTTACCCGCAAAGTGGTCTTCGCAGTGTAGTCTCCAAGAGTATTCAAGTCTTCAGGTCCTCAATTCTTTCAGCCTTTCTGCGAAGATCCAAAACAACCCCCACTTTCACTTTTACAAAATCTTACAGTTTCCAATTAAACTTCGCCAACGTAATTTATATATCTCTATTCATTTGATACTTTTAATTAGGAGGAACTTTAATTATCGTTTAATTACGTAAATTCGCAGGCAAGTTCACCTGAAAATCTTGCAACTTCGGTACGAATCGAGTATTTCCGGTAAGGAAGTGCGGAAGCTAAAGATGAGTCAGTGAGTGGGGGTGGACTAATTAAATTGTCCTATTTTCCTCATAACTTATCTTTGTGCAACCAAGAAAGCTTGAAGATAGAATTAATGTTGTGCAGTGATTCTTACTTCCCTCATATTGCTTTTAATACTTTTTGGAAATATAACTCGGATCAATATCAATCATGGAGAAGCAATTGAAGATATCCTTTGTTCCTGATGTTAATGGCTCCTAAAAGCTCATCATCTCAACTATAAACTTCTGTGAATGTTAGTAGGCAAATAACGAGGTCACAACACGATACGAATTACAGACGCGTTGGCATTGACTGTCGTACAAAAGCTCGAAAGCTTATGAAAGCTAGGGCTGAAGCTCACGCTCATTCGCAAATCAGTTTAAATTTCACGCTCGCCGCCTGACATTTTCTAAACTTCACTAAACAAATTAAACTAAAACATTGTGCAATGTGCCACCAAACAAAGTTTGAATTTGTTGTTGTACTTTTAATGTAACGGAACGACGATAACAGATTCAAATAGTTCAAGAATATTTTAATAGCGGAATGGATGAACGCTTGTTGACCTAAATATCCGAGCAAGCGAAACTATTATTTTTATCGGCAGCATACTGTGGCAGGCATACTTCTTAATGCTTGAATATTGACTATTATTCCTCTTGCAGGAATGGAGTGCATAATTTTCCGATAAAAGAAAGATTGAATCGTGTTCAACATACTATTATAGTAGGTCACAATTTGTTCTACAGATTCATAGAATTCGAGTACTAAATCTTGTCAGCCATAGTACTTTATCTTTCAGAACTTGATTTAAAGACCCAATAAGTTTAAAATTGATTACGGAAGTACGTCACACTTCGCAGCTCAAATTGTTTTATTTTTAACCGAGCAATTTTGCTAAAATGTTTACCGATTTCGATGTGCGAATATATCAACCAAAAACAAAACAGCATCTACGAGTAGTGAGCTAAAACATCTAACAAACAGTTATCTATAGTTGGACGCATTAAATATTTGAACACGAGCCGTATAGCTCTTCACTTTTAATCAATAAAATTTTGCAATAAAAACAAATTTTATTGCAAAGAATAATAGTTTGACATTTGGGCAATTGGTATATAAAGTTATACTATTTTTTATTGTAAAAGGACGACATGCTTAATACATTAAAGGATCAATATTCTTTTCACACCACAGTAAAAAATTGGGCTGCAGATTTGAAGAGAGCAAGAACCGCCTACGCCACAACGAAATGGATTTTGGGAAAGCAAGAATCGATTTCTTAGTTCTCTGCCAACCTCAAGGAATGTAGATGATGTACAAAAAAATTCTCCAGAATTGGGCAGTTTTATACATTGTCCTTCCGGATTTAAGTATGAAAAAAAACCGACCAGAAACGACTGAAAGTTAATATGCGGTCGTTCTAAAATAGTATATTCTGCAACAAGTTTGGAATGAGGCATATTTAGCATAAATGAGAGTTTGTAACACGAGTCGTAGGCGAGTGTGACAAATTCGCGAAACAAAACAAAAGATTTACCAGAAGCGGTTTGGAGGCTGAGGCGGGAAGCTCGAAATGGTTATTGAATAAAAACTTACATCATAAAGAGATAACAATTGACAGCAGCCCATATCACATTATCTTTTCAGTATGAGGACGACTAAGATAATTCATCAATGCTTCACAAAATATACGAAGGCATTTATTCAAAATTAAACGTATCACATGCACATGGAGTGCAAAGAACGTTCGGAATACTGATAAAGAGCATTTCGCGACAAACATCAACGAAGTCTCGCGCTGGTTGCCGATTGGGTATTTAAATCTTTTTGATAAACTTTTTTTTTCTCTACGATTGAGCTTCTTTGTCTGACTGACGCTTCTACGACCATAAATTCGGTAATTTACAGAGTAACAAAAAACTACAAACTTTGAAACAGAGAAACAACAAAAACTCCTGAAGTTAAGAGTTTAATTTAAGTTGATTTGATATTTTCAATAAATATTATAATTGTTGAATAGATGCAGCCCAATAATTCCAAATCTTAACAGATGATTAAAATTGAAGTGTCTGTAATTTCAAAATAAATTCAAAAATTCAAGTGAAAACAGCCCAACCATAAATAACCATTTTTAGAGTTTTCTGTCTGGCAGTTTGTCCCGAATAGACTCTAGAATGAATCAGCAGATTTCAGTTAAAATTTTAAAAATGAAAACATAAGCTTCGACCTAAATTTTTGTGTATGTTTCATTTCGATTTCTTGCAGGGTTAAGAAGATATTAGTATAAACATTTGTATGTATCGTGTCTGCGCCAGTGATAGATCTGCAATTTCAGCGTAACTGTGGAAATTATAAAAAGTATGCGCATGCATAAAGTGGGGTAAGAGACTACACTTTCTGCCTTATCGTGAAGTAAGCGAAATCTACGTATCATTTGCGCGAGCAACCTGATGATGTGCATTTCGATTTATGTATGAAGGAATGCTGACAAGAAACGACTGCAAGTTAATTTGGGGTCGTTCTAGAATAGATTCTTCTAGATTTTGGACCAAATGGCGATTGTAAGAAAAACTAAGGTTAATTATTATAATCCATAAACAAAGAATAGTCAAAAAAGCTGAGAGAAATTGGGATGTGGATTTCAAGACAAACAGAATCAATATTAGTGATGATCTGTGATGGATTGATGGATACGCCGGCTGTAGCTCGACTACAGAAAGTTCTTGCAGAAGAACATACGAACGAGATAGGCTCTCTCATAAAGGCAGACGGACAGTATACAGAAGGCCCAGAGGAAATATTAGAGCTACTTCTTAGTAATCACTTTCCAGAGTCTAAACAAATTGATGAAGATAGCCCTTTTACAGTAGCGGAGGAGAGGACAAACAGTAGAAGACTTAAGGGTCTTGCTGGGAAAATCTTCACACCAAACCGAGTAGAATGGGCAATAAACTCTTTCAAATCCTATAAGTCACCAGAAGGAGAAGAAATTTTTCCAGCCCTGTTACAAAAGGGACTACAGGATATTCTGCCATGCCTCTGTGCACTGTACAAAATCAGTTTCGTCTATGGACATATTCCTAAGCCCTGGAGAGATACTAATGTCGTTCTTATACCTAAAGGTGGAGGGCGACCAAGCGTCCAACCTAAGTCGTATATACCTATTAGTCTATCTTCTTTCTTTCTAAAGGGTATGACCAATATTTAAGAAATGAGGTGCTTACGAAAACGCCTCTTCATGTAAGCCAATTTGCATATCAAAAGGGCAAGTCAACAACTACGGCCCTTCACAACTTAGTCGCAAAAATTGGAAAGTCCATCGCAGCCAGAAGTTTGGCGGTTGGCATTTTCATAGATATAGAGGGTGCCTTTGACAACACCTCTTACGAATCTATACAAACGGCAGCCACCCAGAAAGGCATCGACAAATCGATTGTGAGATGAATAAGTGCGATGCTGAAAAGCCGTACAGTAAGACCTCAATTGGATTGGAAAACATCAGTGGTACAAACCAGTAGAGGATGTCCGCAAGGTGGAGTTCTATCACCTCTTCTCTGGTAGCCTACTAGTTAGGCTTATAGAAGAAGGCTACATCGTTCAAGGTTACGCAAATGACCTAGCGATAGTAGTCAGAGGAAAATGCGACTCAACTGTATCAAATCTCACACAAAGGATATTAAACCTTGTTTCTCTATGGACACAAGAACATGGCCCCAGTGTGAATCCTAATAAAACAATATTTGTCCCATTCACACGAAAAAGGAACCTGAAACTAACAGCCCCCACATTAAATGGAATGATAATTGAGTTCTCAAGAGAAGTTAGATATCTGGGTGTTATACTAGATCAAAAGCTTACTTGGATCTCACATCCGAATAAAATATACAAAAAGAGTTTAGTGGCACTTCACACATGTCAACGACTCCCAGGCAAAAAATGGGATCTCAGTCCCAATTTAACACAATGGGCATATGCAACAATTGTCCGACCAATGATCACCTACGCTTCACTAGTATGGTGGCTAAAAACTAAGCAGAGTACTGCACAGGTTCTGCTGCAGAAAGTGAAACGTATGGCCTGCATCTGCATAACAGGGGCAATGAGAACATGCCCCACTGCTGCCATGGAGACACTACTGGGGATAACATCTCTACATCTTCACGTGAAGAAAGAGGCGCTGAATAGTGCCTTAATGCTCAGCAGAACAAAATCATTTAATTCCGGAGATCTTGTTGGACATCTAGAGATCTTAAAGGAGATACCAACCAATAGATTAGCCATGCCTACATGTGATCTCATGTTGACAAAGTATAGTTTTGAGCACACGTACAGGGTCATTATAACAGACCGCAAGATATGGGCAATAGGAGGACATAACTTCAAAAGAGGCTTCTCGTCCTGGTTCACGGATGCTTCAAAACTGGAAAGTGGTGAAACTGGAGAAGGAATATCCGGACCAAGAACTCAAATTTCTGAGTCCTTAGATAATAGTGCTACAATATTCCAAGCAGAAGTATATGCTATAAATCTTTGCGCCAGAATAAACCTAGAGAAAGGTTTCAAAGGAGCAACAATTAATATATTATCAGACAGCCAGGCCGCTCTGAAAGCTATAGGTGCCCACATCTGTCAATAAAAGCTGGTCTGGAATTGCAAAAACACCCAGCAGCAACTGGCAGTAAAGAACCATGTAATTCTTTGGTGGGTGCCAGGACATGAAGGGTTACAAGGCAATGAAGACGCTTGCTAAGAAGAGAGCTGATTTACCATTTTGCGGATCTGAACCTTTTTGTGGCCTTCTGAAAAGCCACATAAAGAAAGAATTGAGAGCATGGGAGGATATTGCAAAAGCCTCATACTGGGACAACGTCAAAGGCAATAAACAGGCAAATCGCTTCCAGCCGCCTTCACCAACAAACCTGAAGGAGAAAATTTCTCTCAGCAAAGGGGACCTAAAAACCTTGCCAGGTCTTCTAACTGGTCATTGCTCTCTTAATTACCATTCACACAAAATTGGTAAAGCTGAGAATAATATATGTCGTCTGTGTCCAGAAGACGAAGAACCTTCAGAGCACGTGCTGTGTGAATGCGCAGCTGTAGTCTCTCATAGGAAATCTCACTTTGAAAAGGCATTCGTGTCGGCCAACATTGTGAAAGATTCTAGTCCTGGAAGGATACTAAGGTTTTTTAAGCCTCAATATCACACAGGATCAAATAACTAGGGCTACATTACAAAAGATCTTTAGGTCGTAGTGATACAGGTGGTTGGACGCACAAGCCCTTCACTAATAATAATAATAATAATGGTGATGATCTATTTCTATTGATGCTGTACATACATATAATAACTTTGACAGATGTACGATTGGAGTTGAAACCTATAGCAGAGACCCTAAATGTTCCCTATAAACCTATTTTACATATTATTCATTTGGATTTATTGGATAAAATGGTTGAAGCTGATTGGATTAATGAATGACTATGTTCAAATATTTTAGAATGTATGTATTTTATATCTAAACAAAATATTTCTTTCCGCACCTGGAGATGGCTGAAGTGTAGCCGAAACTGGAGATTAGAAAAGAAAAGATTGAATAATTTGACTGAACTCGCGGTCGTTCTAAAAAATATTCTTCCAGATTTTTTGACCAAAGGGTGATTATAAATGAAACTTGGGTTCATTATTATGATCCAGGAACAAAGGTTGGTTCAAAAAGTTGACACAAATTGATATGCGGATTTCAAAAGAGGCCAGAATTGATAATAGTGATGATATCCGTTTCTGTTGATGCTGTACATGGAATGATTTTGAAAAATTGACAAATGGGATCGAAACATGTAAACAAGACCCTGCATGTTTCAAACAAACATGTTTTGCATATTATTTGTTTTAATTCATGTATGAAAAAACAATGACCAGAAACGACAAAAAGTCATAGGATTTATCAGAATTTAGGACCTAATTATGAAAGTAAATAAGACTTAGGTTCATTATTATGATCCAGGAACAAAAAACAGTCAAGAAAGTGGACTCCTGAATTGGGCTGCGAATTTTAAGAGAGGCAGAATTGATATTAGTGATGACGTTGTTTCTGTTGATGTTGTATATTCAATGATTCTCAAAGATGGACGAATGGGATTGAAACACTATAGCAAACCATGAATGTTTCATTCAGACTGTTTTGCACAGCATTCATTTGCATTTATGTATAAAAAAAACAGCGACCAGAAACGAATGAAAGTCATAACATCAAAATTAATTTGGAGTTGTTCTAAAGAGAATTCATCTAAATTTTTGAAACAAATGGTGAATATAAATGGAACTTAGATTTATTATTATGATTCAGGAACACATAACACACGAAAAAGTGAACTCACGAATTGGAATGTGGATTTTAAAAGAGGCAGAATTCATATTACTAATACAAGTGATGATGTCCTGTTTCTTTTGATGCTGTACATTCAATGATTCTCAAAGATTGATGAATGTGAGTCAAACATATATAAGAAATTCTGAATGTCTTATTTAGACGTGTTTTGCATATGATTCATTTGGATTTATCTATGAAAAAACAGCAACCAGAAATAACTAAAAGTCATAACATCAAAATTAATCTGTGGTTGTTCTAAACAAGATTTATATGAATTTTTGGACCGAATGGTGAATGTAATTGAAATTCAAGTTCATTATTATGATCCAGAATCAAAAAATGGTCGTAAAAGTGGACACATAAATTGTAGGCGAGATCTATATTAGTGATGAGGTCCTGTTTCTTCTGATGCTGTACTCAGAATGATTTTGACAGATGGACGATTAGAGTTAAAACAGAGAAATCATTTTCTGAGACAAAAATCACTAATAACAGGGCAGAATAGTAACTGGAGAATATCATCATTTTTTTAATGAAGTTTGCAGGAATATCCTGGAAAAATGCCATGGAAAAGTGCCCAAAGTGGTACTGTTTCGTTCAAATTCATCAATCGTATTCACAAGCCTTGGTAAAAAAGACTGACACCTCTAAAAAGGATGACGAATTATTTTGTTTGTAATAATATGAAGAATTCGTAATGAAAGCTGGCACTTGTATAATGAATGTTGTTTAAAACAAATGTCGGGCATAAATCTTCGCTGAAATTGATTACTATTTCCTCGCTAATCCTTGTCGCTAAATACGCGTCCTTGGAGGCAATTTTTCCCCGGAAATTCATAAACGAATCTCGTTGTCAGTGGAATACCATATTTTCGCATTAGCGTTCAGTATTCTTCAGGGATGTTTAAGAGAACTCAATTTCTTTTCTTATATAAACGCTCATATATCTTCGACGTGGAAATAAATTGCTTGTTTAAATGTGAAAACTCGACCGAATTTCTCTCGGGTATAAAATACGGCAAGCGTGGTTGAGTGCTAATCAAAATGGATTGTCATTTTCCATTAGTCACAAGATAAACAGGCAATGTTGGCCTATTACGAACGAAGCGAAATGAGAGAGCTACTCCTGGGATTGCCCAATAGAACTTTAACGCCAAATCTATGATGTATTATCGTTAAATGAGGAACAAAACTTAATTTTCTTTCAGCAAAATATGTGTAGGTTGTCAAGTGGCTTAAAAGAACTCTAATTCACGAGGTGAACAGGTTTCCATATATGTGCTTATCAAATACTCAAGAGCGCACATAAAATGAGTTTTAGCTCCGAGCGAAAACTGTTATTCATCCTTGCTCATCCATTAACAAGAGCACATGAATAAGTGCCTTCAGTAAATATAAACTAGTTAGTAATGCCAAAATAAGAGACGTCGAATGCTCAATTCGATGGCAGATGGATTTCAATCATAAGAGGAGAAAATATCTATTAAATCTTTCTTTATAAGTAACATTATAATTATGTAAATAAATATCAGAAATTGTAGATTCATGCCTTTGGCAAGACCATATTTGGCAGGACCTTATTTTGTTTTCTACAAGCTTTAATAAGTAAACATTGCAGGAAGAATCAATAAATAATTAAACGAAAATTAGCTGAAAAGTAATTAGCTACCCCAAAAAAGAAGTAACTAAGCCCACCTCTCCGCTGCAGAAAAACTGTGGATTAACAGGATTAATGCATAATACAGACTAATTTCATCCGGGCCGGAATTAAGTATGAATAAATGATAAGTCAGAATTTCCCGGTTGTCAAAGCTGGATGACGATTGGCGCAAAGCCACCCCCACCACCCCACCCGGCCAACAGGACATGCATGTTTAATTAACATTCTCCCGTTATATTGTGACCGCAGCGCCGGAATTTCAGCGCTGAATCTAGAGCTGAAGCTGAAGCACGTAGGAGTGTACTCGTACGTGTAAATATATCCTGAACGTGATGAATTTTGATGGCTTACTGGTTTGGTTTCGGGGATGATAATCAAGGTTAATAAGAATAGTTTAACAACTCGATATGGATCGTGATATTCACGTTTAAAATAGTTTATAATCAAACCCACCAAAAAAAATGCAAAAGTAAATCCTAATTCCAAACAAAAACATTTCGAGAAAGCCCATGAAATATGAATATAATTCATAAAAGGATTATAAAGCAATTTGGCTAATATTTATTTGCTGGGATGCTCATATGTATACACATGTTATTCAAACTGGAACGCAGTTGGGATGGTACATAGGATTAAAATGACTTACGCTGTAAATAAAAACGTACACATGAAGCCTGCTTTATTCGTAAGTCCAGGGCAATGTAAAGCATTAGATTAATTTAATCAACATGAGCAAGAAGAATAGCAGGAATAAATTAAATATTATTTGCCATTTTACGATCCACTGTTTCGGGATACTTCAATTAGTTGGGATTATATTGGGCCACAAATCCAACAGGTACGTATTCTTTAACTTTTTACCTACTTAGGGTAATATGATGTCATATCATCTTACACCGAGAATTTGAGATAACTCAAATTAATCAATTCACAAATGCAGCACCTAAAGGCTTTCTAGTAACTCATCTTTCATAATTATTTGTAGAATTTTTTGGCTGATGAATGGATATAATTCTAAACGTCCTCAACGTCAACATCAAGTTTATTAAATAAACATTGGACTACCATACCTAATTTTTTTATTAAATCAAATCTTGAGTACTTCAGTCTATTCAGTATTGATATTTCATCCTTTTCTTTGAATAAATCGTTGGATAATTCTTACTCACTTGTACAAAGTAAAAGTATTGTAAAAATCCGTTTTGAGCATCCCTCAATCAGTTTTGACTATTTTCGGCTTGATGTCTATACGTATGTGTGTGTGTATGTGCGTTCGTAACTCAAAACTCGTCGAGCGTATAATGTTGAAATTTAGTATTTGAGACTGGTCTAGGGTCATGTTCTGTTGGATGAGTCCAAATTTTGTACCTAATGTAACGTGCGAGAGTATGGAGGTTCATAAAAGTGGAGTAGGCTTGGACTTGACTGCGCCTGGGCAGGGCCTTTCGTCCTCCTTGCATCGGGCCGCGCCGCACCGCATCGCATCACCCCTCGCGATGGAAGCAATATTCCAGAAATGTGGTAAAACATTCGAGAAATGGATATTTCTATATACAGGGTGTATCACGGAAAGTGAAACATAGGCGTTTAACATGCGAAATCAGTTTTTCTGTGCGCATTGCTCCCCAAATTATCTAATATTGTAAAGCAAAATTACTGTATCGACTTGATAGATAAAAAAATCATTTAGGCTATTTCATTATAGCAGAAATAAAATATGAATATTCACGGAATTGCATTTAATAGTATTAGCTATGAAATTATAAATAAGAGATGAACAAAAGCGTAACGTTCAATACGTGTCAGAATGATGATTGTCGAAATAGATATCTTCCGTAGGTAATGAATATCAATTTTCTAAATAAAAATCTAATAATAATGATGGTAAATAATGAGTGGTTCAATTTAATTTATTGTTATTAAATGAAATAAAGTAACACTAACAATTAAATAATGCAACAAATTAAATCCAATATGAACTACAACAAACTCAAAATATTCTTAAATTCTCAAATTATAATAGATGTTCAAACAATCCTTCGTTTTGTGATAAACAATAACTCAATCTATTGTAGAAACTTTGCCGAACGTTACTTAATTGCCTATTATTTATTTTTTGACATTCTTGTGTTATAGATTATTCGAGTTCTTCTATACTCTAGTATCTTCTTCTATAAACATTAGTTTTCAAATGACCCCAAAGAAAAAAATCGCACGGATTTAAATCAGACGACTGTGCTGGCCAGTTAATTGGTCCTCTTCGTCCTATCCAGCTTCCAGGAAATGTTTGATTTAGATATTCCACAATTTCTATTGTACTATGTGCAGGGCAGCCATCATGTTGAAACCACACATTTTATTTATTTATTTCGGTAATTTCTGGTCCAACTATATTCATTAATAAATTCAAATACGACTCAGAATTAATTCTTATAATAAAGAACGGGCCTATTATTTGATGTCCTGAAATTCCTGCCCATACATTTACAGTTTGTCGATATTGTGTCCGGGACTGTATAACGTTATGTGGATTATTCTTGGACCAATACCGGTAATTATGACCATTGGGTTCGCCATTCATGGTAAATGTGCATTCATCTGAGAATAAAATATTCCTCAAGAAGTCACTATCATAATTTGACTTCTCCATCATTATTTCACAGAATGATGCACGCACTTCAACATCTCGTTCCGAAAGATGTTGATGATTTTGAAATTTGAAAGGAATGTATTTATATTTCTTAAGAATTCTATGAACTATCATAAAATTAATATTCAGTTCCCTGGAAATTTGTCTTACACTCATTGTATGTTCCAGTTCTATCAAAGCAAGAACATTTTCTTCATTTTCATTGTAGTTCTCGATATTTTGTTCCTCTTTCTTGAAATTGAGTGTACCTGTCTTCTCAAACTTGGCAATGAATCGTAGAATGGTAGACATCCCCGGAATATCATGATTTCGCCAAAGAGTACTAATATAATCACGAATTTGCCGTAAACTATTGCCAGAATAATACTATTTAATTATTTGTAGCTTTTCTTCATTTGAATAGTTATTCATTTTTGAGAATAACTTTTATATCGATCTTTTATTACAATATTACAATTTGTCAAAATGAATAATAATAATTTGACGTATTAAGCATTATGCTTTTGTTCGTCTCTTATTTCTGATTCCATGGCTTATACGATTAGCTGTAATTCTGTGAATTTTCAAATTTTATTTCTACTGTTATAAGGCTGCCAGAATAATTTTTTTTTCATTGATTCGGATGCAGAAATTTCTGTTTCACTATATCCATTTGGAATTTTTTGTCTGAAATAATTAGGAGAGCAATGCGAAGGGAAAAACTGATTTCCCTTGTTAAACGCCTATGTTTCACTTTCCGTGATACACCCTGTACATATAAAGGCAAGCAAACGACTTGAGAGTAGTGTAATGGTGAATCTAAAACAGTGAATATGAGACAGTGAAGCGAACAGTGAATATAAATAGTTAGATATGAATATCTGTGACTTGGTTCAAGTAAGTATTAAGTGATAAATAAATAATATAGTGTTGTTAGTGATATCCAGAAAAATAAAACTTTTATTCCATTTCAAAAATTAAATAGTGACTTTTATTTAATTATAAACTATTTCTTTAAGCAATAAACATCACAATGGTGTCAGGTGTAGGGTTGTTATCAACAATTAGGTATTTTGTTTATTGCTGCTTTGTAAAATTATAGAATGCGTCTAAGAATTTGTTGAAAGATTTGAAGTTCGCAGAGTTTAAATATCAATTGGAAGAGCAGGATTCGTAAACCAATGGCCGCAAACAAGTTTTGATAGAACGACTGCGAGACGCATTGACTGAAGACGGTGAGGATCCTGATACATATTTGTTTGAGGTTCAACTTTCTTTAACCGATTTGGCAGTAAATTTAGAATCAAAATTAGAAGAAAATTCTACAAGTTTGAAAGAGGATTTAGAATTAAAATTAAAAGAAAATTCTACATTATTAGAAGCAAAATTAGAAGAAAAATTTCAAGAGAGCTCTAAAATTGTAAATGAAGAATTAGGTAAATCAGAAGAGAGTTCTAGAAATCTGGGAGAAGAACTGCATAGAAAAATAGACGAAAATACAAAGAAAGTTGAACAGCAACAAGAAAAATTTAAAGAAAATTCAAAGATATGGGAGGAAGTATTAGAAGATAATTGTAAAATGTTAAATGAAAAATTGGATGTGAAATTGTATGAAAAATTGGATACGAAATCGGATGAAAAAATGAAGATTTTTGAAGAAAAATTTAAATTTGGTCTTTCATCTCCGGAGAAAGCTTTGAAAGCTGAGATAATGAATTATCTACACCAAATTTTGACTCCACTACAAAAATGCGTGTCAAACCTCCTAACTTTGATGGTCAAACATCATGGATTAATTACCATAGACAATTTGAAGCCGCTGCTAAGGCTAATGGCTGGAATGATACTGAAGAAGTTTCAGCGCTTATGGTTGCTCTCCGAGGAGATGCAGTAAATATTTTACAGGCTATTCCACCGGAGGAAGACAATAATTATGAAAAATTGGTTAAGCGACTGGAGCTGCGATACAGCCATGCACACTTGAAGGAAGTATATCACACACAGCTCAAGAACCGATACCAACGTCCCAGCGAGAGTCTACAGGAGTTTGAAGCTGATATGGCACGCTTAGTTCGACTTGCATATCCAACTGGCCCGGATGATTTCTTGGAAAGCTGGGCGGTGAGAATATTTGTGGACGGCATTAGAGACCATGAAACACAACAAGCCCTGCGTTGGGCGCGGCCGAAGAAGCTGGTGGAAGCATTGGCTCATGCACTGGAATACGAAGCAGCAAAGCAGGCGTCCAGAAGCAGTGCCCGAGTGCGAGAAATTAACTGCGACTCCGATGTCACGGAAAGCTTGGAAGCCCAGGTTCAGCGGTTGGTCCAGAAAGCAGTGAAAGATCTCAAGAACTCCAGATAACTCCGGTATTGGAACTGTGGAGAACTAGGTCAACCAAAAAGTCGATGCAAGAAACCTTCAAAGATACGACCCAAAGATAACTCCAGACAGGAAAAAGAGCGCCTCGCAAGAATAAAAACCACCAAACAAGATACAAAGATAAAACCTAACTGCGACAAACTTTCGAAAGAATTAGCGACCTTATTATTATCCAAGGGTCAACAATAAAATGATCAGCAACACGCAGAATATAGCGATACCAAGAGGTGTTTGAAACCAGTGAGGGGCGAAAGGGAAGAACGAATATTGTCCATCCCAAAATTGATACCGGTAACGCACGACCAATTCGACAAGCACAACGACGACTCCCGATTGCGAAGAGAAAAGGCGCTGGAGCCATCATCCGAGAAATGGAGCAGGACGGTATTACTGAACCCTCAAACAGTCCATGGGCCTCTCCGATGGTACTTGTAAAGAAGAAAGATGGGTCTACACGATTTTGTGTCGATTATCGCCAGTTAAATAACGTTACCAAGAAGGACAGGATTGATGACACCTAAGGTACCCTGGCCAGGTCAAAGATCTTTTCGACCCTAGATCTCAAGAGTAAATATTGGCAAGTAGCGATGGACGAGAAAGTCCGAGAAAAAACTGCATTCACTATCGGCAGTGGATTGTGGCAATTTACAGTCATGCCATTTGGTCTATGTAATGCTCCTGCTACCTTCGAGCGACTTATGGAGACCGTACTAAAGGGACTATCGGGGAAAACTTGCTTGGTATACTTGGACGATATAATTGTGATGGGAAAATCATTTGAAGAATCTGGAACAGGTATTTGAATATTTAAAGTAAGCAGGTTTGAAACTCAGTCCAAAGAAATGCCACCTATTCCAAAAACGGGTGAACTATTTGGGACATGTGGTCTCCAAGGAAGGCGTAGCAGTTGATGCAGAGAAGATTGAGGCAATTCAAGAATGACCGGTATCTGCGGATGAACATCAGCTGCGTGGTTTCCTCGGGCTTTGTACCTATTACAGAAGATTTGTCTATGGATTCGCCAATATTGCCGAACCACTGACCAGACTGACGGAAAATAATCGCATATACAGCTGAGATGAAGATTTCCAGGTCGCCTTCAAGCGACTGAAACTACTGCCAGTCCAAACACCGATCCTGAATTACCCGAAGACAGAAGGACGTTTTTGAACACAGATGCCAGCGACGTCGGTATTGGGGGTCTTGTCCCAATGACAGCCGATTTCGGGAAGTATGTAGGAGTGCAGAGCATCAGTCATTGCCCCAGTATATTCAGCTGGTGGTGTCATTTGAAAGTGGTGGTTTGGGGAGATATCTGTTTAGGCTGGCGTACCGACCTACATGTATTTGATGGTACACTGGATAATATTATAGAGACAAGATCATTTGCGAATATGTTGTGAATAGTCACGACTTTATTGGACCTCAAAATTTTATGTTTTTGGATGGTAATGTTCATCCGCACCGATAATCATATTTCTCGTCCTACAACCCCAAGACAGCTTGCAGAATATTGCCTATACTGTAGGATGGAAAACCACAGCAACATATTGATAATTGCATTTTAAACATGCTAACAAGATGTCAAGCAAACGTACAAGCACGAGGAGGTGCTACCAGGAACTGAAACAAAAATCACGTCAATGATTCTGCCGTTCAAGCTACTGGAAACTTAACTGTTCATATTGATTTTTACAGAAGTTCAATAACATTTTTTCTCTTGGAAACATGTAAATTGATTTTTTAAATTTTAGTATTTACTTTCGGATAATTTATTTTGGGCACCCCGGGGTGGATATTAGGGAAGGCTGGAGGCCACTGAGAAGTGTTAACCTCTTAAATATTAGAGAATATGGGCAATTGAGGATTAAATTTACTGCCTCAAAATTCATTGTTGAAAAACTTCCTTAAGTTATTGAAAAAAATTTGCCTACTTTTTCGGACACAATCCAGTGATTCCATCCTATTGTTAATTTTAGTAAACTCCACCAATTATTCACTCCATATTCCTAACATAGTTCAAATTTTTGTTTAGAACTTAAACTAGAAATTCCAAACTCCAGAAATTCAAACATCGACTTGCGCAAATAAACTCGGAGAACAAAGTGCACCATTGCGGATGCATAACAATTGACTACCCCTGCCTTTTTGGTGGAGGCGAGGGAATAATTTGAATTCCGACCATGTTCACATAATGCAATAAAAAAATTTAACAGTAAAACATTATATTGGGGTGAAACTTTTTTCCATTTTTGTTCGATTAACATTTTTGTGAAAAATGAGCTGGTAGAAATAAATTACGTAGACATGTTTGTAATTTTTTGGGGTGCATAAGCTTATTATTTTGAGAAGAAAGATTGTTTGAAGTATTGAAATCCATCTTCGCAGGACTCCTAATATTAAATCAAAGAAATATCATTTATAACGTTCAAAAATGGCCATAATATATTGTGTACGGTCACATGAGTGCTCGGAATTCATATGCAGAATGCGTGGACTGGCATCAAATGTGATTAATCAAATGATTATTGTCATTGTGAATAATCGGCTGGCTCACTGCTCATGGATTCCCCACGGCAGTATTCACTATTTACTGCATAATGTGAAATCGATCCAAAATCATGTGCCATCACCAGAATTTTTTCTACGCTAGGGTGCACTAGCGTCGCCTCTGGCCATTTTTCAGGGACGGACTCTACCTTGAACAATACTTATTATTATATTGAAGATTTCAATTCAAAAGTGTTTTATTAGTTCAATCATGGCATCTAGAAATGTTGAACTGTTGGTCATCTCCAAAAGGGTAAAGTTTTTAATCTTCTGTGGAGTCCTTCTCTGTTCTATTGTTCCAAATAGCGCAAGCTGCGCTGTAAATGGAAATTAACACATTGGAAATGGATTTTGATATATGCGTGATTGATGGAACTGTTTTTTGCTTCAGGCATTTGTTTCAGCTGATGGGCCAGCGACACAAGCAAATGTTTTCCGCGAAACGATGCCCGAGTAATGTGTTTTAAATGATTTCATTTTGATACAAAGTTTGGAGCCCATTTTTAAATTTAATTAAATTACTCATATACCGAAAACTTCACCGCGGAAGGTATTTTTAATTTGAATTTTGATTAATTTTATCATCAAATTTTGAATTAATTTACTTTGTGAAAATATTAGATTATGGAGATGAATTTGGAGGTATTCATAAGCTCATTTGTTCCAATTTTAATAATAAATTGCTGAACTTTGTGGGTATCCACTGATATTTGAAATTCAATCGAATAGTCATTTACAGCACTATTCAGAAAATATCTTTCAGTTGGAATTTTAGAGCTTTAGCGAACGATACATCGTCGTTTATTAAATATCAACATAGCCGTATATTCAAAGATTGGAAAGCCATTTTTTATGTCTCGTACGTGCTTTATCTTCATGACAACACATTGTTTGCTGTGATTGAACGAAGCATTAATCTGGAAGGGCAGTTTTATTTGATATTGAATAGTAATAAATCCAGTATGTGACATTGTATTGCTGGTAAACTATGTCTAATCATTTATTGTGAAAAAGATATTGATATGAATTAAATTCTCCTGACCAGACAAACGTTTTACTGGATAAAGATCGTTGTTGTTCGAATACATTTATTTGTACGTGTCACACAAATTGCTTTGACGAGTTCCATATTCATAATCATATAAAAATGACAACCAACAAAGTTCTCTTAACTCTATTCAGATTATATTGATGTCTATATTGGAATTTTTGTTTGAAAACTGTATTATTCATTCTTTCTGGGCCCCTATTCTACAACTGGAACGCAAAAAAGGTTATATATTTTGGACTGCCATCTTGCAAAGTTTTATATGACTATAGTTCGTTTCAGCTAAGACTATGACTTAAGTCTTCTGATTGAGCAAAATGAGAACCCATCCCACATTCAATTCTTTTGAATTCTGCATTCAATGAGAGTGAATCCTATTCACATTTGGGCCAATCAGATGGCCAAATCGTAGTCTCATAAAAGCCCTTGGGCCGTTTATAACTGAAATGAACTATAGATTCATGACACCACGTGCTACGTTCACATTATAATCTGAAACATTTCAGAAAGCAAAATCAAAGCAGTAATGCAACGTGTTACCTTGAATCGTTTGACGATTCTCCCGTATTCTAAACGATTCGTCGTAAAAACATTACTCTTAAAAGTCAACAGTGCCATTGTTAATTCTGCCAGAAGCAATTAATATTGATTATTCATTATGGGGCTTAGCGCCCAGACAATCTTTTTATGTTAGACACTCGAAAATGTACTACTGCACCAAAAATAAATGTATGTAAATTTATGTTGTAACCCTGTGTAAATCTATAAGTCTTATAGATTCATAAATCTGTAAATAATGGACAAAATAGCAACGAACCTATCATCTTTATGAACTAATCAACATTAATCAACAAAAGTTGATCTGTAAGGCTTATGGATTTGCACAAAATTGCCACATTAAATTAGATTAGAAATACGCCGCGCGAGCTCCGATTCGATCCACAGTGCCGAGGACTTCTGGCAACATGAGAGTCGGCACCGTTGGTCTTTCGAATTCGTCAGGTATCTGGCTACATTTTTTGTATGAGACTTTTCCGTCTAATAGAAAAATGTACTTTATCGATATTTTCAACCACTTTGAAGTCACGGTGCTAGGGGTTGTGACAAAGTGAGACTCGGCATCGTGAGTTTTTCTTGTTCTACATATGAAAATATATGTTTCAGTGTAATTTTCGAGTGTCTAACATAAAAAGATTGTCTGGGCGCTAAGCCCCATAATGAATAATCAATATTAATTGCTTCTGGCAGAATTAAAAATGGCACCTTTGAATTTTAAGGGAATGTTTTTACGACGAATCGTTTAGAATACGTGAGAATCGTCAAACGATTTAAGGTAGCACTTCCGAGCGGGCTCTTGGACTAAATCTTATAAACGCCGGAGCTGTACCCAACCTGTGTGTAAGAAGTTTCACTGCATTTAATCCGATGAGTGAAAATATGGTTATATATAATATAATTATTCATAAAGCATAGAGTGATGCTAGATATGATAATTATTGAATATATTATTCAATTTGCCACTTGAATATCTCAAAAAGGTTTTTTTTTGGCTTCACTGGGTTTTTCCCCAGCTTATGACGTGTTTATAGCATAAAATCTAAACACAGCTGAAGTTTTGATGTTTGAGATTATAATGTTCTAAATTCTATTTTGAAGTAGATTTAATTTTTAGTGGTGGGCTCACGCACATAAAATTTACATCGAAAAACTTGACCGGTATTGGTCTTTTTTGACACTCAGGACAGGATTCTGCATTTATAAAGTCTGGTATCCTATGGACCACTAAATACTCGATTTGGCCGTTAGTTCGATCAGGTATCATAAGCTGCGGTCGGCTCCTGGTCTGATGAGAGATCTTTTTTTTTTTATATCCCTATTCACATTTGGGTAGTTTGTACTGATTCACTGCTTGTCGTTCGATAAGTTTACTCAAATTCTAATTCAGTCTGTAATAAATGAGTATATATTTTTTCAAGAAGGGGATGATTATTTGAACTATGTTCTTTGGAGAAATTCGCAGTGACGAAACGACGCTGAAAATCCTGTGGACTCTGCTGAAAGAGCTGCAAAGTGTCACAACGATTCAAATGAGAGTAATTCACAGAATGGTAGATCAATATGGGTGATATTTTGTGTAATTATCCTAAAAAGATGCTACTAACTGAAAATTATCTCAAGGCGCACCAAAGACAAAAATATTGGCAATTAGTCTCGTGAAACTACAATTTCAGTGATATGGATGCCTCAATCACATAGGACATTTTGTGGGCCGATTGCAAACAATTTTCCTGCAATTCATGTCCAATGTAGATGCATGAAATACATCCTCAATTGTTGCACCCTTTTCAAATATTCGATGGACATGATTTCTTCCGAATCCTGAAAGATTGTCCTCCTAACATTCTTGATTTGAAGTGGTGGAGATTTTTTGTTGGAAAACCATTGCTTAAACTGTCCTTTGGTCTCAGGCATGTACTACCGCATCATTTTTTGAAACGATGTCCGAAATCCTATAGGTTTCGTTAGAACAGTTACAAACCGTATTTTGAATAAGTTACACGATTTCGTTGGAATTTGAAACAGTCCTCGTGGCTTTAGCAAAGAACCAATTTCCAGTTGCCTCGAAGAGGTCTTCAAGAACGTCTCGCAGCCTCAGCGGAGAATCAATTTTCGGTCATCTCGTTGAACCAAAAAGCTCTTCCACAACCAGTTCGAGATTTGTTAGATGATGTTTAGAATTAATAGAAATAAAACAAAGAGGAGCTTGAACAGCTATTTTATTGACAGTTGTTATTGTTTCTTTTCTATACAAAACCTTTAATATTAAATTATAAATAAAGGGTAGCCCTGGAAAGTTGTGCCGCTAAAAATTTAAGTAAACGTAAGTCATAGAGTGATACATCAATGTGAATAAAATTTGGTGTAATATTCCTCAAAAGATGCTACTATCTGAAAAGATTGAAGAAAACAGTCCAAGCCGAAACTTCTGTTTGTGCAACAAAAAAGGATCATATCGCATTATTTATAATTCACATCAAAAAATTACGGTTTAGCTGTATAAAAAGTTCATAATTGATTCAAAAACTGTTTAATTCCGAATATGTGACGCGATAAAAAATTTATCAGCGCGCAAAAAACAGAAGCGATTTTCAACTGTATAAATTATACTAATGTGTCTTTTTGTTCATATATCAGGACCATTAAACTCTAATTTGGCAATAAATCATTAAATTTAGGTTAGGATATTTGTTGCAGATTAATTTCCAACTAATCAAAAAAAAAATACAAAGCTCGTCTTTCACAGTTTGTGTGTTAATGTTACTATTTATAATTCAAATAAGAAAAACCCCAGAGGAGGAAAAAAATAATCACCTGAGCACCTTGGAAACCGCACAAAACAAAACACAAAAGAGAAATGGCTAAATACGTTCCCTAAAAACACTCCATTATTTTCTTTCTTATTTATAGTGCGTGATTAGCCCTAAAGAGGGCTCATATTTCACGTAGCCTAGGTGTGGAGCCCTGTGTTCCACTTCTTATGATGGATTCCGGAAGCCGGACGTAAAGATTAAATATCCTCAAAGAAACCGGAAAATGCCTAACTATTTTACTTCATTATGAAGAGATTTTTTCCTGAACCCTCGTCATTAATATCAACTGAATTAAACGGCAGAGAAATGAATTCTTCGAAGGGGAGATCCGATTTCACTTAAACACGAAATCAATAAGGAAACATTTCTGTATTTTACCGGTTGTTTTTATATGAAAAGAGTTTCTTCCACATTTACTTTAAAAGTTTACCATTTAATAAACACGCTCACCCACATCATATTCATACTGAATATCCAAAGAGAGAAGAATTTGATTAAATTATTGCTATGTACAGTTAATTTCGTTGTTTGTTCAATCAACAATAATATTGTTCATTTGTCAGTAAACTAATAAATTCCTACTGGATATGTTGTTTATTCCAGAACAATATGACTGTTATTAGTATATTCTGAAAGTCATGATCCTTTCAAATACTTATATTTGTTGTAGGAGATACTTCACGTAACATATCAAGTACTTAAAGAGGACATGTAAAAGAATGTTGGTACACTTGTTTATTTACTTTGATATTAGATTCTGACATGTCTATAGGATACCTGTCATGGTACTCAAGACAAGTTTAATACTTAAAATAAATATAACGGAATACACCACTTCTGTATGTGTCGATTACATCCAATCCGGAAGCATTCAATTCAGAAAAACGATGATATATTCTTTGTTTTGTCTGATTGTTTGAGATTACACCTGTAAAAAGAACAATGGGAATGACGTATTAGTGTTAAGATTACGTTGTATTAAAGCAGTGTACTTATACACTGTCCACTCCTCTTCATTTTCCTTTTTGTTTCAAGAAAAAGAAACTGAAAGTAGAGCAAAAAGCAGCAGGCGATGCAATTACAAATCAATAAAGTTTCGCTTTTCGCACAATAAATTAGGAAGGAAACAATTAACTTGTCAATCCTGCAAAGTTATCCTTTAATAAAGATTTCAAGCTGTAGTCTACTTGAAATTCTCATCATAACACGCCAATAATCATGTCTTGAAAAAGGAAAAAGAAAATCAAATCTCATTTTAACTCGAATAGTTTCCAGCCACGTTGAATGAGATTTTTTAGTTTAGTTTTAAAGTACTTCAAACCTATTTAGAAAAGAGAGCTTTTAAAGCGAATCTAATTGCATAAGGAGGAAAGTTGAAGAAAATTCTCTAGAACTTGTTTTAATTTTAATAATTTATCGGCGTCATCTATGAACATATCCTAGAGTCAGAAATTCTCAATAGTTATTGATGATTACATTTTTATTTTTCGTCCCACGCAATCGTTGCCAGAATCGTAACTTCGCGTGAAGTTGCCAAGTAATTGAAGACAATTGAATTTGTTACTCTAGATCCACAGTTTGTTTATGTTGCCATTCCAAATAAATAGTACTGAATTTATTTCCTTCGACTGCAAGGAATACTTCAGTAAATTTCAAATGAAGTCGATATAAACCTTGCTCCGGTTATTTTTATAATGAACATAAACAAAAAAAAGTTATTCACAGTTTGAAAAGAGCCTTTGCGAGTTCGTTTCACAAAACGGCGCAGTCGGTTATGATGCATTTTACAATAAGCGAACGTACTATATGACCCTTAAACAAAAATTAGAACTCTAAGAGCGAGTCGAAATAACATTTTTTGACTCAATCTCACTCCGTATATTTGTTACTCTTTTTGTTTCAAATCTTGTGACAGCTTTTTCAACTACTAAACCAACTCGCATGAAACTTTGCACACATATTGAGTGTACGGGAAAATACAACATTATTATAATTTCAACTTGGTCATGAGTTTGAGCTCAGTGGTTGGTTTTGACTCCTTATCCATTCTAAAGACATACAATTTCCAGCAAAGTTTAATTATAGAACGGGCGACAGAAGGATGTTGTCAATAATTCTGTCATAAGCCCCCACTATTCAAAAATGCAGGATAGTAGGTACTGTTGACCATTGAATTGGGTAAGATCTTCGGACCAAGGATCTTCTTCAGAAAACAATGATACAAAATAAAACAAGGCAAATAACTAGATACTATAAAAATATACAGAATACTAGATGTGATAACGTGGATATCACACCTAAACAAAAAAAAAATAATCCTCTGGCATTCACCCAAGGCTTGAGAAAAACCACGTGAAAACCCCAAACAGAGGAATATGTTCTACTTGGTGAAGCTTCGCAATCATCCCAAATGGGAAACCCTATTTCTTTATCAATTGCGAATTATTACATGGAATTTTTTGAAGAGAAGGCATTAGAAACTAGTAAACATAAACCATCCTTATGGCTTCGTTACGTAGATGATGTTTTTGCCATTTGGCCCCATGGTCGTGATAGTTTGAATGGTTTTTTGAACCATTTGAATAATATCCATGTAAATATCAAATTCACTTCAGAAATCGAAAATAATGGCTCTTTACCATTTCTTGATGTGAATTTAAGGCGAACCAATGATGGTAGACTTTTGCATACTGTTTATAGAAAGCCTACTCACACAAATCAATATATTCATGCTGCTTCATATCACCATCCTTCCTAAAAGTACAAAACAATTAAATACTTATTCAGAAGAGATATTTGTCATCCTGATGAACTTGATGATGAAATAAATAATCTACAATGTTCCAGAGAAGATCGGAAGGATATTGTCAAGATATAGTTTCAAAGTTTCTTTCGCTCCGGTAATGAAAATCGTGCAGTTCATGAGACCTGTGAAAGATGTGATTCCCCTACAATCTTCGGGCATTTATAAGATCCCTTGTATCTGTGGGAAAGTCTACGTTGGACAGACGGGCCGAGCTGTGAACACTCGCATTGCTGAACATAGGAGATGCGTAAGATTAAACCATCCAAATAAATCTTCTGTAGCAGATCATGCCATCGAGTTTTTGCATGACATCAAGTTTGAAGAAACAAGAATAGTCGCAAGATGCTCATCGATTCATGGTAGATTGGTCAGAGAAGCAATTGAGATACCTAAACATCCAAATAACTTTAACCATACTGATGGTTTTGAATTATCAAATGCTTGGCTTTCTGTAATCAATAACACACATATATAATGACTATGTTTTTGTTGGTGTAGTACTGTGTATATTTTGGATTATAAAGTACACTAAAGACTATTTGACACTGCAGTTGTGAGTCAAACCAATAGCAAAGAGTAGCGCTACGCTGTCTTGTTGATATGTCGTGTATTTTGTGATTTGGGATGTGTGCGGACCTGTACCAAGTAGGACATACTCCTCTGTTTGGGGTTTTCACGTGGTTTTCCTCAAGCCTTGGGTGAATGCCAGAGGATTTTATTCTTTTTGTTTAGATGTGATATCCACGTCATCACATCTAGTATTCTGTATATTTTTATAGTATCTAGTTACTTGCCTTGTTTTATTTTGTATCATTGTTTTCTGAAGAAGATCCTTGGTCAAAGGATCGAAACGTCAAAGTTTCAGATAAATATACAGAATTTGAAATCAAAAGTCGTTTTTATCAAAAAATAAAAATAGGTAAAATAACGTTTAAGCTGTACCAAATACTAACAGTGCTGTCTTCTCATGTCGAATGCCGAGGGTCACTTTGTGTTACTGCGTCAGCAGAATAAGTAATAATCTGGGACTTTCAAAAGTTCGGAATGCTTACAAATCTCTCAATACACACCAAACTCAGAATCTTCAACAGTAATGTGCGAAACGTGAAAAGTTACCCAAGCCATAGCTCACAAACTACAAACATACATTCTCAGATGCCTAAGAAGAATCCTGGGCATTAACTGGTATGATCATGTTGCAAACAATGAAGTACTTGAATACAGCAACCAGCAACACAACAAAAATGAAATTAAAAAAGGAAACGGAACTGGATCGGTTATGTACTCAGGCGGGACTCAGAAAACATTGCAAAGAAGTACCTGGATTTGAGTCCTCAGGGAAGTAGGTGGAGAGGTCGACCTAGGATCAGGATCACATTGACAAGAAATGTTTTCAAGAAGCCTGGAATAGCTATGTACTCAGACGGAATCCAGAGAACATTGCAAAAAAGTAGCTGGACTAGAGCCTTCAGAAAAATAAGAAAAGAGGTCAACCTAAGATCACATGAACAACTATTTTCAAGTAACCGGGAAATCGTGGAATCAAGCCAAACTGATCGCCCAAGACAAGTCCAAATGGAAGTCCATCGTAGAGGCCTCATTCTCCAGTTAGGAGATCATGTATTTTTTCTCTTTCTGGGACTTTCAGTAGATTGAAATGAGAACGTGGGGCTCATGAAAACCTGTATAACGACTGTATCATTAAATAAGAACGACTTGTCAAGTAAAATGTGTTTCCAAGCCCATCAAAAGTAGTATTCCAAATGCGCCCCACGTTTTTATTTTAGTCTATTATAAGTCCGCTGACGTAGCAACACAAAGTGCCCTTTGGCATCCGACTCGAGAAGACAACACTGCTAGTATTGCACGACTTCTTACCAAACGTCTGAATTTCAAGAAGGTCCCGGTTTTGTGTTTTAATCATTTTCTAATTTTTGGTACAGCTGATGATTCAAAATAAAACTGTTTAATCTTCTTTTTATTTTTGAGAAAAGTGATTGAAATGATTGACTAATAAATAAGGAGTGTTATGAAGAGTTCTAAAGCGATTATGTACGCAGTGAGAAGGCAACGACTAGATTTATTGATGCTTCATCAAAATAACTCAGTTACCCATTCATCACAATTTGTTCGATGATTCATGATAAAATACGAGATGTATGAAATACATCAGTTGTCATACAGCCCCTAAAATGGAACATACCGTGAAAGGAAAAAGTTTTGACTATTTTTCCAGTAAGAAACAGCCGAAGAGCTTCTGAGAAAGTGTGCCAATGTTAGAGCAACATTAAGGCAAAGTTTGCTGACCCAGACGGAGTTTTCTACTATAAAAATGCCCCAAAACATTGAAAAATGGACAAGGAGTTTTGTTCCAAATTTCTGAAGCGATTATATAACGCAGTGAGAAGCAAATGATCAGATTTGTTGATGCTTCATCACGATAACTCAGCCGCCCATTCATCACAATTTTTTTGTCGGTTCCTGATGAAATACAGGATCTTTAAAATACATCAGTTGATATACGTCCCCTTAAACAAAAAATATTTTGAATGGAAGAAGCTCTTAGTGGCAAACACACAACGTCTGGCCAACATTAAGGCAAAGCTTGCTGACCCGAAGGTATTTTTCATCACAAAATCATCAATGATTTCTAGTAAAATAATACCTTGAAAAAAAGAAGTTACGACGAACATTTTGATTAGAAATACCCGAAAAGTGTCCCAAAATGCGCCCGAGCGTCAGAGCAACCTTCAGGCAATGCGTGCTGACCTGCGGATGTTTTTCATTATCAAAATGCTTCAAAAGATTGAACGAGGAGTGTTATTCCAAAGTTCTGAATGTAACCTGAAAATACGGGTTGTGTTAAATACGTCAGCTGCCAAATAGCCCTCAAGAAAAAAATCTTGAAATAAAGAAGAAGTTCAGACGACCTTCCCAGTGGGAAACAACTGAAGAGCGACCGGGGAAGCGCCCCAAAGTCAGAGAAACATTAGGGCAATGCTTGCTGACCCAGGAGGAGTTTTTCGTTACAAAAATGTTCTAAAGGGTCAAACAATGAATAAGAAGTACTATTCCAAAGTTCTGACAATTCGCGACAATTCTGTTACCTATTCATCACAATTGTTGGTCGAGTTTTGACGTTCTTCTTGATGGGAAACACCCGAAGAGCTTTCCAGAAATCGCCTCAGCGTCAGAGCAACATTGGGCAATGCTTGCTGACCCAGGAGGTGTTTTTCATTACAAAAATGCTCTTAAAGGTCAAACAATTCACAAGGAGTGTTATTTCGAAGTTCTTAAGCGATTACATGACCAGTATGTTGATACTTCATCACAGCAACTCAGCTGCCCATTTATCACAATTTGTTTGACGGTTTCCTATGATATACGGGAGATTTTAAATACTTCAGTTGCAGTAAAGCCCCTAGAACAAAAAAAAAAATATATCGAAAGGAAGAAGTTTTGACGACTTTTTCAGTGGGAAACACCCAAAGAGCGTCTGAGGAAGCGCGCCAACATCAGAGTAATCTTTGACGACCTTCTCAATGGTAAACATCAGAAGAGTGTCAAGAAGCGCGTCAATGTCTGAGCAGCATTAAGGCAATACTTGCTGACCCAGGGAATGTTTTTTATCACGGAAATGCTCCAAAATATTAAACAACGAATAAGAAGTGTTATTGTAGCATTCTGAGGCGATTATATAACGCAATGAGAAGGAAACGGTCAGATTTGTTGATGTTTTATCACAACGATTTTGTTGCTCGCTCATTCATCACAATTTTTGTGTCGATTCCTGGTAAAATACGGAATGTCCCAAATAAGTCAAATGTCACACTACTCATAAAACAAAGAGAAAACCTTGAGAGAAAAAGTTCTGAAGACTTTCTCAATGGAAAATACTCGAAAAGCTTCCTGACTCAGGAGTTGTTTTTTAGTATAAGAATGCCCCAGAATATTAAAAAACCGATAAGGAACGCTATGCCAAAGTTCTAAAGCGATTACGAAACGCAATGAGAAGGAAAAGACCAGATTTTTTGGACCTTTATCACGATAACTCAACTGCCTATTCGTCACTATTTTTTTGTTGATTTGTGGTAAAATACGTCAACTGCCATTCGGCCTCTTAAACAGGAAATATTCTGAACAAAAGAAGTTTTGACGACCTTATTTATGGGAAACACTCGAACAGCGACCAAGGAAGCGCACCAACGTCCAAGGAGGTGTTTTTTAATATAAAAATGTTTCAAAAGATTGAAAAATGGACAAGGAGTGTTTAGCCAAAATTCTAAATCGATTATGTAACGCTATTAGAAAGAAACGATCAGATTTGTTGAAGCTTTATCAAGGCAACTCAGCTGCCAATTCATTACAATTCGTTCGACTATTGCTGGTATAATACTGGATGCCATACAGCCCCTGTACCAAAAAATAAGTAGAAGAAAAAGAATTTCTCACGATCCTAATCATAAACACCCTAAAACTATTTCAGGAAGTGCTCAAGCGTTAGAGCCAATATCAAGGCAAAGCTTGCTAACCCAGGAGGAATTATTTATTACAAAAATGCTCTAAAAAATTTAGTTATGAAGAAAGAGTTATGTTATGAGGTTCTAAGGGGATCATGTAACGCAGTGAGAAGAAAACGATCTGATTTGTTGATGCTTTATCACAATTCAGCTGCCCACTCTTATCATAATTTGTTCGACGATTCCTGATGATGTACGGGAGGCTGAAAATACATCAGCTGCCATACGGCCATAAAACCTTGAAAGGAAGAAACTTTGTCGATCTTCTCAGTGAAAAATACCAGAAGAAATTCCTAGGAAAGTCGCCAACGTTAGAGCAACGTTGAGGGGCTTGCTACAAAATTGACATCGAAGCGATTTTGATAAAATCTGGATATTATGAAGTTCGAGTATGAATACACAATTCATAAAAAAAAATTTTTTTAACTCCGCCTCTTTCACACTTTATCTACAGTATCAATTTACATTCTTCTTAGTTGTTTCAAGTGTTTGACTAACAGATGGCAGTTATTTCGTAGCAAGCACCTTAAGACAAAGCTTGCTGACTCATGGGGGTGTTTCATCATAAAAATAGTCCAAAAGCTTGAACAATGGACAAGGAGTATTACTTCCAAGTTTTAGGACGATTACGAAATGATTTCTAGTAAAATATGGAATGTTTTAACTATGTCAGCTACCATGAACTTCTCTACAATTTTGAGCTACGCTTCAAATAGAAAAATACTTTGAAAAAGGGAAAGATAAAACGACGAAGCAGCTGTAAACAATTGCACGAAGTGAAATGCTTTCGAAAGTTAAAACAGTAATGGAAAAAAAGTTGTTACTTCTTTGGGGAGATAATGTTGACGATGATCAAAATTATATCCTGTTTGTTTGTGTTTTTCGAAAGCCAGTTTGGCATAGCAAGATTTTTTCCTGCATAAATATGGTTTTCTTAACATTACGAGGATATCTTGGGGGTAGCATAACAACACTTTTTAAATAGAAATTGTTTGAAGCAAGGCTGCTATTTTTTCTTCCCGGATTATACAGAAAATAAACTCTAATATTTTGTATTGGATGAAATTGATGATGCTACAGTTAATCATTGAATAATCTGCACTTTAAACAACTCCAAAAAGTATTCATGCGTATGATTCCATGTTAATTGCAAATCCACTAATTATTTATTTATATATTACATTTTGTGTCAGGCTGCAACAAATAATTGATTCCCATTCATATTAAAATAGATGTTTGATTTGATACTCCTTTTTGTGGAGTGAACATTCCTGCTGAATGATGAATTCATGGTAATTACTGGATAATTATTTTACAAGTAATATAATTGGTGCAATTTGTTGATAAATTGACCGTAGACAATTGATTTATTCAATACTATCAGGAATTGAAGGCTAAAAATTTGTAATTGACCTACAAATCACTTCAAGGAGTGTAAAATAAACAATTTATAATTGTTCGATTGCCACTACTTGTCATTGAATTCGTGCTTCGTTTCTCGAAGTAATTTTTCTTGTCAACCCTGAAGTTTTCTTTTCGTTGTGGGATATTAGTCCAATCTTCGAATGAAACTTGGTGGAAAATTCTTTAGAAGCCGTTGCATGACATCGCAGAATTTATCGTTCGATTCGTCTACCGTCCTCCAGTCCGGCATCCAAAGCTCTTGTTCTTTCTTAAGAGCTACGCACTTCCGCTGTCATCCTCTTCTTCCGCAGCATCGATTTGTGCTGGCATTACTTTCATCTGGAAAATTCTAACCCAAACATGATTTATTTTTGATACACGCTCAGCGACGCGTTCGCAATTCGATGAAACCGTCAGGAGAAATCGAAATTTGGAGATTATAATCTTACAGAAAGCCTGGGCTTTTTTCTAGATTGCTTTGGATTGAAAATTACTCAAATATTCATCTCCACATTGCACTCGAGAAATACAACTAAAAATCGGTTGTACAGGGTGGAGCCCACGGTTTGCCCGGGTGCTGCAGTCAATTATCATATATTTTTGTTCATCAATATCAAAAAATATCTGCAACTGCTAGTTTGAAATAAATATTTCCTTAGTAGACAATAATCAATCATTGGCAACCCAATTAATAAAATCTGGATTTCCCCGTCACAAAAAATGCTATCTACGTCCCTGCAAAGCATACCACAATGTTGATCTCCCTGTGTCTGTCAGATTAATCATCACATGAACATAATTGCATTTCCGTAAGTGTCTCCGTCGCCCCTGGGAGTATGTCAACCCCCTTCAGGGTACGCCCCTGAAGCTCGCGACGCCCCCCCATCCTCTGCAGTGTAATTAACAAGGCAATGCATCATGGACGCGTCATACCTTTCATTGCTATCAACGAATTGGATTTTATTTATAGATTTTTTTCTGTCGTATAGTGAAAAATGTATGTGCGGTTTATTTTATTGTTTTTTTTTTCAGGGGTTGATGAAAAGCCTGCGAGGGAATTTAATAGTTCAGGTAATCTAGATAGATGTATGCAGGTGTTCTATCAGTTGTACCAATGTTTTTTGTTTAGATTTTTTAGTTTGAATTATTGTTTTTGCGGGTTGTGCTGCACTGAAATGTGAAGCATCACTCAGCCCACTTTTTTGGGGATTAATTTACATTCAGGTATTTTAATGCTGGAGTTCCACTCGAGTCGCTGTTGTTATCAGGGAATAAAATGCGAATAGAACTTGTAAAAGGGGATGTAAAACATTTTATTTGTTCTAGGATAGTTGTAGAAGCACAACAATCTCAGTATTACAGAATCACTACTTTGTCGCGCTTAACTGTAAATAATTTTAAAAAGTTCGAAAGTATAGCTCTTTTAAAAAAAACGATTAAAATAAGCATTAAGGCTATTATCGTGGATCTTTTTTCACGTTTGTAACAAATGCGTCAGATTTATTTAATTAAAAAATGAGAAGGTGAAATTTACTTGTCGGCAATAAGAGGATCAGCCTCCTAATCTTATTTCTATTTTATTCCCGCATTTAAATGGGCCATTTCACAGCCACTTACATTCCGTTTCGTGAATAATCTTCTTAACAGCGTTTTAACACACAATGTACCAAAAAAAAAAGTTAATAATGTTCTTCACACTTTCTTACAAGAATAAATGGTTTATTTGAAGTATGTGACATGAACAAATTTACAAATGCATGATATTTTCCGCTTCAGTGATTCTTATTGTGCCATATTTCACCCTGAATTCAATTTATTTATTTATCCACCACCAATAGCCAAATCTCTTCCAGTACATTTAACCATCCCGAATAAATTCACCAAAACATATTTGTTTGCAGTACAATGCCATGACCTGTTTCCCCAAATATCACCCTCTAATTCAGCCCTTATGTCACACAAATTCATCCGTGACACCTCTTGTTAAGCAACCCCTCAATGAATCAAAATAATGAATTTGTACAATGAGATATCGCGAAGAGTAATCCAAATATTAATGACTAATGTAATATTTATTTGAATGGAGGGTTGCAAACAAGACTCAACGAACAAACTCTAACAAAGAAACCAAAAAAACTTGAATCGCTTTCACTAAATGAAAATAGTTTGGAAGTAACATTGTGACAGTCTCCACCTTTGTATGCAAATCTCGAGATGCTTCCCATTCTTTCTATCTTCATATCCAAATAACACAAAAACTTCTTCGTCCAGTAAAATTACAAAATGTCGACGTAGAATAAATGTATCGTGTCAAAAAGCAATATAAAAACCAGGAATAAAAAATGCCAGAAACTTGTCTTTTGATTCAACAGCGACCGACGAAACGACGGGATGACAACTGAGACGAAGAATTGCGAATTCCACGAAGAGGGTAGAAGGGGTGGAGGGCTCAACCGCGAAGTTGGGAGAAATTCGACAGCTCAAGAAGGAATTAAAAACGAATTTGATTTTATATTGACGAGAATTCAAACCCTAAAATATTCATTACTAGTTTTTTGGTAATATTTGAGATAACAATGCAAGAAATTACAGTTATTTGACATCAAAAACAGTTCAAAATGTACAAAACTGTATCAAAAATAAAACTGAATCGTCAACAAACAAATACAAAGTCCACTTTATTATTTGACAACAAAAATACAATTTTCCGAATTACAGAAGCATATCATTGATGACCCAATTACATTGCTCCTGGAGATATTTAAAGAAAATTGAGGGTAAAAATCAATTAAAAAAATCATTATTGGCTCAATACATGAGAAAAAGTGAAGCATTTTGTCAACATAATAAATTATACGACTTTGAGCAAATTACTATGACATAATGTAAAGTTGCTATAAAAAATTGTTCATAACAATAATATTTTCAAATAAATTGCATGAAAATGGTCAATAAATTGATGAAGAAAAATTCACATCAATCAATTGAATTTATAACCTGAAGCGTGTCCCATACGTACATTACAATCACAAAAATATGAAGTAACTGAAGAAAATTGCTCATAAAAATTGAAATATCAAGTCAATCATCATAAAAATCAATAGTGTTCTATTCAAATAGTTATTCAATCAACAGAAGGAGAATCGCAGTATTCAATTCAAATTTGCAGCCTGTAGCGTGTTCCATAAGTACATAGCCGCCAATCACAAAAATATGAAGATACTGTAGAAAATAATTTATAAAAATAGAACTATTCAGCCAAAAATCATAAAAATCAACAGAGTTTCATTCGGATAATTGATCAATTCATAGAAAATAATCACAGCAATTAATCAAGATTTTTACAGCCTGTAGCGTGTCTCATACGTACAGACCAAAGGACGAAAATTCAAATCATTTTTTAAAAGAAACCTGCAACTCGGAATCATGTATTATACATTAAATGCATATCTCACATACTGCAAGAGTTTGTAGCACATTACTTACTAAAACTCTGTATAACTTGAGCCTGTATTTTTTCGCAGCTACAGATTATGAAATAGGGA
Organism: Dromius quadrimaculatus; assembly: GCA_963989225.1. NCBI lineage: Eukaryota > Metazoa > Arthropoda > Insecta > Coleoptera > Carabidae > Dromius > Dromius quadrimaculatus. Next base: position 8,456,084 of record OZ022329.1, read on the forward strand.
GTTTTTGTAGAAAATTATTCATAATATTAAACTATCCAACAGAAGATTATAAAAATCTACAGAATTTCAATCCGATAGTGGACCAATTGATAAAATCAGAAATCTGTAGCATGTCCTAAACGTACATTATCACTAATCCAGGAAATATAGAGGTGCTGTAGAAAATTGAACTATATCGTCATGAAAATCAATAAAGTCTCATTTCAACACATAATCTATCAATAAAAAAAAGCAGCAATCAATTACGATTGATAGTCTGTAGCATGTCCCATACGTACAGACCAAAGTACGGAAATGCATGTCGCTTTGCAAAAATTCTTTTCTTCAAAGCCTGCATCCTAAAAAATAGTGCATCTCCATATATGAGTTGCATACTTCACATACTATAACAATTTATGAAATTATAACAGATATCCATTGACACCCTGTATAACAAGAGCCTGTATTTTTTCATAACTGTCATTAAAAGTGAATATTTACCCGGCAACTAGAAACATGCGAAATGATTGTTTTGTTTCCAGGACGCTAAATACTTCGCAGCCAGGATGCGGAGTATTTCGCATCCTACTGATTATTATTATCATAGCAACATTAAAATTTACATTGATTGATTCGAAATGTCAACATTTTTACATTTTTATTAATCCTGTGACATGGTTCTCAAAAAAACGTTGCTTGATACACGATTTTTATTCTCGAATGCAAAAGTGACATTTTGCAGTCTAGAATCAAAAATAACTATTGACGGCTTTTGACAAAGACTTAGAAAATATAGGAGTTGCTATTGGCTTTGACATTGACAGTTTGTGTTGTCAAAATAGTTTGTTATTGGAAATTTTGCGTTGTCTGGACAATATGAAATTTCCGCTGTGATTTCTCGATAATTTCACTGTCTTATGGGAGAATTTATACTGAGTGGAATATTCTAGAAAAATTAAACTATCTAACAAATGATCATGGGTATCTTTAAAATCTCATCCCAATAGTGAATCAATTGATTAAATACAAAATCACTGCTGTCGCTCAAATTTTGCGACCTGTAGCATGTCCCATACGTACATGATATCCAATCAAGAAAATAAAGAGGCGCTGTAGAAATTTTTCCATAAAAATCTAACTATCAAACTAATCGTCATTAGATTCAATAGAATTTTATTCAAATAGTTAAGCAATTGATAAAATAAGATTCAAAGCAAGTTATTAAGATTTACAGCCTGTAGCGTGTCTCATACGTACAGAGTGAAATACGGAAATGCATGTCATTTTTCAAGAGCTCTTTCCTTAGAAGCCTGCACCTCAAAAACGGTGCATTTCTGTAGAAAAGTTGCATACCTCATAGACAGATCTTTTCACAGTTGCAGACTACAAAGAAAGGAGTTTTTGAAGAAAATTATAACAATTGAACCATCAAACAAATAGTTTAGAAAATCAATAGAATTATATTCTAATAGTTAACCAAATAGTAGAACAAAAAAATTACTGCAATCCGTTAAGTTTTGCGATCTGTAGCATATCCCATATACATACATAATCTCCAATCACGGAAATATACAGATGTTGTAGAAAAATGTTCATAAAAATTGAACTATCCAGTTGATCATCATGAAAATGAATAAAGTTCAATTAAAATAGTTGATCAATCAACAGAAGAGAGATTCACAGCAATCAGTGAAGATTACAGCCTGTAACGTGTCTCACATCAGGTACAGACCAAAGGTTGGAAATGCATTTCATTTTTCAAAGCTCCTCTTTTGAAAAACCTGCACCTCGAAAAACGGTCGTGACACATACTCATTCCGTATAACTTGAGACTGTATATCTTTTCACAGTTACAGATTACGGAAAAGAGAGCGTTAAAAGAGTATTATCAATAAAAATTGAACCATCAAGCAAATGAAAATGAAAATCCATAGGATTTTATCCTGATGATTATCCAAATAATAGAATATAAAAATTACTGCAATTGGTTAAGCTTTGTGACCTGTAGCTTACTCTATAAGTGCATAATCTCCAATCATGAACATATAGAGTTGTTACAGAAAATTGCTCGTAAAAATTGAACTTTCAAACTGATTATCATGAAAATAAATAAAATTCAATTCAAATAGTTGACCAATTATTAAAAAAATAACCATAGCAATAAATCTAAATTTACAGTCTGTAGCGTGTCCAAAATGTACGGACTGAAGTACGGAAATGCACTTTCCTCAGACACCTGCACCCTGGAAAACAGTGCATCTCCATACATGAGTCGCAGATCACAGAAAAAAAGTTTTTGTAGAAAATTGTTCATAAAAATTGAACTGTCAAGTAAATAATTATTAAAATCAATAAAATTATATCTTGAGAGGTCACCATTTGTTGAGAAATAAAATCATTGCAATTTGTTATGATTTGCGACCTATAGCATATCCCATACGTATAGCTTAAAGGATATAGATGTATGTCATTAGATTCTTGCTTGTACTTCTGTATCAGATCCAACGTTGATAATATACAAGTTTCAGATTATCAAGTCAGCCTGCAGCATCAATGCAATATTTTGTAACTAACTTTTATTTCATCATATCATCCTGTTTCAGGTGAGATTCTTGGATCAGAAGGAATAATTCTCGAGAGGTGAATCTATCTATTTCAAACTTGATGTCGAATTGTCGGATATTTCCAGCATAGGAGACGAAATTCTAGATTTTGCGCAAGCAATGGGAAAGGAAGGCATCTGACATACGTCACACGTCAAGCCACAAGTCATAGTTACGTCACTCTTTGGAAAAGCGTCATAACCACCCGTCTGGAATAGAAATGGCAAACGCTTGAGGAAAATCGAGCAAAAGAAAAAGAACAGATATATAATTGATACATTTTGGTTTGAATGTTGCAATATGAAATTTAAAGGGCTGAAACTGTTTTACTGTTTCCTTCATAAAGGCGTTTCAAGTTCTAGTTTATGCTGCATACATTTTATTGCAGGATATAAATCACCGGAATCATATAAGATAGAAGATATTACATGCACTGCTATACCTTGAATTTAAATTTTACTTCTGGTTCATAAAACGTACAATATCCATTTTTATATATACCACATATGTTGATGAAAAATAACTAAAGTGTGATTGACAGAGAAAATAATAAAACAAGTCCCATATGTCCTCAAAAATGTTCTAAACATTCAGAAAACAACTTATCCTTCATTTCACTTCAAGTCTATCCTCCAGAGGGTAACATACAAAAGCTAAGTACATACAGAAAAGTAACAAATTATGTACTTGTCGGGAGAAATAAATGTATGGGTTTAGTTCAGCATCCTGAATCCCTAATGCACATATATAGGTCATATCTATCCAATGTCGTATTAACAGGAACTAGAATTTACTACATCATGAAATGTTTTATAAAGTTCAATGAAAGTTTACAGTTATCAAAGAAGTTTTACTGGAACTATATAAAATGTGAGCTACGTATGTTTATTCTGCCATTCGACTGGATACGTATACTGACCTCAAAGGTAATTAAATTTATTAAAGTTCGGAATATACAGTCGAATTATTCCTATTTGAAAAGCTCTTTAAGAACTCCGTACGTCAAGACCTCACCAACTAATCAATCTTGCGCTCAAATGCTGTTTTAAAATCATTATAATTTCGTGAAATCATTAACACATGCACCCTCCCAATTTGGCAGCCGAAAACTTGGTTATCACATGTAATTTTTCCACACATTCGCAGTACGCAAAAGCTCGGCGCATCCATTTAACCCCAGCGACGTCACGCGTCTGTAAAGCTCGCTTCGCAGTGCGATGCGTCTCAAATTTAATCTGCAACGGGTCTCACTTTACCGTCAAAAAACCAAAGTGATTGAATCACGGACCTAACTTTATAAAACATTAACACGATTTGTCTCAACGTTAGACACTTTTCAATTGAATTTATACTCGGCGAGTGAGTTGCCGACAGAGGGATGAAAATAGAGACAGGATGCAAGTACATGCAAAGGGATTTTACTCTTCTAATTCTGTTAAAATGAGCTATGCACTTCCATTTGAACATTTATTGTCAATTTACGTATAAAATTCTCCAAAAAGATATCTCAAGCAAGCGATGCACGAACATTGAAGTATCTACCTCTCCACAAATCCAGTCAGCGAAGCGAAATACGTCCTCGCAAGAGAAGCTTCACTTAGCCGGGGTGTAGAGTGTCATTCGGCGAGCTATCGGTAGTCCTTCGAGACTATCTGCCACTTTGTAGGGTTAGGAAACTCCCCGTTACCTCCGGCATTCATATTTCGCGTTAAGGTGATGCAGCGGACTGCAAGGGATGATCTCTAAGGTATTTGGTAGTTTGTTAGTGAAGGGGAAGATAAAGAATTGATGTTGAAACGCTTGACGCCTGGGGATGAATGCAGAACTTTAAATTTTTCCTTAGTCTTATCAGAAAGTGATAAAACATAAGTTTCGGAACTAGATATTCACGAATTCAAATAAATTTGCAAGAATCTGTACATGAAATATTCAAAATTTAATATTTCAGGCTCTTCAGGGCTCCATATCGCACAAAGAGATACTGCAATGGCTTACTTTCTATATGTTTGTTATAGTCGATCTTTTCAGAAAAAAAAGGAAAAGTACAATACTAGAGGCGGATTCATTGTACAAAATTGTATATGGAAATTGAACTATCTAGCAAATCATTATGAAAATCGACAGGATTTTGTTCAGATAATAAACCAATTGATAAATTGAGAAATTACAGCAATTAGTCAAAATATGCGACCTGTAACGTAGGGACATATAGACGTATGTCATTTTAAAAAAACAAAATCAGTCCTCACAAATTAGATTTGAATTTATAACATGTATTTATTAACATGTTGCATAATTTACACTTATATTTTTTACAGTCCCAGACTAGAAGAAAGGAGTTGTAAAAAATGATTGATTATTCAACTATAAAATTATAAGAATTCAATTCTGACAGTTAAACAATTCATAGAAAAAAAGAATCAATACAATCGATCAAAATTTGCGACCTGTAGCCTGCCCGAAACGTACATTATCCCCAATCATTAAACTATGGTACTGCTGTAGAAAAAAGTCCATGAAAAATTAATTATCCAAATAATCATTATGAAAATCGATAGAATTGTATACAGATAATTAATCAATCAAAAAAAAAAATTTAAGAATCATCTAGATGACGAAAGCGCATTTTTGACAGCTCATGAATGCTTGTTACTTCAGAAATTTCGCAAATTACCATCTCTCACAATTACTGAGCTTGAAATCAAGCAGTTTGGGCAAACTTACGAAACAGCAGCTTCTATTTAGTATCAGTTTCAAGTTGACTATTTGATAGGTACATAATTTATGCATGTACAAACTCAAAAATACCTTTTAATCTTAATTGTTTAGTTATTGACTGACGGGAAGTTAAGTGCTGTACCTCAAAATGATAATTTGATCTTTATCAAAGCTATGTAAAAAAAATACATCAAAAGTGACCAAATTTTCATCCAATAATAATAATTCATTCTAATAAGCTTCAAATTCGCGTCAAACAGGTCATTGAATGAATCCCGGAGAGATTTGACAACTGTTCATAATAATAGTGACACCCACGGCTAAAGTTGTAACTAAATTTTTATCTACTTGAATAAACTTTAGTTGCCGTATCCCTAATGTCATATATATCTATGGGCATTGTTTCACTTGAAACAAGTAATTGAATAATTTAATCTTCCACAATCACTGAGCTTGAATTAAAGCAATTTGTGCAAACCTACGAAACAGCAGCTTTTATTTAGTACCAGTTTCAAGTCTGTAAATAGTATAGTTGCTGAGAACTCAGCGTCACGCCAGCCAGCCAGCCAGCCAAACAGCCAAAGTGAATATAATAGCGCTTTTTTCCAAAAAATGCGTTAAAAATTTAACTATCCAGTTAATCGTCATAAAAATCAATAGAATTTCATTTAGATAGTTGACCAATTAGTAAGAGAAAAATCTTTGCAAATCATTGAGATTTACAGCCTGTAGTGTGTCTCATACATCACAATCTGTCAAGATTTGCGACCTATAACGTGTTCCAAATACTCGTAGTCCCCAATCATCAAAATATGGTATTGCTGTAGAAAATTGATCATAAAAAAAAGCTGCAGCAAATTATTATGGAAATAATTAAAAATTATTTACAAATAATTAATTAATTAATAAGAAAAGGAATTACAGCATTCAATGAAAAATTGCGAACTATAGCGTGTTCCATATGTACAGACCAAAATAAGGAGTATTATGTACATTTCCAAAAGCAAATCTTCTTTAAGAACTTCAGGAAAAGAAAGGAGTTGCATATCTCACATATATGAATTTATGATACGTAAATATCAACACCTTGTATAATTTGCGCTCGTATTTTTTTACAGATAATACAGGGAATAAAGACATTGCATTGTGGAAAAAATAAGGGAAAGCAGAATTTTTACATGAAGCTTTCTTTTGTGGTTCTAAATGATATCCTAAAAATACATACGCCGCCCCGCTAAGAATGCTACGCGGGATCAAACGGTTTTTCGCAAAAATCTCACTTTTGGTAACTCTTATCAAAAAAATAGTCATGATCAAGTTTGTAGCTTATAAAATTGCCTACAAAAAACATATTACAAATTTTTTTCGTAAAACCAACGGTTTTTGAGAAAATTCAATTCAAATGTTGTAACGTACAGTATGCACTCCTTAACAGTATATGTGTATCAAATTGTAATTTAACGTTAAGTGTGACTTACAATATTGAAGAATTTATTTTCGTGAAAGTTTCAAAATCCATAATAATAAAACTAATTCATATATACTACACAATAGTGTCGACTTTACTCTGTAATAGGCTATGTATTGTATATAGCACTAGTAAAAGAAATGTCTATTATTAATCACAGATATTTGACGTTAAAACTCTTCTTTCACTCGTTCCTGATAGTCTACTCATCTCTATTTTTTGTAACTGCATCAGGAGATGTACCTTAAACTATGGTTGCAGAAAAGTTGGGTTACTGGTCAGTATTTGTTTAAATGTATCACCTGATGCGTTTAATGATGTTAATAATCACGAGCCTTCTGAAGATGTAGATCCATCGTGTTCCTTGACTGAAACTATGGAAATACTGGCGACGGAAGAAGAAGATGATGAAGATTTGGACATGGTAATTGGAGAAGAATCATAATCATTCGTCTGATCAATAAAGAATCAATCATTCTGTTCTATTTTACTCTACCTCAAAGGTAGTATGGCAAGAAAAATAATCGTCCGCACTATTTGAGCTGGATTTTCTCAAAAACCGTTAGCCTTACGAAAGAACGTACATATATATTTTTTGTAGGCAATTTCCTGAGCTATAAACTTGATAATCACTATTTTTTCGATAAAAGTTATCCTTAGTTAGATTTTTGCGAAAAGCCGTTTATCTTGACTTTTGACTCCGCATAATATTTTCAGCGGCGCATGCATCGGTTAGGATATTTGAGATATTATTAACAGCCACAAAAGAAAGCTTTAAGCAAAAATCCAGATTTCCGGAAGTTTTTCCGAAGTTTCACTTTTAAGCGCATTTTTAACGCATTTTTTTATAAAAAAGCGCTATTATATTCACTTTGGCTGTCTGGCTGGCTGGCGTGACGCTGAGTTCTCAGCAACTATACTATTTACAGACTTGAAACTGGTACTAAATAAAAGCTGCTGTTTCGTAGGTTTGCACAAATTGTTTCAATTCAAGCTCAGTGATTGTGGAAGATTAAATTATTCAATTACTTGTTCCAAGTGAAACAATGCCCATAGATATATATGACATTAGGGATATGGCAACTAAAATTTATTAAAGTAGATAAAAATTTAGTGACAACTTTCGCCGCGGGTGTCACTATCATTATGTACAGTTGTCAAATCTGTCCGGGATTCATTCAATGACTTGTTTGACGCGAATTTCAAGCTTATTAGAATGAATTATTATTATTGGATGAAAATTTGTCTACTTTTGGTGTATTTTTTCTATAAAGCTTTGATAAATTATCATTTTAAGGTACAGCACTTGACCTCTCGTCAGTCAATAACTAAACAATGAAGATTAAAAGGTAATTTTGAGTTTGCACATGCATAAATTATGTACCTATTAAAAAGTAAACTTGAAACCAGTACTAAATGGAAGCTGCTATTTCGTAAGTTTGCCCTAACTGCTTGATTTCAAACTCAGTAATTGTGAGAGATGGTAATTTGCGAGATCTCTGGAGTAACAAGCATTAATGAGCTGTCAAAAATGCGCTTTCATCATCTAGATGATTCTTCCATTTTTTTGTCATTATTCCCCGAATTAAGACGCAGATTACTACAAAAGAGTTCCAGAAAATTGATTATTAAACGAATCATAATGAAAACTATCATTTGAAAAAGAACATCACAATTGATTAAGATTTGTGACCTGAAAGTACATAGTCCCCAATCATAAAAATATGGTATTGCTGTAGAAAATTGACCATGAAAAATAAATAATTCAGCAAATTATTCTGAGAATCAATAGAATTAGATCCAAATAGTTTATAAATCGATAAAAAAATAGTCACAGCAATAAGTGAAGAATTGTGACCTGTAGCTAGTCCCATAAGTACAGATCAAAATAAGGAGAAATATGTAATTTTCCAAAAGCAAATTTAAATCTTTAAGAGCCTGTACTTCAGGAACAGTGCTTTTTTATAAAGGAGTTGCATATCATATATTATGTAAATTTATAAAACGTAAACATTTACACCCTGTATAATTTGCGCTTGTACTTTTCACAGACGCAGACTACGAGAAACAAGAGGGGAGTTTTGGAAAATTGTCGACTGAAATTTGATTATCAAACAAATCATGATAAAAATAATCATGATTCTATACTGACAGTTGAGCAATTAACAGGAAAAAAATCAATGCAATCGGTCAAAATTTGCGACTTGTAGTACATAGTCTCCAATCAATAAAATATGATATTACTGTAGAAAATAGCCCATAAAAAATTAATTATTCAACAAATATTTATGCAAATCAATAAAAATGTACATAGATAGTCAGTTAATTTGAAAAAAATCAGAGTGGTAATTAAAAAATTATGATATGTAGCATTTCCCATACGTAGAAACTAAAATATGGAGACAATTTTACAAAGCCAAATTTAGTTTTTTAAGAGCATGTACTTGAAGAACGATGCCTTTTTAGACCGAAATTGCATTGCTTATACGTAATTATTACCACCTTATACAACTTACACTCATCTTTATACAGTTGCAGATTACGTGAAAGTAACTAATTATTTTAGAAAATTGCTCACTAAAGTTGATTTATCTGTCAAATCATTATAAAATTCAATAGTTTTTTTCAGATAGTTCATCAATCAACAAAACAGAAAATCACAGCAATCGGTTTGAATTTTCGTTCTGTAAAAATTACAAATTATGAAAAATATATTTTTTTTTAGAAAAATATTGATGAAAATTCAACTATCTGACAAATTAGAATGGAAATTAACAAGATTTTATTATGAGAGTTAATCAATTGACAAAAAAGGAGTCACTTTATTCAGTCAAAGTTTGCGATGAAAATCATTTTACAAAATGTAAAATGCGGGGAGCATAATTAATTTTGCATTAGATATAATAATGCAACGTTATGAATTATAGAATCATAAATCACCTCAAGGAGTCTATCATAGTAAAAAAAAATGCTGAATCCAGAAAAAGGTGACAGTGTCTGGAACTCTTGAACTCTTCCGGTGATGGATGCGTCCCGGAGGTCTCCGGGGCGGTTAAGGGCGTTGATGTATCGAAAGTACTACGCCCTTATGCGTGCCGGACTTTTCACTTAGCCTCTTCAATGTCCCACAAATAAAATTGTTGAATCTATCCACTTTTGAATCAATTTTGGATAATTATATTAATTTGTAAGCAATATGTAAATCATAATTGAAATATTTCCATAAAAAGATAAAAATTATGCAATTTTGTTAAGTTTAGTCCAAATTTAATCTGGATTAGGAGCAACCCCTTTTTTGTTCATTTAAGGGTGAATAAATTATTTTGAATTTAGGAATTTTATATAATTTCGAGGTCACTGTGTTAATAAATTGATTTATTCGTGAAGAACACAATATATCATCCCTTACAACTAGACAAGAGCATTTAGAGCACCAGGCTTGTGTTTTAGTATAAGGGGGTAGTTGAGGGGTTGAGAGACGTTAATGAGTGTGAATGTAACATGACGAGGCGGCCGCAGGACTCACCACTGACCGCATGGAGGAAACGAACAGATTCCGGACTTGGAAAGCTCCGGGTTCGAGGTTAGAAACGTCAGTGGATGCGCAACGTTGATGGATTGAACTAGTGAAAGGAGTGATGGATGATGACGCAGGATTGTTGCGGTGAACAGGGTGGAAATGAGAATTGAAAAGGTTTGGGAAACATCTAAATAACAACAAAGTGATCAAAAAACCCAATTATCAGTAATACTTTCTCTCAAGTTAGAAATTCTGTACAAACATATTTGCACTAAAATTTCCTCACTCTCGAATGTCTCCGACAAATAGACAAACCAAGTAACACAGCAAGAAACCTCTTTACACACTAACACATTTACGCATTCCGTATTATATGCTTTACGCGTGTGCGTAGAAGTGTGGATGTATTTGTATGAGTGTATGTGATGCTTTGAAGCGTTATCATGATTAAGTAGAAGGAATTCTGTTTGAATTTAGATTCTGTTTTGTTGTTAACAAAGTTCGTAGTGTGTGGTGGAGGAAGACGCCTTGCCAAGACCACAATAAGAGTTTTGGTTGTGTGAGTTGGGCTACAAGGGCTCAAGAAGAGATAAGGCCATCGGGTGATGATAACGATGAATATATTGCAAGAAAGCTTTTTGCAAAAAAAAAATCCTGTTGATGAATAACGGAAAAGAAGTAAGAAGAATTGATCAATATTTTTATACTCGTATTGCAGAATGATTTGGTCTATTTTGATACAAAGGCATGTACCTTATTATATTCCAGACATATCTAACAAGACATTTTCTATGTTATTCCATTCTTCTTTTGAACTTTTCCAACATTTCCCAACAATTTTTCTGCATCACAGTTCATGTATTCTGAGATTCTTTAAAATCATAACTCAACATTCCTTGAAATAAAAGTCCAAGATGCAATTTTCTAAATCTTTCATCAACCTACGCACAGATAATATGACGAAAAAAATAAAATTGTTAATCAGTTTGATTCTTCTCGAGGTAGTTTCCGCTAATTGCCAACACCTCGAGAATTAACCCATATCTCTTCCAGTTACGATAATTTCGCTGGAAATCTTGCAAATTGTTTGACTTAGCCAACCAAGAGATGAGTGATGATTGTAGCTACAATGGATATTTGACGAGATAATTACAAGCCTGACTAAGACAGCTACAGAAGTTATAAGTTGTAATTTATGACCCAAGTTTGGAAGATTTTTGCCTATCGGCGACGGGAGGTGAAAAAAATTAACTATCCAATTCGAGTTATATAACTTTGTGAAAACAGACATTACATTGCTAAATCATGGCACGTTATTTTGTTGATAGTCCGTTTTTTTAAACCTATTTCATTCCGTTGTTTACTTATGGCCCTTTTGAATTTGTAATGTACACTCAATTCACATTAACGAATTGTTTACTTTAAGTCTGTAACACAAAAAGTGTTTGCGCTGTTTTTCATTTGGACGAATGTATTTGCATACATTTTTTCATTCAAATTAAATGAGCATTGTGGTCTTTTCAGCGAATATTTTTAATGAATTCATCGATCAAAACCATTATTTCTTTGAGAACTTTCACCGAATGATGATCGGAAAATCCAAACGAATAGGGAATATGGATGAAATTTAAATTTGGTTCAAGTATTTTTATTGGCCGGACATTTGTACTTAACCATCATTCTGGTTATTAATATCTTCTCAATTGCTCAAAATTAATAGATAAAATTGCAAATTTAGCGAGGGAAATTCAAAGTTCTAAAACGCAACACCATTGGTTAAAGCGAAATGTGACGTCAAATACTATGCCAACAAGTGCGCACTGCTTAAATTTGTATGGCATTGCAGGCTTTTGATTACAAAACAGTAATAACGTGTGTGTTGTAAATTCATTTATTGTTTAAGTGTAATTCTAGCATCCTAGTAAGATTATAAACAATTTAAGGCAGTGGTTTTGTAAAAGCACAATCGGATGATCTGTCAAGAATAGATCAATTCATGATGTCGTCTTATTTTCTTTCAAATCCAAATTTTACGTCCGCTGAAGTAAAAAGAGTGCACACTGCAAAGTAATTATTCAATAATAACACATTATGTACGCTATTTCAATAAATACAACCCAAAATATGATGAGCAGTCAAAATAACCTTTAATTTTTGTTTATTTTAAAACGAGCAAATGTTGAACGAAGTCGCATACTTACACTGTATTTTATTGCTAAAACTAATCACATATATTATTATTCATGATCTGTCAAGTTTATTATGATACTTTATCTCTTCTGATGACCTTACATCATTTCTTACGTATTTTAAAACCTGTCTGGATTGGAAAAAAGACTTTATCAGGTACATTTCTGATAGTATTTTGCATTCAGGCACAATGCAATACTTATGAATTGACTTTTGACATTTTTTAATGCTGAAATAAGCTGAGAACGAGAACACCTGTAGTAAACAATGGACTGTAATGTCACTGGACATGTTATTTGACGTCATCATTAGAGCGCGCGAAAATGGCGGCGTTTAAACAGCTCAAAATTATTATTAATTTTAAATATGTTTTAAACTTGATTACAGCACTTTTAACCATAATTTTTATTTTGCACTATGTTATAACGATGTAAACAGTGAATTAAAAATATAAAATAAATTCATCAACATACCTTATTGTAAAATCATTATGATTGACTTAAATCCCAACAACCTGAATTTTTGTGCAGATCTTGAATACATCCAGACTTTACTTCCACCTGCTCCAGAGAAATTGCTGAATACAATATTTTGTAATTGCAATGAAGGCTGCACAAACAATTGTGCTGAGCAGAAAAGTTGGATTGTTTTGTTCACCAGTCTGTGCCAATTGTCAACCGCTCTTGCACTAATATTGAATCAAATGCAACAGAATAATTCTTTCGAAATCGATGAGGATCTAACTGATATATCTCTCTTCTTAGATCAGTCAACACAAATTGAGCACGAAGAGGAAGAAGAGAGCGAAAAGGAAGAAACGAGTGATCATGTAGAATTTGTAATTTTCTTGCTGCTACAATTTTCATCATATCAATAAAATATTGTCCTGAATCCAAATAAATCGTGGAGTATTCCTACTGAGAAACCACGTTAAAAAAAGCGCCAAGTACACTACTTCAGAGGTGGTGCATAAATGTATGCATACGGTCTAAAATCGCGATAACACAAAAACGGTGCTTCGAAGGGAAAGAAGTATTGATACATTTTTTGTAGAGAGTTTCACGATCTACATACTTCTTCTTGCCTATTTTTTCAGTAGCTCTCATTGTTTCAGAGATATACGCAAAAAAATAAAGATTTGTGACCTTCACATCGGATAAAAACAACGCACAAGCGGGATCCATGGAGACTTCTGACAAAGCATTTATAATGACGTATTTAAGAGCTGTACAAAAATTCAGCTTGTCAGTTCACCTTGTGCATCTGTTTGGATCACATCGTTACTTTTTTGTGTTCATTAACCAGTATTGTGCTTCGCTTTCTTTGTTAGTTTTTGTGTTTCCAATTAGTGTTGCTGAGTTCACCTGACCTCGGTTGGGTCAAAACGCATCATGAACGGATCCGCCATCGCCAGCGATTCCCAGCAAATGGAATTCACCCAGGTTCCATATAAGCGACGCAGACGTCGCCAAGCCAAGCAGCTCCTAGACGAGTCGAAGTCGTCGTGTTACTTCGACGTCTACTCGTCATGCGACGACGAAAGTTCTACGAAAAGACGCGTGAACTCAGCCAAAGGTTCACAAAGCCAGCAATTGTCCAAGACTCCGTCGCCACCACGCTCTCCGCAGAGAACAACTCCTGTTCCGCCTCGGTCTCCTACTCCGCGGGCGTCGTCTCCACTTTCGGACTCCTCATTTGTCACTGTGCCAGTCGTACACGTGACTCGCATTTCTGGCCTTTCAAAGGAGTATCAAACTCCTAGAGGCATCGCTCCAATCCTGAGAAGGATTCGAGACCTAGACACCATTGACGTTTTCTCAACTAGGTCAGGTGCTATTATGGTTAAAAGCTATGATAGACACTCCACGAAACGTCTCCAAGAGGTCAAGAAATACACATCGCTGGACGTCTCAGTTACGGAGATTCAGCGATCATCACCCAAACCAGCAGCTCACAGGAAACCCAGGTTCTCCTGCGTCATCACAGATGTCGACACAGAGATTCCGGTATGCGACATCAAGGACGAATTGAAAGCACTCAATCTTTCTTTTGTCGACGTCTGGAGAATCCGCTCCAGAAGAGGCGGGGGTAAAGATACTCGGCTACTACGCTTTGTAACTGAGTGTCCGAACTCTCAAGATCGTCTGCTAAGCCGAGGATTACCGCTCTGGGGCCACACCCACAGAGTTGAGCAGTCCCACGCTCCAAGGCCGCAACCATTTCAGTGCAACAAGTGCCTGGAATTCCATCCGCCAGGTAGATGTTTCAACACTGTTGCATGCCGTGTATGCGCAGGAGCGCATCACGAAGCGCAGTGTACTGCTGACGTTGAGAAGCCAACCTGCAAGCTATGCAAAGGAGATCATCCGGCCAGCAGCTTCAAATGTCCTGCTAGACCAAAAGCTCCTGCAACTCCTGCCGAGACTATTCCCATCAAGTGTCTTGCTCCTCCACAAGAAGAGAACGACGAGGTTCCAACTATCAACGAAGTACTTCGTTTTGTCACTACTGTAGTGATGAATGCACTTCCGCAGGAACGGGACAGAATGGGTGCTGTTCTACGTAACTTGGCTGCTACTATATTCAACACGCACTTGTCGGTATCATACGCCGGTACGAAGGTTCACGTGACGTGTGTACCAATCTCAGCAGCTAGATTTAGACCAACTTATGGCTGAACAACCAAAAGGTTTTTTTGCAACAGTCAACATTGCAGCAGTAGCAAAGAAGAAACTGTTGATCGAGAACCTGCTACGAGAAACGTCTGCAGCAGTACTGAGCCTCACAGAAACTCGTTCCAAAAGCGGTAGCTCCATGAAGGCATCTGGCTACACAGTTTTCCAGAAAGATCGGGAGCCTGACACTCACGGAGGTTCGGCCCTCATGGTACATAACAGTGTTCCAAGCAAAGCACTTGATCTTCCTCCAGAGCTCTTAAACTACAACGTAGCAGCCGCTTCTATCAAAACTAGAGTCGGCTTCATCCACGTCTTCTCAGTATACGTTCGACCCCATGCAGAATTCCCTGAAGATCTGTTTACTTTGGCCAGCAGACTTGGAAAGTCCGTAATCCTAGGAGATCTAAATGCAAGATGCGTCGAGTTCGGCGACCACAACCACAACATTCATGGCGACATTCTGCTGGCCCTGCTTATCGATCTACCGTTAGTAAGGATCCACCAGGACAAGCCAACATTCATCAGTCACCTTGGCAACAGTATAATCGACCACATCATCATCACAGAAGATCTCATCCAACATTTCGCTGATGAATGCTTCATAGGCCCCACAGTTACATCTGACCATCTTCCAGTTGTGGTCGAAACGGATCTGCTGTTTCCTGCACCCACAATACCTCTCTTCAAATCAATCACTTCACTAAAGAACGCCGACTGGGACCGTTTCAGCAACCACATTGCCGCAACTCTCCCAGTTCTTCCCGACGTCATTCCATCAGACGAAGTGGACGCAGCCGTCGATCTGTTTACTGCCACAGTGCAAGAAGCAGCAAGCATCATCAAGGAGACTAAGAAAATACGCATAGATAGGCCCACGCTCCCACCCCACATTGTAGGGGCTATCCGGAATAAGCGACAACTTTACAGAGAGTTCGTCAGGACTCAAGATCCCGTTATCAAAATGCAGTGGAACCAGGAAAATGCTCTGATCCGTCGCGCAGTCCTGCAATACAGAGAGCAGTCATGGTCAAATGCCTGCTCAGAGCTAGATCCACGAGACGGAGCAAAATTCTGGAATAAGTTCAAGGTACTCACCGGCCAGAAAACAATATCCAGCAGGAATCTAGACGTAGATGGGAATCTTCTCACAACTCCCCAGGAGAAGGCAAATGGGTTTGCTGATCAACTTCAATCTGTATTCCAAAATAACGATCCTCATTACGACGACGTATTTAAGCAATATATCGATGATGCTATTCCTGCAAACATCCACCTGCAAGAGATCATTCTTGGAGAGCATGATCGTATGAAAGAAGAAGAAATAGATGAAGCAATCGCAAGAAAAAAAGGTCGTTCAGCCCCTGGCGAGGATGGCATCACCATCCAGATGCTCAAGCATCTACCGGCAGCTGCCACGACTTTTCTATGCGTCATCTTCAATTCATGTATTACGTCTGGGTACTTCCCACTCAAGTGGAAACAAGCAGAAGTGAGGATGATTCCCAAACCCGGGAAAAACCCTGCAGATCCTGGTTCCTACAGGCCAATATCTCTCCTGAGTGCAACAGGAAAAATATTCGAGAGGATCATTACCGACAGACTGACCGAGCACTGTGAGACCCATAACATCATCCCAGATCATCAATTCGGATTTCGTGCTCACCACTCGGTCCAGGACGCAGTCCTGCGACTGGTAAACGATATCACAAATGCACTCAACACCAACTTCGTCGCGGCTGCAGCATTTTTGGACCTCGAACGTGCGTTTGACAAGGTCTGGCACAACGGCCTTTTGCACAAACTCATCAAGATCCAGTTTCCGGCATACTTGATTCGAACCATTGCAGGATTCCTCAGCGACCGCACGGCGGCGGTCAGAGTAGCGAACTCTCACTCTCAACGGATCCAAGTCCCAAATGGCCTCCCACAAGGCAGCGTGCTGTCACCGCTGCTATTCCTCATATTTTGTAGCGACATTCCAGTGCCCAGGCACCCAAATAGCAGACTGCAGCAGTTTGCTGACGATACTGTGCTCTGGAGCACTGCAAGGAACCCTGCAACTGCACAACGTCGGCTCCAGGAAACATCATCAAAGCTCGAAACATGGATGCGCAGATGGCGAATCAAGCCAAATCCGACTAAAACGCAGCTGGTGATGTTCCGGAACCGGTGCAAACATCCAGCTAGAAGTATATCTCTTCAGCTATGGAATACACCTATTCAGCCTCAACGGGAAGCATCATACCTCGGAATGAATCTTACAGACACGCTGTACTGGTTCCCGGACATCAAGCGCTGCATATCAGGGATGAGAAGGCGAATGGGCCTTATTTACAGTCTGCGCGGCCGGCTGAAAGGATGCTCATCCTGGACTCAGCTTTTCACATATAAAACATTCGTGCGCCCATTAGCCGACTTCCGTGCCGTGGTCTACGCCGCTGTCCGAAGTCCGCTGCTCGAGGGCCTGATCTCATTGGAGAGAAGATTTATTCGCAGAGTTCTTGGATTGCCGTACGAAGCACCATCGACGAACCTTCACAACCAAGCCAACCTCCAACCTATAACAGCGCGGTTACAGGACCTCCAAAAAAAATTTGTTGGCAGATGTATTGATGGCACGTCAGCCAGCAGGACCACAATCCAACTTCGCCTGCCACAGCATAGCAGGAAGCCGAAATACAAATACCTGAGCCCCACAGTATCTCTCCTCCAAAAAGCCGACAACCTCCCAGCCCACCTGGAAGACATCATCGATGAGACCCCAGTCACCATCAGGGCTTGAACTCACCTCCATATAAAACCCCTCAGTGTAACTAGTGTCAAGTGACGTGAATCTCTCATGTTAATCATTCAATTTATTTTATTTCCCATATTTTCATGTTATGACGCGCGTAATAGCAAATAATCCCACTGTTAAAACATTATTATTGACTATGTGCGACTAAGCCAAGTGGAGTATTGTTCAACATTTTTCATACATGTACATACATATATATATATATATATATTTTTTTTTTTTTTTTTTGTAAATATCCATTTTCTTGCATGTGCTGAAGAGGACGTAGTCCTAAAGTAGCACCTACAACACTGTAATATTCGTCTTATTTATGTAAACAATAATTTTGAATAAATCCATATTGAATTGAATTGAATTGATTCAGCTTGTTGGGAATTAATGCAAACTGAAATGTCTATTTTGTTCGGACTAATATAGAATTCGATAGGACTATGTTTTGATCGTTAATCAATTGACAAAAAAGATTGAGATAATCAATTAATAATCAATAGCTTATAAAAATTGAACTATTAGACTAACCACTTCAAAAATCAATAGGGCTTCATTCTGATAGTTGGTCAATCGACTTCAACAACAAAAACTACAATGGATTGAAAATTTTGACCTGTAACGTGTCCCCATACGTACAGACTATGGGTCGAAAATTCAAGCAATAATCAATTGCTTCTAAAAAATTAACGATACCAAAAATAGTTTCAAAAATCAATATAAATACATCTCGATAGTTTATTAATTGATTTAAAAAATTTGTTAATAAAATCAGTCAAAAATTGCGGCCAGTGTAACGTGACCTTATACGTACAGACGAAAGGACGGAAATAATAATTAATCATGCAATAATTAATTGCTCATAAAAATTCAACCACTCAAATAACTGTCATAAGAATTAATAGGATATTATTCTGATAGTTATTTAATCGAATAAGAGGACTATGATTACAGACGGTCAAGAACAGTGGCGGAGAAAGACTAAAATTTGATGTGGGCAAGATACATTTTGCGAAGCCCTCTGGGGGCGCAAGAAGATATGCTATTAATTTAAAAATCTGACGTGAACATCACGTGACTTACTTGTACATCATTTGATATATCCACAAATTTATTCAATAAAGTTTTCTGTCACTTCAGATTATAAATAATATAATTTCAATAATATTTTGACATGTACTTACAATGTCAAACAAAATCAAAGAATTGACAACAGATTATCATTGACTATATCTTATCATTTCAATTAGACTGATTGTTTTATATGGCAAATTCTGAATGTCTGTAGTGTTGCCACGAGACGAGACGAGACGAGACTTTAGAGAGTCTCGTCTCGGTCTCGTGGTAGTCTCGATTAGCTCAGTCTCGTCTCGGTCTCGCCTTGGTCTCGAGTAGGTCAGTCTCGTCTCGGTCTCGAGTCTCGACGAGAGTCTCGCCATGATTTTTCAAAATTACATATTCTCAAATGTGAGACTCAATTTGTTCTACCTGATTATTATTTGCTATGAATTCTACCGAAAAAATGTATTTGCGTGTTTGGTGCGCAAAATTATGTTTCATACCTTGGTCATAAATCTCCAGACGTGGGCTTCGGGCTCACTTTACAATCGTTAAGAACCACAAAAATACCACTCTACAAATAATGTGTCTTTTGAATTCCTTACATTACACAATTATTCCTACATTGCTAAGCAGCTCTGGAAATTATGATCACGTGATCACGTACAGCGCGCTTGCGTATTGGATAATCTTAGCGTACAGCTTACGTCGAATTTGCAATACTAACAATTGCTCTGGGTTTCAATTCTAATTTGTGAAGATTGTCTTTTGACATCATTTTATAGACATACGACTCATGTACCACCTATCGGACAATTAGAGAAGTGATTTTATGTCATTATCGTTGAAGACAATCTTCCAGAAGTAAGAGACAGGGTCATGTCATTTGCCTTAGCTCGATGATAGATTTGACATTCGTATGTTATCTAATAGCATCAATAGAATTACCATTATAATTAATAATGAATCAGGAGAATGATTAAAAATGAATTGAACCTGATTTGAAACCAAATGACAGCATAAAGTTATCGATCATATTGTTTGCACCAACATACAATATTCAAGTTCCTATAAATGAAACTATGACATATCAACATTGACATATGGAGACTGCGATCTGTCTTCAAGAATTAGAATGGAACCACTGGAACCACGGGGATTCGAGATAATAAAGAGGCAATAGTTTTATGCAACAAATGTGTAAGCTAAAACATTATGACAAGCTTGAGGCTACATATTTCCAGTCAAGAATCGCTGAGTTATAAAACATACTCTCCGAATTTCATAATGCTAGTTCGCCACACGATATTACTTCTACGACTTTCAAGATAAATTCATATAAACTAAATTCAGGCTACGAAAGCGTTTATTCGAATTGATGGTAGATCTAAGATGCCTACATGGTAATAAACGCATTATTTGCGACGTGGGAACCATCAAATTTGGAAGCAGATGAAGAAAAACCAAATTTTCAAATGAGGTTATGTTATTGACTGTGAATAACGGGCTTTATGGTTCAAATTACTGGAATTTATGGAAGAGTAGTATTGATTTTCTTTTCCTATGGCCCAGTCCAGCCTAATCTGATTCAATTTTGTATGAAATTAGGTGAGATACAGGAATATAACCAGGAATCTTATAGGAGTCGATTTATGTAACGTATTTCCAGTCAAAATCAGTTATAGTATGATAATATTTTCTTCCATTAAGTCGATAATTTTTTGTGAAATTGAAAGTGCTGTGCTAGTATTGGGGCTCGTCCTGTTGTACAATCTCATGATAAAAAATCTGCTGCGGCCACACAGTACTTTCCCAACCAAAAGTTTCATGGCCGATTTCGTCGCTGTTTCATAGATTTAGAGTGTCGCATCAATCAATTGCATATTTCAAAATGACAGCTGTCATTGTCAAAGTGACAGCTGTTATTGTCAAAGTGACGACTGTCATTGTTAAAGTGACGGATGGCGGTTATATTCAAGTCCCTACATAAAATAGGTATTTTTGAAAATCAAGAGTTCTTTTCTAAATTTTTAGGGTCTTTAATTTGGAACATACAGCTTCGACATTTGATCACCGGAAGTATAATTTTATAACGTAGATTTCACTTATCATCTTTTTTATATTCCTGTTGAGCCTATCTCTCCAAATGCTTGAGATTGATTCTAAACTAGACATCATTCAAATGAAAATTAGCAATCGTTTGAATATCCTTTTTCACACTTCTACTAGAATTATTCTTGCAGAAGCTTCAGGTAATTTGATACCAAACATGATAAAACCAAATGGAACTTTAAGAAAACAATCGACAAAAAAATAATTGTCATGTAGGCTAAATATGAAGTGAATATTCTGAAAGAGCGGTATAAAATTGCTTTCAGAAGGAATAAAAATGAATTTTAAGTGATTATGATACAAGTCTCGTCGAGAGTCTCGCAAGACTCTCGCCGAGACTCGGCTCTGGTCTCGTCTCGGTCTCGACTTTTGACTCGAGACCCATTCTATGGTCTCGTCTCGACTTTTTGAGGCGAGACGAGACGAGACGAGACTGGTCTCGAGTCTCGTGGCAACACTAAATGTCTGTTTTACATATAAACTGCACTTTCGGCTCAGCCGATCAATACAAAAATAGTAGATAACTATTTTGATGCTACAACAAGTTCAAACACTAAATGTAAATCTGCTATGGCTGATTATTCTAGGTTTATACAAAAAATTTAAAAAAGTTTCAAGTAAAGTGCACTTCTGGCTTGGCCGGTTCATACAAAAATAGCAGATAACCATTCTGATACAACATCAAGTTCAAATAGTAAATTTCAACATCCTACGGTTGATCATTCTGAATTTATTAGAGAAATTCAAAAAAAGTTTCAAGTAAAATGCACTTCCGGCCAAAGTTTAAAGTATTTCCTGACCAATCGTACTTCTCAAATGAATTTTTGTAGGTTTCAATTTGGAAAAGCTCCTTTCGGCGAAGACTGTACTTACCGGTATTGTTAACAAAATCGAATAGACAATGTAAATATTTGGGTAAATTTCTTTCCAGTACATTTAGGATCATAGCTTGTTATTCTTCATACAATTTGTGAGATTGAAAGTCACTACTTTCACCCACTCACAGGACTGTGAGTGAGTCTTAAAAGTTTTTTATTATTTACTCTTTCTAAAATCACAAATGTTGCATAATTTCTAAAATATGAGACATAAATATGAAATTTGTATATTTTAAGATAAAATATATCAAGAAGAATCGATTCTGATAATTTTTGTTGTTATAAACATCAGAATGGTACGGTCGCGCGTTGTATTACTTGAGTAACGGACGGAGGAGAGAATAGCTGAATCAGAAGCACACACTGTTTGACTCTGTATCTCCTAAACGAATTGAGATAATTAAAGTCTGTAAAAAATATCGTATTCTGCACGATTCATTCTAATGTAATAAAAATTATCATTGCAATATCTTGAAAAATACAAATACTATCAACTGATAAATAACATTTAGAGTTTGTAGCTGTATTTTTCGACTCAATTGAGATAATTAAAGTGTGTGGAAAGTATTGTGATCTACATACTTAGATGTAACATGATGAGAAGTTTAACAGAATATCTCTAGAAATACAAATATGATCGATTAGAATTCAATACTCAATAATATTTCTAAAATCGACTGTTGTAGTAGCACAATGTTTGTTGCTGTATCTTCTGAACGAAACAAGATAATTAAAATTTGTAAGGAACATATTGTCCAATACATTCAATAAAATCAAATGTCTTAGAAACTGAATTGACGAGATATTTATGTTTTAAAATGAGAATAAAAGATTATCAACAATAATAAAATTCGATAGACAATGTTAATATTTGGCTTTTCATTCAAGTTTAATGAAGTCTGGTACATTTAGGGTCATAGTTTGTAATTCTTCATACAATTCGTAAGGTAGGAAGTCACTACTAAAATTATTAATTTGAAAAATAGTTGTGAAAATCACTAGCTTCATAGTTAAATAGTTGAATAATTGTTAAAATGAATTATTGATGAGATCGGTCAAGAATTGCGACCAGTAACGTGTGCTCATATGTACAGGCAAAAGGACAGAAATAACAATTAATTAAAACTCAACTACTTAATTAACCGTCAAGAAAATTGATAGAGTATTACTTTAATAGTTATTAAATTGATCGAAAGAACAAACAATACAGTCGGTCAAGAATTGCAATTTTTAAGGTATCTACAAACGAATAGAGAAAAAATTAATAATCACACAATAATAAATTGCTTCTGAAATTTCAGTTACCCAAGAAACCGCTATAAAAATGACAGGAATTCATTTTGATAGTTGACTAATTGATCTGGATACAAAACATTATAATCGGTTGAGATTTGCAACCTGTAGCATGTCCTCAAAAGTGCAGACAAATCGACGAAAATTCAAACAATAATCAATTTCTTTTAAAAAATTATTTATCCAAACAATGCTTACAAAAATCAATAGGAATATATTTTAATAATTGACTAATTGACCAAAAAAAGTATTGATGAAATCGGTCAAGAATTGCGACCTGTAACATGTCCTCATACGTACAGGTAAAATGACAATTATTCATGCAATAATTAATTGCTGATCAAAATTTAACTAATTGATTAACCGTTATAAGAATCAATAGAATATCATTCTGATAGTTAATAAATTAATTTAAAAAGCAAACGTTACAGTCGGTCAAAAACCCAACTATTCCATGAATCTCCATAAAAATTAATCGAATTTTGTATTAATAAGAAAATATTCATTGTAAATGATTTAGAATCTACGGATGGAGACGTATATCATTTTTCAAAGGCTCTAAGTTCCTGGTTCCATTTTCCACTTAAATTATTCCGTAGCTATATCAAATCTCTTTAAGAACCACCTAAAATCATTTGAATATTGTATTTAATAATCCTCAGCTTCAAATTTCCCTAGCTAATACATCACCACAAGATCTAAAACCATAGCAACGAGAACAGAAGACTGCGAAATTCTAGGCATTGCTCACAAGGCGTTACAGAAACGCACTTTACCCTCGAATTCATTTGTCGAGAACACGGGTAACGTTTCAAAGCGAAATTGGCTTAAGCCGTTTTGACGTCTTAATGCTTGACAACGTGAGAATGGGTTTCTTCATCTGTGCGTTAGTTTACCGCCAAGAGGGTAATACGGTTTTCAAATAGGAATGCATTATAAAAGATTATTCTGTTAAGACTTCTGGAGAGATTTGAATGTTTAAAACAATTGTGCAAAATATTCTAATTAATTAACTACTATTATTAATATTTTTCGCTTCTGTAACTTTGCGAACAAGACTGTTATGTCTGTTTACACAGCAGCGACGCGGAAAATAAACTCAGAACTTACGCGTACAAACGGTGGAGAGCAAATATACACAATTTCACCATTACCTGCCTAACTGAAATCAAGGCAGCCGGGCTGCAAATGAAAATCGGGCTGTGTCGAATTGGATAATTGGAATGGTAGCGTCAATATTTGTTTGTCTTATTGTATCTTGTTTAATGACAATAGATTATATCCCAGGGAGTCCAAATTCGAAATGTAACTATACAGTGTAGCGATGATTTTCAGGACGAAATAGATACGATTTTGTTATCGTTATAATTGATCACTCAAAATTTGACACCTAATTAAAGTTCGAATAAAATTTATTCCTTATGACAGTTTTGTGATGATCTTAAAATTAAGTAAACTTTCATAAAGTTTGAATGAAGGGTGAATTGGATTTGTCCAATTCCAAATTAGGATTATTATTAGGATATAAACTGATTTATTCAGTGAAATCTTGATAATTCAATGAGAAATCGAGACTAGATCATTTTGACAGATTAATTCATCTTTTAGATCAACTTACCGATTCAGTTGAATCCTTGTACATCTGATAAAGGAGCCTGCAACCAAAAATAATGAATTCAATATCTGTTGGCACAAAATTGCACTAATAATATATAATACAGTCTCTTCCAACTAATTCCATAGTTCCACGACTAATTGTCTTAGATTTATCCAAAAAAATCTAAATATCTGTCAAGTAAAGTGCGCTTTCGGCGCAGTCGTTTGCTTTGGAAACAGTAGGTCATCATTCTTATGCTACAACATTCCTAAATACTGATCTCCAAGATTCTCGGCTAAAAATTCTGAATTTATGCGCAAAATTAAGAAAAAATTTCAACTGAAGTGCATTTCCGGCTCAGTCGATTGTTATGAGAATAGTAGGCAATCATTCAGATGCTACAGCAGACTGAAATATCAAATTTCAAGACCTTACAGTCGATTGTTTTGGATTTATGCAAAATATTCCAAGAGACTATCAAGTAAAAGGCACTTCCAGCACAGTGGATCACAATGAAAATAGGATATGAGCATCTACACGGTACTATCGTCTTAAATATTAAATTATAATATTCTTCGTTCAATCATTTTTGATTTATGCGGAAAATTCGAAAATTGTTTCGAGTAAAGTGAACTTCCAGTACAGACGATGCAACCATGATGCGAGGTGCACAACGAGACCATATATCAATCTTGAATACAAAATTTCAGTATTAAACGTTTTATCGATATTGAGTGCATATTATTGTAGCCCTAAAAAGGTTACATTTTTCAAACATTTATAATTCTGGCTTAAGAGAGCTCTTCATCATGTACCTTGAAGTCAATTGAAATTAATTATAGTAGCTTAAAGAATCTTTGGGGTAAATTTTTACTTGTACTAAGTACAAGAAAGTATTATGAAACCGACAAAATTCATCTATCGAGATTTTGATAGGAATATCAGTCTTGTGCATCCCTGAATCCATTTTGACTATTTTCGGCTTGATGTCGGTACGTATGGTCGTGCGTGCGTTCATGCGTTCGTGCGTAACTCGCAAATCGCAAAACTAGTTGAACGTGTAATGTTAAAATTTTGTTTTTAAGACTGGTATAGGGTCTAGTTGTGCACCTCGCATTATGGTTCCAATCGTCTGTACCGAAAGTGCACTTTACTTGAAACTTTTTTCGAATTTTTCTGATAAATCCAGAATGATCAACTGTAGGATGTTAAAACTCAATATTTGAACTTGATGTTGTACCAAAATGGTTATCTGCTATATTTGTATGGATCAGCCAAGCCAGGAGTGCACTTTACTTGGAACTTCTTTTTAGTTTTTGCATAAATCTAGAATTATCATTCATAGCATATTGAAATTTAGTGTTTGAACTTGTTGTAGCATCAAAATAGTTATCTACTATTTTTGTATCAATCGGCCAAGCCGGAAGTGCAGTTCATGAGTATAACAGACATTTAGAATTTGCGGTATGGAATAATCAGTTCAATTGAAATGATAAGGTAGGCAATGATAATCTGTTGTCAACTTTTCAATTTTGTTTGACATTTTACATGTCAAAATATTTTTTCCCAAATTTCATTTCGTAAGCATAACAAAAGGGACAAAATTGGATCAGAACATGCTTTTTC
This sequence comes from Dromius quadrimaculatus, assembly GCA_963989225.1. Classification (NCBI taxonomy): domain Eukaryota; kingdom Metazoa; phylum Arthropoda; class Insecta; order Coleoptera; family Carabidae; genus Dromius; species Dromius quadrimaculatus. Next base: position 8,482,590 of record OZ022329.1, read on the forward strand.
ATACAAATTTAAAATTAATTTTCATTATGTTGGTCACACGGTCCAGCTTTATTTTCAGCATTATTGAACTCCAGATATACATACTTATCAAATCTTTTGAAGGCATGAAAAACAAAATGAGGCACTGAAATCTACGACTATCTGACGGTCTTGAAGTACAAGGAGATATTGTGAAACCGACAAAATTCACATATTGATATTTTGATGGATATATCCGTTTTGAGCATCCCTGTATCCATTTTGATTATTTTTGGCTTAACGTCGGTACGTATTTATGTATGTTTATGTGTATGTGCGTAACTCGCAAATCTCAGAATTCGTCAAACGTATAATGTTGAAATTTTGTATAAAAGACTAGTTTAGGATTTAAGCTCTTGATGGGCACCTCGCATTATGGTTGCACTTGACCTGATACTTTTTTTGGATTCTCCGCATAAACCTAGAATGATTAGCCGTAGGATACTGGAGTTCAGTATTTGAACTTGCTGTAGCATCAAAATGATCATCTCCTATTTTCGTCCTAATCGACTAAGACGGAAGTGCACTTCATATTACAGACTTTTCGAATTTTTCTCATAAATTTAAAATAATTAGTCGCAGAATATTGAGATTTCGTATTAGGCACTTTTATAGCATCTAGTTGTACACCTTGCATTATGATTGTGAGCGGCTAAGCCGGGAGTGCAGTTCATTCGAAACATTTGTTAATTTTCCGCATAAATGCAAAACGATTGAACGTAGAATATTAGAATACAGTATTTAAGATGATAGTACTGTCTAGATGCTCATATCCTATTTTCATTGAGATCGACTGAGTCGAAAGTGCACTATACTTGACGATCTTGGAATTTTGCGCATGAATTCAGAACTGTTAGCCGTAGAATCCTGGAAATCATTATTTAGGAATGTTGTGACATAAGAATGAAATACTGTTTGCATAGCAACCGACTAGCCGTGGAATGATGAGATGTTGTGTTCGATTATTTATATCCAATGATGTACAAGTTAGTCACGTGATGTCCACGTCAGATTTTTAAGCTAAAGACCTGATTTTCAAAAGTTTTAACGTAATTTATGCAATACGAATATGTTTGGGCTTATCGTTGTCAAGATACAATTGATATTGAGTGCATATTATTGTAACCCTGAAAAGGTTACATTTTTCAAACATTCATAATTCTGACTTAGAGAGCTCTTCATCATGTATCTTGAAGTCAATTAAAATTAATTACAGCAGCTTAGAATCTTTGAGGCAAAGTTTTATATACAGCAAAATTGAAAATGTTACAAGAAAATTAAAGGCAATTTTTGATTTTTTCCACATAAAAGTGCTAGTTTTGACTGTTGTGTACACGTTCAATTGTTTTTCTCAATATGATAAGTGCATTATTTGAAAATAGTTATTTTTGATTCTAAATTGCGAAATGTCATTTTTGTATTCGAGAATAATTTTTCTGTGATTTTTCATGCCCACGTTTTATTGAAGACCATGTCTCAAAATTAATAAAATATGAAATTAAAATTTTGACATTTCAAATCAATTAATGTGACTTTTAATGTTGCTATGATACCAAAACGTTCATTTTCGCAACCAGGATGCGAAATATTTCGCATGTTTCTAGTTGCCATGTGAATGTTCACTTTTAATAACAGTTTTCAAAAAATTAATTTTGAATTTTTTTGGAATGATAAATTATTTTGGCTTCAAGGTTGAATAACTTGATAGGGAAGCATCTCAGCTTGATGTTATTGTTAATTAAAAAAATAAGGTAATGAACTAAGAAGAATGATGTTTGTTAAATTTTTCTGCTAAAATCGATAAATTAGGAGATATAAGTATTTGAAGTTAAGTTTTACCATTTTTACTTACTTGTACATAGTAAAAGCAAATACATATTGTGGAACCTACAGAGCTCACATTTTGAGATTAAGATGGAAATATCCGTTTCGAGCATCCCTGAATCCATTTTGAATATTTTTGACTTGATCTTGGTACGTATGCATGAATGTGCGTTCGTAACTCACAAATCTCAAAACCCGTTGAACGTGTAATGTTGAACTTCTGTATTTAAGGCTGATCTAGGGTCTAGTCATGCACCTTGCATTATGGTTGCAATCGTCTGTACCGGAAGTACACTTTACTTGAAACTTTTTTAGAATTTCTCACATAAATCCAGAATGATTAGCAGTAGGATACCGAAATTTGGTGTTTGAAATTGCTGTATAATCTTAATGGTTATCTGTTATTTTCGTACCAATCGGCTGAACCGAAAGTGCCCTTCATATGACAGACTTTTTGATTTTTCCACATAAACTCAAAAAAAACAGTCGTAGGATATTGAAAATTTTGTATTAAGCACTTCTATAACATCTTGTTGTACATCTTGCATTATGATTGCAATCGTCTGTACCGGAAGTGCACTTTACTCGAAACATTTTTGAATTTTCCGCATAAATATGCAACTATTGAATGTAGAATATTAGAATTCAGTATTTAAGACGATAGTACCTTCTAGATTCTCATATCTTATTTTCATTGAGATCGACTGAGCTGGAGGTGCATTTTACTTCTTACTTTTGACAGTCTCTTGGAATATTTCGCATAAATTCGAAAAGTATTGAAATTTGGTATTTCACTCTTCTTTGGCATTTGAATGATTACCTACTATTCTCATGCACCGGAAGTGCACTTTAGTTGACATTTTTCCTCATTTTTACCCATAAATTCAGAGCTGCTAGCCGTAGAATCTTGGAAATCAGTATTTAGGAATGTTGTAGCATAAGAATGATGACCTACTGTTTACAAAGCAAGCGACTGGGCCGAAATGTCACTGTACTTAATAGATTTTTAGAATTGTTTGGATAAATCCAATACGATTAGCCGTGGAACGATGGAATTTTGTGTTTGATTATCGTATTGTTATACGTAGAAAATATACCCAATGATGTACAAGTAAGCCACGTGATGTCTATGTCAGATTTTAATAAATTTTAATTTTGTGTAAGTATTACTTGAATCAATCTTAACATACGAATTGGATCAAACCACTTTACTAATTTCGTTGAGCCCTCCTCAGGAGTTGGTCTAAATTGTATTCATCCAGCTCCTGAGAGATGCTCAAGTGGAGTCAAAACTAATAGAGTAGCTTGATCAATAAAACTTTTAAGACTAAAATCAAAAAAATATTATAAATATTTTGAAATGCTTTCGAGTTTCCATAGGCAGCCGTTCGTCATCATCAGATAAGGGAGCATTCAAATAAATCTAAACTCTCATTTATGATATTTAATATAATTATAGTACAAGGAATAACCTAAGATGGGAAAAAAGCCCAGTTTGAAGAAGGAAAGATACAGGATGTTGAACTTTGACTGTCTTTTCTACTTATTTGAGCTTAACCAGACGGCCCCGTGCTCAAGTTTTCCTCAACTTCAAGTCTACGTCAGTAAATAAAAGTTTCATTTAATTCGAAAAAGAAGTTTACCATACTACAATGAACGTTCCCAATTTCTCAAAACCAGCTGATCTTTCAGTCTTATAATCTTCTGTTAATTGATGATTCTATTCACAGAATTCAGTCTTCCACTTTTATTAAAATTACCATATCTTATGTTTTTACGATTTCTCGGTTGATTTTTCTGTTTATTTTTCGAAATGTAGACATGAGAGAGCCAGCCAGAGTTTTCGAGCAGAAATTGATAATTCAATATTGAATGAATTATGCTACAAATTATAAATGAGAATTGCGGATGTCCGCTTTGTTTTTTTTCGAAACTTACTTCCGTTGTAGAATATTCCTGTTCGCTCCATTGATTGAATAATAAAACAAGTAGAACTATCCTCAACTATCTTGAATAAATAATACGGGAACGAAGCCACTAATTTTTCGCTCAGTATCAGTTAATTCCCTGTATGTGGTGGACACTGTAAACGCAGCTTTAGCCCACTGCTCGTGTAAAATGCATCAGCGAACGAAGTGAGCCAACAGTGACCGGGGATTCATGTATAATAGATGCACACTCTGGAAGATATACAGGTACAAAACTTTATCACCTAACGTGAGGCGTTAGAAAGAAACTAGTGAATAAATAATACTTGGAGGTCTTTTCGGCCGCACTGCGCAGTGAGATGTCCTGCAATAACAAATGGAAATTGACGACAGCAATCGGCAATTCGTATAGGTATTTACTCTTGCAAATTCTTCAGTCTCAACTATTTACATTAACAGAAGAATTATAGCCACCCCTACATGCGTTTAGCTGCGTTCCTCGCACTGTAAGCACATTAGCGTGGCCAGAGTTGTAAACTATGTCCCTCAGTGAATCACTCCGGACGATTCCGGGAACAGACTCCGGCGCCAAGCGGGCAGAATTGCTCGGACGCGGTTTGCTACACTTTTATTTTGTACTATAATGACCTTTACTTGTAGTTGATACTCATAGTCGCTCTCACATTAACAAATGACGCGTGCTTGCGTGTCAAAACATGCAAACTACACAGCCATCACCATCAGCCACAGCTTTGAGCTTTGTTAGCTTTAGAGCTTTGTCCGAGATTTGCGTCTCTTAGTTAATAGTGTTACTTGGCAACGCTGTTTGCTGGGCTCTCTCTTAAAAGGGTTCTAAAATACGTTGTGGATTTATGTCACTAGTGTCAACGCAGTTATTTTGCATGTATTATTCTTACAAACGGCAATGAGAGTCACAGAGATCTGTGCAGACTGATTTTTATACTCGTAATTATCCTCAAATAATTTTTTTACGGCTGGAATTGAAAGTTACACAAGCAAATGTTTTTACGAGGACCGAATAAGGCTCAGAAAATCAGGGTACTACAGCTTAAATTGATGATTGATCCATTGGACGCTAATATCAACTAAAAAGTTGATTGGTGTGGCCAAATTGATAATCTCGCACTTAAACCCGCCGCACTCGATGCCACACTTGCTCCGACGCTAGAAACTTGGTTCGAAGCTGGGTGCTAGACTTGACACGAGACTTGTTATACAAGACTTAAAGCCCGCCGCACACGAGGCAATTTTCCATGCAATTTTGCTCACTTAATTTGCAGAAAGTTTTCTTGCGCACTGGGCCACTTTGAGGTACACTTAGTGTGACACTTATTCTCGCATCACACGATGCAAGCTGCGCCACTCATTCTAACACTAGAACGTAGACTTGGTAGATTTTCACATTACAAGTATGGATGTTGCCGAAACTAATCGTCAGAGGAAAGCAGGAGCATTTGCTGCAGTTATAGCTTGCGAATTACGAGACAGAAAAAAAGAAGAAAAAACTTTGGTCAAGAGAGTGATTTTTGAGAAGGAATCAAGGCCGCAGAGTTTTCAACATTTTTTTTGACGAGCTAGTAGGGTGTATACCAAACGTGAAAAACCTGGAAATGTCAGGGAATTTAGATAAACTGGAAATGTCATGGAATCGTCAGGGAATCTCTGATATTTGTCTGGAAAAAATACATCATAGGATATTTATGCATTATTACTCATAAAAGTATATTTTCACTCTTTAAGATCTTTGCAAATCTATAAGTCTTCCAGATCTCTAAATTCATGAAAAAAAAATTTATTAAAGTACATTTACTTTTGTCGATTAATGTAAATTCGTTCATGATATCAAGTTCGTTGCGATTTTGTTTTTAATTCACAGATTTATAGGGTTCACACAGAACTGCAACATTAATCTGTGATTATATGTAAGCTTGTATCAAACTTTTGTTTTTTACTGTCTGGAATTTTATTGAAAATAACCTGGAAAACCTGGAAGTCAGGGAATTTTCATTTAATTTTTTGGTATACACCCTGAGCTAGGGTACGTTAACATTACCTAATGTCCACTAGCCTTAATTTTTACTTATTTGTATCTTAAAACACCACAAAACACAATGTACTAATGAGGCACAGCATGCGACATACAACTCAGTGATGTAATCACGTGATTTCGTCGTCTGCTATGATTGGCTGTGGACAGCAGTCAGTGGCGCAGCAAGTGCGAAAAATAGCACCGAACCTATCTTGAAAAACAAGTCTCGTGTAAGTCTAGTACCCCGCATCGCACCAAATTTCTTGCATTGGAGCAAGCGTGGCACCCAGTGCAGCGCCAAGTGAACAAAATTGCTTGAAAAATTGCATCGTGTGCGGCGAGCTTAACTGGTGCTATTTTGCTTGCTGCGTCGCTGGTTACTATCCGCAACCAATCAGAACGGGCGACGAAATCATGTAATTATTTCACTAAGTTGTAAGACGCATTTTGTGGTGTTTTGAGGTACAAATCAATAGAAATTATAGATAATGGAAAAGGAGTGAAATGGGAGAGAGCAGAAATGAAAGCTTTCATTGAGGCATACAAGAATGAACCGTGTCTGTACGCAATAAGATCGTCAAACATGTTGAGAACCCCGAGGCCTTGATTCCTCTTCAAAAGCCACTCTCTTGACCGGAGTTTTTTTTTTCTTTTTTCTCTGTCTCGCAATTCTAATTGATTTCCAGCAACATCCATTTCATAATAAGCAAATCTACGTTCTAGAGTCAGAGTGAGTGGCGCAGCTTACATCGTGTGCCGCTAAAACAAGTGTCACACCAAGCGCAGCTCAAAGTGGCCCAGACAGCAGGAAAACTTGCTGCAAATTGTGTAAATAAAATTGCTAGTAAAATTGCATCGTGTGCGGCGGTTAAATATTAAGGTATTACCAAAGTGACCATACGTCAACTTTTGAATGAAACTGTGTCCTTTTTTGTACTCCATCCTGGTATCCTTTGAGGAAAGCTTCAGAATACAAAATTGTCCCGTTTTAATTTAATTTATTGATAACAAATTTATTCTTCTTATGGCCGGTTTCACGATCTCGAGTTAAATTAATCCGGTTTAAAGAGCTCATTTCCTTGGTAACAATATCAATTTCTGTATTTTTTGTGTCATCACTGCCCAATCAAGTTAATCAAATGAATTGTAAGCCTGTTTATTGGTTAACTCCCCGAACCCAGGTTAATTTAACTCGAGATCATGAAATCGGGCATGAGTGCTGTACAAATGTGATAAACAACGTTGCATTTCGTTAATGAGTGCGAGAAAGGATGGGTACCGTTGCAGTTTAGGCGCTGAATTGACTTTTAGTATAATTTTGACTTTGGTGAATAAAATACATAGCAGACTTCCATCACGACACGCCTGCAATAAAGTGTTGTCTGACCAGCTCAAGTGACTGATATGTGTCAAGGACGTGTTAACGTCTCACCAAATTAAAATTTCTCGACAGATCCAAGAAACAACAGCTGCAGGTATTTGAATCGAGGACAAATCAGAGCGAAAAAGGAATAGTAGTTCGAATAAGAAGCGCACAAAAGGGAATAAATAAAAAATGACACAGTAGTGATAAATATCGGATTAGTTTGAAATAAATTGAAGACGGTGTTGTTGTTTGAATAATAAAATGAGTGTAGTAATAGTGACTATTTTGGCGTCAATCAATTGTAAGAATATTGAACTGCAAAAATTTACTTTCCCGACCTATAATATAATAGAGGATGTATTGTGATCGTGATTTTTTGATAGTTCGAGATTTTGATGAATCTTCACATTTTAGACCCTACGGAACCCAAAAACATAATTTTAAAAAAAGTCGGTCTGTCGATCGGTGTTCTGTCTGGAAGCAGGATAACTTGAGAACGCGTACAAATTTTCGACTGAAATTTTACATTTGAGTTTTTCATCAAAACGCTAGGTTCAAGTTTGTAGATGAGCTTTTTTCAACAAGTGGTACCACAAACTTTATTGATGGAGTTTTTTTAGATTTTTCGCTTATTTTACAGACGGTAATATTTATCATAGAATATGAAATAACCAAAACTAATCCTGCAATAATTTGGCACAACATTTATACGAAGCATTTTTCAAAATTATCAGTGGTTCATTTGTTATTATTAAAATTTAAATTAATATAAAATTCGTTATATTTTTCTGAAACAAAGAAATAATGAGAATCATAATGTGGAGTTAAAATTATTATCACTTAGTTTTTGACATCACGTGCAAAAATTCATCAAATGTTTTTTTTAAATAAGTAATTCGGCTCTATCATGTTTGATATCAAATCAATGCTCTTGTGGATATAATTCTAATAGAAGTGTCAAAGAGGATATTTAAACGATTGTCAATTGTTTCATTCACAAATCATTTAAATGATGTCTACTTTGATATCAATTTTAGGCATTCGGGGAGATGAGCTTGAAAAGATTAAATTTTGAAACTGTTGTTCCAATGAAATAAAGACTTCGAAAAACTAGAAAAAGACTCTCTATTTTCAAAAATATTTATTTTATGTAAGGATTTGAAAATAACCGCCATCTGTCACTTTAACAATGACAGCTGTCACTTTAACAATAACAGCTTTCACTTTGAAATATGCAAGTACTGTGTGGCTACAGCGAGTTTTTTTATTAGAGGTAACATTTTAAAATGAAAATTATTGTTAAGGATTTTAGTTGAAGTGATCAGCTCTGAGTTATGAATTTTTGAGAATTGAACAAACTCGATTCACTAATCACTAGGTTTTTCTATTAATAAATTATCTTTTTATAGTTCTAACTGCGGTTTTTTCTGAATATATTGATTTCAATGAATTTTTCAAATGATATTGTAACGAATTTAAGTCTATAAATTAGTCATTTCGGCTTTACTGGTGCTTATAATTATTGTGGAAATATTTTACATCAAGAAATAGGAGCGAATATATTTGTTTTCTGGAAAATTTCTGGTACCTTCTAGCGTTTTCTAGATAAGCCTGGACGTTTGCGGGAAAATCGTAGTGGAGAGAGACCTGAAATTGAAATTTTACTGCGCGCGCATGTTCTTTGAATCCCGTTGCAAATTTCCGACCAGTCTTGCCAATGTAATGTTTTTACATTGGCAAACAGCCAATCAAGTTTTGCTGATTATTTAATTGAAAGCGGACACGATTTTGACATTACTAAAAACTTGAAATTTTACACATACGCAAAAATGGCAAGATTCTTGATTTCCTGGAAAACTTAGAGATTAAGAAGTCTTTAAAAATCCATGCCGATTTCAGTTTGAATGGCCAAACGAACCTTAGACACACCCCACTTTTAAATCTTTTAATTTAATTCGCGGCTTACGTAACCAGTTTTTACGAGATTTTTTGAATACTTTTCGAGTTTTTTCAGTTTTTTTCAGTTGTAGTTTGGATTTTGTTGAACAGATTGGATATATCTTTTTATATCATTTTACAATTTTTTTGGTGTTTTATTACCGCTTTTTTACATTTTTTCATCAACATTTCCATTTTTTTCACTAACATGACACTAGCGGGCTACTTGACGCCGTTTTCTTTTGTGAAGCTCCTGTAATTTTATTGTGTAAGTTACCTTTTTGTATTTTTTGATTTGTTAAAAATTTTCTACCTACTTGTATGTTTGTTTGTTTTACGTTATATTTCCTCTCATTGTAGTCTCTCCGGTAGTCTGAGGATGATCACCCAGTGATCGAAACCGGTTACTAAACTAAATTAGAGAACAGTGTGATCAAGAATTTTATGTTTTTTTTTTATTAAAAAAGCCCTTACCAATTCCTATTATGAATAGTGTTAGTTATCAAATTTATTATTTTATTAAATCATAAAAATAAATAGTAGCGTTTAGTAACTTTTGCTCCCTAAATTAGAATAAATAACGTTGCAATATATGAAAAGAATATTTAAACCATTCTATGTCCGCAATGTTGTCGAGGAGAGGCGGTAGCTCTAAAATAGATGAAATTTTGAGAAAAGCTTCTACCAGACTTGAGGATGAGAGGAAAAATAATGGAAGGTGGAGCTCAGGCTCGTATGAAAAGAAATGTGAATAAGGTTTTTTAGCCAAATTAAGGTCATCTTTCAAAGTATCTTCTAGTATGAAATCAAATAAAGTAATTCGCAATCTAATTGACCTAAAAATTATAATCTTGAAAAGAACGAGTTAAAGTTATTATGTGGTCCTTGCTCTTTGGAATAAATTATTTCCAAGGAGCAGTAGCTAAAGCTTTGTTGAATAAAAAACTAACTCAAAAAGTATGGCAGTATTCGATAAAATAATGATTCTCATCACTCATGTTGGGCCGAAATCCAGTCTATAAAGAATTGTTCATATGTAACAATGATTTCAAAAAACATCGCCGAATTACTGAATTGCGCTGCGCGCGCCTGTGGGACGGAACTTGAGCCCGAGACAGCTGAGAAGGCTGTACTAGACTCTTCATGCGAGCTCGGGCCACACTTATTATTCTTTCCATGATCCCCACGTCCAATTTCATCTATTTTGAACCTGGTGCTCCTCATTGACAACATTACCTTCATTTCAATTAATTCCAGTCTCTCCATATTTTGATAATGTTCCATTTTACGCATAACCGATGCAATCCTGATGTACAAGAGTATAAAACTTGAGTTACTCTTCTAAATATTTAATGCATCCTAATTGCAGGTAGTAAAGCTAAATTACATCGCTACTAAATTCCCTGTAACAATAAATTCCATTCGCTGGAACCCTAACTAAGCTCATTGCGTCACTTAACTACTTTTCCGTCCCGAAAGTGGACAAGAGGACCTCAGACAAAGGACGGCTCTTTTCATTATTCATTAACTATCATACATTCATTTCACACAAGAGGATGGTTTTTTAGGGCCTTAGGCCTGCTCTTACGCAAAAGGGTAGAGAGAATTTCAGTGGCTACTCGGGAAATGTGAAGCTTGCAGGAACTTTTAACAAAGTGAAAACTGATCCACAATCATGAATAGTAATTTACATTTGTGCAGTGAGCTCGTTGTGAGGAAAAATACTGTGAAATAAATAATTATTATTTATTTTCTGAAGTGAAACTTTAATCCGAATGATTGCACGTCGAAGTCTCTCCGACAAAGACATAAAACGTTAGCTTTAATCAACAAAATGGACGATTCTCTAGACAGTTTCATTGTGACAACATCAAGAATGAAATAACTTGTTGAGTATGAGGATCTCATGTGCGATACGGCGCAAATACAAAGCTACTGTGGATTCAGGAAGACAATACATTGATGCAAAAAGATCATAAAAACATGAAATACCGTCGACATAAAATTCTATGATGCTGGAATTCTTGCCGCATTGTTTGCGAAGGAGAAAGATATTAGGGGCACTTGTTGAATTCCTGATTAGCTATTATATATTCGAGAGGAAAAATTCTTTGAAAAAAATCAGTTCAATTATTTATTTCAGGGATGAAATTGTAGGGGCGAATTCCCCCGTACGAAATTCGTAATATCTGTAGCGGCTAGGTGGCTGTGTACGAACATCTGAGCATCGTCGTTGCGGTACAGGTGCGCGGCTCATATCGGTGGCGTGGTAGCGTCACGCGTCTGCAGCGGTCGATACGGGCTCGAAGGACCACGGAGCGTGTGGCGCGACGCGGGACGAACAAGAAATGCAATGAAGGTAAATACATCCTCTATCTTGTGTATATGTTTGCACAGCAGATGTGGAAGCGGGAAAAATAAGCTCAGATAAGGGAGATGTTTATTAATTTGCTTGGAAGCGAAAATATGGAAGATCACGCTGAGATTTAATCATGAGAAATATGAAAACCGAAATTTGATTTCAGGGTAATCTTTGTGGTTTATATTGTTTACTGCGGGCGTAAGCAAACAATAAAGAAATACCTCTCGCATTACACTTGCTCCATTTTTATTTTTCTTGTAAAGTTGATAATAAGCTCAAATAAACTTACGGTTAATGACCTCTACAGTATTTTGAATCATTGCAGGTCTGCAACGCATCAGAGGTAGGTAACTATATCATGTTTCTTTTATTGCACAAAACAGTCCTTTCTTTTCGCTGGTTTTATCTCCGATTCCTCCTCAAATACTCTTTTTCTTCGTTACTTCTTTGAAAGCCCGCTTTTTGTTTTGTTTAAGTTCTAATGTTGGTTCTTTTGCCATGTTTCGGTTTTCCGACCTGTTTTTGTTTATTATGTACTGTTTTAAATTGTTGGAAAGATTATGAATATTTCAAGTTCCTAATTTGAAGTCAGGGGAATAAAGTTTTGATGGCATGTGTTGCCTGGGACTTAACCATATTGCCTAAAATGATATTGTATCATGCGTAGGCAAATTAAGTGAGTTACAAAGCTGTAAAGGGAATATTGTTCTGTACATAACAAATTAGGATTATGTATAACACATTTGATTAATTATTTAAATGTACTTTAAGGGATGAACGTCATTAAATGGATTGCCAAAATAAATGATCAAAATTATTCTGTCAGAAGATGCTGCGAGGTTTGCATTTACTCCTAGCCCACATTTCGGGATCTTATGTTTTACGAGGTGGCACGAAACAGTGGAACGTATGGAAGCAACGTCAGTCTTCTAAATATTAAAACGGACGGCAACCACGTTGAAATACGAACGCTGTGTATTTCCTCCTTGGGGATTGTATTAAAATTTAAGGAGCAATTTGGAACAGAATACAAAACGAATTTCTGGGCGGTGGACTGGACTTAGGAAAGTTGTAGACGAAGTAATGAAACTATTATTCCTGGTACAAGCACAGGTGAGCCAGAAGCAATACAATATCGGGATCTCCCGAGGAAAACAAACCTACGATATTTCTCTCTTTCTGCGCGAAATTGTTTCCATCAGACGCCAGCAAACAAATAACAGCGGCCACGGAAAGTACTCAGTAGTACAAGCTGCGCCTGCAAATCCAATTTATTGTCATTCCCTCGGGATACAAGCCTACCTGTATCATCACAAACATCCAATCACATTTTGTGACCGCCACCACATTTCTTATCTTAAATTTGTGCATTTAGCTACTAAATGTCATCCCTAAATCTTTTTCTTTCTCGGCGCCTATGGCGAATTGTGTTATTTTTTGGTCTACCGCAAAATACGGCATTTCTAGGTGATCCACATCCTTCACACATCGCGTTAAAATTAATGAGTGCGCTGTAACGTGAGCAAATTCATCTTAGCGCTCGTTAGACTCGTAGATGGGCGTCATCCCTCAGTTTGCGGGATGTGGGGTACGGTGTAAATATTCTAGGCACCGCTAATTTTCAAGCTAAGATTTATAGTCTTGTATGGAATATAGAAGGACTTAAGTCCAAACCTGCAAAATTTTTTCAAAAATAATCACGGAAGTGTTTATTGTCTTCTTCATTGCTTTATTATTATTGGAATATCCTGATCCTGTGCGATAATTGGGTTCACAGCAAATATAACGCCAACTAAATAAGGAAAAAAGCAAATAACATCTAATGAGGAAGAATCCTAAGTGGAGAATCATTATTTTGCCGGATACTTCCATACTTCATAAAACAGGAAGTTAGTTTTTTATTCAACAAAGCTTTAGCTAGTGCTCCTTGAATATAATTTATTCCAAAGAGCAAGGATTACATAATAACTTCAATTCTCCCTTTCCAAGATGATAATTTTTAGGTCAATTAGACTGCAAATTACTTTATTTAATTTCATACTGGAAGTTACTTCGTAAGTTGACCTTAATTTTGCCAAAAAACTTCCTACTCATGTTTTCTTCAATAAAAAGAAACAAAAAGAAAATAATCTTAATCGAAAGAACTTTAACACATAATAACTGCCAAAAACACCCAATATCTTCAGGCAATTCCATCCCAAAACGAATAATATTCAAATCAGAAATAAACAATTTTTTTATCAGAAAAGGTGGAAAATTGCAACCTGTAATGTGTCCTTGTACGTACAGACCAAATTAATCATAACGGACAATCATAAGAATTTTTGTAATCGGTTGAGAATTGCGATCTATATAGCATGTCCTCATACGTACAGACCAGAACGGAAATAAGAAATAATAATTCAATAATTAATTGTTCACAAAACTTGAACTATCAAAGAATCATTATAAAAATCCATTGATTTCAATATCGATATTCAAGCAAACAACGGAAAAAATTATTTGAAAATTCATTTAAAATGCGAACCTATAATGTTGTCTCATACGTACAAACAGGATAAAAATAAGAAATAATCATCCAATAATGAATTTGTTTATGAGTGTCTGTCAAACCCGTATCGGGTAAAAGGCGTAATTGATATTTTTTTTTTCTAGATTAGTTGCTCAAATCAAATAAATCATCATGAAAATTGATAGAGTTTGATACCAATATTTATCAATCGATGAAAAAAGGACATATTACTCTGTTTGGGATTCTTTCAAGTGGGTTTTCCTCAAACCCTGGGTGAACATCCACGTTATCACATCTAGTATTTTGTATATTTTAATTATCTAATTACTTGCCTTGTTTTATTTTTGTATCATTATTTTCTGAAGAAGATCCTTGGTCAAAGGATAGAAACGACAAATTTTCAAATAAAATATACAGAATTTGAAATCAAAAGTAACTTATTTGAAGAAAAATTTTTTAGAATCGACCAAAAATTGCGACTCACAGTGTGTACGGACAGACAAAAAAATAGAAATAAAATAATCATCGATTATTTTGGAATCGACTTGAAACTGTGATCTATAAGAAACAAGAAATAATCATGCAATAATTAACTGTCCATGAAAATTGAACTGTTGAATTAGTTATCATAAAAAACATTAAACATTAGAGTTTGATATCAGTACTCAAGCAATCAATAAATAGAAATAATTCTAGAATTGACTCAAAATAGCAATCTATAATGTGTACTCATACGTACAGTCTAAATGACGGATATAGGAAATAATCATTCAATAATTAATTGTTCATGAAAATTGAACTATCAAATAAGTCATCATAAAAATCATTAAGGTTCAATATCAATCTTGAAGTAACTGATAGAAATAAGAAATTTTATGATCGATTGAAAATTGCGATCTATAGCGTGTCCTCATACGTACAAACCAAAGGACGGGAATAAGAAATTAGAAATAATCGGGCAATAACACAGGGTAGCAGAAAAATTATTTTTTCTGCGCTATGAAATCAATCAATGATTTATGATAGATGCAATAATTATAGTTACCGAATACCTAATTTGCTCAAATGAATTGGCTTTGCCTTGGTCAAAAGATCGAAACGTCAAAGTTTCAAATGAAATATACAGAATTTAAAATCAAAAGTAATTTATTATTCATTGAAATTCTGTAAAATGTATAGACTATTGTCAAATATTTGTCATTTGTTTGTTTTGTTGGCCACCAAAATGTGTCTTTGAACGAGCTAAAAACAATCATGAACCGTAGATATATAGAAAAATTCTTATAAACTTGGACTTAATATGGAAAATCCAGAAACAGTTATCTTTGACAGACCCCAAATTCATATCCCAATAAATAATGTGAATTTTACTAGACATATTACTTACTTGTACTATAAGTACAAGGAAATATTGTGAAACCGACAAAATTCACCTATCGAGATTTTGATGAAAATATCCGTTTTGAGCAGCCCTGAATCCATTTTGACTATTTTTGGCTTGATGTCGGTACGTATGTTCGTGCGTGCGTAATTCGCAAATCTCAAAACTGGTTGAACGTATAATGTTGAAATTTTGTATTTGAGACTGGTATAGGCTCTAGTTATGGTTCCAATCGTCTGTACCGGAAGTGCATTTTACTTGAAACTTGTTTCGAGTTTTTCCAATAAATCCAGAATGATCAACCGTAGGATGATGAAATTCTGTATTTGAACTTGATGTTGTATCAGAATGGTTATCTACTATTTCTGTATGGATCGGCTGAGCCAGAAGTGCACTTTACTTGAAACTTTTTTTAATTTTTTTGTATAAATCTAGAATGATCAGCCATAGCGTATTGAAATTTAGTGTTTGAACTTGTTGTAGCATCGAAATATTGTATCAATCGGTCAAGCAAGAAATGCAGTTAATGAGTATAACAGACATTCAGAATTTGCCGTATATAAAAATCAGTCTAATTGGAATGATAAGATAGGCAACGATGATCTGTTGTCAATTTTCTAATTTTGTTTGACATTTTACATGTCAAAATATTTTTCCCTGAATATCAATTCGTAAGCATGACAAAATCGACAAAATTGGATCAGAACATGCTTTCACATACAAATTAACAAATTAATTTTCATTATGTTGGTCACACGGTCCAGTTTTATTCTCAGCATTATTGAAATCCAGATATATATACTTATCAAACCTCTTGACGGCATGAAAAACAAAATGAGGCACTAAAATCTACGACTATCTGACGGTCTAAAAGTACAAGAAAATATTGTGAAACCGACAAAACTCACATATTAAGATTTTGATGGATATATCTGTTTTGAGCATCCCTGAATCCATTTTGATTATTTTTGGTTTATGTCGGTACGTATGTACGTATGTATGTGTGTATGTGCGTAGCTCGCAAATCTCAAAATTCGTCAAACGTATAATGCTAAAATTCTGTATGAAAGTCTGGTATGGGATCTAGGATCTTGATGTGCACCTCGTATTATGGTTGCAATCGTCTGTACTGGAAGTGCACTTTACCTGATACTTTTTTTAAATTCTCCGCATGAATCTAGAATGATTAGCCGTAGAATACTGGAATTCAGTATTTGGAATTGCTGTAGCATCCAAATGATCATCTCCTATTCTCGTCCCAATCAACTAAGCCGGAAGTGCACTTCATATTACAGACTTTTCGAATTTTTCTCATAAATTTAAAATAACCAGTCGCAGAATATTGAGATTTCGTATTAGGCACTTTTATAGCATCTAGTTGTACACCTTGCATTATGATTGTGATCGGCTAAGCCGAAAGTGCAGTTTACTGCAAACATTTTTCAATTTTCCGCATAAATCCAAAACGATTGAACGTAGAATATTAGAACACAGTATTCAAGATGATAGTACTGTCTAGATGCTCATATCCTATTTTCATTGAGATCGGCTGAATCGAAAGTGCACTATACTTGACGATCTTGGCATTTTGCGCATAAATTCAGAACTGTTAGCCGTGAATCCTGGAAATCAGTATTTAGAAATGTTGTAGCATAAGAATGATGACATATTGTTTCCACAGCAACCGACTAGCCGTGGAATGATAGAATATAATTTGATGCCTCGGCTGCGAAAAATTTGTTGAAGTATCACTGAGTAGAAGGATATCATGAAAAAGACGAAATATTGTTGGAAAACCTCGAAAAATTGTTGGAAATTTTCGAAAAATGGGAGATAATATGAGTATCAAGAACCATTACTTCGCAACCATTTTGTCAGATTCCCAAAAATCTTGGTGATAGTAGCAAGGATAAGAAAGAATAATTCTATCCAGCCATCGAAATAAAATAAGGATCATCAAATGATGAACGAACACTGTTGGACCTCACAAACATATTGTTCTGAACAAAAATACAACAAAAATCATATAAAAAACGTTTTTTTCAATTTCAGAAATAAAATGCCATCTTATAATTCAGATCAAAATTATGAAAGTTATTGGAAACTCAAGTTTTTCTTCCTGATTTTCCGTCCTTATCAATGCGTAGTCTTCATCTCTAACTAGAGCCAATTCAAAAAATGGAAGAATCATCTAAATGATGAAAGCCATTTTTGACAGCTTTTGAATGCTTGTTACTTCAGAGATTTCGCAAATTACCATCTCTCACAATTACTGAGCTTGAAATCAAGCAGTTTGGGCAAACTTACGAAACAGCAGCTTCCATTTAGTATTAGTTTCAAGTTGACTATCTGATAGGTACATAATTTATGCATGTACAAATTCAAAAATATCTTTTATGTTCGACTGCATCATAATCATGTAGTTTATGGTTGCATTTAGTGCCCATAATGTGCCACTTAATTGGACTAGGACTTTTACTTTATATAATTGGACGGAACTGTCACTGTCAAAACAATGTCACAAAAATATATTCTTTATTGACATGAAATAAATTCAAACAATTAAATCAACATATCATTTATTATTGTAATGAATACTTAAACACAATTGGTATTGTCGCGAATATTCAGACCCAAAGATAAATTCTTCTTGTTACAAAAACATTTTTCTCTCAATATTTGTAATTCTTTGACACTTGCTGCCAATAGTTCTACGCTTTCTGAATTATCCATTTATTCTTTTCTATCGTATTTATTCTCTTCCACTCTTTTTAAAGTATCCATTTATTCTTTTCTATCGTATTTAATCTCTTCTACACTTTCTTTAATATTTTTGACATCTGTAAACAAACAGTAGAAACAATTGTAACAATAGCAACACTAGCAAAGCACACCAAGTTATACTCACCGAATTTTTGAATAGGGCAATCAAGAAATACTTTCAGAAGATATCCTGCGTCGTTAGAGCAGTCGAACATAAAGCTTTGTATGTAATTCGTATATAAACAAACTTTATAGACTCGCCTTCCTTATTAGACTCGCTCGCGCTGCTCGCTCGTCCATAACCAGCGGCTCGTCCAATAAAGTTCTAGATTATATACTAATTACATAAATAGCTATTAATCTTCATTGTTTAGTTATTTACTGACGGGATGTCAAGTGCTGTACCTTAAAATGATAATTTGATCTTTATCAAAGCTATATTAAAAAAATACACCAAAAGTAAACAAATTTTCATTCAATAATAATAATTTATTCTAATAAGCTTAAAATTCGCGTCAAACAAGTCATTGAATGAATCCCGGACAGATTTGACAACTGTACATAATAATAGAGACACCCGCGACGAAAGTTGTAACTAAATTTTTATCTACTTTAATAAATTTTAGTTGCCATATCCCTAATGTCATATATATCTATGGGCATTGTTTCACTTGAAAAAAGTAATTGAATAATTTATTCTTCCACAATCACTGAGCTTGAATTACAGCAATTTGTGCAGACCTACGAAACAGCAGCTTTTATTTAGTACCAGGTCCAAGTCTGTAAATAATATAGTCGCTGAGAGCTCAGCGTCACGCCATCCAGCCAGCCAACCAGCCAGCCAGACAGCCAAAGTGAATATAATAGCGCTTTTTCAGAGAAAATGCGCTAAAAATGATATTATATCCGTGTTCAGCAAACTAAATCTACATTAAATCGCCACAAAACCACTGTTCCATGGAGCGATCACTTGTTCATAGGAGTTGAACTATTGAATAAATCATCATAACAAAACAATCAATAGGGTTTGATTTCAATATTTAACCAATCAATAAGAAAAATAGTTTCAAAATTGACTCAAAATTAGGACCTGTAATGTGCCCTCATACGTACAGACCAAAGGATAGATGCGTTATATGATAATCAATTCCACGTAAAATTGGACATTTATAATTAATCAAAATGACTCTCAACATATAATGAATGCCATAAACACCCAATATCTTCAGGCAATTCCCTCTGAAAACGAATATAGCTCAATTCAGGAATGAAGTTCAAATTTACCGATTTACGATTTGTTTTATTGTCGACTTATTCCGATTCAAATATCATCAGAGATTCGTATGTTTCATAGCTGCGTAGATAGGATCAAAGGTAGTACAGTGGTTAGCAGAAATAGAATCGAACGATATAGTCTTCAAATAGGAGTTATTGAGTTGGTATCTGTTTACAGCAAGTATCAGCCAATAAAATAGAAATCATTCGAATAGGACAAATAATTAACTATTGATTTTAACGGCAGTTAAAATATCTTTTGTGAAGTTAATTTCAACATGCGCACTGGAGTCAACTCCAAATAATATCTTGATAATAATTTGTAGAATTGCCAAACTTTTATTAAAAACCACCTCCTTCAAGAATTTTCTCACCCATCCCATATTCCCGGATGTTTATACGTTCGTATAAAGCTATCAAACACATGTAGCTGAAGGACAGATAAGAGGTTCTTTTTTTTAGATTTACACGGTGTTTTGTTTACGCGGCTTCTTTACACACCGCTGGGGGTGTGAACCGAAGACTGAATTACATAAGACAGAAGTTTTTAGGGAATGTTGATTGGTATAAAACGGATGCCCTCCAAACAAATCTTATAGAAATGCTGAGAGAGGTTTTGTTTATTTATTTTGATGAACTAAAATACCCACTATTAAATAATGGATCTTTTTTATTCTAGGGCTAGGCCGTCATTCGAGTTTCTAGAATTGCACGAACAAAGTCAGCTTTGCACATCCTGCAAACTGTATCTGTAACGTACAGATAATTTTACCAAACAAGTGAATAACATTCCCAACAAACTACTCAACCTAGAGTAGCTTGCAAGTCTCCAAGTTTACATCAACTTCCACAAAGTAATGTGTTTTATATTAATTTCATAGAGACGTGAATAAATGCACGAAAACTTTAGCACAATATTAGTTTTACTAACTAAAGCTCAGGAGCTCTTTGTACTTTGTGTCTCTGTCTTCTTGAGTTGATTGTACATGGAGCTTGACTATCTTTATCCATTTTTCGATAACGTGGAGTTGAGGATGTCGCCGTGTTTTGTTTTGGAGCACGTGTCGATGGATACACTCGTGTAGCATGTGCTTTAGGAACGTGAGAGTGGCTACGGTGTTTGTGTAGCAAAGTAGATAGTTGGAAAGTTACTTATATTGTTCTGGAGTAGCTCCAAATAAAATTAATAAGTTTTTCCATCAGTTTATATCGAAAACAGAGGATAAAAACAATTAGGGAGATGATTTCCGAATGGTTTGTTCATAATTGCCGAAACAATGAAGAAATTAGAAGGTGAGATAAAGATAAACAAAGTTGATAATAAGAGATTAAGTCCATGAATGTAAAACAGCATTATTCCACAACCCGAGAAATGAGAAAGCCAAGAACAAATGAATGCTATCAATGGAAATTAATTAAAGGAACAAATGAGTTCAACTGAAAGGGTGGAAGTGCACCACAAAATATCTAAATTCACCTTATTTTCCCTTCTACCAAATCCTTATAAAACTGTTTTGAGAACCTCATTCAAATAAAAAAAAAATAATGACAAACGGGGATCAGAGTCGTATGACCTGAAATCCAGTCTATAAAGAAGTGTTCGTATGTAACAATGATTGTTGGCGAGCTCGCTACGCTCGCGCTGAATATTACCGAATTGCGCTGCGCGCGCCTGTGGGGCATAATTTGAGCCTGAGACAGCCGAGAAGGATGTTGGGTCGACAATCCAGTCTATAAATAAGTGTTTATGTGTAATATTGGTTATAGGTAGTTTCGCTTCGCTCGCAATTTCAAAATACATCCCTAAATATTACCAAATTGCGCTGCGCAATTCTGAGGGCTCGAGCTTAACTTGTCATCATTTTCTCATAGTCTCTATGTCTAATAGAAGCTTTCCCCAACATTAGTAAAGAATAAAAAGAGTGCACGCGATCGGTGGTTGTTCGCAGTTTCCAATTGCTTCACAATTTTAAATGGAAATGTTCTTGAAATAAACGATTCTGATTTAGATCGTACTAAGTAATAACACTACTATATATCACTATGAACTAAACGAATGGTTATACGTATTAGTGAAAAATTACTTTGCTCCAGCAACCAGTCGTTTACGACCTACAGAAAATAGAAACTTTATCGATTCTTCCCACTGATAAATTTATATAACTTTTCATGCTCGTTAGAGGTGAAATATTGGGATCTTGAGAAAAATATCGGTGGAAAATGGAAACTAAAGGCTCTTGAATACATTTTAAGTTATTTAGGTTAAAGTCTGATTGAATTATGAGAAAATTTATTGCAATTATAAATATGTACATTTAATAATAGTATCGGGTTTGGTTTAGCATTTAAATATCATTTTGATGCATTAATTCAATATAGAAATTATGAGTTTTTTCTGCAAAAAGAGTCCCGGAAATAGTTTTGAATTTTCCGAGTGTAATTAGGCTACGAAAAATTTTAATAATTACAGTAATGTTTTCTATATTACACTCGTTATAACTGAAAACATTTTAAACTGTACTGGTGTTTCATACGAGCTTTTAATTGCAGAATTTTTTGTGTGTCATTACAGACGTTGTTGCAGTTCAAGTATCCCATGGCGAGCTTACACTATC
The DNA here is from genome assembly GCA_963989225.1 of Dromius quadrimaculatus. NCBI lineage: Eukaryota > Metazoa > Arthropoda > Insecta > Coleoptera > Carabidae > Dromius > Dromius quadrimaculatus. The sequence goes on from OZ022329.1 coordinate 8,504,622, forward strand.
TATATTCCAAATACTTACTTACTTAATCCTAAAGCCCATCTAGCTTTCAAGATATAAGGCTGGTGGACTATTTCCTAGTAAGCAAATGAAGCTGGACGAATATAGGACGTAAGAGTGAGAAGAGGACAATAAGAAGACAAGAAATATAGAGAATCAAAGCAAAAGAAAAGCAAGGCAGTAAACAATGAAATAAGATGTTACAGTCTGAAAGATACAGACTTAAAGCTACAATACCAAGAAAAGTTAAATCAGAATCTAAAAGGAACATGCATACATGAAGAAATAGAAGAAATGTGAAAAACTTTTGAACAAAACATCTTAATAGTGGCAGAAGAATGTTGCGGTACAACAAAAATCACGAATGAAATAGTAAAAGAAGCAATCAAGAAGAAGAAAGAGAAATAGAAAAGATATATTAATACGAAAAATGAAAAAGATTATGAAAGCTACACATGGATGAAATTTACTTTGAAGCAAACAAAAGAACAATAAAAACTGTCATGGGACATTCAAATTCAAAACAAACAAGAATAGCACAGAAAATTTTTGCAGATGACATGGTAATCTTTGTGAATACAGAGAAAAATCTGTGAGAAAACTTGAAAATATGGAACGAAGAATTATTCAGAGCAAATATGAAAATAAATGCCAACGAAACAAAGGTAATGATAATAGCTAAAGAAGAAAAACAATTGGAAATACAGATAGATATGTGAACTGAAGAACAAAGCTGACCATCTTCAGCATAATAATATTACCAATGCTGCTGTTCAATTCAGAAACCTGAGTACTAAATAAAAGACAACAAAGTAAAATCACAGCGGTAGAAATGAAATGTTAGAGCTATAGAGAGGGTAACAAAACTACATAAAATTAGAAATAAAAAGATTAGAGAGAGATTGGAAGTACAGTCAGTAATGAAGAAGATAGAGCAGAAACAATTGAGGTGGTATTGACATCTAATTCGACTCGAGGATAAAAGAAAAGTAAAAGAAATATGGAAAGCAAGAACAGTAGGGAAAAGAAACCGCTGCAGGCCACGACAAACATGGGACGATGCACAAGAAATGATAACTAAAAAGAAAATAGCAACCAGAAGAGCACACGAGCTAGCAAGGAACCGGAACGAGTGAAGAAAATTCATAGAGAATATTTGAGCAAAGCCACCTCGACACCCAGTGGATAGAAGAAAAACAACTCATGGACATAATTTGAAAAATTATAAACAGCATATAAAGTCAATCAAAAACTATTCTTCGGGATGATAAAGAAAGCCAGAAAGGGAGAGACACAAATGTTATATAATATTAAAAACAAGTTTAGAGAACTGAGGACAAAAGAGAAAGAGATGATGGAAACGAGGAGACAATACTTCAAAGAGTTATTAGAAAGAGAAGAGATAAAGGAAAAGAAAGATATATCATATGACTCGAGAAAAGGCTTAAGCAAGAGAAGGAAATAACATTAGATGAGATGAAAGAAAACCAAAATAGGTAAAGCTCCAGGACTTGATAAGATTACGGCACAAATGCTTGAAACAGCAACAGGTACAGCGTTAGAAAGGTTGAAGGAAATATACAATAAAGTAATAAACACAGGAATTGCACCGAAAGACTGGCAAATAGGCTTAGATCATAAATAATATCTAGATGGAAGAAGCTGCGAACGGTTACGACGGAAAGAGATGGAAGATATATTGTAAGAATGCTGGAGAAATCAACTGCGCAAGCGTGACAATAATCAAATTTCAGTTTTTCAAGCCCGCAAAATGACAAACACATGATGTAATGAGCTCTTATTTCTGTAAAAATATTTATATACATTCGCCGTATTCTAGTTGCAAAGTACATCTACTTAACATTAATTTTATAAATAGCAAATAGAATTCGATAGACATGCGCAGTTCGTTTCACTTCATTATTCCTTCTTTATATTTTATTTCTCTTTCCCTCTAACGTAAACTGTATTTTCCTCTCTTTCGGGCATAACCGTTCGCAAAAATGTATTGTGTGATATAGGACTTCTTCCATCTAGATATTATTTATGATCTAAGCAAATAGGTATAATATGCCCTTAGATCATAAATAATATCTAGATGGAAGGAGTCCTATATCACGCAATACATTTTTGCGAACGGTTATGCCAGAAAAAGAGGAAAATACAGTTTGGGTTAGAGGGACAAAGAAATAAAATATAAAGAAAGAATAATGAAGTAAAACGAACTGCGCATGTCTATCGAATTTTATTTGCTATTTATAAAATTATTGTTAAGAAGATGTACTTTGCAACTAGAAAACGGCGAATGAATATAAATATTTTTTACAGAGATAAGAACTCATTACATCATGTGTTTGTCATTTTGCGGGCTTGAAAAACCGATATTTGATTATTGTCACGCTTGCGCAGTTTATTTCTCCAGCATTCTTACAATGTATCTTCCATCTCTTTCCGACGTAACCGTTTGCAGCTTCTTCCATCTAGATATTATTTATGATCTAAGAATATGCTCCATATATAAACTGAAAGATGACATAAAGGATTGCCAAAATTACCGAGGAATAAAACTCCCAAGTACTGCAACCAAAGTGTTTGCAAGAATATTAGAGAAGAAACTAAAGATCCAAGTAAAAAAATCGCTAGAGATAACCAATATGGCTTCAGACCTAACAGAGGAGTTAACGATGCAATAAGTATAAGGAGACAAGTGAACGAGAAAACAATGAAACAAGGAGACACCTGATTCATAGATCTAAAAAAGGCCTTCGACAGAATAGAAGACGCTAAAAGAAAGAGAAGTAGATACTAGCATAATAAGAGATATACAAAGCTTACACAAAAAGGCCAAAAATTACATAAGAACACAAAATGAAAAATCTGATATGTTCGAAACTACAAAAGGCGTAAGGCAAGGATGTATATTAAGTCCGTGGCTCTTCGCACTAATGATCGACAAAGCAAGAAAATGAGCAAAAAGGAAAGCGAAAGAGTACATAATAGGAAAGTGGAAAGTTGAAAACGTAAAAGTAACAGAGATATGTCATGCAGACGACATGATAGTAATGGAAAAAGACACACTAAACAAGAAAGTAGAATTATTTAGAAGACGTCTTGAAGAAATAAACATGAAGATAAACCGCAATAATAATACCAAGTCGATGGTCATGAGCAGAAACGAGAAAAATCATACAATCAAGATAGAAGGTGAAGCTCTAGAACAAGTCAAGAAGTTCAAGTATCTGGTAACAATACTAACATATGACGGAAACTAGATGGAGAAATAAAGGAAAGAACATGAGCTACAAGTAGACTATTTAACGCGTTGAAGAGCACCATGTTAAAAAAGAAAGAAATACCAAAGGAAATCAAAACACAAGTATACAAAAACGTAACATACGGATCAGAAACCTGGACAACAACAGAAAGACAGCGCAGTAAATTAAACAGCACAAAAATGAGATTCATGAAAAAATGGAAGAATCATCTAGATGATGAAAGCGCATTTTTGACAGCTCATGAATGCTTGTTACTTCAGAGATTTCGCAAATTACCATCTCTCACAATTACTGAGCTTGAGATCAAGCAGATTTAGCAAACTTACGCAACAGCAGCTTCCATTTAGTACTAGTTTCAAGTTGACTATTTGATAGGTACATAATTTATGCATGTACAAACTCAAAAATACCTTTTAATCTTCATTGTTTAGTTATTGACTGACGGGCGGTCAAGTGCTGTACCTTAAAATGATAATTTGATCTTTATCAAAGCTATATAAAAAAATACACCAAAAGTAAACAGATTCTCATCCAATAATGATAATTCATTCTAATAAGCTTCAAATTCATGTCAAACAAGTCATCGAATGAATCCCGGACAGATTTGACAACTGTACATAATAATAGTGACACCGGCGGCTAAAGTTGTAACTGAATTTTTATCACGCCAGCCAGCCAGCCAGCCAAACAGCCAAAGTGAATATAATAGCGCTTTTTTCCAAAAAATGCGCTGAAAAGGCGCTAAAAATAGAAGGAAAAATAGTCTTGGACAGGATAAGAAACAAGGAAGCTAGAGAGACACTGAAGGTAAAACCGATGGAAAACATAATGAAGGAGGGACAATCAAAATGGTGGGGACATATACAAAGAATGGAAGAAGAAATAACTATAGAAACAACAAAAGTGTACGAAACAAGAACAGCAAAAACAAAGCAGAGAGGAAGACCCAGGAAAATATGGAAATAAGAAGTGAAGTACTGAGAAAGAGGGGATGTAAATGAGAGAAGCAGGTCACTTAAGCAAAATGAGAGAAAAATGGAAGGAGATATGGAAACGGATACCTAAATAAGAAGAAACCGAATGGATAAGGGAAGTAACAACCACCAGCCTTCTTTTATTTTTATTTTATTTAAATTTGATTCTATTGGAGCATCATGACGTTTCTCGTGCCCGTGACGTCATGCTATTCATTTAATTTTTTCCCTATGTTCATAACTTTCTAACGTTTCAATAGAAAATAGGGAATGAATTGATAATACTCACAAGAAAATCTAATCAGCAAGCCGTTCTCCGTAATTGATTTCAAAATGATGGATAATGACAACAAATTTAGAAAATGATCACTACTTACTTCCAAGTTGAATGGAACATTATTATTTACTACCCTATAATTTTAGTTAGGAATTTTCAATTAGTCTCATTTGAATTTAAAATAGGCTCAAAATTGCTGTAAGATATAATTTGTAATTTATTTTGTTGGTATAACAAGAAAAATCAATCAATTACGAGCCTCATTTCCTTGATATTATACTGTTTTTTGATAATTTATGTAAATTATGGTATCATAATGGCTGGAGAAACTTTAGAAGATATTATAAGAATCCAATTTGGATTAATGGAAGTCTATACGGTTTAGTTTTATAGACAAAAATTAATTTGGTTGTTTTAAGTTTTGCGCTCTTAGAATTGGCTTGAACTGTATTTCTATTCACACTTCTCCCTTCACAGCACACCACAAATTTGTTACTGCAAACTGGTGGAAAGTGGAAACTTTCCTAAATAAATGAGGCTCATAACTTTCCTTGATTTACATTTGAATCTGGTCACACGAGGAAACATAATTCACTAGTTCACAAACTATAGATTTGTAAGCCTAATTCACGCTGGAATTGAGCGAAAACATTTAGCAGATACAAGCAGCGACCCAAAACAATATTTTTGCCACTGGCAATGGAAATAGATATTTGTTTGCAAAAAAATATGCAACTAACAATCAAAAAACAATAAAGTTTTAAACAAATATAGATAACAGTTGGAATATATATGAAATAAAAATTTCAATGGATTATTAAACCATAAAACTAATAACTTAAGATATTCATAATTGTAATAATATGCTAAAAACAGTTGAATATATTTGCAGTATCAATTTGAATTGATTATTATTCATGAATAATATTTATTACGCGAAATTATCGTTACAATTGGAAAAATAGATTCATTTCCCAAAACAAAATAAATCAACAAATGCATCTTCGTTAGCAAACAAAAAACTACTAAATCAAACAAAAACATACAAAAAACCCCATTCTATAATTTTCATCGTAACTGCGTTATCCTGCTATACACAGCACATACATTTCAGAATCTCCGAAAAACATAAATACATAAAATATTTGTCAATATAGAGCGAATATGGATGGGCGATATTCGCTGCTCTATTGTTTTGATTTTTTGCAGCGCGATTGGTTGGGGCGGGTGGGGTAGTTTTGCAACGTTCAAAATGTTCAGTGTTAATAATTGGGTCGTATTGTTTATAACGCTGAAGTTTACTTCTAAAAGCATTTTATGAATGCTAATGAGGCTTGCCTTGGGTGCTACGAAAGATAACAGGGCCTTATTCACTTAAATTCGCGAATGTTGGTGGAGAAATTACTGACCGTCCAAAATTTAAAGGTCCAAAACTTGTGAACTAATTGAAATATCGAATTTTGGTTTTCACTTTTTGTTTTGTTATCAAATACACTCATATAATCGATTATAAAAATTTGAGGAATCCCAAAATTTTTGTTACCCCTAAAAGTCACCCTCAGTGATTTCTCGGAATAGTCACACAAATTGAACTCGATTTTTTTGTCAAAAAATAGCATGCCATTTATTTTATGAGTAAACTGGATTTCATCAGAAAATTCCTGCAAACAAATTTTTTATGGGCCACTCCCTGCTTTTCGAATATTCAAAAAACCGCCATAAAATAACAATACTTGGGAAGTTTTTGTTGAAATTTGATACACATATCAATCAAGTATATTACAATATTTTAAAGAAAAAATTGGGAGAATATTATGCAACAAATTGGTGTAATCGATGGAGGCCACTTTTAAGGATAACAAAAATTTTAATAATCCCCTAATTTCTGATATTATGTTACTGAACTGTATATTTGGGGACTGATATATTGAAGATCTTAGTCTAATTCTTTCAGATTAGTGAAAAAAAATTAGTTCGATGCGTTATTTTGAATTAAGTACTGTTGTTTTATATTGTCCAGTCATGAGCTCCATACAGTAGTGCATCAAAAAGTTCAAAATATGAATTATCTTGTTCGGATCAACTAGTGTTTCCGACAAAGCTATAATTTAAAAATTTGCATTTGTACGGTCCTGCAGAAATGTTTGGCACGATCCACATTGCTTTGCATCACGTCGCCCGGGCCCACTAAAACAGTTAAATTGCTAGTAGAATTAGTTAGGAACTAAAGCGCAAAAAATTACGACACTACTGTTGTTCGAGAATATCTAGTAGCTACAAAAGGGGTTGAATAAACTGCATGTACTTAATTTTAAACTTTGTTCGTGATTTGCATAATGGAAAAAATATTGTTGACGAATCTTTCTATCATTTCAGACACAATATTGTCTTTGCTTCTCCATCTTCGTTTCTCCAACTAAACAAATTGAATCTCAGGTGAATCCGGAAGGAGTTCTTGCAGTCCTTTTCTATTTTTCCTCTCTACTTCCGCACACCGTTTCCTTTATAATGGGATGACTTTTAAGGAGCATTCCTGAACTGGACTCCGTCCAAATTGGTTTTTGAAATCGTTACAGAGCTCTGTGTAACTTCACTACGAGATTTCTATGCTATTTATTACAATACACTGGGAATCACTTGCTTTTTATGTTGGACAATTGTTTTTGCGATGCTCATTTTCATAAATATGTTACTAAGACACTTTTTACGTTCCAGTTTTATTGGAGTTTTGTGTTTTGGTTAGTTCTGGACCAAATGACCCAGTTGACAAAAATTTTCATCAATTTTAAAGTTTATACATTTGAATTTGTAATTTTAAAGTTTATATACACGATAATTCTTTTTCTAAAACTGTTTTCCCACAATTGGGGACAAATATTAGCTGCAGGGAATTGGACTTATTTTTTTCAAATATATTTGACTTTTTGGTTTGCTTGGAGCGTCCCCGTGAACCACAAAGTCTGCCAGAATCGTTTAGGGTTGTTTTATAAAGAAATTCTTATCTGAATCAAACAGGAAGTCATGCAACACCCCCGTACATTCAATTCAACCCTTAAATTTATTTTTAGCAATGTGTGATTCATATCCCAAAATATTATCATGTAAATGTCATTTTTATTAGAACAAAATACTGCGAAATCGGCCATTAATTGACATAATCACAAAATACATCGCACATACAAAAAATATCACTGCATAAATATCACATGGATAAAATTGGGTCATCCTCACACACACCCAACAAGTAATACAGATTCACCGTTAATATTATTGCTGCGTTTGTGTGCGTTTCTTCCCAAATTTCTGAATGTGTGTCTATTTGTTTTGTTGTTTGCGGTGTTATTCCGTTGTTCTTTTTAGTTTTTGTGCTCAACGTTCGATGATGCGAAAATGTTTGGATTTCTATTCGTTTGCGGCTTTTTATTTGCCAAAGATTGACACAAATATATAATCGATTTGAATGCGTTTCTGTTTGATGTTAAATGAAGTGGAAGAATCATTCCTATGACTAAAAAATTGATATTAATAATAAATTATTAATATATGGCAATATTTTATATATTTATTTAATTGGAATTAAATATTTACATTTTTCCAATAAAAGCGGAGCTATTTATCATATCTGCATGAGTATTTAATTGATTATTTAAATATTAAAATTTTTAATTGCGATTCTGTCGTCTGAAATGAATCCGGTCGGTTTTGATATTAAATTTTATTCCATAACCCATCTGGAATCTTTCAGATATTTATTTTGCAAATAAATTGACACCAATAAGTCGACCGATCAATAAAGTATACTGACACAATATTCAATCTAGTTTAACATATTAATAACTAGGAAAAAAACTGACTGACATATCACTTAGCTACAAAGTAATTTATTTAGCTTGTCCATTATTTTTTTCGGTGTATAAAAAGAACGGAAATATAGAGCTTTTTACTACATTACGTTATCAATCCTGGTGATTTGAGAATGTAATATATGCACAACACCTCTCCAAATCTTTCAATTCTTCAAGTCCGACTTCGATTTATTGCTCGCTTTGTTCAAAAGAACTTGGTGGACAATAGATCTTAGCTGTTTGAGAAAATAAGCTTATATTGTATTCCCTAACAGTTCTGGTACATTCATCACAATGCGGACATTACGTCGTGATAAGAAACACTGTATTTTTGTACTCCAAACAAAAGTTACGTTACATATTGTACAAAAACACAGAACTAGATTATATTGCGAAAAAGTTGCAGACGGAATTATTATTCAGAGGATGTAGTTGTTCCATTTAAAAGTAAAGAACTTTTAGAATACAAGAAAAATCGTTAGCAAAACTAAAAGAACATACCCGAATATCATATTAATATATCTAAATGATGCATTTAAAAAAATACCATCCAAAAAATTCTAACCATCTGTACGGCCCAGTCGATTGCTTTGGAAACAGTAGGCCATCATTCTTATGCTGCAACATTCCTAAATACTGATTTTCAAAATTTTACGGCTGACAGTTCTGAATTTATGCGCAAAATTAGAAAAAAATTGAAATAAGATATGAGCATCTAGACCAGGCCCTTTCAACTGTTTAATCCGGCCCCTCAGCACCTGTGTACGTGCATATACAAAATGCAATTTCGAAAAAAACGCTATATTCCAACTGTCGTCAATTGTTTATAAAGAACGACCAAACTAAAATCCCTGCTTTATACGATTCACAAATCAATTTTCAACTTTCACATCTCACATTAAATATTATAAAATAATAATATATTATATTTTGATTCTTTGTTTTTAATAATTCTTTTCACATTACAGTAAATTTATAATAACTAGAAGCTTGCAAGGTGCCTGGGGGACCCGTTGAAAAGTAATGAGTCGTCAGTCAAATAAAAGATATGTTTAGCACGTAATAACTAGCATAATCTTCAATATAAATGATGATGCTTCAGGTGAGTAATGAAATGGAACCATAGACCAACATTCTACTTCTAAGCCATAAACTTTGTACATATATTCTATTTACAAAATATTATGCACAATTTTCTGCACTCAAATCGAATAAAATGTAGTATTGAACTATGGTAACACTTTTGAGTTTGTTTATAATAAAGAGAGTTCGAATAATATAATTTTTCTATTGAATTAGTAATTTTGAAGCTTACGTAACGTGATGGCAGCATTAATAAGGCTCAAAAGTTGAAGACAACTCAAAAAAAATTATCACTAGAAAATTATGTTTATAGTTAGAATAATGCTGTACTAATGATGTGAGAGTAATCGGACCGAGGAGAGAATACTTAAAATAGATTTTTCTCAATTTTTAATTGTTGAGCAATTTAAATGCAGTTTTTTCGTGATTTTCGGATAACTACATATAATTGTCATTGATTTAGTTCAAATTTTTTACAATAATGTGAAAAATTAGCCCAAAAAATGGCGTTTTGAATTTAGCTTTACGACAACGTATAAGTATATAAGAAAATTTCTCTTGGATTTTATATATTCATTTGATATTATTGGAAATGCTTGTTGGTTGAAGGCTAGTTTGATCGCAACTTAATTATTCAAAATCTGGGTGTGTTACATCCACTAATAGTTCGCAAACATGAATGATATTAATTATTTTAAATTTACAATAATGCTACAGAATATATAATAATTTTAAAGTTCGTATCCCCTAAAATTATAATCGTAGGATAATGAACTAAACGCTAATAGAAAGCTTATACAATTCATTTTATATTGAAATTATTTTTAACCTTCAACCGTTCAATCCTGTCTGTGTGAAACAGCAAATAATGCAATATATTAGGACGAATTTGTTACACCTTGAAAGCTCATATCTTCCAAAATAATGATCGTAGAATAAACTGTCAATCCTTCGGCCCGAAAGATTTCCTGGAATTGGAATTTTGGCCCGCTCTTAAAAGTATTTGCCCATCCTTAATCTAGACGTCTTAAATACTGAATTCTAACATTCTACGTTCAATCGTTTTGGATTTATGCGAAAAATTCAAAAACTGTTTCGAGTAAAGTGCACTTTCGGTATAGACGATTGCAATTCAAAATATTTTTCGAGTAAAGTGCACTTTCGGAATAGACAATTGCAATCATAATGCGAGATGTACAACTAGATATTATAGAAGTGCTTAATGCGAAATTTCAATATTCTACGACTGATTATTTTGAATTCATGCGCACGATTCGGAAAGTCTGTTAAGTGCACTTCCGGTCCAGCCGATTGGTACAGAAAATATAAGATAACCATTTAGATACTACAGCAATCTCAAATAATGAATTCCAGTAACCTACGGCTAATCATTCTGGATTCATGCGGAAAATTTAAAAAAAGTTATAAGTAAATAGCACTTCCGGTACAGACGACCGCAACCATGATGCGAATTGCACAACTAGATCCTAAATACACACTTACGTACCGACATCAAGCCGAAAATAGTTAAAATGGATTTAGGGATGCTAAAAACGGATATCTCCATCAAAATCTCGAAATATGAATTTTGTCGGTTTCACAATACTTATCTGTACTTTGTACAACAAAAAATCTGACGTGGGCATCACGTGACTCAATTGTACACCATTGGATATATATAATAAAATACAACATCTCATCATTCCACGGCTAATCGGTTGCTATGGAAACAGTAGGTCATCATTCTTATGCTACAACATTTCTAAATACTGATTTCCAGGATTCTACGGCTAACAGTTCTGAATTTATGCGCAAAATTCCAAGATCGTCAAGTATAGTACACTTTCGACTCAGTTGATCTCAATGAAAATAGGATATGAGCATCTAGACAGTACTATCATCTTAAATACTGTATTCTAATATTCTTCGTTCAATCGTTTTGGATTTTTGCGGAAAATTGAAAGATGTTTCGAATAAACTGCACTCCCGGCTTAGCCGATCACAATCATAATGCAAGGTGTTCAACTAGATGCTATAAAAGTGCTCAATACGAAATCTCAATAATCTGCGATTGATTATTTTAAATTTATGAGAAAAATTCGAAAAGTCTGTAATATGGAGTGCACTTCCGGCTCAGTATATTGGGACGAAAATAGGAGATGATCATTTAGATGCTACAGCAATTTCAAATACTGAATTCCAGTATCCTACAGCTAATCATTCTAGATTTATGCGGAAAATTCAAAAAAAGTATCAGGTAAAGTGCATTTCCAGTACAGACGATTGCAACCATAATGCGAGGTGCACATCAAGATCCTAGATGCTATACCAGTCTTTTACACAAAATTTCAGCATTATACGTTTGACGACTTCTGTGATTTGCGAGCTACGCACATACATACATACATACATACGTACAAACGTACCGACATCAAACCAAAAATAATCAAAATGGATTCAGGGATACTCAACACGGATAAATCCATCAAAATTTCGATATGTGAATTTTGTCGGTTTCACAATATTTCCTTGTACTTTTAGACCGTCAGATAGTTGTAGATTTCAGTGCCTCATTTTGTTTTTCATGCCTTCAAGAGGTTTGATAAGTATGTATATTTGGAGTTCAATAATGCTGAAATTAAAGCTAGACCGTGTGACCAACATAATGAAAATTAATTTTAAATATGTATGAAAAATCATGTTCTGATCCAATTTTGTCGCTTTTATCATGCTTACGAAATGAAATTTAGAGAAAAATATTTTGACACGTAAAATGTCAAACAAAATTAAGAAATTGACAACAGATTATCATTGCTTGCCTTATCATTTCAATTAAACTGATTGCTTTACACCGCAAATTCTGAATGTCTGTTGTATTCATAAACAGCACTTCCAGCTTGGCCGATTGATACAAAAATAGTAGATAACTATTTTGATGCTACAACAAGTTCAAACACTTAATTTCAATATGCTATGGCTGATAATTCTAGATTTATGGAAAAAAAATTAAAATAGTTTCAAGTAAAGTGCACTATTGGCTTGGCCGAGTCATACAAAAATAGAAAATAACCATTCTGATACAACATCAAGTTGAAATACTGAATTTCAACACCCTACGGTTGATCATTCTGGATTTATTAGAAAAATTTGAAAAAAGTTTCAAATAAAGTGCACTTCCGGTTCAGACGATTGGAACCATAATGCGAGGTGCACAACTAGATCCTTATATCAGTCTTAAATACAAAATTTCAGCATTATATGTTCAACCAGTTTTGAGATTTGCGAGTTGCGAACGAACGCACATACGTACCGACATCAAGCCGAAAATAGTCAAAATGGATTTAGGGATGCTCAAAACGGATATTTCCATCAAAATCTCGATAGGTGAATTTTGTCGGTTTCACAATACTTCCTTGTACTTAAGTGCAAGTAAGTAAAAATTGAACCACGGAACAAATTATGATAAAAATCAATATGAATTAATTTTAATAGTTGAACAAACCTAAAGAAAAAAATTGATATAATCAGCTTAGAGTTGCGACCTGTAACAGGTCCTCATACATACAAACTGACCAATAAATTATGACGAACAATCATGCAATATTCAATTGTTCATAAAAACCGAACTATTAGATGAATAATTATGAAAATCAATAGGGCTTTATTTCAATACTAAGCCAATTGATAAAAAACTAAATAATTAAAACCAATTAAAATTGCGTCCTAAAATGTGCTCCCAAACGTACACACAAATTTTGATAAATCCAATGATTAATTATTTTTAAAAATTTAACAGCTGTACAAATTATAAAAAGAAATAATAGGAATAAATATTGATAGTCGGACAATATAAAAGAGAAAAATTGATATAATTGACTTGAAATTGTGAATTTTAACGGGCCCTCACACCAACTCCGCATCAATTAATTAAGACGGATGATAATGCAATATTCAATAAATTATAAAAACTGAACTATTGAATGAATGATTGTGAAATTCAATACTATTGAATTTTGATACTTCTCCAATCGTTAGAAGCAAGAATTAATAAAATAAGTCTATAATTGCAATCAATAATGTATTCTTATATGTACGGACCACAGAACAGAAATATCAAATGATCAAATAAGAATTACACTATCGTACAAATAATCATAAAAATCAATCACGTTCAATTAATAGTTGACCAATGGACAAAGTGAAAAATTATATGAATTGAATAAGATGTCCTCATACGTACAGAACAAAAGAGGGAAATAAGAAATTTGCATTCAAATAATAATCAATAGTTCATAAAAATTGAACAAATTAATAAATCATCAAGACAATCAAAAGGGTTGAATTTCAATATTCAACCAATCAATGGAAGAAAAATATTTTGAGAATGGGCTTGAAGTTGCGACCTAAAGCGTGTCCTCATACGTACAGACCAGGGGAAGGGAATAAAAAATAAACAAATAATAATTAATAGTTCATAAAATTTGTATTGAAATCAATAGGGCTAAATTTCGATAATCGATCAATTGATAAGAAAAAATTTTTATAATTGGGAACTATAGTGTGTCCTCAAACATACAGACCAAAGACAGAGATGCATTTCTCAAAGGCAAACTCAGGATGATCAATTATGGATGATAGTTTGCTTCCATGTAAAATTGGACACCCAGAAAGATCACGTGAGTATATTAAATTCGTTTTAATGTCAAAAATACTTTATAACTTCCCTATTTCTCGTCTGACAGCTGAAGGCTTACGGCTGGTATATAGGCGAAAAATACAACTGCCTGTGAATTATTTAAATGCACAAAATGGATCTTCTAATGTGAAATAGGCCGAAAAATATACGACGTACTAAAATGAACAGAAAAAGTACTATAATAAATTACAAAAGCTCGCAGAGGAATGTTTAAAATTTCAAGAACGAGGAGGCAGATATGAAGCTGAAATATTCTGTTATATGCTGGAAGAAATTGCTTTTCACTATAAAATGGCATACCTGAATATCAAATGGATTTGATGCTTGAGTTCCAGCTAAAATTATACTGAAATAAACTGATACAATTAGAAAAATTATCAACAAAAATAACAAACATTTCAAAAATCTCTGCACGTTTTTCTGAGCAACGGTAAAAACTTTTACTTATTACGTCGTATTGTTCTTGTTGGGAAATTAAGATTCATAATTTGAAAATTTAATAGAGAATTTTTGTATTTCACGTTACGTTAGCTCACTGATTCAATTTACTTTTAATTCTTTAATTTTGCTTCTGTTTTGCACAATACTTGAGCGCTTAATTTAAATTAAGAGTTAAATTGAGTTACGGAAGAAGTTTAATACGATCAGACTGCGAAGAATTTTAAAGATAACGCGGATACTTACAACTAAATGTGAAGAATCTTCAAGAAATTTTACACTCTCCACTGAATTAAGTTTTAATTGTGAACGTTTCCCCAAGACAGATTAGAGAGTCTCCTCAAAAATACCATGAATCCCTTAAGATTTATCTGACAGATTTCGAAGTCCTCAGCAATTGTTTCATCGATTTCGTGCCCAAATCGGTCTACAGTCGCGGTCACCTCGGTCGCACCCGCCAAATTAGCGCCCACCAACCTATTGAAATTTAATTGGGCTCATTTTGCTACACACCACGTTCACCAAATATGTCCAATATTCAATATTTCTGGAGCAAATTAAACGATGTGTGTAGCGTAATTCCATATAGAAAATATTATTGGTTATTCAATTAATATTTTATAGTCATAATCAATTGCTATTTCAAAAATCATTTTAGAATATTCTCAGCCAAAAATTTTTGACAAGACTGAAACCCTATTTAATATGTAAACTTAGTTACACAATAACAGAAAACAAGATTTCCCAACAAATTCATTTCCGAGCAAACACAGGCCTAACCCCGAAACAAAGGATCCTTTTTCAATTTCCGATTAAAAATTTAATTAAAAATTTTGAATAAAATGTGTTACAATCCTTCAATTTTCTTTTCGTTGTGCCAACATTTACCTGCATTGAATTTTATTATAATTCAAATTTAATATAAAGCTACAAACTTTGCAATGTGCAGAAGGAGATTTAAACATTAATAACCACGTTGCCTTTTCCGCAGACGAAACTTATGAATTTTACATCAATCCTTTCAGACTAATACTTGCATTATGTTACATTTAATGCATTTTAAGAACGCTCGACAAATCAAACCAAAAAATAGTAATGCTTTTGTGAGGTGAAAAAATTGCGTCTACTGTTTAGAATTTACCCCATGAATGCATCAAAAGGGCAACGTTGTCGTCACCGCGGGTGACACTTGCTTTAAGCCCTTGTACATGCACTAGGGATGCATAGTAGTGTACGTGACGTCACAGGTCACTGTAGTAACAATACATAGCTCCCTATGAACTCTGATCGTCTATAATACACGTACGCATTGTTATAACAGCTCTAATATCAAAGGATGCCATGTATGTTGTTGATGAGGATATTGATGACAATAAACTATAAATAAAAGATAATTCAATTTGGACAAAAACAACTAACATCCTTTTGAATTACCATCCTCTAATATTTGATAATATGAAGCTTAACATTCAATAATTGAAAACTATCACCGTGTATACATAATACAATATCTTCAAGGAATTGCAAGTATTAAAAAGAAAACTTGTACATTGAAACTTCGGTATGTCAAACAAAACAGTCAACCTCCATATTTAATTAAGCAAAATCCAAAGTTTCAGCATGATACGTATAATATTTTAGCTGTAGCGAATTTTCAAAGTTCACAAGTTATCAGAAATATGGAATTAACTCGAGAAAATTTTCGCACAATAATCTTTTACAGCTTTCGAAAAACTTATTCCAACAAGAATGCCACGCCGAGCTGGTTTCTCTTTTCGGTAATGAATTACCAAATCAGTCGATAGTTTTTTGATGGTATGGACAGTTCAAACGTGGACGAATAAGTCTCAGTAACGAGTCTCCCGAAAACAGCAGTCACTCAGGAAAACATCCATACCTTACGCAAGCAAATCGACGAAGATCGATATGTGTTATATCGTGAGATTGAGGCATTATTGGAGACTATAAAGAACTGAATTCAAAAAATTTTGCATGAAGATTTGTGTGTTCAAAAATTAATTTCCTGTTGACCGAAGAACAGAAAGAAGCTAGGATCACAAAATTGTACTACAATTCAACGCAGGCAAATCTAAGAACGTGTACAGCATCATCAGTGGTGATGAATCGTGAATTTACTCATATGAACCCAAAAATAAACGCCAGTCGTCTGTTTGAGTGTTCCAAGATGAAGAAAATTCGACAAAAGTCATCCGTTCTCGAAGTGTGTCAAAAAAGATCATATAGCAATCATTCCTCTGCTAGATCAAAGTACTACCGATTGGTTTATATTCATTTATTTGCCGGAACTAATTGCTGAGCTTCGAAAAACCAGCCCTGGGTGTTGATTTTGTAACTAGAAAGCGATATTGAATACGTATTCGTCTTCTAGCGCCATCTGAAATTAGCCATTTTATATTATTTTCGGTGTATTCTGAACTATATTCACTGTGTCGAGTATGTATTCGTCTGCTCCCGACCAGTTGAATAAGCCTATTCAATCGAGAATAGCATTAAATGGCTGATTTCAGATTGGTGCGAGGCAACGAATACGATTCAATATCGCTTTCTAGTTACAAAATCAACACCCTGAACGACGAATCATCCTCCTCCAAGACAATGCAAGTTAGCACACAGCTCGCACGACTATTTAATTTTTAAAGCAGCAAAACATCAAATTGTTTGATCATCCTCCTTACAGTCCCGACCTAAATTTAAAAGATTTTTTATTTTTCCAAAAATCAAAAACGGACTGCAAAGTCAAAGGTTTCAGTCGCCGAAAGAAGCAGGCGATGTCCTCATAAATGCAATTTTGTCAGTACCAGTAAACAAATGGAGTAACTGCTTCCAAAGTTGTTCCGAACGAATGCAAAAATTCATTATGTTCGTGGGGAATACTTCAAAAAACAATATAGTAACTAAGGTATTGTCAAAAAGACAATAATGCCTGAGGTCAACAATTTACTTTCCGAGGGTCCCCGGACCGAAATGTATACTTTGACTGTAGGCATTATCGTCCGTTCAACTCACATAGTGCCTTCAATATTTGATGTCAGAAATTTTAGCAATGTATGTCCTGTCATTGTGATTTCTGTCAGAGAAATTACTCTAGTTACTTGCTGTAACTAGAAAACTTGTTTTTTATTATTCAAAATAATGCCCGTCGATATTATTTGCTACGTAATTACCCTGGAATCAGTATTATTATACCAACAATAATAAACTAGTCGGACATTGAAGTCATTAAGGTCTATCTACTGTTTTCTTCCATTTCTTGAGGCAAAATTGAAAAGACAACTCTCGTATAATGTTTCAGGACGTCCCAAAATATTCTATAAGATTCTGGAACGATTCAAGACATTATACAATGTTTCAAATTGCTTCAGAATGATCTAGAATGTTCTAGAATGTTCCAGAATGCTCCTGAGAGGCTTAAAGCGCTCCAGAATGTTTTAGAATGCCTCAGAACGTTATAAGATGTTGTAGAACATTTAGGAACGTTTCAGAATGTTACACAATGTTCCAGAACTTACCAAGACACTCTATGACATTCAAAAACGTATCAAAATTTTATAGCGTTTTGAAATGTTCTCACAAAGGCATTATTTTTGACCTCCGTGATTATTTGGGGATCCATGTCAATTATTAAACTTCGTAGATGACATCATGAAGCCTGATATAAATATTAACATCTCTTGGCAGAATTCAAAACCGCAGATTGAATATTAGATACATACAGAAACAATAAAATCATTCCAATCCATTTACTGTTTCCTTAATTTCTATATGAAAAATTACAAAACCAGCCCTTATATAATGATTTAGGACGTCTCAAGATATTCTAGAAAATTCTGAAATGCTTCATAACTTTATATAGTGCTCCAAAATACTTAAAAACGTTTTAGAATGCTCCTGAATGTTTTAAAGCACTCCAGTATGTTTCAGAACGCCTCAAAACGTTATAAAATGTTCTAAAACACTTGAGAACGTTTTAGAATGTCATACAATGTTCCAGAGCTTACCAAAATCATCTATCACATTCCAAAACAAACGTTGTAGTACTTTATGGTGTTTCGAAATGCTATCAAAAGGGCGTCATTTTCGACCTTTGTTATAATTTGAGGATCTATGTCAGCTATTACATTTTATAAACGACACATTAACGTCCCTCAAAATGATTTAAAATCACAAATTGAATATTGAATATATACAAAAACAATAAAGTCATTAGAATCTATCTACTGTTTTCTCTCATTTCTATATGCAAAACTAGAAAGACAACCATCGAATAACGTTGTAGTACGTCCCAAAATATCCTATAACATTCTGAAATGCTTCAAAACTTTATACAGTGCTACAAAATACTCCAGAATATTCTAGAGTATTTTAGACTGTTTTAGAATGCACCTGAATGGCTTAAAGTGTTCCAGAATGTTCCAGAACGCCTCAGAACGTTATTAGATGCCCTAGAACATTTAAGAACGTTTTGAGAGTGTTACACAATGTTCCAGAACTTAACAAAATACTCTATCACATCCCAAAACGTTGCAGAGCTTTACAATGTTCTGAAATGTTTTTACAGGGACATTATTTTGGACCTCCGTGATTATTTGGGGGTCCATGTCAATTTTCACACTTCGTAGACGACATCATGAAGCCTGATAGAAAAATTCACGTTCCTCAAAGTATTTTAAATCACAAATTGTATATTAAATATATACAAAAACAATAAATTTATCAGAACCTATTTACTGGTTTCTTCTATTTATTTATGCAAAACTAAAAAGAAAGTCCCCGTATAATGTTTCAGGACAGTGTTCCAAAATGCTCCAGAAGGTTTTAGAATGCTACAGAATGTTTCAGAATGCATCTACATATTTCAAAACACTCCAGAATGTTTCAGAACACCTCGGAACGTTATAAAATGTTCTAGTAAACTTGAGAACGCTATAGAATGTCATACAATGTTCCAAAACTTACCAAAAATATCTATAAACTGAATATCAAATATATACAATAATAATTATGTCATTGAAATATATTTACTGTTTTCTTCCATTGTTGTATGCAAAATTTTAAAATCAATCCTTGTATGATGTTGCAAGATATCCCAAAATATTCTAAAACATTTTAAAATGCTTCAAAACTTTGTACATTGTTTCAAAATGCTTCAAAAAGTTTCAGAATGCTACAAATTGTTTTAGAATGCTTCTGAATATTTTAAAGCGCTCCAAAATGTTTCAGAACGTTGTAAAATGTTCTAGAACACTTGAAAACGATTCAAAATGTCACACAATGTTCCAGAACATACCAAAACACTCTGATACATCCAAAAACGTTGCAAAAGTTTATATTGTTTTGAAATATTTCACATGGGCATTACTCTTGACCTCCGTGATTATTTGGGGATCAATGTCAACTATTACACTTTGTAGACGACATCATGAAGCCTGATAGAAACATTTACGTCCCTAAAAGAATTTATAACATTCCAAAATGCTTCAAATCTCTAAATAGTGTCCCAAAATACCCCAGAATGTTTAAGAATGCTCCTGAATGGTTTAAAGCACCCCAAAATGTTTCAGAACGTTCTAGAACACTTAAGAACGCTTCAGATTGTCATACAATATTCCAGAACTCACCAAAACACTCCATCACATTAAAAATCATTGCAGAACTTATTATTGTTCTGAAATGATTTCACAAGGGCGTTGTTTTCAATCCCCGTGATAATTTGGAGCTCCATGTCAACTATTACTATTTGTAGACGACATCATAGAGCCTAGTAGAGACATTAACGTCTCTTAAAAGGATTTAAAATCACGAATTGAATATCAAATATATACAAAAACAATAAAGTCACTAAAAAGACAAGCCTTGTAGCAATTAATTAAGAATAAGCAGCGAAAGACTGGGCGTCGTTCCTAAAATGCGGAGCTGTATCAAGTCAATCATTTATTTTATTTGTCAAGTTGATTGATAGTAAATTAATTTTTGCTCATTGATATTATACCTCGTATATCTGTCTCAAACTAGCAACTCAATTCAGAGACTTAATTAAATGAATTATCTTTTATTGTCCTAGCTGAGAACGTTCGATTTTATTGGTTCTGTCAGGTGAGATGTGGAACTGATCAGTGATGAGCTATCAAGCTATCATACCGTCACTCAGTAGCTGTAAGCGTGCATAATTGGATTGTCCTTCCGATGTGCAGTCGCCGCTTCTCGCCCTGTCACACTGTGTAAATACAGACGTCCTTTTGCAATGCTAATATAGGACACCTTTAATGCTGGAAGCACTTTTAACTCAAAAAATAATGAAATGAAATAATCTTTGTTTTTCTTTGTAAAATCTGTGAACAAAAATGCTTTATAGCCATTGCCTCCAATGCTTGTATTCTCGATCGAAAACAGGCTTTACCCGTCACCGGAAACAAACGGCCTAGACCTGGACGGGTCCGAGTTTCCGGCGCTACTTTAGGGAGAAAGCAAGCTTTGATAAATTAAGCCCCAACCTTCGGTCCCAGTGAAAGATGCTAGACGCTGGTCAAAACGCGATTACATGAAAAGTGGCGCGTGGAAATCGCAGCATAATTCTTCACCCAGACGCCTCACACGAATTAATCAATCGACTGAGACAGAACCTCCAATGTTCAATTTCAACATTTTAAACACGTATGAATCAATGCAATGTTATTTTCCAATGAATTAAATCTATGAAAACAGTATAATTCAATCGGGCGTCATGTATGAAATATTTAATAAGATTATAGAATGCAACAAGTAATATACTTTCATTCATTCAATCGATTTTAACTGTTATTGTCATTAATATTCCATCATCAATCATTCAAGAAAATATTATTTATAATTGATTTGTTTACGCTCATCATCTTCAACATGAATTTTACTCAATAAAATATCGATTAGGTTTACAGCAATCACGTCGTTTTTAATTTATCACATGTCCAATTGATTTATAACCTTTCTGTAATTCATCACCAATAATTAAAGATTGTACACTTCAAAGAGAAATTGTTCTCCGTCATTTCCACCTTAATACATCCCAATGTTTAGCAATAATTATTTGGATACAAGCACCTAATTCTGGAACGTTTCTTGTGGGCTGCTACCGAAGCTTTTTTTCCATGTGTTTAATGAAATGTTCTCCAGCCTCCAATCTTCCATGATTCTAGTCGTATGACAAGTGGCATCATCCTGTTATGCCATTCACAAAATCTAATTATGTCGTCCTTTCTAGTTGACATCCCTAAATAATTACGGAGATCGGAAACAATTTTCTTCCGGATACACAATATTTTAAAACACTTCATAGCACTATAAAATGTTGCAGCATACTTATCAACGCTTTAAAATGTTATATAATCTTCCAGAAGGCTTCAAAATACTCTAGAACTTTCCAAAACACTTCAGAACTGCATACAATATTTCAAAATGCTTCAAAATGTTTTAAAATGCCCCAGAAAGTTCCCAAACATTTGAAAACGCTCCAAAAAAACGACAAAATATTTCAAATCAAAAGAAAAATGAATATCAATCACGCCTTTCATCCGGTATGGGTGTGGCAGACACTTGTAGTGTACTTAGTGGATTGATTGACTCTTCCTGAGCCGTAGAGTGCGATTACCAGTTGTCAAACTACATGTACTCTTAGTTTTTGTGGACAGTAAAAATCCTACTGAATTTTATTACGTCGGGGAGATTCGATCTCGCGACCTCCGGATCACAAAGCCAGCATATACACACCAAGCTATGAATACAGTTAAAAATGTTTCAGGACGTCCCAAAATACTCTATAAAACTCCAAAATGCTTCAGAACTGTACGATTCAAAAATCAAAATGCTGCAGAATGCTTCAAAATGTTTTAGAACGCTTCGGAATCAGGGTTTGGGTTCCGGGACGTCTCGTGTCTCGAAGTCCCGGAACTTTTTGTAAATTTAATTGTCTCGACTCCCAAGACTTTTGGGTCAAGATTCGAGACACGGTTGTTTAAATTATACTGTAATAGTTCTATTTTCAAAAAGCCATAATAAACTTGACTAGTTTCCTGCACTGTTATCATTGAAAACGCCGTTAATTAGCTCAACGAATAATTACGTGAAACTCTACTATTCTCACGTTAATACACAATAAAGCGTTCGCCGCCATATTATTCTTTTAAAGTCAAATAGAACGGGCAATCAATTATTAATGTAAGGATTCGATGTTGTGTTCAATAAATGTTGATTTGTACTGAAATTTCTTTTTCAATAGATAAATCCCACCAAAAATGAACTCTATTTTAATTTCATTCTGCGAAGTCTTGAAGTCCCGGAACATTGAAATTGTCAATATTTCCCAAACCTTATCCAGAATTTTTTAGAACGCCCTACCGTCTCAAGATACTCTAGAAGATTCCAAAGCACTTCAGAATTGTATACAGTGTTCAAAAATGCTTCAGAATATTCTGGAACGCCCCAAAACATTATCAAACAGTCATGAAATATTTCAGGGCTAATCAAAATACTTTATAACACTCCAAAATGCTTCAGAACTTGATACAGTATTTTGAAATGCTTCAGAATGTTGCAGAATGCTTCAGAATGTTCAAGAACGCTTCAGAATGTTCCAGAACGTCTTAAAACACTTTAGAATTGTATACAGAGTTTCAAAATATTTTGGAACCCCTCAAAACGTTACGAAAAGCTTCAAAACAGTTTAAAACACATCAAACAGTCATGAAATGTTTCAGGACGTCCCAAATTACATTATAAGACCCTAAAATGCTTCAGAACTTCAAAAGCACCTATTTCAAAGCACTATAAAATGCTGCAACATTTTTGAATGTGATAGAATATTTTGGTAAGTTCTGAAACATTGTATGACATTCTGAAGCGTTCTCAAGTGTTTTAGAACGTTTTATAACATTTTGAAGTGCTCAGGAACATTCTGAAGCGTTCTAAAAGATTCCGAAGCATTCTGCAACATTCTGAAACATTTTAAAACACTTTTCAAGCTCTGACACATTTTGGAGTGTTATAAAGTATTTTGAGACGCTCTGAAACATTTCATGACTGATTGATGCGTTTCAAACTGTTTTGAAACTTTTAATAATGTCTTGGGTTGTTCCAAAATATTCTGAAGCATTTTGAAACACTGCATACAATTCTGAAGTGCCTTGGAATGTTCTGGAGTGTTTTGAGAGAAATATTCTGGCACGATCTAAAACATTCTGGAGCGTTCTGCAATATTCTAAAGCGTTCTGCAACATACTGAGGCATTTTGAAAGACTGTATGAAGTTTCGTAACATTTTGGAGTGTTATGAAGTATTTTGGGAAGCTCTGGAACATTTAATGATTGTTTGATGCGTTTTTAACTGTTTTGAAACTTTTCAGAACGCCTTAAAACATTCTAATACATTCCAAAGCACTTCAAAATTGTACACAGTGTTTCAAAATGCTGCAGAATATTTTGGTAGGCCCCAAAACGTAATGAAAAATTTAAAATTAATTTGAAACGCATCAAACAGTCATGAAATATTTCAGGACATTCAAAAATATATTATAGCACACCAAAATGCTCCAGAGCTTACAGTGTTTTAGAATACTTTAGAATGCTTTAGAATGTTTAAGAACGCTCCAGAATGTTTTGAAACTCTCTAGAATATTCCAGAATGTCTCGAAGCACTCTAGAGCTTCACAAAACACTTTAGAACTGATTGTATACAATGTTTCAAAATGCTTCAGAATATTTTGGTATGCAACAGTACGCTATGAAAAGTTTTAAAACATCTAAAAACGTTTCAAAGCGTCATAAAATGTTTTAAGACGTCGTAAAATACTTTAGACATTCAAAAATACTTTAGAGCTTCTCACAGTGTTTCAAAATGCTTCAGACTGTTTCAGAATGCTTCAAAAAAATTTGAAACACTCCAGAATGTTTAACAACACCCTAGAATGTTCCAGATTGTCTCAAAACACTTTAGAATTGTTTACATAGTTCCAAAATGCTTCAGAATACTTTGAAACGTCCCAAAACGTTATGAAAAGTTTTAAAACAGTTTAAAACGCATCAAACAGTCATGAAATGTCTTAGAGCTTTCCAAAATACTTTATGAAACTCCAAAATGTTTCGAAACTTTATACAGTCTCTCAAAATGCCTCAGAATGCTGCAGAACGCTTTAGAATGTATTAGATCCATTATGTTTTAGATCCTCCCAGAATATTTCAAAGCATCTTAAAACACTCCAGAACATTCCAAGGCACTTCAGAATTGTATGCAATGTTTCAAAATGCTTCAGAATATTTTGGAACAACTCTAAACATTATTAAAAGCTTCAAAATAGTTTAATACGCATCAAACAGTCAGAAATGTTTCAGAGCGTCTCAAAATACTTAATAATACTCCAAAATATTTCAGACAGTAATGAAGTGTTTAAAAATGTTTCAGAATGTTGCAGAATGCTTTAGAATCTTTTAGAACGCTCCAGAATGTTCCTGAACACCTCAAAATGTTATAAAACGTTCTAGAACACTTAAGAAAACTTTAGAATGTCATACAATGTTTCAGAACGTACCAAATACTCTATCGCATTCAAAAACGTTGCAGAATTTTATAGTGCTTTGAAATGCTTTCACAAGGGCGTTATTTGCGATCTCCGTGATAATTTGGGGATCCATATAAAAAAATAAATAAACTATTAGTCCACTTGTCGATCGAAATCTTGTAGTTTATCATGAGAAGCTCAATTACAGTCAAAAAAGTGCTCATCTCCTAAGAATTAGAACTAGTTTTAATCTAGATAATAGCTTAATATTAGTTGAGACATATCAAGACAGTAAATACTCGAAAAGACGATGTAACGTAGAAGTAAATTCCTATATCATTTTTGTTGATATATATTGGTCAAATATATTCTATATATAAGGCGATTCAAAATGAAATTCACAATTAGGCATATGAAATGATAAATCCAGACAATTCTTCTTCTTTGGCGTTGACAAATTCTAGGTTATTCTTTAGTGAGGGAAGAAAGTACCGAATGACACGTGTGACGTTTCTGAGTGCAAGATTGAGGGTAAATCGACAAGCAAATAGATTGATGGGGAAAAAACGCAGTTTGAAGGGTCACCATTCTAGATAAACCAAGCCTTAGTTGGGAGGCTATCAAATACATCAAAATTACGGGCCCCTTCAGAAGAAAGCCGCAGATTTAGCGATTCCACAACTTGATAATTCTTTGATATCCATTTGAGTTTGCTTTATAAACAGTATTGTTCGAAAACTGTTGCTTCAAAGCGCCATCAATAATTTTTTATACTCATTTTGCATTTAGTGTGATTTTCTTTCATTATATCACGCATATAGCTTTCATATCCTGGTGGAATTTGAATTTAAAATGATGTAAATTTATATGCAACAGACTGCCCATTATTTCCTAAACGTCAATACAATTCATGCCCAGTTTTTGTTTTATCTTTAAATTTATGGGATTTTGCTGTCGCTGCTACCACACTGCGACTATAAACTCAGCCTTTGCAAATAAAATATAATAAATATAAGGCAAAAAAGGGGATTTCTTTTTGCTGCTGACATGTTTATGCCGCTTTTTTGCCAAATCGAATCAAATATGTTATGATTTTCTACTGAACGTATGTTCTCATACAAAACTACTAAAAAAAAATTTAAAGATTCTTCAGACCTACCAGACCACAATACTGAAGTGTTTATAGTCTATTCCAGATTTGTGAATATATTAGTCGCTATTATTACTTGAAATAATTTTCAAGATGCTTGTTTCAAATCCTGCATTTACTGTGAGTGAATCGTGTTTGCATTTCGGTCAATCAGAAGTATGAGAAAAGCCTGCGTTACATTACAAAAAAAAATAATACTTGAATGTCACAATTTCTGATTTCTTCTTACAAATAGCAACATCAGCATTTATCTACTTGTCCATCTCTCGAAATCATTATAAAGTATAATTCTGAAACAAGTTCTTTGCTATAAACAGATATACGGATCTCATGCATTAACACCGACGTATATATAAAGAGAGAATATCATTTTGAATTCATATCATGACAATCTTTCTACTATTCAGTTTCAGTAAATGAATTTACACGGCTTTTAGATGTCGAAAGATGACGTCGAAACAACACAGCAAGATTCGCATCTAATTATCTTGAAATGCATATAAAACATTCTAAAAATACAATTTAAATTGGAAATTAATTTTTTTTCTAGATTTTCAAATGCAGTTGGAACTCATTAAAAAAAAAACCTCGTCAATTCTCCCTTATTTAAGAGAATATTTAAAAATTACAAAAATTTTCAGTATTTGTTTTCGGTTCTCTGAAACATATGTATTTACAATTATTTTTTATTTTATCAAATCAAAATTTCAAAACGAGATATTTTGCAAATCATTCGATCGATTTTTGAAAATATATCTACGTATAACATTTATCTGAAACATCTTTTTTGATCTGTCCAAAAGAAGTTTTTATTCAAATAGTATTTATTATAAGATAAATTTTAACATGCTGCGACAATAATTTTAAAGAAGAACAAGTTACAAATAAACAAACAAACAAGAAAAATAAAACAATAAACAATGAAACAACAAGGGAGGAACTATATTCGATTATCAAAATGGTCACCATTTGCAGCAACGCAAGCCCAGCAACGTGTTTTATTATTAGAAGAGACACTTGCAAGAGCTGCCTGCTTGTCTTTTCTATCTTCTGCTGCAGCTACTGTTCTAGCCACCAGTTCTAATTTGATGTTTTCTAGTGTCAAATTTATAGAGGTCTTCATCTGACCCCAGCAAAAAAATCTAGGGGAGTTAGGTCGGGGCTCCGTGCTGCCTTCTCAACAAGACCTCCCCTTCAATCCACTTATTCGGATATTCTCTATTTAGTAGCGCTATGACTTCTCAGGTTGTATGAGCCGGTGCTCCATCATATTGAAACCAAAGTCTTCGTCTGATGTTTAGTGGTAAGTCATCAAGAAACTCTGGCATAACGTTATTTAGGAAAGTAAAATAATTTCCATTATTCAATTGGTTTGAGGGAATGTAGCGTCCAATAACGTACTCCCCTACGATTCCAGCTCATACATTTACTGAAAAACGTTGTTGATGCGCACGAACAAATGTTGTGTGGAGATTTTCATCACACTATAGGTGATTATTGTGAGAATTAAATACACCGCCTCTTATGAAACAAGCTTCGTCTGTGAATAAAATAAACGTCTCTGAAGATCACAACGTTCAAGAAACCAATGACAAAACAACAATTTTGGCTAGAAGTCTCCAGGTCCCAAAGCTTGCACTATTTATCTAGAAATTGTATGAAGGTCTTGCTCCGTCAGAACTTACCAAAATGTCACGTGATTTATATCTAATCTATTTGCTATTACTCTTGTGCTCAACGATAGCTCATCTTCAATAATATTAAAAAACAGATTTATTCAAATGCAGGAGTTCAACGTAGTCTATTGTTCCCACCAGTTGTTGGGTGAATACTTCCAATCTCTGACAAACGCCTACATATTCTTCTGAAAATGTGGTAACTTGCATGGTTCCTGACGATTTTGATATCTTCTCGATAAATTCTACGAGCTTCTTGTGCATTACGCCTTGGCTCTCCAAAAACCAAAAGTATGTCAAGAAGCTCAGCGTTTTGATAATTATACATTTTTATACACAAATTATGCAAAATATGGTCACAAATGATAAGCGTGGCAGAAATTTTCCAAAACAAAGCAGTAAATTTTATATTTTTTTATCTCTAAATTAAGATATTTTCTACGTACAGCATGTAAAAGTATTTAAATTTAAACGTACAAACTAGAAAACACGTGCCTCAAGTTTGAAGTATTGTTTAATAGCAGCAAGTTTACTTTGTTTTGAATGATTGTTGCAGTAATGTGTTAAAATTCATCTTGTAATTCATTTTGAATGAAAACTTTTTTGGACAGATCGAAATAAATGTTCCAGACAAATGTTATATGTAAATATTTTGAAGATTTTCTAAATATTTTATCTTCCAAAATCGATCGAATGGTTTTCAAAATATCTTGTTTTGAAATTTTTGATTTATTGCCATTTTGTTACTTGATAAAATAGAACATAATTATAAATACAAATATTTTAGGAAACCAAAAGCAAATACTGGAAGTGCTTGCATTTTTTCAATATTTCTTTAAATGAGGGGGAAATGACGATTTTTCGAAAAACACCAATAACTATGAACTTGGGCTCCAAATCAATTTGAAGAAAAGAAAGTTGTTTGTTCTAGTAAGTTCAGACTGCCTTTTTCAAATGTTATTACCTAGTATCAACACTTTTTATATAATACCAAAAAACATGTGTGAGTTCCATCAGAATCAGACCGCTACAACGTAGTGAAAATTAAATTAATGTTACCTAATTATAACGAATAATGCAAGAATTAATTGTTCATAAAAATTGAACTATCAAACAAACACCTCAAAATTATAAAAATGACTGAAAAACATGTAAAAATATGTTACACTCGCCAAATTAGTAAAAATCGGTCTATAATTATTTTTCATGAATTTTTGAATTTAGTTAAAAAAGAATGATTTTTTTTCCGAAACACCTGCTTGAAATTCCTACAATTTGTTGTAAATAATGAACTATTTTTGAAAAAGATTGTGTGACTGAAATTTTTTTGAATAACTTGTGACTGACCTTTTATTGAAAATATTTTTTTTCTTTAAAATGCACTTCATAACACCTCCTTGTTTTTTGTTTTTTGAATGAAGTTCAAGATTTCTTCTATTTACTACAACTTGTCAGGCTGACAATTTTTGTTAATAAATTTGTCAGACTTAATTTTGAATGTGCAGCATCAATGCATCAAGATCAAACACAGACAGATGTCCTCTATGCATAAAAATCTGGCTGTCATTATATAAATGTTTTTCATCATGTCAAATTTCATTCTTAAGCGCCGTGACGTTTTTTTCAAAAAAAATAAGCTTTTACAGGGGCTTATCAAAACACTACCTCAATTTTTTTCCTGAAAGAAAGTTTGACATCTATTTTATGCATAAAAATTGATCTGTCAGCGAAAAAATGTTTTTACCAACTTGTACTAAGTACAAGGAAGTATTGTGAAACCGATAAAATTCATGTATCCAGATTTTGATGGTAATATTTGTTTTGAGCATCCCTGAATTCATTTTGACTATTTTCGGCTTGATGTATGTGCGTACGTGCGTTCGTAACTCACAAATCTCAAAACTGGTTAAACGTATAATGTTGAAACTTTGTATTTAAGACTGGTATAGGGTCTAGTTGTGCACCTCGCATTATGGTCCCAATCGTCTGTACCGGAAGTGCAATTTAATTGATCCTTTTTTCGAATTTTTCTAATAAATCCAGAATGATCAACCGTAGGATGTTGAAATTCAGTATTTGAACTTGATGTTGTATTGGAATAGTTATCTGCTATTTTTGTATGAATCGGCCAAGCCAGAAGTGCATTTTATTTGAATTTTTTTTCGAATTTTTTGCATAAATCTAAAATGATCAGCCATAGCATATTGAAATTTAGTATTTGAACTTGTTGTAGCATCAAAATAGTTATCTACTATTATTGTATCAATCGGCAGAGCCGAAAGTGCAGTTTATATGTATAACAGACATTCAGAATTGGCCATATGAAATAATCATTTATTATACCATAAGTAGTTGGAGTATTATCGATTATTTTTGTGGTGCTACCACGAATGTTTATTGTGCTTGCGTTTGAATACCACGAGTGTGCAGCACGAGTGGTATTCACAAGCACAATAAACATGAGTGATTGCACCACAAAAATAGTCTATAATACTTTAACTACAAATGGTATATGAAGGACTATTCCAGGAGTCAAATTATTTTTTCAAATTAGTTTTCTATGAACCTAGTAACAACTCATGTAATTTTCATAGGAACGAATAAACAAACTTCTGTCAAACTGAAAAATTGGAATTTCTTGCATTTTCTTTGACGAATAATAGAGAAATATATTGCGTTTTGATATGGAATCTAATTCAGAAAGGTTTGGTGATAGATCAGAAGATAAAATTGATGAAAATATTCAAAAAAATATTCCATTAAATACGAAGAAAGCACAAATTGGAGGTATCCACATCTTTGAGTAAAATACTCACTCTGACCACTAGTGTAATACCCGATGGTATTACTACACGTCCATATGCCCACTGATATGCACCGTTTCTATGGCAATTTAGCATTGTTAACCTTGTTATAAATACTACGAATGGAATAGTCAGTTTAATTGGAATGATAAGGTAGGCAATGATAATCTGTTGTCAATTTTTCGATTTTTCTTGACATTTTACATGTCGTTACGTTTTTCATCAAAATATTGTTTTTCAATATGTCAGACTTCATTTTTAAGTGCCGAGACTTTTTCTTATTCTCATAGAAATAAGCTTTCACAACGGCCGCGTCAAAGCATCACCTTAATTTTTCTCTGATAAAAGGTTTGACATCTATTCCGTGCAAAAAAATTTTTTTTCAATATGACAGCCTTCAATTTTTAAGTGCTGTTACTATATTCTTCAATTTTCTACAATTCTAAATTAATATTGTAGATCCCTTTATATACTGAAATACGTTTTTCATCAAAATGGTAAATACAGTAAAAATTTTATAAATACAACAAAATGTACATGAATGAGCTGTTTTTAAAACACTGTTGTTTTCAAAACACTGCTGTTTCTATTGCTTTCTTGAACAAATACTAAACATATACTAATCGTAAATTGAATGATGAATGATGAGGAAGGCGCAATAGAGTCTATGGGTCTACTCCGTAGGGCGTAGACTATACGGCGGGGACCCTGGTCAATATTAAAGGTATTAATTAGCGAAAATTGTTAGGCAGACAAGAGTCAATAGATAGAAGAGATCTTAAATTCTGTATAAAAAAAAAAATAAGGAGGCGTTAGTAAGTGCACCTTCATAAAAAAATAGTTTATAGCAAACGGTCTGCCAGAAATTAATTAACAAAAATTGTCAGCCAGGCAAATTGTAATAAATAGAAGAGATTTCAAATTTCATTTGAAAATAAATATTAAGGTGTTATGAAGTGCATTTTCATGAAACAAATTATTTATAGCAGAAATTAATTCACAAGAACTGTTAGTCAGACAATTTTTTCCAGAAATAGTACATTATTTACAACAAATTGTATAAATTTGAAGCAGGTGTTTCGGCAAAAAAAAAATCATTATTTTTTAGCTGAATTCAAAAATTCATAAAAAATAACAATTGACAAATTTTCACTAGTTTGTTGGGCGTAATATGTTTTTAAATAGTTCCCATTTTGTGTGTTCAAAATATTTCAGAATATAAATAATTATGTACCTAGTGATGGATTTGAAATTTAATTAAAATAAGACTGCTGCCAAGCTGCAACATAGTGAAAATTTGTTCAGTTTCACTTGATCCACTGTCCTCCTGTTCATAAAGTATTCATGCCAAATTTTTAAATAAATATCTCAATGTTGAGGCCAAACAGAGGAGATGAAAATTTTGTTTGTGATATTTCCGCTGTAAAACGTCAAATTCCATGCAGGTATTGTATGAAACTTGAAAAAGCTATTTCTATTTGTAGTTTTTTTGATACCCGTATCTAAATTCCCTCACAGAGCTTTCATTTCAAACAAAAGCAGAACAAATCTCAAACTAAAATAAAATTTCGTTAGTAGAGTAGCTCGTATTTACAGTTACATTGTAGTATCAAACGCTTGTCACTAACAAAACTCATTTTCAAGTATGGTTGTATTCGTTTTTGGAATATTCAATACAGATCAGTAGCAACTTGGGAACAAAACAGTTCAACGTCAGCTGAAACAAACGTTTAAACATTGCAAAATGTTCACACGCTGTTCGTTTAATGAATTGTTTTCTGTTACAGAATTGCACCTGCACCTACAAATGAAATTTCACTGCAAAATTTTGGTGGTTGCTAATTAATTTGTAATTCGCACTTATCACGAAGTTGGAATAAGACATCCAGCAGTAATTAACTCTCCTCTGATCGTTCTGAACCTCAACTGAACATTAACAAACAACGCAATGTCATTATTGACACCACAAACAAGATCTCGTTCATTTCTCGTCGTCGCTTTCGCGTTCAGTCGCATTGGCCAGGAAACTTCTTGGCGATCAATGTCAATTTAATGAGTAAAGACGGACGATCTGGCAAACTTTTAACAGCCTGACAGGCCTGTCAGCATCCCAGCTAGATGGCTGTGGCTGGGGAACGACCTTAATGAATCGGTGAAGGATCTGAAGAGCCATGACGTACAGAAACATCCACAGATGTGTGCGGGATCAGATGGTCTCTAGACTAAAGTGAAATCTAAACACGCGAACACAAATTCTCTGGCGACTTTGGTGCGTTAAACGCAGAGTGCAAGGCATTAAACAGAAGAGGGGATAGAGCGTGAACATGTCGTTTAAGGCAACTTAGCATCTTGAGGACTCGCCTGTTGTTGGACCGTTATGTAAACTAGTTGAAAAATTTCGTTAATATAACAAGAACTGCATGTTTTTAGCGCATTTTTAGCGCATTTTTCCGAAAAAAGCGCTATTATATTCACTTTGGCTGGCTGGCTGGCTGGCTGGCTGGCTGGCGTGACGCTGAGATCTCAGCAACTATACTATTTACAGACTTGAAACTGGTACTAAATGAAAGCTGCTATTTCGTAGGTTTGCACAAATTGCTTTAATTCAAGCTCAGTGATTGTGGAAGATTAAATTATTCAATTACTTGTTTCAAGTGAAACAGTGCCAAACAATGACATTAGGGATATGGCAACTAAAATTTATTAAAGTAGATAAAAATTTAGTTACAACTTTCGCCGCGTGTGTCACTATTATTATTTACAGTTGTCAAATCTGTCAGGGATTAATTCAATGACTTGTTTGACGCGAATTTGAAGCTTATTAGAATGAATTATTATTATTGGATGAAAATTTGTTTACTTTTGGTGTATTTTTCTTATATAGCTTTGATAAAGATCAAATTATCATTTTAAGGTACAGCACTTGACCTCCCGTCAGTCAATAACTGAACAATGAAGATTAAAAGGTATTTTTGAGTTTGTACATGCATAAATTATGTACCTATCAAATAGTCAACTTGAAACTAGTACTAAATGGAAGCTGCTGTTTCGTAAGTTTGCCCAAATTGCTTTATTCAAACTCAGTAATTGTGAGAGATGGTAATTTGCGAAATCTCTGAAGTAACAAGCATTCATGAGCTGTCAAAAATGCGCTTTCATCATCTAGATGATTCTTTCATTTTTTGAAAAAAAGCGCTATTATATTCACTTTGCCTGTCTGGCTGGCTGGCTGGCGTGACGCTGAGTTTTCAGCAACTATACTATTTACAGACTTGAAACTGATACTAAATAAAAGCTACTGTTTCGTAGGTTTGCACAAATTGCTTTAATTCAAGCTCAGTGATTGTGGAAGAATAAATTCTTCAATTACTTGTTTCAAGTGAAACAATGCCCATAGATATATATGACATTAGGGATATGGCAACTAAAATTTATTAGAGTAGATGAAAATTTAGTCACATCTTTAGCCGCGGGTGTCACTATTATTATGTACAGTTGTCAAATCTGTCCGGGATTCATTGAATGACTTTTTTGACACGAATTTGAAGCTTATTAGAATGAATTATTATTATTGGTTGAAAATTTGTTCACTTTTGGTGTTTTTTTTATATAGCTTTGATAAAGATTAAATTATTATTTTAAGGTACAGCACTTGACCTCCCGTCAGTCAATAACTAAACAATGAAGATTAAAAGGTATTTTTGAGTTTGTACTTGCATAAATTATGTACCTATCAAATAGTCAACTTAATGCTAATACTAAATGGAAGCTGCTTTTTCGTAAGTTTGCCCAAACTGCTTGATTTCAAGCTCAGTAATTGTGAGAGATGATAATTTGCGAAATCTCTGAAGTAACAAGCATTCATGAGCTGTCAAAAATGCGCTTTCATCATCTAGATGATCCTTCCATTTTTTTTCATGACGTGGTGACATAATTTAGAATTTTCATCAAAAAACAGTTTTTAATTGATGAATTGCCAGTAAGATTGATTAGGATGTTTCATTGTCAATAATTAGTAGAGATTCGTTGGAATAATGATAAAATTAAAACAATGAATAGTGATAATAATTTTCCACTAATCTCTTAAATCTAGCTTCGGATAATAACGAGTTTGCAAGTAATCTCTTCACGAACAAAAGTTTTCTCTCTTTTAATGATAATACCCGTACAGAATACGCTGAAAGTAGGGCAAAAACTTGAGCCATACATAATGTTTTATAAAACTCACATGGGCATAAAGGATTTTAATAATGCACTTCTTGATTAATGTTGGGATAAAAACCTACTAATTAAAACTTCAATGTCTAATGCTAAAAAGGGTCACTAATTTCCTGAGCTTATTACACCTAATTGCTACGAAATATCAAATTACCAAATTGGTTTACCTGTATAATCACCCGAATTCGGTGAAATTATTAAATATTCTACCAATATTTGCTTAACAAAATTAATGGTTGCTCTAGGATTACCAAATTTTGTAACCGAATATTAAGAAATATGTAATTATTTTGTTTACGAATATGCTTTGCTATACTTATCAGCGAATGATTTAATAACAGGTATGTGTAGTCAAATCTATTTTATGAAATTGATGGTTTTGATTAAATTCCCATCAAAATAATTTTCAAATAGAATTTGGAATTAAATATTCCATAGAATATATAATTAGATAGTGGATGAGTTACCAGATAAATCATCTGAGGCCCGGTAAGAATTTATCGCCGTTACGAAACATATCCAAACTGTACGTGTCGACTACAATCAATCCAGAAGCATCGGATTTCGAACAAAAATAAACTGAAATAATTAGTTTCAGAAAAAACAGAATAATATAGTCCACATTTTAAGATTGCTTGAGTTCTGACATTTCATAGAAATATCAAATGATTTTCAATTAGCGTTTGCTGGAGACCCTTTCTTATCAATGAAATATATTTTTAAAGCCCAATTCATTAGCTTCAAAAGACCTATTATCTTCGAGCTCTAATCCGAAACTGTTTTTGAGGACTGTCTTTTTAGTTTTAAAAACAGAAATTAAAGAAAACTTTATTGTTGTTCGAACCAACTTTGGAATAGTTATTCCAGTCGTTTTTACTTACTTGTACAAAGTAACAAGTGAGTATTGTGAGACCGACAAAATTCACCTGTCGAGATTTTGATGGAAATATCCGTTTTGAGCATCCCTGAATCCATTTCGACTATTTTTGGCTTGATGTCGGTACGTACGTTCGTTGAACTGGTTGAACGTATAATGTTGAAATTTTGTATTTAAGACTGGTATTGGGTCTAGTTGTGCACCTCGCATCATGGTTACAATCGTTTGTACCGGAAGTGCACTTTACTTGAAACTTTTTCAGAGTTTTTGTAATAAATTCAGAATGATCAATCGTGGGATGTTGAAATTCAGTACTTGAACTTGATGTTGTATCAAAATGGTCATCTGCTATTTTCGTATGAATTGGTCAAGCCAGAAGTGCACTTTACTTGAAACTTTTTTAAAATTTTTCACATAAATCTAGAATTATCAGCCATAGCATATTGAAATTTCGTATAAAGAACTTCTATAACATCTTATTGTACATCTTGCATTATGATTGCGATCGGCTAGGCCGGAAGTGCACTTTACTTGAAACTTTTTTTCCATTTTCCGCATAAATTCAGAATGATCAGCTATATGATACTGGAATTTAGTATTTGAAATTGTTGTAGCATTCAAATGGTCATCTTCTATTTTTGTAATAATCGGCTGAACCGGAAGTGCACTTTATATGACAGACTTTTTGAATTTTTCGCATAAATTCTAAACAATCAGTCATAAAATATTTAAATTTTGTATTAGGCATTTTTATAATATCTAGTTGTACACCTTGCATTATGATTGCTATCGACTAAGCCGGAAGAGCACTTTATTCGAAACATTTTTTGAATTTTCCGCATAAATTCAAAACGATTAAAGGTAGACTGTTAGAATTCAGTATTTGGAACGATTATACCGTCTAGATTCTCATATCTTATTTTTATTGAAATCCACCGAGCCGAAAGTGCACTTTACTTGACAGTCTTTTGGAATTTTTGCATAAATTCGAAACGATCAGGTGTAGAATATTGAAATTTGGTTTTTCAGTCTGCTGTAGCATCTGAATGATTACCTAATATTTCAATAACAATAGACTGAACCGAAAGTGCCCTTCAGTGGGAATTTATTTTTTAATTTTGCGCATAAATTCAGATCTGTTGGTAGTCGTAGAGTTTTGGAAATCAGTATTCTGGAATATTGTAGTATAAGAATAATGGTCTACTGTTTCCATAGCAACCGACTTGGCTGAAAGCGCATTTATTGACAGATTTTTAGAATGTTTTGGGTAAATTCAAAACGATTAACTGTGGAACGATAAGATTTTGTGTTTGATTATATATATCCAATGATATATATGATCAAACACAAAATCAAATCATATTATATATATATATCCAATGATGTACAAGTAAGTCACGTGATGTTCACGTCAGATTTTGGTTTTTGGACAAGCAAAAAAATTATTGGGCCTTAGGTCGGGATTGTAAGAAGGATGGATTCAATATTCTTGCGAGCTGTGTGCGAACTTGCATTGTCTTGGTGGAGGATGATTCGTCGTTCAGGATGGTTTTTCCAAGCTCATCAATTACTTCCGGCAAACAATTGGCTGTATACCAATTGACAGTGTAACAGTTCTTCGATCCTGCATAGGAATTGTTGCTATATGACCTACTTTTGAGACAAATGTTGCGATCATCTCCTTGGACACTTGGAGAACAGATGATTCGTCGAATTTTCTTAGAAAATGTGGGATATTACACACAAACGGAGAAAACTGCCGTATTTTTTGATATCTACATTTCCTGATTAGAATATTTATATCATAACTTTGAAATTTATTATCCAGGGTCCAAAGTACTTCAATTGCTTTTTCAGTAGACTCAACCCAAACGGTTCCATTGTTCAAATCATTGGAACACACAAAATATGTAGAAATTATCTAGAATAAAATGTAGCTAACAAATTTCAAATAAAACCAACAGATGTCAATTCACCAGAAATTTAATGTATCTAGGATCTCTTTTCTACATGTTTCCAGAAGTCTTGAAAAATAACGAAGAGCAAAAGTGACATTCATTTTCAAATTACATTTCAACGTCACTTTTTATACTCACGTGACTTACCAATAAGATTTCGAATTTTTAATGTCTGCGGTGGCTGAGCATGCCATTCAAGAATTACATGGCATTGACTTTAAGAAAGCTTCTGGCTAAAGAGAACAATTGGTTCAAGAGGCAAATAAGAGAACCAATAGAAATTAAAAAATCACCGAATAATTTGAATTTGAATACTGGCTATGAACTCAATCAATCGTGGTTACCAGTCATTTGTTCATAATTTCAAGTTATTTTTATCTATGAATCTACTTGCAAGAGTTACTTCAACACCACCTCCTGAAGATCTGTGGATGGATCAGTTATGTGCCAAACCAAAAAGATAGAGCCAGATTGACCTAGAACCACAAGGAGTTGATTATTTCCCTATTCAGACCTTCATTTTTATCTCCTGAAAACCCGCGGACATTGAATTATATGTTAAACCACAGGCAGAGCTCTACGATCCTAGAAGTTAATATTTTATAACTATCTAGTCACCTTTTGTATTTTTCTTGCCTTGACAATTTATTTATTATACTTTTGCACTTGAAAAAGGCAACACTTTGCTGTTGAAACGTTGTGTTTCTAATCAATTTTATATACAGAACTTTTCCAAATAAAACATATTGTCACAAATATGCAATATTTGTAGTAATTAGGTCACATAATTATCTATTTGAATTCGCTGTAACTGTAATCCTAGTTAGTATTGACAAGGTCGATGTTCAATTGTCGGACATGATTGACAGGCTATGGTCACTAGATATTCGGTGGTTGCTAGGCAACAACTGTTAGACAATTGAATGTTGGCTTAGGTATATAAGAGCGAAGGCTAGGAGAGGAATGGATTCAGTCAGTGAGTCAGTGAGTCAGTGTTTCAGTACGAGTAACTGTGAGCGAAATAGTGATCATATATGTTTAGAAAATAAATATTCACACTGTAACCTGTGTTAAAAAATTATTTACAATAAAATTTGAGACAATATTTATTAAACTTTCCAAATTCCGCATAAATTTGGAACAATCAGTTGTAGAGTATTGAAATTTCTCATTAAGCACTTCTGTAACATCTAGTTGTGTACCTTGCATTATGATTGCAAGCGTCTGTACCGGAAGTGCACTTTACTCCAAACATTTTTTGAATCTTCCGCATAAATCCAATATTAGAATTCAGTACTTAAGAAGATAGTACCATGAACAAGATGCTTATATCCTATTTTTATTGAGATCGACTGAGCTGTAAATATATTTGACTTGACAGTCTTCTGGAATTTTTCGCATAAATTCGAAACGATTGACTGTAGAGTATTGAAATTTAGTATTTCAGTCTGCTGTAACATCTAAATGATTGCGTATTATTCTCATAGCAAACGATTGAACCGGAAGTGCACTTCAGCTGAAAATTTTCCTTAGATTTGAGCATAAACCAAGAACTGCTAGCCGTAGAATCTTGGAAATCAGTATTTAGGAATACTGTTGCATAAGAATGACAACTTACTGTTTTCATAGCAATCGACTAAGCCGAAAGTGCACTTTACTTGACAGATTTTTAGAATTTTTTGTATAGATCCAAAACTATTAGCCGTGGAATGATGGGATTTTGTGTTTGATTATCGTATGCAACAAATATATCCAATGATGTACAAGTAAGTCACGTGATGCACATGTCATATTTTTGGAGTAATTGCTAGGCTTTAAATCTATTTTAATTTGTCCAGGGGCTCAACAAACTGATAGAGATTCATATAAGAATCTCATCCCTCAAATTTAAAGTCATTTACAAAAATACTATTATTCAAGTACAAGTGTTTTGAAAACTTTAAATAGGTATTTATTTTATTGGGTTAGGAGGCTCCATGATTAAGGTTCCGTTTCGAGTCTTCTAGGTATATAATCTTGAAGATGGGTGCTTCTTTTTGCAACATAAGGTGACTTTAATGAAACATAATTAAAACCGAGA
Source organism: Dromius quadrimaculatus (assembly GCA_963989225.1). Lineage (NCBI taxonomy): Eukaryota > Metazoa > Arthropoda > Insecta > Coleoptera > Carabidae > Dromius > Dromius quadrimaculatus. Next base: position 8,544,516 of record OZ022329.1, read on the forward strand.
AGAAAGTTGTAATAGTAATTGAAGTATCAAAGGTGTTAAAAGAACAATAATGTCTGAGTGTACAGTGTACTTTCCGAGGGCCTTTGGCCCGTGGTGTGTACGTTGACCGTAGGCATTATCGTCTATTCAACTCCCGTGGTTCCTTCAATGTTTAATGTCCGACTAACGTACCATTTCAATCAAAATTATTAGCAATGTATGCCCTATCATTTTAATTTCTGTCAGAGAAATTACTCTAGTTACTTGCTGTAACTAAGGAACATGATATTCTTGTTTGTTATTTTCCAAAATAATGTCCTCGGGTACTATCTGTGACATAATTATCCTGGAATCAGTATTATTATGACAACAATAATAAACTAATCGGATATTAAAGATTTTAAGCAATTTTACCTCACTGAATATTCCTATGAGCATGTAGCGAATACTGTTTTGCCTAAGGTCAATTACAGCAGTAGGTAACAGGAGGTGTCACATGATTTGGGAAAGGGTTGAGTAATTTCTGATAACTTATAATTATATGTTGAGTAAAGGGAGAAGCTTCTGCATGAGCATTCATATTGTCACAAATATGAAATATCTTGTGAACCACTAAGTTTTTTCAAGTGAGTTATTCATTAAATAATTTATTGTAATCAAGATTCGCGAATAAAATAGGAAATGTTTAATTGTCAGATATTTGAATGCTGGCTCATTGTTGCAAAATGTTTCAATTGGTAATTGGTCCGCTAGTTGATAGACTGCATTCTGATTGATTGGAATATTTGACCTTATTGGAAAAGGATATATAAGTCCACGTGAACTAGAAATAAGGAATCAAAAAAGTGAAGAGAAAAGTGACGTCTAGTGATTTTGATATTATGCGACGAATTTTGAATATTGATAGATCACAACAGTTTAAAGGTTCCAAATATTGTGCCTAGAATGCCCAAGGTGCTATTTTTTGGATCTGCAAAAATCAGATCCTCATCTTAATTAATTCAGGCGCTGCCCGAACAAAAATTTGAATAAATACATTTAAAAGATCCTAAACTTCTTTTAAAGCCACAAAAATGAGTCATATAATTAAGCAATAGCTTTGTCTTATCCATTTACAAGTGCATCTGACAATATTCTGGAGACAGTCCTTCAAATTCAAACTGATTTAACTAGCTAAATAAATAAATCGAACTGAATATGTATGTTGGAATATTTGTTGGGGATTTCCGCAAGTCTGGGCAATAGAGAGCACGAACTAAATAGAGTGGAAAGCTCTATACATTCGCCCATAGAATCTATAACGTTTCGTCGACGATGCTTTCAATATTGGCGGGATTTATCGATGGTAGAAAGCGTGGAAGAACGAAAGCATCGCTATGAAGCTTAAGCCCCAAAAGGAGGAGGTGTTATAACCCTGGATATGTTTGTATAAGTGTGAACTTTGAAGGAAAAGGCATAAAGATTGCTTTACTATTGGGATCGTACGAATGAGAAATTCCAACTTTTATTTGGTTGAAATTATTCACCGCAATTTGAAGTAGCCTGCCTTAAAAGGATTACCTCATTTCGATATTTGGCCTAAAAGACTTCCAAACCCACATTCCACCCCTTGTATATAAATGTATAAACTACCCTCATTCCTTATGCTTATTTTCCTTCGTGCACCTATCTCATTTCACCCTAAAGCATACCCTTCTGCCTCTTACGTAAACTACCCTCTCCACCTCTCCAGCAATACACCGTACTTTGCTACTACCCTTCCCGATACTGAATTCGAACCCTCGTGTAACTTATTTACGTATTTGGCCAGTACAGGGTAGCTGGTGTTTAGCTTAGAGATCCCAGCAGAAGCATTTGGTAAATAAATCACATATTTGTCAATCCCTATTGACGTTCATTTGCACTATTTGCTTGGTTACTATGACACAGTTAGCAGGGAACGTTTTTCAATTGTTAAATGGTGTAATCTAGTTTGTTTCAACTGTGTTCCACGAATATTTTTCGCGCTTTATTGCGTATAGGAATCACAAGGAACAATTGATTCAAAAAGATTAGTTAATTTGTAATGAAAGGCTTTAAGGAAATCTAGAACAACTGCATCACTTGTTTAGTGTCCTTTCATGTTTGTGCACTAGCTTGAATTCTTTTTCTCGCTCCAGCTCCATTCAATTTGGCGGGTATCGGTGACAGAGTTGCCGTGTTGCGGATATTGGCTGCTTGGAGACATCTGCGGCGCCTTGCGTCGCGGTGCTCAACGTCTCGATGACGTAATTGCATTACCGTGACGCGGCTACCGTACAACACCTGCACTCATAAGAATGGTTGAAGAAAGCGAAAGAAGAGAAATTTCTCAAGTTGGCAAAATTAACTCATTTCGGAAATAATTTACACCTTCTGACCATTAAGCTATTCTGATTCAATCAGAATGAATGATGACATTCAAAATTCTTACAAATTAAATTTCCGTATCTGAAATTTGGTGCGTACAGGCTCCCCTAGTGTAAAGCGCAATGCGTAGGGATATGTAATAGATCGTGCGTGAGATATATATATACGCAGTACATGCTATAAGCAAACCTACATATTACTTGTTATGTAATATGATCTGAAGGGGCGATTTGCCTGCTCAAAATTACATTCCGTTTTTATAAAACTCATATTTCCTGTGAGTTAGCAATCTGACTTTAATATACATCACATAAAAAATAAATAGGACGTCCTGCAAGCTTGTGAAACAGTAACTATGAAACTCGTCTCAATATATTTCAAATCACTTCCAACTGCTTTATTTTGGGATGAATTTTGATGAGTCTTTTTTAATTCAATATTCAAAGCGGCAATGTCTTATGAACGATGCAAAGTAAATTAATTAAAGAATTAATGTATCGGTATGTTCGAGTGAATACCGTATGAAGTCAAAACAGCCTTCCACAATTGGTTTCGCACTGTTTGATCGCTCACTAGGAATCCTGTGGCATTATAAAGATCTTGCTGCAATAACCATGCAGTTGCAAAAGGTTGTGTCTCCGCTTAAATTACAAGATTTTGGTCCGTTCCTGTGGTATTCTATTCCACAGTGTAGTCAATATTTCTGCAAGCAATATTGAGGTTATGGAATTATCTGGCTGTCTTTAAAAGACAACTCATATGTTCTATAGGGCTCCAAGTCTGAAGATAATGGTGGAAGGACAAGATGGTTGATACGCATGAAATTTTGAGGTCCAATGAGGTCATGACTGTTCACAACATATTCGCAGATGATCTTGTCTCTGTAATATTGTCCACTGACTCTACCATTAAACACATGTACGTCGGTACGCCAGCCGAAACAGATACCTCTACAAACCATAGCACATTCCCCTTCACTTTCAAATGGGACCACCGGCTGAATATACTGTGGCAGTGAGCAATGTCCTGCATTTCTATAGACTCTCCGAATTCAACTGTCATTATGGATGCGAAATTTGAATTCATTCATGAACAGAACATGTTTCCAAGGGTTACCGTCATTAAGTCGTTGGTTAGCTCACTTCACTCTCTGATGTTGGTGAATTTGATCAGTCAAACCAGTCTCCCACAATCGATTTCGCACTTTTTGGTCGCTCACCAGGACTCTTGTGGCATTATGAAGATCTTACTGCAATTGCCATGTAGTTGCAAAAGGTTGTGCTTTCGCTTGAATTACAAGATTTCGGTCCTGTCACACTGGGATAATGCGTTGGATCAACTATCAGGTTTTTTTGAGGTTGTGCCTGTTTCTTTGTTCAGATAAATTCATATTCTATCCCTCAGTATAGGCAATACTACTGCATGCAGTTTTAGGAATGTGAAATGGAGCTGTCTCTTAAGCATAACTCATATATGTTCTATAGGGCTAAAGATAATGGTGGAAGGTTGATGCGCAATTCATCAAGAGTCTGCATCATTATTCTTGCTAAGCAGATAACTCCTCAAACCATAGCACCTCCACCTTCAAATGGCACCATCGGTTGAATATCCTGTGGTAGTAACCCATGTCCTGTACTCCTATATACAGCCCGACGTCGGCAGACATCAGGGATACAAAATTTGAACTCATATTGATTCGCTGGTTAGTTCACTCCACTCTTTGATGTTGGTAGAACAAGGTCTTAAAATCAATCTTAACGGTCAGTATGAAGTCAAAATAGGCTCCCACAATTGGTATTGCACCGTTTGATCGTTCACCAGTAGCATTATAAAAATCTTGTCGCAGTTGCCTTACAATTACAAAAGGCTGTCTCTTTCCTTGTATTACAAAATTTCGGTCCTGTCGCATTGTGATAATGCGACTGGATCTAGGCCTTCCTGAATATACTGTAGCAGTGACCGATGTCCAACACTCTTATATACTCTACGATGTCGGCTGTTATCATGAATACATAATCTGTACCTATCCTTGAACAAAACATGTTCCCAAGGCGCATCGTCATTGAATCGTTGGTTAGTCCACTCTTTGACGCCGGTGAGCACAAGCTCTTAAAGTCGATCTTAATGGTCGGTATGAAGTCAAATCAGCCTTACACAATTGATTTCGCACCGTTTGATTACTCACCAAGACTTCTGTGGCATTATGAAGATCCTGCTGCAAATGGCTCACAATTGCAAAATACTGTCTCTTCACTTGTACTACAAGATCCACTAGTAGGCCTTCTTGAGGTTGTGCCTGTTTCTTTGTACCGCCAAATTAGTCTCGAAATTACACTTTAGGATGTATTGAAATTTGTAGATATGTCAATCTGTCCATCATCTCGTTGATGCATTTGTTAAGCCAAATCAACACTTTGTCTTGAGAGATGATTCTTCTACATTTCTTCGTTTAATAAAAATGCTATAATTTTTTATGGAACGATCACAAGTGTTCTTCAAGATTAAGAGAAACCTTCAGTATAGGTGCTGACAATTTCACATTCTTGTGGATGGCTCAAAAATGGCGCAATTCTTCTTAATGGGGTAACTGATGTCTATTACTGTAATATTGGAAAGATATTAAAAAAATTGAAGAATCATCTAGATAATGGAAGCGCATTTTTGACAGCTCATGAATGCTTGTTACCTCAGAGATTTCGCAAATTACCATCTCCCACAATGACTGAGCTTGAAATCAAGCAGTTTGGGCAACCTACGAAACAGCAGCTTCCATTTAGTACTATTTTCAAGTTGACTATTTGATAGGTACATAATTTATGCATGTACAGACTCAAAAATATCTTTTAATCTTCATTGTTTGGTTATTGACTGACAGGAGGTCAAGTGCTGTACCTTAAAATAATAATTTGATCTTTATCAAAGATATGTAAAAGAATTCACCAAAAGTAAACAAATTTTCATCCAATAATAATAATTCATTCTAATAAGCTTTAAATTCGCGTCAAACCAGTCATTGAATGAATCCCGGACAGATTTGACAACTGCACATAATAATAGTGACACCCACAGCTAAAGTTGTAACTAAATTTATATCTACTTGAATAAACTTTAGTTGCCATATCCCTAATGTCATATATATCTAAGGGCATTGTTTCACTTGAAACAAGTAATTGAATAATTTAATCTTCCACAATCACTGAGCTTGAATTGAAGCAATTTTTGCAAACCTACAAAACAGCAGCTTTTATTTAGTACCAGTTTCAAGTCTGTAAATAGTATTGTTGCTGAGAACTCAGCGTCACGCCAGTCAGACAGTCAAAGTGATATTCACTTTGGCTGTCTGGCTGGCTGGCGCTTTTTCCAAAAAATGCGCTAAAATATAAATGAATTGACTAAACTCCCAGATTTTGTTTACTTACATTCACTATTCCAGTTAGCTTCAACAATATTATCCATCATTATTGATGTTGTAACCATGGCGAATTATGATTGTCTGAGAGTACATTCCACTAGGCACTAGGCGATAGCAATGACTCGCTCTCGACCGCAGTTTTTGTCATTCCACCAACATATTGTTATTGATTCTTTAAGTGGAACGATGCTTGTGTCTGTTGAGAAATAAGCTGACAATTCGTTGTTAAGATCGAAAGTAAATCATTAATAAGATTAAACTAACTAACAAGAATGATATTATGATTGGAATGAATTCAATATGCCTGTGTAAATTAATTTTGCATAAATAATAGAAGTAATGATGATAAGAGACCTTAAACTATCTGTTATATCGATATATAGAAAATCAGTCGACATAATTTGGATTCGAAAAAACACCATTTCAATTAACTCAAATTTCTTGGTTATTTCTGCAAAAATTAACGTAACGGCCGCTTCGACCCATCTTTTGATTGCGGGCATTGTGAGCTCGAAGCAATCGCGATCAATGACATCATCTATGACGTATTTATCTTGAACAACAAGACCGCAATCGTCTTGTGGAATGATTATTGGGGCGACATGAGCGTTGCGGTCGTCTAGTGGAACGTACCCTGAGAAAGTACGAGTGTGTATGTTGTACAACTACTCAGATATTCATATTTATCTACGCATACATTATAAAATAGCAAAGTTACACAAATTGATGAAGCAGTAACAGAAACAAAATTTGCAAAAACTCGAAGCATCGTAAAAAGACAGCCGGAACAAACTAATCGACAGAAGTTATTCAAAATTCTGATCTCCTACATCAAAACAAGTTTGAGAAAACCTTATAATGTTGTGTTGAACTCTCTGTAACACAGCAAGATTAGTAGCACGTTGAATGCTTAAAACAAAATCCTGTACGTTCCAAACTGGAGCTCAGTAAACGAAAGCTTTGATGTGTCCTCAGAAAAAAAAATTAGTGATATAAGATCTGAAGATCTTGGTGGCCACTAAACAGGACCATTTCTCCCAATCCACCGAGGACCAAATTCCGCATCCAACCACTCTTTGCTCGACTCTTTAACTGGAGCAGCAAAGTGGGCAGGCGCTCCATCCATTGGAAACCACATATTTCTGATGGCTACAAGTTGCAAATTTTTTGAAATTTCTTGCAGTTCCGTTCGTGAAAAGTTTAAAAAGTAACTACCATTGAGCCGCAAAGGTAAAATTACTGATCCTAATAAACGACTATCCATAATTCCAGCCCATACATTCACGCTCTGAATCGTTGTTGATGATTTGCTTGAACAGTTGGACGAGGAGAATTACGTGAATTAAAAAACACATCTTGATGGAAAGATGCCTCATCTGTTCATAAAATATTATATGACTCGATGCACAGAACTTTGTGATAAACCTAGTTCTGCAGCAATACTCCTAGCTCTTCTAGCGACATATCCGTTATGGATTTGGAAGAATTCGTGGTCGTCTACTGTCTAGATTAGCCAATAGTACTAACTGCCCAGTATTTCGGGCCCTTTTGCAGAAGGCGTGACAAGACGTTCGCAAGACGACGTCGGTTTGGAAATCTCTCTCCATATAAACACGAACAGTTTCTGGGATATTATTCCTACTCTCTCCAATCATTAGGATCATATCAGTATACAATTGTTTCGAATATATTTGTTAAGTTCAAATTTATCAGATTTTTAATGAATTTTCAATCAAAATGTCAAACCATTAATTTCAAAATCGAAAAGCGATGATAATTTCACTAGTTTCTTATCTTTCTTAAATTGGAAATTCAATATCCAGAGTATTATTTGGTTTGAACTATGCATGTTTACCGAAAAGTGGTCAATAAATAATCTTAAAACGGATCTTCAGATGTTAATTTTAAGAAAAAATAATTGGAAATCATTGGAAAAGTTAATCTTGTAAAAACAGTATTTTTATCTCACTGTGAAGCCCTTTAGGCCCATAATGTGAGCGAAGCTCTTAAAAAAAATCATAAGCTTTCCTCCCTCGATGTATAATATACAGTTTTATTGTATCTATTTCACATTTAAATTTTTCTTGATGCAAACAGTTTTTGTCACCGTTTAGACAATCAAATCCCTTTTTGTCCCTCAGCCCATAGTTCACAAATCCATTCAGAATTAGAATCACAGATTGCGTGGCACAAGAAACAAGCAACACTGCGTTGCGTATGCGGTGCAGTCGTCCAGCAATTAAATTATAATCAATCAATTCGCTCCGCCAAACCGTTGCCACGCGGCTCAATATTATAGAGTTGCAGCTGATGCAGCTTGCTGCGGGTGCAATGAAGAATACTGAAGAGCCAGCGAAGAAAGAGGTTTATTGGATTGCGGCGAATAAGTTGTTATGAGACGAATTGAGTGAACGCTCAATTTAAACTGCATTGCAAGAAATTAGCTCTAATTTGGCATTCAGTCAAAAGATTTTATTATAACAAATAATTGAAGACACAAAAAGTTTATTACATGAGGCTATTAAAGCATTCCTCAATTCATTTAAAGTCACTCATTTTTTTTACATTGTCAATGTTCGACTAGAAATATTTGCAGTTATGTTAGAAGTGTGTAGCACTCCTCAGAGAAGAAAATTAATTATTTTCGCTGTGATATCAGGAATAGGCAACATTTTAAATTCTTGAACTTTCTCCAAAAGATTTGAGTCCTCATGTCGCAGAAAATATTGATTCTTCCGCTTTCGTACATTGTTCATCTGAATTGTCAATCAATTGATAATAAAAATAGGGATGAATGTGATAACTTACCCCTTAGGAAAGAAATTAAATCCTTTGTCAATCAGAAATAATCAGAGATTCAGATTCCTAGCTACATTGGAAATTTGGCCCCCTAACATTGTTAAGAAAAATTTTATTTGCGAAAATATGTCATAGCCTTCTTCTAGGGGAGGAAATGAGTATTTTTTGATGTATCATCAGAAATAGGCAGCATTTTAAAAAATGTTTCAAATAAAGTGCTCCAATAAATTTCCATTTTAACCCCCAGGATGTAAATATGCAATTGAACTTCTAAAAATTGTATTTTTGTTGGGATAATTGCCCAACATATCAAATACTTTTCAAATACAATTTGAACATACTGAAATATTGCTATGGTATTTAAATTGAAAAAATAGTTGATGTAGTTCTATAAATTCTAATTTTATATAGTTTGGAAAGTTGTACAAAGAACTTTCAGCCACTCAAATGGAATTGAATTAAAGTTGCTGACGTTCTGAACTTTTCCCACTATTCTTTCAAACTCCGGGTCTATTCAAGCAGGGTTTAGATCGAATATATATTAAACCACTTCTAGCATGCTTCTGTTTGGAAGCACGCGGCACTCACCGTCGAAAAATCCGGCGCCCGGAGCAGCCCGGAAGTTGGAACAACAATCAACAGAGTCCACACACACACAAAAAAGCACAGTCACCAAAAATCACAACTGATTATCCCTCAAAATGTGTTAATAGTTTCCGCAGACGTGAAGTCGTCTCTCGCGAGTGTTATTCTCTACGCACAGATCACGACTAAGAGAAGATTGAATCCGCAGCCTCGCTGAGCGTAGCTCGCGCTCCGGTGACTCCAGGCTGGGCCAAAAGGGCGCTGTGCGTCTGTGCGGGGGCGCGCGCAACAGCTAACTCTCCTGCAACCCCCAAACCACAAACACACGCACGCCGATGGACTAATGTAGGAAAATCAAATCGTACAGAAGTACGAACAACGAGAAGAAAGATTTCACTTTCCAAAATTTATTCCAAATATCTTATTTGTATTTTAATATAATTTTGTTACTGCAGAGAAACAAAAGAAATCCAACTTAAAGTACTACCTGATTCAATTTTTCCAGTAGTTTAACAATTATTGATTTGGCGGTTAATATCTGAAAATCGACATCTATACCATAATCCCTACGTAAGTCGTAAATTTCTTACGCCTTTATTACATTCCGAGCTATTAGTTGCAAGTTCGCCGGAAGTGCACCAGCGCCAATTCGCGTGTGGGAGTGTATGTGTTTCCGTTTTGTTTCCACCTTCAACCTTACAATTTTACATTCATGAAACTTTTTATCTTCGACTGCTTTAAAAACTACCATTTTTCAAATGTCATTTGAAATATACTTTTTGAAATCAATCAAAAAAATATATAATAATTGTGTACTGCATCTGGGAAAACAGCAGGCACCGCCCGCGGTAGCCCTGTGCTCCCAAAATGTCTTTTTCTATTTTATGCTCAATTAAGCCAATCGACTTTCTCTTAAAAATATAATAATCGACTACAGCACCTGGGAGATCAATGGAAACAAAAATTGATCGCAGCAACCGGAAAAGCCGTAGGCTCCACCCGCGGTAGTTTTTTAAAATCAATGAAAAAATAATTATTAATTGACTGCAGATCAGGGAACGCCGCAGGATCTGCCTGTGGTAGCTTTTAGAGATCAAGAAAAAAAATTGATTGCAGTACTTGAGGAAACCGCGGGCTCCACTTGCGGTACATACTCCAAATCAATAAATAAATATTAATGAACTGGGACGAACCACTGGCTCCGACAGCGAATTATTGGAAGAATAATAATAATTGCAGCATCTGGGAGAATAACGAGCTCCAAAAGCGAATACTTTTTTCATTGGAAAAATATAATAATTGCAACTTCAAGGTGAAAGAATCCTATATTGACTTTCTCATCAAAATAAAATAATTGTCGCAGATTTGCCAAACAGAAGTATTGGAGTGTCCCAATCAACCCCCTTGAGGTAATAACCTCAAAGCTATATTAAAAAAATACACCAAAAGTAAACAAATTTTCACCCAATAATAATAATTCATTCTAATAAGCTTCAAATTCGCGTCAAACAAGTCATTGAATTTGACAACTGTACATAATAATAGTGACATTCGCGGCGAAAGTTGTAACTAAATTTTTATCTACTTTAATAAATTTAAGTTGCCATATCTCTAATGTCATATATATCTATGGGCATTGTTCCACTTGAAACAAATAATTGAATAATTTAATCTTCCATAATCACTGAGCTTGAATTAAAGTAATTTGTGCAAACCTACGAGACAGCAGCTTTTATTTAGTACCAGTTTCAAGTCTGTAAATAGTATAGTTGCTTAGAACTCAGCGTCAAGCCAGCCAGCCAGACAGCCAAAGTGAATATAATAGCGCTTTTTTTAAAAAAATGGAAGAATCATCTAGATGATGAAAGCGCATTTTTGACAGCTCATGAATGCTTGTTACTTCAGAGATTTCGCAAATTACCATCTCTCACAATTAGTGAGCTTGAAATCAAGCAGTTTGGGCAAACTCACGGAACAGCAGCTTCCATTTAGTATTAGTTTCAAGTTGACTATTTGTTAGGTACATAATTTATGCATGTACATACTCAAAAATACCTTTTAATCTTCATTGTTTAGTTATTGACTGACGGGAGGTCAAGTGTTGTACCTTAAAATGATAATTTGATCTTTATCAAAGCTATATAAAAAAAATATACCGAAAGTTAACAAATTTTCATCCAATAATAATAATTCATTCTAATAAGCTTCAAATTCGCGTCAAGCAAGTCATTGAAAGAATCCCGGACAGATTTGACAGATTTGACAACTGTACATAATAATAGTGACACCCGCGGCGAAAATTGTAACTAAATTTTTATCTACTTCAATAAATTTTAGTTGCCATATTCCTAATGTCATATATAACTATAGGCATTGTTTCAGTTGAAACAAGTAATTGAATAATTTAATCTTCCACAATCACTGAGCTTGAATTAAAGCAATTTGTGCAAACCTACGAAATAGCAGCTTTTATTTAGTACCAGTTTCAAGTCTGTAAATAGTATAGTTGCTGAGAACTCAGCATCACACCAGCCAGCCAGCCAGCCAGCCAGCCAGCCAGCCAGCCAGACAGACAGCCAAAGTGAATATAATAGCGCTTTTTTTCAAAAAATGCCCTAAAAATACGTTAAAAATCTGTTGTTGGTGGTTATCCATATTATTTTAAGAATGCAGTGTCAAAATTATAGGTATTCGGATAAGCAAATTACTAAATTCTCTACTCTTACTCTTAACCACTCATCAAGATATTAATTAAGAGAAATATTCACTCTGCAGCGCGAGTTGTTCTTTAATCAGAAACTTTCACGCAAGTACCAACAACAACTGCTCAGAGTGTTGACTTAATCAGATGAACGATGCGCGAACGAACAATTATTCGTTATAGCCCGAGTGCAATATATTGTACGTGAGTACAACTGAATCGGACGAACGATACCCGAACGAACAGCTACAACTTGTGCACCACTTATTGTATGTTACTGATAGTATGAAAAATACTGACGTTAGTATCATCAACAATTGTATTAAATTTTAACTCAATCGGATGAACGATATGCGAACGAAAAAATGGAATAATCATCTAGATGATAAAAGCGCATTTTTGACAGCTTATGAATGCTTGTTTTTTCAGAGATTTCGCAAATTACCATCTCCCACAATTACTGAGCTTGAAATCAAGCAGTTTGGGCAAACTTACGAAACAGCAGCTTCCATTTAGTACTAGTTTCAAGTTGACTATTTGTTAGGTACATGATTTATGCATGTACAAACTCAAAAATATCTTTTAATCTTCATTGTTTAGTTATTGACTGACAGGATGTCAAGTGCTGTACCTTAAAATGATAATTTGATCTTTATCAAAGCTATATAAAAAAATACAACAAAAGTAAACCAATTTTCATCCAATAATAATAATTCATTCTAATAAGCTTCAAATTCACGTCAAACAAGTCATTGAATGAATCCCGGACAGATTTGACAACTGCACATAATAATAGTGAGACCCGCGGCGAAAGCTGTAACTAAATTTTTATCTACTGTAATAAATTTTAGTTGCCATATCCCTAATGTCATATATATCTATGGGCATTGTTTCACTTGAAAAAAGTAATTGAATAATTTAGTCTTCCACAATCATTGTGCTTGAATTAAAGCAATTTGTGCAAACCTACGAAGCAGCAGCTTTTATTTAGTACCAGTTTCAAGTCTGTAAATAGTATAATTGCTGAGAACTCAACGTCACGCCAGCCAGCCAGCCAGCCGGTCAGCCAGACAGCCAAAGTGAATATAATAGCGCTTTTTTCCAAAAAATGCGCTAAAAATACGGCTCGTACGTCACTTATTGTGCGTTGATGGTACCGTCAGAAATTTTAAGGCAAGTGCCAACTACAACTCAATCGATTCAGATGTTTGAAAGATTAGACCGAACAAACTGACAGACAGAAAGCAAAAAATTTTTAAAATGCGAGTTTGGGTTTTGATAGCCTGCAAATAACCATAAGAGATTGAGAAAAAGGCTTTGTTTCAAAATCACGTTGTTATATTTATTATATTTTTATTTCTCTGGCCTATATATAAGGGCGCATAGCCGAATTCCTCCACCAGACCTCAGCTAGAATCTCATAGCCGAGTTCCTTCACCACCGATGACCGTAAGTATATAAACAATTGTGGAAACTTGAAGAGCATATTCAGGTCATAAATAATAAATATCATTCTGTACGTGCCATGCTCAAAGATAATAAACAGTGGTTTATGTTTTCAACTGGAGGTGCTTCGAACTCAGCTAGCAGACGGGCTTCGCCCGCTCTGAGCAAGCTCGAAGTATCATGCTCAATGTTTATCAAACCACTAGAATAGTCATCTCATTTCAACTCCACCTCTTTGTCATTAGCAAATCGTTTTTAAATTCCAAAAACAATTCTGGTCCTTATAAAATTATTAAGAGGATTATGATTAAAGGTGAAGATGAAGGACCTATGGGTTTATCGTTCCAACCTTACGATGGAGGATTAAAACAAGTAAAAGTTGAAGAACTCGCTAATGTCGATAATAGAGAAAGTATTGTGATCGTGATTAGATCCTATTAAACTCAAAAACATATTTAGGAGAGAGTCAGTCTGTCGGTCTGTCTGAAAGTGCTGTAACGTGCGAAAGTGTCATAATTCGTAAAAATAAAATAGGCCCTGAATCCGACTCTGTTGTCTGGGTGGAACCTTCTATCTTTTGCGTCGCGGCGCTCTATACAAGCGACATTCGAGTAACTTACTAGAATGATGTAGAAACTTCTAGATGTATGGACATCCGTATATATAAGGGCGAACAACCTGACTGACAATAGTGAATATCAAGAGGAGTGAATATTCAGAGCGTGATTGGCTAAGTATAATAAATAAATAAGTTGTTGTAAATAAATATTAGTGGCTTTGTAGTTGGAGTTTAATAGTAGTGGGTAAGAAATAAATTGTATAATTTGTTTTGTTTCTCAATATTATCAGCGGTTCATTTGTTAGTATTAAAATTTGAATTATTATGGAATTCGTAATATTTTTCTTAAAAATTGTGAAGAAAAGTAATAAAAATCATAATGTGAAATTACAATAATTATTATTACTCATATTTGGACATCACATGCAAACGGTCGTCAATTTTCTTTTTAAATAAGTAATTTGGTTCTGTCGTGTTTGGTGTCAAATTAAAATCCCTGTGATAATAATTCTAGTAAAGTGTCAAAAATTATATTTAAACGATTGTCAATTGATTATTGAATATATTATTATTTCAGCACCACTCATGTGCTTTCATATTTCGCTTGAGATGCGAACAAATCGTTTCTGACTGTTATATTTTGAGCATCACTCCTCCTAGTTTCATCCCTGCATTTGTATTTCAAACATCGTCTCCAGCCGCACTTTCGTAGGATAATCAAACACGTGGTGCTGAATAAATCTCAGCTTAACCCAAATTTTTCATGTGCGATGAAACCGTGACTCGCTCCGCTTTATTTTTTTTATGACACTTATTGTATAACCATACAATCGTGGTTATTATATGACCTGGTGTGCCTCCTACAGATATATAAAGATTTTATATTAACTTGGATTTCTCATCCTGTTGAATTCCTGCTTTTGACGCCGCTAAGAGCTGCGACAGGATGTGTAGCATTGCAGTTAGTTATCTGGGAACAAACCAGGGCGAGAAGCACAATTTACAATAGAGAAAATACCGATTTTCTGAGATACGAAACTTGAACACTCATTTTATATGATTTAACTGGCGACGTATTTCTCATTTCCTTCCTTGACGGCAGGAAAGGATTGATTGAGCCGTCATTGGAGATATCATTCGTTGTTGACATATAAACGTAGTATTTACAACTAAACAACAAAAAAAAGTGTTTTATCCTAAGAAAATCAAGTACTTCTTAATCTTGCGCATGCCATCGTTTTCAGCAAATATTGTCCCTGACCTATGGGGATGAGCCATTAGGTGAATCTTACACTTGGATTTATCCGGAGGAAAATTCCTGCAGCTCAGTTCCTCATAATTC
Organism: Dromius quadrimaculatus; assembly: GCA_963989225.1. Classification (NCBI taxonomy): domain Eukaryota; kingdom Metazoa; phylum Arthropoda; class Insecta; order Coleoptera; family Carabidae; genus Dromius; species Dromius quadrimaculatus. Next base: position 8,559,727 of record OZ022329.1, read on the forward strand.
GGAAAACTCATTAAATCAAAAAAATGTCGTCTTGAGAACTTTTTCCGACCTACGGTGATGCTGCACCAGGTTAGATTGACTAATATTCAACTTGAATAGCTCACCTGTCGAACGTTAGGCAAGTCTGTGAATATCTCACAAAATCACACAAAACGTCGTTTTAATATCAACCCCTGGTCACGGTTTCGTTAACCAAGTACACAATGAAATGGAGGAAAGCTCACATTGATCGCAATGTTTTAACAATAAAATTTACAGGACGTAATTTGGAGAATACGGTAACAGTAAGACTCACCTGGTGCTCGCTGATGACGGAATCAACAAACAGCAGTTTCACAGCTTTTTTCAGGGGCAGGATATCTCACTGATAACACTGATCAAAACAACTGAACAAACAACTAATGTTCAATGAAATTTTGGCTGGGTTTGTATACGATTATACTAATTAAACGGAATAAGTTTGGTTACCTTTGGTAAGACTTGTCTACTGTGTGCAGTATACTGGGTGTTTCGTTAATATCGAATGAAATATTAAATATGATTGTGAAAAATAGTTGAAATAACCGTGTTTTGGGAAAATCGACATAATTAGTACCCTAATCTGTCCGAATTAAACTTCGACACGTTTTAAATACTATTTAATATAATTCGCTTGAATTTGCTACTCATGAATCTTCCAACATGCTTATTTTGACAAATATATTATCAAACCATTAGCACATCCTGTTTAACCGGAAATTAGCCTCAAATTTCTTATTTTGAATAGAATACCCTATTTTTACTCACTTGTATAAAGTAAGAGTTTTGTGAAATCGACAAAATTCACATTCCGAGATTTTCATAGAAATATTCGTTTTGAGCATCCTTTAATCCATTTTTGGCTTGACGTCGGTACTTATATGTATGTGAATGTGCGCAAATCTCGAAACCCGTCAAACGTATAATGTTGAAATTTTGTATTTAGGATTGATCTAGGGTATAGTTGTGCACCTAGGATTATGGTTGCCATCGTTTGTACCTGAAGTACACTTTACTTGAAACTTTTTTTGAATTTTCCGCATAAATCCAGAATAATCAGCCGTAGGATACTGAAATTCAGTATTCGAGATTGCTGTAGCATCGTAATAATTATCTCCTATTCTTGTACCAATCGGCTAATTTTCCGCATAAATTCGAAACAATCAGTCGTAGGATATTGACATTCCGTACTAAGCACTTCTATAATATCTAGTTATACAACTCTCATATTATTCATTATTGAGATCGACTGAGCCGGAAGAGCACTTTACTTGATAGTCTTTTGGAATTTTTAGCATAAATTCGAAACGATCGGCTGTAGAGTATTGAAATTTAGTATTTCAGTCTGCTGTAGCATCTCAATCATTGCTTACTATGCTCATAACAATCGACTGAACCGAAAGTGCACATCATTTGAATTTTTTATTTAATTTTGCGCATAAATTCAGGGCTGTTAGGCGTAGAATCTTGGAAATTAGTATTTAGGAATGTTGTAGCATAAGAATGATGACCTATTGTTTCCATAGCAACCGACTGGGCCGAAAGCGCACTTTACTTGAAAGGCTTTTAGAATTTTTTTGGATAAATCCAAAGCGATTAGTCGGGGAACGATGGAATTTTGTGTTTGATTATCGTATTATTATATATGCAAAAAATATATCCAATGATGTACACGTGATGTCCACGTCAGATTTTTCAATTATGTAGAAGATTTACCTTTTAATCAATGGAATTTAGTATGGTACGAACATGACGACGCTTCACCACATTATACCCGTAGAGTAAGTAGTTTTTTGAAAACTATTTTTGAAGATAGGTGGTTGGCAAATAATGGATCGCATAGGTGGCCTCTTTGTCCATCTGATTTAACTCCACTTGATTTTCTTCACATACATAGAGCCTATAGTTCTGTGTGGAGACCAAACATACTAAAATCACTGAAAGAACACAAATTAAACGGACACATTATAGAATATGTCAAAAACTTCTTGAAAAACAGAAAACTCAGGGTAAGAAAAAACGGGTGCTTATCATAGGAAACAGATCAACAAAATAGGGTACCCCAAGGAGAAATCTTAAGTGTCACTCTCTTCCTTATTACCATGAACAAAATGAAAGAGTACTTTACAAACAACTTCTTACTTTTTGCAGACAACTTAGTCATATACCACAGAGAAAAAAACATAAAAACAGTGAAAAAAAAGGATACAAAACACTATAAACAAATTAAAAGACTGGTCGATGGAAACAGGATTTTGTTTCTCCGGAAACAAAACCAAAGCAATTCACTTCTGCAAAAGCAGTAAATGCAACGAACAGCCAAAAATAAAATTAAATGATGCGAACATTGAATACGAGGACACAATAAAATTCCTAGGCCTAACACTGGATAAGAAACTATCTTATGTACCACATATTCTGAACCTCAAAAATGAATGCACACAGAAACTAAATACCGTAAAAACACCAAGTCATCTGAAATGGGGAAACCACAAAAAGTCGATAATTAACATATACAAATCACTCATCAGATTATCACAGGACAATATTGCTCTACGTCTAGCATCAGGAGCCTTCAGAACAAGCCCAGTAGACAGTACATTAGTAGGCACGGAAGAACCAATAATATAAACACGAAGACAGAACTAACCCTTAATTATATATCCAAGCTGTCAAGCAATCTCCAAAACTTAGCATTGCCATATCCAACAAAACTAAAACAAGAAACCCTCTTACAAAACCATATTGGTCAATATCTTCATAGACTTCAAATATCTCTACCAGACACAGATCACAAATCATATAATAAGTATTCACCATGGTCCTTGAAGCTCCCAAAAATAAACTTAACATTAACCACCTACTCCAAACAAGATACTCCCTCTGAGCTCTATCAGAACTACTTTAATGCAATAAAAGAGGGTAACCAAGAAGCCCATTTCATATATACAGATGGATGAAGAAACTGGCGCCAGTACCGTAAAAAAAAACAGCACCTATATGTTCCACTTACCCCCATTCTACAGAATATATACAGCCGAAATCTTCAGCATAAAAAAAGCTGCCAAACTAATTAAAGTGGATTAAAATAATGAGATCATAATATGTACAGACTCGAAAGTATAAAAAATGGAAGAATCATCTAGATGATGAAAGCGCATTTTTGACAGTTCATGAATGCTTGTTATTTCCGAGATTTCGCAAATTACCATCTCTCACAATTACTGAGCTTGAAATCAAGCAGTTTGGAAAAACTTACGGAACAGCAGCTTCCATTTAGTACTAGTTTCAAGTTAACTATTTGATAGGTACATAATTTATGCATGTACAAACTCAAAAATACGTTTTAATCTTCATTGTTTTGTTATTGACTGATGGGGGGTCAAGTGCTGTACCTTAGAATGATAATTTGATCTTTATCAAAGCTATATAAAAAAATACACCAAAAGTAAACAAATTTCCATCGAATAATAATAATTCATTCTAATAAGCTTCAAATTCGCGTCAAACAAGTCATTGAATGAATCCCGGACAGATTTGACAACTGTACATAATAATAGTGACACCGGTGGCGAAAGTTGTAACTAAATTTTAATCTACTTTAATAAATTTTAGTTGCCATATCCCTAATGACATATATATCTATGGGCATTGTTTCACTTGAAACAAGTAATTGAATAATTTAATCTTCCACAATCACTGATCTTGAATTAAAGCAATTTGTGCAAACCTACGAAATAGCAGCTTTTATTTAGTACCCGTTTCAAGTCTGTGAATAGTATAGTTGCTGAGAACACAGCGTCACGCCAGCCAGCCAGCCAGCCAGACAGCCAAAGTGAATATAATAGCGCTTTTTTTCAAAAAATGCGCTAAAAATGGAAGAATCATCTAGATGATGAAAGCGCATTTTTGACAGCTCATGAATGCTTGTTACTTCAGAGATTTCACAAATTACCATCTCTCACGATTACTGAGCTTGAAATCAAGCAGTTTGAGCAAACTTACGAAACAGCAGCTTCCATTTAGTACTAGTTTCAAGTTGACTATTTAATAGGTACATAATTTATGCATGTACAAACTCAAAAATATCTTTTATTCTTCATTGTTTAGTTATTGACTGACGGGAGATCGAGTGCTGTACCTTAAAATGATAATTTGATCTTTATCAAAGCTATATAAAAAAAAATACACCTGTATTGAACAAATTTTCATCCAATAATAATAATTCATTCTAATAAGCTTCAAATTCGCGTGAAACAAGTCATTGAATGAATCCCGGACAGATTTGACAACTGTACATAATAATAGTGACACCTGCGGCGAAAGTTGTAACTAAATTTTTATCTACTTTAATAAATTTTAGTTGCCATATTCCTAATGTTATATATATCTATGGGCATTGTTTCACTTGAAATAAGTAATTGAATAATTTAATCTTCCACAATCACCGAGCTTGAATTAAAGCAATTTGTGCAAACCTACGAAACAGCAGCTTTTATTTAGTACCAGTTTAAAGTCTGTGAATAGTATAGTTGCTGAGAACTCAGCGTTACGCCAGCCAGCCAGCCAGCCAGACAGCCAAAGTGAATATAATAGCGCTTTTTTTCCAAAAAATGCGCTAAAAACCTCCACAATACAAAACAAACAACTATCTACAGAGAATACAAGACGATCTCCATGAAGCAATAAATCTCCAAGAAAAAAATATGCAAGTCCTGTGGGTTGCAGCTCATGAAGGTATAAGAGTGAACGAAGAAGCGGATCGTGCAGCAAAAGCAGCCATAAACGAAGAAAAACATGACATCCCTATCCCAACAAACGACGTAAAACCTCTAATAAAAAGGAACATAATGGAAAAAAATACGAACAGCCAACTAAGAAGAATCAAAAAAGAAGTCAAGTAATGGCCAAAAACGAAGACAGAAGAACAAAAATAATACTTATGATAGAATTGGACACACTCGCCTCACACTACACTACACTACAAAAGAATGGAATAATTATCTAGATGATGAAAGCGCATTTTTGGCAGCTCATAAACGCTTATTACTTCAGAGATTTCGCAAATTACCATCTCTCACAGTTACTGAGCTTGAAATCAAGCAGTTTGGGCAAACTTACGAAACAACAGCTTCCATTTAGTACTAGTTTCAAGTTGACTATTTGATAGGTACATAATTTATGCATGTACAAACTCAAAAATACCTTTTAATCTTCATTGTTTAGTTATTGACTGACGGAAGGTCAAGTGCTGTACTTTAAAATGATTATTTGATGTTTATCAAAGCTATATAAAAAAAAAATACACCAAAAGTAAACAAATTTTCATCGAATAATAATAATTCATTCTAATAAGCTTCAAATTCGCGTCAAACAAGTCATTGAATGAATCCCGGACAGATTTGACAACTGTACATAATAATAGTGACACTGGCGGCAAAAGTTGTAACTAAATTTTTATCTACTTCAATAAATTTTAGCTGCCATATCCCTAATGTCATATATATCTATGGGCATTGTTTCACTTGAAAAAAGTAATTGAATAATTTAGTCTTCCACAATCATTGTGCTTGAATTAAAGCAATTTGTGCAAACCTACGAAGCAGCAGCTTTTATTTAGTACCAGTTTCAAGTCTGTAAATAGTATAGTTGCTTTTTTACAAAAAATGCGCTAAAAAAACCACCTGAAATATGTAACACATGCAACACAGAAAACACAGTTAAACACATAATAAATTGTACCAAATACAGCGCAGAAAGGTATACCAATAAATTCCATCAATACTTCGAGAAGCTTCGGTATACATTGACACAAACACAAAATACTTGATAAAACTCAGCAAACAAATCAACATATACAACAGAATATGACCAACATGTAAATACCAAATGTAAATATAATGTACCGAGGTACTAGTGAGCAAAGCTTAAAGTGCCTTTAAACTCTCAATAAAAAAAAATTGTCCATAAAAAACCTCAAACTACTAGAAAAAATTGCCAGAATAGAGTACGAACAGCATTTAACCTGTCTCCTGAGATGATAAAAAGATCAACGCAAAGTGAAATATTGAAGAAAGTTACAAAATGCTTACATATGGACGAAAGACAGTTTGAATATGTATTAAGTCCATTTTTTTTTTTAATTTTCTCGTTTTTCCATGGCTCACTTAGCTCTATTAATAAAAAATATGAATGGACCCAAATTCATGTTTCTTTATTTTACTGAAATTCTATCAAGTTTCAATATAGGACATGTTACAGAAAGTATCATACAATTCAATTATGTGATAAAAAAATGGGTGTTACATTCACCCGTCACATTTTTATGAATAACAAAATAGTTATTTGCCATATTATAGCTTCAAGTTTTCCTTATCAAATACTGTTTTCATATTATGATAATTCGAACTCGTTCCTGAGATACAGCGTTTGGAAGGTGTGCCCGATTTCAGACAAAAAAATCAAAAGAATAGAATTACGCCGAATATGATTAGTCAGCAGCAGAATTTTGTTATTATTTCATACATAAAATTTTTCGCTGAATTGAATGATAAAATAAAAAAATAGGGTATTGCATTTGAAATAAGAAAGTTGAGGCCAATTTCCGGTCAAACCGAATGTGCTACTGATTTGAAAATATTTTTGTTAAAATGAGTATATTGGAAATCTCGTAAATACCAAATTTTGTAGAATTATATTAGATAATATTTAATATATAGATACAGTAATTTTGCAGAGGTTTTTTTTCGCTTCATCTTAGAACAGTATTGAACGAAATGTATAAGTTTAAAAGGAGATTACTCATCATTTTTAAATGGCACCCTTGTATGTTGTTGTACCATATGACACACTTACTATAAATAGCTTTAATGTGTAATAAAATATTTATTATTATTGAAAATATGGAAATTCGACAAATAATATCAAATCCAAACGTGACAGCCATAACATATCATCCATAAATATATATTCCAACATTAAATAAGATATAACAATTTACAACCAGAAGTTTCACACAGAATATCAGATTGGATTCATAATTCTATCTCATATTGTATTTAAAACAGATTATAGATTTATTGTTTGCATTAAAAGTTTAGCATGATTATTAGGCCGAAGCAGCAATTTTCAAACCTGAATTCATCTGTTTATCCATTTGAAACATACGAGCTTATTAATTCCAGTATGAACTATATTACTAATTATTGCCAATAATTGCAAACCGAAAAAGTGTTAACATCGATCCAATTGTTAATTTTATTATGTTTGGCAGATTTTCAGCTCAAAAAAGTTTGTGAGAAACATTTGGGTGTCTTGACAAATGTAAAGTTTAACTTTTTGTTCATAACGAAAGACTCAAGGCTAAATTTCTTTCCAAGCACTTAATGAAAATTTTTAATTATTTTCCTGGGAGCATTATTTACTCCTGAGTTTGTCACAGTTACAAACAACTCAAGCAAAGCTATTTTTTCTTCTTTTTGTTTAATTGTTGTAATTATATTTTTTTGTTAATCAGTTTCTCATCAAGAAAATGTCAATCTGATTATTTGAAGATTAAATAAAAACAAAGAGATTTTTCAGACGTTTCATCAAATTTATTTATCCCTAGATAAATAAACTACTAATTGAAAGGATGTGTCATGCACATGACAGTGCTGAAAAAGGCGCATGTTTCAGTTTAACGCATTAAGGACGAAGAACTCAATTAACTGGACATGGAAAACCACTGACCGGCCACGTGTATCATACATTCGACGAAATAAAATTTCAACTTCATGCAATATGTCATTTTATTGGTTATTTTCAGTGCAACGGGATATGAAACTGGGTTGTTCACCCCTTGCCGCATAAATTAAAACAAATTGGACGTTAGTAAACAACATATGAATTAAATCACTCAAAAGTTGTTAAAATAATAATATTTGCCACGTCAGGGGGTGGAGGGCGTCTCTTAGAAATTATAGGAGCCGTTTGAGGCTGAAGGGTAACATATTCATTACTGAGTTTTGTATTAAAGTAGCCTCACGCTGGAAGCTGACAAAGATTAATTGTTCTTCAAACACATCTTACTGAACTTGGCTTTCAAGTTTGTTTGCAAAGATTTTGAATATATATGACGCTCATTCTATAATATACTAAATATAGCTTCATTTAGATAATTATTACATTACATTTTACAATTTCAAACCCTGTAATTTCAGGCATGACTCAAATAGAAAAACTTTCTGATAGTTCCAGCTTTCGTTTCATTACACCCCTAAATTTATTTCTAAGATACATCCCCGACTTCACCACTTTGTTGATAAAAGAGTTAAAACCATTTCGTAGCGGCAAGAAGCGCTAAAATCGCTGGCGTATTAAACTTAAAGTCATAATAATAATTTACGATTAGTGAGTTTCTAGTAACTGTAGGTCACTAAGGAAATGATGATGATGCAAAAAGCAGATCACGCTGTGTTTACCATCGGCGCCGCGACGCCGTTACCATGGCAAACAGAGAAACATCGATTAGTACATTCACTTCAAATGAAACTGATTTTGATTTCTGTATTCAGAAACACGCGCTGTTTGCTTACAAAGTTACAATCTCACAAAATGGAAACTCGGTTTTATATTTCCATTCAGAGTGAAGATTTCAGAAGCTTTGGGAAATCTTTCTGACACAATTTTCCTACTGAAATAGAAGGACTTCTTTCAATCCATTACTCTCGTAAAAGAGCACACATTCAAAAATTTCTTGTTCGCTATCATCCATTTTTTTTAATATTAGGAGGCAAGTAGTGCTCCGAGAGGCTCAAATCTGGAAGTAGAAGGAATAAGGAACTAGTTGAAACCCTGATTTCATCAATTTCACGGCCACAACTCCTGAGAAGTGAACTGTTGTGCGCCAACCGCGGACTTTTTTCTTGCTTCCAGACTAAAGGAGGCTACCCATTATTTGGACTTATATTTGGTCTCAGGTTTATGATAATATGACAAAACATTACCTAAATCTCCATAAACACCGCTAAAAAAATGCAAGATGTCCTTAAAATACATCACACTGTGAGCATTGAACGACTGATCCTTAAATGAACGCTAAATACAGATTGATAAACTAATATGGCTGAAATTTAGTGTGAATATTCTCAAAACATGCTTTTAACAGAAAATTGTCTCATGGTGCACCAATGGTGCCACCTTTTTGACTTCACTCCCATTTTTCAGAACTACTCTCGTATTTTGGTCAAACATCGAGTAGTCTCAAATGAATCAGCAATTTTTATTATATTAGGTCGTAAGTAGTACTCCAAGAGGTCCAAATCTGGAAATAGAGGAAATAAAGAGCTAGTTGAAACCCTGATTCAATCAATTTCACGACCACAACTCCTGAGAAGTGAACTGTTGTGCGCCAATCGTGGACTTTTTTCTTGTGATAATCCTCCAGACTGAACAAGCCGATTATGGGCAAGCTACCCATTTTTTGAACTGTTATTTGGTCTCAGGCTTATGATAATGTATCCAGGTTACATTCAAAGTAAGAAAACGAGGACTAAAGTTGCATAAACTTCGTTGAAAAAATGCAAGACGTCCTTAAAATACGGCACACTGTAAGCAATGAAGGACTTATGTTTAAATGAACGCTATAGTGTAATTACTCTCAAAATATGCTTTTAATAGACAATTGTCTCATGGTGCACCAATGATGCCACCTTTGTGACTTCACTCTCATTTTTCAAAATCACGCTCGTATTTTAGTACATTGAGTACCTTCAAACTAATCAACCATTTTTTTTTATATTAGGGGGCAAGTAGTACTCCAAAAGGTCCAAATTTGGTATTAGAGGGGATACGGAGCTAGTTGAAACCCTGATTTCATCAATTTCATGACCACAACTCCTGACAAGTGAACTGTTGTGCGCTTTTTTCTTGCGATAATTCTCCAGGCTGGAAGAGTAGATAATGGGCAGGCTGCCCATTTTTTGGACTGTTATTTAGTCTCAGGCTTATGATAATATATCCAGGTTAAATTCAAAATAACAAAACGACGCCTGAAGCTCCATAAACACCGCTGAAAAAATGCCAGACATCCTTAAAATACGTCACACTGTAAGCATTGGCGGACTTAGTTTAAATGAACGCTAAGCACAGATTAATTACCCAATGTGGCTGAAATTTAGTGTGATTACTCTCAAATTATGCTTTTAACAAAAAATTGTCTCTTGGTGCATCAATGTTGCCACCTTTTTGACTTCACTCCCACTTTTCAAAACCACCCTCATATTTTGGTCAAACATCGAGTAGCCTCAAATTTATCACCCATTTTTTTGATATTAAAGGACAAGCAGTATTACGAGAGGTCAAAATCTGGAAGTAGAGGGGATAAGGAGCTACTTGAAATCCTGATTTCATCAATTTCACGACCACAACTCTTGAGAAGTAAGCTGTTGTGCGCCAATCGCGGATTTTTTCTTGCGTCAACCTTCCAGGCTGTAGGAGCAGATTATGGGCAGGCTACTCATCGTTTGGACTGTCATTTGGTCTCAAGTTCATGATAATGTATTCAGGTTCCATTAAAAATTACAAAACATTACCTAAATTCTCATAAACTCTGCTGAAAAAATGCAAGACGTCCTTAAAATACGGCTCACTGTAAGCAATGAAAGACTTATTTTCAAATGAACGCTGAACATAGACTAATTACCCAATATGGCTGAAATTTAGTGTGATAACTCTCAAAATATGCTATTAACAGAAAATTGTCTCATGGTGCACCAATGGTGCCACCTTTTTGACTTCTGTCCCATTTTCCAAAACCACCCTCGTATTTTGGTTAAACATCGAGTAGCCTCAAACTAATCAGTCATTTTTTTGATACTAGGGGGCAAGTAGTACTTTAAGAGGTCCAAATCTGGAAGTAGAGGGGATATGGAGCTAGTTGAAACCCTGATTTCATCAATTTTACGACCACAACCCCTGAGAAGTGAATTGTTGTATCCTTGCGATAACCTTCTACACTGAAATACTAAGTTGTGGTCTTTTTTATTAAGAACCAAGGTATTCTTTTGTTGACAATTGAATATGATGCCACAGCTGAGCGCCAACGTGCGTAGTGACGTCACAGCATGGCGGTTTTTTGTGACTTTTTCAAATGTCGTCCATTTTGAAATCGTGTTTGCTAGTCACAACGATTTTTCTTAACAAAAAAATCAGTGTCAACAGTTTTTTTAATGTGCTCAGAGCTTATATTTGATATTTTATCCTACTACTAATTCAAAATAGGTTACTAAATAATATTCAATTCTCTAGCTGATTTTTGTACAAGTATTCACTTTGCAAAAATGAGGGATACTACTCTATATATCAATACGTCGAAGACCTCATGAAATATCGGAAAAGACATATTTTATTCTTCTATAACTTCCCCAAACTCTCATGAGAGCTTCAAGTCCGTGACCAAAAACTATTATCCCCTGTACTATCTATTTATTTATGTCTAGGATGTCAGGTAACATTCTGTCTGATGAAAAGTTAATATTTTATCAATTTCGAAGACAATAAAAAAACCGCTTCTATTCTATCAATAATTGAATTGATGAAAAATAAAGAGGAAAAAATAATTGAGGCAAAAAATACATCTGTCGTAAAATGCGCTGAAATTTGTTTGTTATCGTGGAATAGTTGAAACAGTTGGAAATACTGATTAAAATAAATATTATGATAATATCACAAAACATTTATTTTGCAATGAATAAATTTGTCTACAAGTTTTACGCATCAGTAATTGAAAATAACCGTTTGTTTACAATGTTTGAAGCCTTCACAAATATTCAGTAATATGTAATTGTGTTCAATAATAAGTGGACCCAAAATTAGTCAATAATTTCTACGCTACTGTTCTTGCATCTGCACCAACATAATGCAAAGACAAATACGCAGCTTCTGACTGATTTGGAAGCATTGTTTAGCATACTTAGTAACTGCAGCTACAGTTCGTGATGTCTTCCGTTGTTGTTCAACATCGCTAATTAATCTAATGAATGCAGCGGGAGTTCGCAATTTTTTTTTGCAGAAAACTGAATGAACGTATTCAAACGGACTACTTTCCTGTTAATGAGGGCAAAGAACTACTATTTGTATTCCTAATTAATAAAAGAAAATATGACTTGCTTCTGTTAGTCCTTAAGTCCAACTAATGACTGTAAAAGAAAACCAAGCTTATTTCTGAAAAGACGAAACTATAAGATAATAATTATCGACAATAAAGAGCTGTAATCAGTAAAACAGGGTTGTCCCATTAATTGTGAATTATTAAAATGATTGGCAACTTGCTGGGAATATATGCATGCTATTATTTATTTCTTAAGTGATTAGCAAAGAATTAATCATCATGAAAACTAGCTTTATTTCCCGAATCTTTCTTCTAGAAGACGCCTTACGACTTCTAAATATGAATTTTGAGCAGAATTGGTTGAAAAATTTAGCCGTGGGATCAATCTACACTATAAGCGATAAATAAGCACTTAATTCTACAATTAATAAAAAAAGCAGTTTTAATTCTCCGAATTTTGAAATTATTAAGAAAAGTAGTCTTAAAGAGTGTCTAACAGTTCCTAAAAATGAATTTTGAGCTAAATTGATCAAATAGTTTGGACGTTGGACCAATCAATACTATAATTGGTAAATTAACAGCATGTTGTACTAACTTCCTCAATAAATCACAAAAAACAGCTTAATTTTTCTGGATTCTGCATTTCCAAAGAACAACAGTCTTGAAGAATGCCTCAAAGCTCCTAGATATGAAATTTGAGCTGAATTGGTGTAGCAATTTAGGCGTGGAATCAATCATTCACAAAAAAAGAGCTGTTATTTTCCGAATTTTAAAAGTTCGGATAAGAGTACCCCTGAATATTGTCTTAAAGCTCCTAGATATCAATTTTGGGCTAAATTGGTCAAACAATTTAGGTTTAGAATCAATCGATACTTCAAGTGATAAAAAGGTAGCATGTTGCATTCACTTCCTCAATTAATCACAAAAAGCACCTCAATTTCTCTGAATTTTGAAAATCCATAGAACAGCAGCCTCAAAAAACACCTCAAAGCTCCTAGATATGAATTCTGGGCCAATTTGGTTAAACAGCTTGGGCGTAGGATCAATCGATACTTCAAATGATAAATAGAGATTATGTTGCACTAATTTCCTAAATAAATCACATAAGCTACCTTTAATTTTCTGAATTATGAGAGCTTGAAAAAAAGAGCCTTAGAGAGAATGCTTTAAAGCTCCTACGTATGAAATTTCAGTTAATTTGGTGAAGTAGTTTAAGCTTGGGATCAAACGGCAGTATGAGTAGTGAATGAACAGCATAATCACACTAAATTCTTCAGGAAATCATAAAAAGCAGTTTTAATTATTTGAATTATGCAAGTCACAGGAAAAAAAAAGGTTAGAGAATGTTTAAAAGCTTCTAAATTTGAAATTTGAACTAAACTGGTAGTTCAAAAGAAATAGAGACAGCATTTTGCATTCACTTCTTCAATAAATCATGAAAAAACAGTTCAATTTTTGTGAATCTTGGAAGATCAAGGTACAATAATTTTAGAGAATGCCTCAAATCTCCTAGATATGAATTTTGGGCTGAATTAGTCACACAGTTTGGGCGTAGAATCAATCGATATTTCAAGTAATAAATAGAGATTATGTTGCACTAACTTTCTCAATAAATCACATAAACTACCTTTAATTTTGTGAATTATGCAAGTTTGAAAGATGAAGCTATAGAAAATGCTTTTACATATGAAATTTCAGCTTATTTAGTGAAATAGGGAAAGTTTGGGATCAATCGGCACTATAAGTGATAAATAAAAAGCATGTAGCACTTACCTCCCCAATAAATCACCAATAATCAGCTTTAATTTACTGTATTTTGGAAATTTCAAGAGCAGTAGTCCTATAGAATGTCTTAAAGCTGCTAAATATGAATTCTATGCTAAATTAGTCGAACAGTTTGGCCGTGGAAGTAATCAATACTATGAGTGGTAAATAAACAGCTTGTTGCAATTACTTCTCCAATTAATCACCGAAAAGCAGCTTTAATTTACTAAATTCTGGAAATTTCAAGAACAATAGTCTTATAGAATGTCCTAAAGCTCCTAAATATGAAATCTGAACTAATTTGGCCAAATAGATTGGCCGTGGAGGTAATCAATACTATAAGTGGTAAGTAAACAGCATGTTGCACTTACCTCTCCAATAAATCACCAAAGAGCAGCTTTAATTTATTCAATTTTTGAGATTCCAAGAACAGTAGTCTTAGAGAATGTTTCCAAGCTCCTAAATATAAATTCTGAGCAAAATTGGCCAAAGAGTTTGGTCGTGGAAGCAATCAATACTATAAGCGGTAAATAAACAACATGTTGCACTTACCTCTCCAATAAATCACCAAAGAGCAGCTTTAATTTACTGAATTTTGGAGATTCCAAGTGATGTAATCTTATGGAATGTCTTAAAGCTCCTAAATATAAGTCTTAAAAAAAATTGGTCAAATAGTTTGGCCGTGGAAACAATCAATACTATAAGTGATAAATATACAGCATGTTGCACTTTCCTCCCCAATAAATTACCAAAGAACAGCTTTAACTTACTGAATTTTGGAAATTCCAAGTACAGTAGACTTAAGAAGTATCTCAAAGCTCCTGAATATGAGTTCTAAGCTAAATTGGCAAAATAGTTTGGCCGTGGAAGTAATCAATACTTAAAGTGGTTAATAAACTGCAAGTTGCATTTATCTCCTCAATAAATCATCAAAAATCAGCGTTAATTTATTGAATTTCAAAATTTACAAGAAAAGTAGTCTTAGTGAATGTTTTAAAGCTCCTAAATATGAATTCTGAGCTAAATTGGCCAAATAGTTTGCACCTGGAAGCAATCAATATTATAAGTGGTAAATAAACTGCATGTTGCACTTACCTCCCCAATAAATCACCAAAAAGCGGCTTCAATTTACTGATTTTGGGAATT
This sequence comes from Dromius quadrimaculatus, assembly GCA_963989225.1. NCBI lineage: Eukaryota > Metazoa > Arthropoda > Insecta > Coleoptera > Carabidae > Dromius > Dromius quadrimaculatus. The sequence goes on from OZ022329.1 coordinate 8,574,746, forward strand.
CCAAGAACAATAGTCTTAGAGAATATCTAAAAGCTCCTAAATATGAATTCTAAGCCAAATTGGCCAAATAGTTTGGCCATGGAAGCAATCAATACTATAAATGGTAAATAAGCAACATGTTGCACTTACCTCCTCAATAAATCACCAAAAATCAGCTTCAATTAACTGAATTTTGGAAATTCTAAGAATAGTTGTCTCACAGAATATCTAAAAGCTCCTAAATATGAATTCTAAGCTAAATTGGTCAAATAGTTTGGCCGTGGAAGCAATCAATACTATAAGTGGTAAATAAAAAGCATGCTGCACTTAGTTCCCCAATAAATCAGCTTTAATTCACCGAATTTTCATGAATTTCAAGAACAGTAGTCTTAGAGAATGTCTCAAAGCTTCTAAATCTAAATTCTAGACTGAATTTTGCGAATAGTTTGAACGTGGAAGCAATTAATACTATAAGTGGTAAGTAAACTGCATTTCACCTCCCCAATAAATCACCAAAAAAAAGCTTGAATGTATTAAATCAAATTTTGGAAATTCCAAGAACAGTAGTCTCAGAGAATGTCTTAAAGGTCCATATAAGAATTTTGAGCTGAATTGGCCAAATAGTTTGGCCGTTGAAGCAATCAATAATATAAGTGGTAAATAAACAGCATGTTTCGCTTATTCGCTCAATAAATCAAATAAAACAGCTTCAATTTTCGGAATTTTGAGAATTTTAAGAAGAGCTTTCTTAAAGAATGCATCAAGGCTCCTAGCTATAAATTTTGGGCCAAATTGGCAAAACGCTTTAGGCGTAAGATCAATGAGACATATCTAAACACATTTGAATGCAAAACGCTTCTCTTCAAATTTTTTTTTTAGAAAAACTTAACTTGTTTCGCGTAGCATCATGGGAAAAATGGCGTCCTGACACCTCGTTATTCTCTTTTAAAGATTTATATAGTGATACGTCAGCAAGTGTGCGTGCCCCGTCTTTCCACATCACTTAACATATACAGGCATAATTATAATCATGTTTAAACGGGGTGTTAGTTGGATGCCATAACCTTGTTAACCTGTATCTGAATCACGGCGGGCAACGCCTAATTACAGGCCATCTGTCGGACAGAGTGTGAACCACTCAGCTTGGTTGGCGCCGACTTTATAAGAGGCACACGATGCAAAGATCACTAGATCAAAATTAACGGCCTTTCTACTTTAATAAGTAGTAATTTTGGAGTTTATTTTTGATTTGATGGGAATTTGTAGTTTTATTTATTATGGTTTATGAGAATGAGAGCAGTTGGAATGAGGGACAGAAATTCATGCTCATAAAATGAGCGTATGCGAAAATTAGCATGGACCATCGAAAACATAATCTTGAAAATAATTGCAGCTTATGATTTTAATAACAGCCCACGTCACAAATTTCAAAATAAAGGAAGGTGCTAAACTTATCACTTCATAAAAGCTGTTAATTCAAACTGAGATTGCTGTATTTATTTTACGGGAACTGTAAAAATTTACTTTAATCGCAAGAAATGATCTTATCTTCACACAAAAATTACTTTGAGATTGAACGAACTATATAATTATACCTATAACCTACATTTTTAATAATAGGTATTGAACTGATCACATTTTTTATCTGGTTTAATAATCTTTCGATAACCGCCAATTTATTGGATAGGTGCTAAACTGACAATCTCTTCAATAACTTACTGTGACGTGCGGGAGTGAGAGGGGAGCTCGTGAATACGACGCAGTATGGGGAGGGGCTTCTTGTCGCCTCTTACGCCGCGCTACGTCGCAGCGCATCACCCCTCCCAATGGAAGCTTCTATCGATTCCTGGAAATGGAAAGAGTCGCGAAAATCGAAAATTCGAGAAGGACGCTGTTTCGCTATATAAGGCCAAGCCAACGACGTGTAAGACCAGGGAGTACCGGGAGAGATCACTCAAATGAGAGGATTTGGCGCTTAGCTACTACCACCTAGCGGGAAGGGGCGCACCTATTTTTCAATTTTATTTGAATCTTGAATCTTAGTTACCGTTGAAAAAAAAATTGAACCAATGTTGATTTAGATGAAAAAATGTTTGTCAATGCAAATATTATTTTTTAGTTGAGATTTTCTACTGATTTTAATAGTTAAATGCTACAAGAAGTTATTAAAAAGTGAATACAACAAGTAAATTGTAAGTCTGCTCAATATTTTTTTGTTTATTTATTATAAATCATAATTATTCTAGGCGTACATCCACTAGTTCCAATCTGCGGCCTGCGATTATCTATAAGTGCTATAGCATTATTACACACAAGATTTAGATCTTCCACAATGACAGATACTAAACTAAATCATTTTTTGGACCTCACAAATACCTGGAATTTCGAACAGTGAACATATAAGAAGCATTTGGGATGGATGAGAATTTTCCAGCTGCAATATTTGAACGGTGCTAGAACTGAAAATTATTTGTAACGGAAGATGCTCCTATTATTATTTATATCATATAGAACCAAGAAAGAGTAATACTCTTCAGTCTTGATGTTACTTTGGAATTCAGGCAGCCGAAGAAATATCAATAAATTCATACTCGCAATCAGTTCATGCCTCACGAAAATGCCAAGACTTGCCAGTCAATATAAAGGATGTAGAATCAAGAAGAAAAGTAATATTTGTGGGAAGAAAATCTTGAGTTCAGTAAAATTGACTCAGTTTAATTTATGTTCAGATAAAGTGAAAACAATGCAGAACGTCACTTTAGCTCAAAGTAAATTGAAAAAATTCAGTAATTATGTTATAAAATATTCATTTTCTCAATTAATTACACATCTCAAAATAATTTGAACTAGTCTACAGTCTTGGATTAGGGATTTTCCTGTCCTATTTTTTCAGTTTTGTTATTAAAACCCATTCTAGTTCATATCTACTGCTCATTTATCACCATAAGTGATTCAAGATTGTATTTGAAAAACCTAAATTAGAGAAGAATTCACTAATATAAAATTGTGGGTTAGTATGAGCTCTTTTGAGAATATGGCTATAAAATTTCATACTTTAATAAAATATTTTCGAATTGTTTTGACCGTTTGTATCCAATGTTTCTCTAGTCTTGTTCACAATGAACTTGGAATACTGTGAAAAGTAATTTCAACAGAAAGTATGACCCACAATTGAAAAAACATTTCTTGAGGATAGGCACTTTAAATTAATTGACCTATTATGACGTTTTAGCTCAAATCACTAATTTATTCAATAACTACAAAGTTCAATCAAAATTAATGCATGAAATGACTTCATCAAATTTTGAGTTTGTAAGTTACTCAATATATTGCAATACTGTGGAAAGTAATTTTATTCTAAGGTATGATCCACAGTTAGAGAAGGCATTATACAAAAAAAGATTATTCAGTCATTGATTCATAACGTTTTTAATACAAATTTTATACTTTACAACTGCGGATTTATTGACAACAATTGGATCATACTTCATGGATAAAGTAACTTCATATTTTATCTCAAAACCTGATATTTGTACATATATTTTGTCGTTGAGATTGATTTACATGTACAGACATTTATAATACATGTATTTTTGTTGAAAAAGTTTTGTGATTCCTTTCTATTGATAGATCTAATCTCAAAATACTAATTTAGACTGGAAACCATGGTAACATAGCTATCAGAGACCTCATGTGGCAAGGGGCGCAACTATTTTCATGCGCAAAATTTTTAACATTGAGTGCTCTCTCCCGGTACTCCCTGTGTAAGACAGTACAGTACTAATAGTAGCAGTGCAAATAAATAATAAACAGTGACAGTGAAGTGAGAGTGTATATAAATAGTGAAATATAAATATCTGTGACTTTGATTAAATTAGAATTAAGTGATTAATATATAAATATACTGTTATTAGCGACATAAGAAGATTTAAAGATTTTATTTCATTTAGATTATTAAATAGTGACTTTTATTTATTTACAGAGTGATTCATCAAGCAATAAACATTACATTACAAAGACATTTTCAGTTGGTAGCATCTCTTTAACTCATATTGGTTTATTATTTTGTGTTTACTGGCAAAAATAGAGACAGGTCCTCTCAGAAAATTAAACAGAAACTTCAGGAGAGTCTGCACCTTTAGAGGCGCCTCAAGCGGGGGTGCAAGGGGTGCATGGCAACCCGGCGCCATGTCCTTGAAAGCGGCAGTTGGGCCTCGAACATAGTTCTTTAAAAATAAGACCAATTTCTTCAACAAAATATTTTATTAGAGCTAATCCACAATCAACAATTCACAATCCATAATCCATCATTCTATTTTGGATTGGGATTAAAATTGTGGATTTTGGATCAGGAATTGTGGATTTTGGATTGGAATTGGGCTTCTGGATTTTGAATTGGAATTGTGATTGTGGATTTTTAATTGGGATTGGAATTAAAATTGTAGATTGCGGATTGAGACTGATATTGTGGATTCTAATTGAGGATTGTGGATTGTGAATTGGGATTAAATTTGTGGATTATGGATTAGGATTGAAATTGTGGATTGGAATCAAGATTGTGGATTGGAAAAAAATTGTGGATTGTGAATTGGGATTGAAATCTATAAAAAAGAAAAGTACGATGAAGAGAGGGAGGTAGAGGGAGGCGCAATTTATATATCTTTGCACCCCGGCGGTAAGTAGGCTGGAGCCGCCTCTAAATATAGATAAATAAATATTCAAATATAGTTTGTGAATCATTTTTTACAATATATTGAGTTTTTGAAATATAATTTTAAAATTTTATATTTCCATTAAAATGCAGTACCAAACTCAGAGATAATTGTTTTGATTGTTTCAGCTCGTCTGGTGTGTGACGTAGAAAAAGTATTTCTAGCTCTTTTTAACTCATTGTAGCTATACTGCATTAATATTTGAATTTGTTATTTGAATAATAACAATTTATATTTGTTTATAATAATATTAATATAATATTCAATGAATATTTAGCAATATTTCTGCACTAAGAAAACTGCTTAAAATTTTTTTTTTCAAATTCTGTTTTATTATTTTTTATAATGTTTGAACAATTATTATTAGTAATAATTTATTGTATTTACAACAATTTTACAATATTTCAAATTATTTTATTTTAATATTTTTAAATTCTTATTTTAAAGATTCTTTTTCAATTATTTTGTCGAAGCAAGTTAATTCAATCAAGTACTAATTGATTGTTACAACACGTTAGAACTTTGGTTCGATTTTTGATAATACTAGTTCCTTTTAGCATATCTATCTCTTTTTGACACATTAGAAAACGTAGTATACTTCTCAACTCGTATAATTTATTTCTGAAGCTTGCTGTTTCGTTTCGTGTGGTTCACTGCTGTCGCAGCCTTCGTAGAAGCTGCATTTGCGTCGTCTTTGCTCTCGTAAACTGCGTTTAAAAACTATTTTAACAGTGCTCTGTGGTATATTTGGGGTTGTGAATTTTGCTTATTAACGTAGAGATCAAAATTTTGTTTATTTAAATATATAAAATTGGGATTTTTGTTCCGCAATTGCATGTGCGTTAGGTGCATGTGATATGCGATGTTAGTCTTTGCTTTTACTATGTAATAAATAAATAAAATGTCTTGGTTTTTTTGCAAAGGCCTGTAATGAAAGGTCCAACGTGGGAATCGGTGCACACGTAGGTACCGCTACGAGAGGCACCCCCCCTGGTGAACACCACCGCGTGGATTTGCAATGAGTTCTAGGGCGAACGAGCGAATTAACTGGGGAGTAACGGCATACTCTCGATATGTACCTATCGGAAGTCGGAAAATATGGTAATTGGCGGGGGTCCTTGATTAAGTTCAAGAAACAACATTAGCTGAGACCGATACTTAAGGTTACCATATCGCGTAATTAGGCGGTATCGCGGGCCTCGGAATATGCATTGGCCACGTATTCAAACAACGTATTTTTTTTTGCAAACGACGAGCACACCGGTGCTTGGGTGTCTGAGCGCTCAGGCACTCATTGGGGTAGTAAAGTAGAGTCAAACAGTAGCATAATATATCTGAGCACTTTTAAAATTAAATCGCGAAGTAGTATGGCAGCAGTCACTCATCGCGTAGCTAGCTCTTCAAACAAAAAATTAAATCCGTTAAATAGACGCGCAACAAACAAACCAACACACAAAACACGTTTGAATGTTGAACGAATGTTGAATGTATGCAACTAATCAAAAAAAGTTCCCTTTCAGCTTCTTCATTTCATCATTACCACCTCCAACAAATCAAAAAAGGACGTAAGTTGACTAATAAACTTTTCTTTTCAGGTTCTAATCTATTTTTCTTCCAGCTATTTTTTATTTCTTTTTCGCAGATTCCTAATTAATTTGTATTTTTCCAGATCAATTGCTGAGGATGAGCCCAGCTGATGAGGTGGACAACGAGGGAATGGACATCGAGGGAATGGACATCGTGGGAGGAGCTGAGGATGAGCCCAGCTGCCAAAATCAACTCTCAATATTTGTTTTGTTGAATGTGATTCATCAAAATTTGTTTGAAGTTTCTGTTTCAGGTCGCCGGCCGTAGATCTTCATAACATCACCGCATCATCAGCTAGGTAATATAATATTACTCATTATGTAACTGTTTTCAACTACTGCTAAACACGTAAATTATTTATCTTCAATTTATTAATTTATTTGTATTTTTTATATTTTTAGATCATCCAGCAGCGGAACCAGAGCCCAGCAGCAGAATCAGACCGCAGAAGCAGAATAAGAGCCCAGCAGCAGAACCAGAGCCTAGCAGTAAGATCAGAGCCCAGCAGCAAAATTAGAGCGCAGCAACAAAATTTGAGCCCAGCAGCAGAATCAAAACCCAGCAGCAAAATCAGAGCCCAACAACAGAATCAGAGCCCAGCAGCAGAACCAAAGCCCAGCAGCCATCAAAGAAGTCTTCCAGCAGCAGCAGAACAAAATCCCAATAGCCGTCAAAGAAATCTTCCAGCAGCAGCAGAACCAGAGCCCAATAATCTTCCAAGAAGTCCTCCAGTAGCAGCAGAACCAGAGCCTAAAAACCTTCCAAGAAGTCCTCCAGCCACAGCAGAATCATAGCCCAGCAGCCGTCCAAGAAGTCCTCCAGTAACTGCAAAAGATCAACACATCAGTAGCAACTGTTCCAGGTCCCAATCCAACTCAACTTTGAAGAAGTCATCTGATTAATTTTGTCCGCCGCTTGCAAAGTTCAAGTGAGTTCAATTTCTTTTTAAATTCTCCAACTTTGTAATAATTATTTTGTTGTTTCAGTTGCAGCGAGCGAAGAAGCCACTTCTCTGGTCTAGGTTTCGCTGGGGTTTTCCTAGACCCAAAGAGAGAATTCTCGGAGAAGAGTTCGTCTCTTTCCCCTTAGTCATTGCCTGGGGACGAACAAGGCTTACAACAACGCAAAAGCATCGCGGACAAAACTTCCAACATCACAACAGCATCTAGTAATCAACAATTAATCTTTGAACCTTTGTACCCTTCCCTAATTCCTAAAATAAAGTCAATCCCACAAAATTTACAGTCGTTTTATTTCTAAAACCTATTTTTATTATTTTCAGAAGTAGTTAGGCTTAAAATGGACCTTGTTCTGTAACTTATTTCAAAATTACCAAATAAAACCTCCTCAACAAAATTAAATATATTTTATTTATTCTAAAAACCTGTATTTTCTTTCAGTCAAAAATGAATAATATTTAATTATTACATTTGTAAATTCAAATTTAAATATAAGTAAATAGGCGGGCAACCCGCAATGCAGGTTTTTTTAAAATTAAGAACCTTTTTTTCGTTTGCCCAAAAGATGCTAGTCACCATAAAAACCATTTATTGTATGAATAATAAAATAAATCCTTCAATAAAACATTAACTTTGTTTTATTTATTATAAAAATAATTAATAAATGTAGTACAGCAGAAAATAGTATTCTGATCTGGTAGACATTCAAAAATAAAATTAAAAGTTCACTACAATTTTTTTGATAAAATCAACCGTTTGGCCAAAAAAAATTATTTAGTTTTCATTTATTCAAAATGAGCTACGTAGTGTCACCTGTGTAGCGAAATATAAACTAGTTGCTAGACAGATTACTCAAAAAAGAACTGTAGGCCGAGGTGCATTACGAAATTATTCAAAATCACAAAATTTCATCTATTTATTTCTGGAACACTGCAACTGTAAATTGGAATTGTTTTATTTTATTGTCTTCAATGAAAGTGACATTTGTAAAAATGCCTATCAATTTCTTTAATTGCACGAATCGTAAAGGTTAACGAATAAATATAATATGTATTTTATAGGAATAACTAAATAGAATACAATAATATTGTACGATGTTATGAATAAAGAATTATAGAATAAATATTTATTTCAGAACTAATTATTTATTGTACATGAAGTTGAAATTCCAATTTTTAATAGAACAATGCTAGAATATAATGTTTCCCTTATCTATATCAATAGTTTTCTGTTTTTTATTATCTGAATAAATTTTCAATAAAAAATCAATTTATTTTTCAAGTCACGAGTGAAGTGCTGAAATTCTCCGCTAGAGGCAGCATCTGTCAACAATTGGCTTAAGGAAACTGAATTACTGATACAAGAAATTTTTGCACTTTTTACAGTCTAGTGTATCAAATTAAACCTATAAAATCAATAACATGGATATTATCTTAAGCCTAAATGCTAAGAAGTCGCTATTTCCAAATGACAGTTCCAAAACGTGCTACGTGCTGCCATCTCGCAGTAATCTCATTAAATAAAGAATAAACTATATCCATTCCTCAGTATATTTTCTTTTAGTTTTAATTAATACAGACTCTCTAAATTGATTCTTAGTCATTAAAAATTCTTTCAGTGTATAATAAGTGCCTAATCGATTCATAAATAAATATTTGTGATGTCTACATGCCTATTTAAAATACTTCAACTGAGATTGATTCGAACTAACGATTTTAATAGCACTTAGCATTTGATTTGTATCATATATAACAATAAATAGGTATTTAGTGAGCATTGATGCTACCACAAACGATGAACGTTGTTTGAAACAAATGAATTACGATTTTAAATACATCGGTAATATTTCCTGAAAAACCAATAAGACTTTGAAAAAATTATTAGTTATCTAGAATCAATTTATAAGTAGATTCTGTATTAATTAAATGAGAATATAACTCATATTATAAGCATAATTTATTTTGTAGTTAATAAATTTGCTGTAAGATGGCAGCATCTAGCACGTTTGAGAAATGTCATTTTGAAATAGCGACTTTTTGGCACTTTAGCTCGAGTTCTAATTTATATTATTATTTTTATAGGTTCAAAATAATTCATCGAAGCGTAAAAAGTGCAAAACATTCCTGTACAAGTATAAATAATTTTCAAAGCCAGCTATTGACAGGTGCTGCCTCCAGCAGAAAATTTTAACACTTCACTCGTGACTTGAAAACAAATGAATGTGACATATGGGGAATTGGCGGTAAATATTAGTGCACTAGTTTTAGTGTTTTTTAAAATAATTGATTGAAAATGGATGAATATCCGAATTCTGACGAAGAATTTGAGTTGATGTACGGTGATGAGCTGCAGATGATCAATCAAGAAGGTAATGTTTATAGCTGTATTTATAGGTTAACTTTTAGTAATTATTGTTTTATTAATTGAAGATGAGGATTTAGAGGCGCATACGGCTGGACCACCATCCAGAAAAAGCTTGAATTTCAGTACACCTAAAAATAAATCAACTTCACAAACAAAAACACCCAAATCAGATCCAAAACCATGTTCTTCCAAAGCTGTTTTGGAGAACTCATTTGACAGAGACTTCACCCAACTAGACAACAGTGACCCAAACACCAAAAAACGAGGAATTGAAGACCTTTTTGGCGATATTGATGATTTATTGCAAGAAGAAGAGCGTAAAAGCGTTCCAAAAAAGATAAAAACAGATAAAGAAAAACGGGAAGCAGATGAAAAGCTGATTCAAAGAATTTTGGAGCTGCGGAGGCAAAATGCAGCCAAACAAAATCCAAGTTTGAGTATTGTAGAGAAGAAAGTTTGTAGTTTCGAACATATAAAGAATAATGTTTCGGGTAGAGTGCCAAAATATCCTTTTATTGGAGTAACTAGACAAGATGGAGACAGAATTTATGTTAGGATGCACAATGAAGAATACGAAAAAGAAAGTATTGAGCGCATTTGCAAAAATAGTAGTTATAAAGGGTTATTAGGCGCCCAATCTGCCGATTTGTGGGAAGAGGCTAATAAACTTGTAAGTATTTTTATTTTCAAGTTGAGGACTTACTAATTTACGTTTTTGCAGATCAATCAACAAATAGGAGCAACACAATCAGCCCAAAATTCCCTAAATGTCGAAGAAACCAATAATTCAAAACTGTGGGTCGATTTATACAAGCCTCGCAAATACATCGAGCTTTTAAGCGATGAAAGCACAAATAGAACTTTATTATCTTGGCTAATACTGTGGGATAAAGTAGTTTTTCATCGCCGCCCCAAAATCCTCAACATAAAGCAAGAAACCAATCAGAACAAATTCTTCCAGAAAAAAGAAATTGATTTAACTCTTGATGAAACCGATCGGCCTGTTCACAAAGTAGCATTACTTTGTGGCTCTCCTGGGTTAGGAAAAACTACTTTGGCGCACTTGGTTGCTAAACATTGGGGGTATAACGTCGTTGAAATAAATGCCAGCGATGATAGGAATGTTGAAAGCTTTAAAAAAGCGCTAGAAAACGCTACGCAAATGAGATCAGTTATTGATCGTGAAAAGCGACCTAATTGTTTGATTTTTGATGAGATTGATGGGGCCCCCAGCGGGGCAATAGATTATTTAATCAAATTTATTAATGGTACAGCCAGTAAAAAGGGCAAAAACAAGAAAAATATTTTAAAACGCCCCGTTATTTGTATTTGTAACGATGTTTATGTACCAGCACTGCGCCCTCTCCGACAAATCGCCCTAATTTTAAATTTTCCGCCGACTTCCAGCTCGCGCCTGGCCCAACGTCTCCTTGAAATATCCCGTTACCAAAGTATCAAAACCGATTTGGGTGCAATGCTCGCCCTATCCGAAAAAACAAACAATGATATTCGCTCTTGTTTAACCGTCCTCAACTTCTTCAAAACAAAAAACAAACCTGTGACGCTATCTGAAATCCATAAAACACAAATTGGCCAAAAAGATATGCAAAAGGGTTTGTTTAATGTCTGGAGTGATATTTTTGAACTGAAATACGCCCCTGGACAAAATAAGGACTCCAATATGTCCGAGAGGATGAAAAATATTCTGGATACGGTTATTGCTTTTGGTGATTATGAGCGGTTAATTAATGGTATTTTTGAGAATTATCCGAACATGAAGCACAAAGGGACGCCATTTTATCCGATTTGTGACGCGATGGAATGGTTCGGCTTCACGGATTTAATTAATCAGAAAATTCACGAAACTCAAAACTACACAATGGGAGCTTATTTACCTTATGGATTCGTGGTGTGGCACTTCGCGTTTTCTTCCTATCAGAAAAAAAAAATTGCGTACCCCAGTATTGGGCATGAGGTAAGTTCAAGTTAATCCATTCCCTAATTATTAATTTGGCGGTATTTTTAATTTTATTCTCGAAATTATTTTGTAGTAGGCGCTGGTCGATTGTCATTAGTAAAACAAAAGCAGAACGATGTGAAATAATTGATGCACGTTTATTGTGTGGCGTAATTACACTCTGACTGGGGTGAAAACCTTTTAAAGAAATGAAAACGTATTAAAAAAGCGCCAGGCAAAAAGAAAACAGATTTATTTTGCACTTGCTACGTTTACTGGAGACTTTTCAGACAAAATAAATCAATATTTTGATTTTTATTTTGTCAATAAAATATTTTGGACAATTTTGCCTAGGTTAAATTATTTTTCTCTAAACTAAAAACTTTTTATCACGTCAATATTTATTCCTTTTTTAGAAAAAAATCTTTGTTTCGCACGATGTTTACTCTGTCAACGTGGTATCCTCGTCATTGGGGTTGTTTCGAGACGTTTACATTTTTGTCAGCTGTTAATGAGCATTTAAATTATGCAAAGACAACCCCTGGAAACTTGTTACTGTTTTAAAGATGTTGGTGTCGCACTGGATTCTTTCTTTTACCATAAATAATTGCTTTCACGTCTTTTAACATTGTCAACTCATCTGTAGCTCTTTGTCCAACCCTGATTGCAATTTTCTCCACAAATAAATTTGTAAATCACCTTTTGAATAAAAAATGCATGGGTTGATAAACGGGAGAAAATATAGCCAATATTTGGCTTGCTTACATTTTTCCGCCCTTACCTCTGCATCGGAAAGATGTCTTGTAGACTTCTCCCTGCAAGATATCAGAAAACCGTCTGACAGATTTTTTTAAATTTCTGTAAGACAGTTGAAAAGAAAATTCGGTATTCGAATTTGCAGCTTCTAAAATGTACCGCCCTATGCTCAAGTTTACTGATGCAACAAAAATTTGTCATTCTAAAATCACCTGGAATAATAATTATATATGAATAAATTTTACAGATAGAAAGCTTCTGTTTTATTTATTAAAGTATTAGTTTTGACCCTTCATCTTTTAACCCTACCAGTATATACCAGTATAGGGATGAAATAATGCAATGATATAATGTCTTCAAAATGCTTATATCTTCTAAAATAATTATCAAATACCAATGAACCAAGCAAATTTGTCACACTGCAAACATATCTTGTAAAATAATGATTGTAGAATAATGAACATATGCATTTATTGTAAAACCAGTTTCAAATTTTCATTTTCCAACCCTGCTAGTAAAGAGGGTTAAATGTAGCAACAAAAATTTTTGTCATATTTTGAAAGCTAATATCCAAAATATTAATCGTAAAATAATGAATCAAACGGTAACAGAAAGCTTATTTAGTGCAATTTATTCTGAAACTAGTTTCAGTCTCTTATTTCCCAACCCTATCAGTACAGAGGGTTAAATAGTGCAACCAAAATTTGTCATTTTCAAAGATTATATCAGCCGAGATAATAATCGTAAATTATTGAATTAAATAGTGATAGTAAGCTGACGTTGTACAATTTATTAAAATATCAGTTCATTTATCTTTTCATAATACCTGCATTGAAACAACGCGTTTCAACGCCTGTTTTGTCAGTCGAAACAAGACAATTGCAGACAAATGAGAGTCTAGCCGGGTAGAAACAGGTTTGTTTCTGCCCGAGGGGAGAAACAAGCTTGTTTCTGCACGCTGAATTATTTTTTTAGCGCATTTTTTTGGAAAAAAGCGCTATTATATTCACTTTGGCTATCTGGCTGGCTGGCTGGCGTGACGCTGAGTTCTCAGCAACTATACTATTTACAGACTTGAAACTGGTACTAAATAAAAGCTGCTATCTCGTAGGTTTGCACAAATTGCTTTAATTCAAACTCAGTGATTGTGGAAGATTAAATTATTCAATTACTTGTTTCAAGTGAAACAATGCCCATAGATATATATGACATTAGGGATATGGCAACTAAAATTTATTAAAGTAGATAAAAATTTAGTTACAACTTTTGCCGCCAGTGTCACTATTATTATGTACAGTTGTCAAATCTGTCCGGAATTTATTCATTGACTTGTTTGACGCGAATTTGAAGCTTATTAGAATGAATTATTATTATTGGATGAAAATTTGTTTACTTTTGGTGTATTTTTTTATATGGCTTTGATAAAGATCAAATTATCATTTTAAGGTACAGCACTTGGCCTCCCGTCAGTCAATAACTGAACAATGAAGATTAAAAGGTATTTTTGAGTTTGTACATGCATAAATTATGTACCTATCAAATAGTCAACTTGAAACTAGTACTAAATTGAAGCTGCTGTTTCGTAAGTTTGCCCAAACTGCTTGATTTCAAGCTCAGTAATTGTGAGAGATGGTAACTTGCGAAATCTCTGAAGTAACAAGCATTCATGAGCTGTCAAAAATGCGCTTTCATCATCTAGATGATTCTTCCATTTTTTTTCATCGTTTTATCCCTGGCAGAGTCGCATTTATTCATTGTCAATTTCTAAATGAAAATCATATAACCTTAGTTAATTTGACAGTTGCTGTATTCGGAACTGTAAAATGAATTAAAGAGACGATTAGTTTCAAGAAAAAAAAGTATTAATACGACAATTTCAAGTACACCACAACATCTTATTGATGAAGCACAAGCAGCTACTCTCGACTTGTTACCTGCAAAATCAAAAGAAAAATATTTACTTTTTTATGACAAATTTGTAATGTGGAAAGTTTCAATGCAGGTGATGCCGGCCCTTGCTTCGCTCGGGCAAGCAACGCTCACCCTCGGCTTTCGATTTTTGTATACTTACACTTGTTCAAAAGATAACGCCATTAGAATAAGTTGTAAAGCAACTCTTGACACACAAAATGCAAACTATAAAATTGGCCTATATTGGCTAATAACTTTTTTATGGCTGTTTTTCGGATGGTCTTTTTTTTGTTTTTTGTTAACATTTTTCATAAAGTTTACAGCCGATTTTTCTAGAATTTGTTGCGTATGTTGGAAGCTGTAGATTATATCAACATTTCAAATCTCAATAGTAAATAGAACGTGAGTTATGAACGTTCGAATAAATTACTTTTTTTTTGCAATTTTCCCAAAAGTTACTGAACCGATCGAGGCTCAAAATAACTTATTTGATTTTGCTTTTATTGTGCACTTTTTCTACCAGAACATTTTTTTGCATCAGATGCTTAGTTTTTTTTTATAAAACGCAAAAAACCGTTTTTGGCAGTTTTTGACCTTTCTTTTGACAGCCTTTCTGACAACGTAGCCACGTAATAATGAAATATGTTATTTTCCACTTTATAAACTTGAAAATTTAAAAAAAATATATTTCAAGCTATCAATTTTTTTGATCATTGCTTGTATTTGCGCTATTTCTATCTGATTATTCTAACTTTGTCGAAATGATGAGGAGGTATTGAATGATGCAATGAGAATTTGTCATACTTTGCAAACTTATATTTTTTAAAATAATAATCGTGAAATAAACCAACTTTATCTGGTGCCGTTCATTTTGAAATCAATTTAAATGATACAACCAAAATTTGTCATTTTAAAAGTTTTTACTTCCTGGAATAATCGTAAATGAATGAATTAAATCCTTATAGGAAGCTTATGTTGTACCATTTGTTATAATATCAGTTTTTACCTTCTAATCTGAGAGATAACGTTGCAAAAATTAAAGTCATAATAAGTCGTCTGATTTTGATAAAGATAGTTGATATCGTACAACTAATCAGTGAATCGACCGTTAGCTGCTTAAGTAGCAGTGGGTATGGGTGTGAGAGGCTGCGAATGTGGTTAAAAGCAATTAGTTATTTTTGTATTAAGTGTGCGAAGTGATTGTTTTTTTTGTTGCGCGTGAGAATATCAATTTTATCCGAGACCGTAAGGTCGAGGTAACAAATTCATTCGAAAGCGCACCAAATAATACAATCACTTCGCGCACGAAATACAAACAATATTTTTTCGCCAATTGTCAAAAAATTATAGATCAACAATAATTATTGTTTTATTCAGTAAAATGTAGGATAAAAGTACAAAATAAAATTAATTTGCAGTCACCTGGGTATTGTAACCAAAAGAGTGCGCAATTGTTGTTTGATAAATAAAGAACTGTCAACAATTAATTTTTATATTCAAAAATAAGTAGTTTTGTGTACAAATTCATATTTCTTTTTTAAATACCTGTTTGTTTCCATCCTTGTAGCATTACTGAATTGAATTATATCACCTAGATTAGGTGTGCAAAAATATGTATTTGTTTTACTAGTGAAAAAATCACGAACTTTGCGTATCCATAACAATACAAAAATATCATGTTTTTTTGACAGTTGGCGAAAAAATAATTTATTAGTACGCTGACTGAAACTTTTTTTTATAAATAGTTGACATCATAGTGAGTTGGAAAAAAAATGTCAGCCGATGCAACCTACCCTAATAAATTGTCACATGAACCTTTTCTCAGTATGTATCTCCTCTATTGTTTCTTTTTATTTCTGCTATCTTGCTAATAGATAGATAATAAAAATAGAATTATATAAGACAACCTTAAAAAAATGTTCATTTTCTGAATTTATTTTTATTTTTTCTCAGGTAACAACAAAAGCGTCCCGCCAAACAGCCATAATCAACGAAATCCTTCGCGGAATGCCTCCTTCTCTCCGCGTGTACATCTCCTCCGATTCTCTACGTCTGGATATCATCCCCATGTTCGCTGATATCCTAGTGCCAACTCTTAGAACAATAAATGTGTCTCTGTACGCGCCTGAGGAAAAGACACAAATTTCAAACGTGGTTGATATAATGATCGATTATAATTTGACTTACGTGCAAGAAAGAAACGCGGAGGGGTCGTATGTCTTTTATATGGACCCCAATATCGAGGAAGTGTTTACATATAATGGATTAAGAAATTACAGGTCAGTTAATTGCAATTTGAATATCATATAGTTCATCAAGTTTGTCAAAGATGGCAGCACCAAGATCGTTTTGAAATATTTTTTATATTACAGGAAAACTTTGTCGTATACTAGTAAACAAATGTTGTCTCGCGAAATAGAGCTCGAAAAAATGAGGAAACTAGAAAAAAGTATGCATAAAAATAGCGAGAAAATACAAGTGAAGCAAGTCAAACAAGATAAAAGCAAAGATGTCAATAAAGTAGTCCCAAATCATTTACAAAGATTGAAACCGAAGGCGGTTATGCCGAAAGAGGTGGTAAGTCAATCATTTCTCACAAATAACAAAAGAGAGCTGGTAAACATCTGAAGCTCTAAGAAAACAGCAGTATTTTCCATTTATCGCATCATTTTTCATGTTACATTAAACTAAAAGCAAAAATCTATCATTTATTCATTAATCATATCTATTATTTCGTCGTTCTCAACAATTCTTTATCTGATTCCATTAGTAATAAATACATCATCTTTGGAAGACAAGAAGGGTCCATTATGGTCCTTTTTGTGGAGGTTTTGGGTAATTAAATCCACATTTCAGTCATCTGAAATATATTCATATTGAAATTATATTGTATATATAAATATATATCCGGCATAATCCAATTTTTTTGATTTTTGTCTGAGATCCGGCACATACTGTGACTTGGTACCTTATTAAATATTATGTCCAAGGTTCCTACCGTTTGTAAAGCCGGCACTTTTAGTGCCCATTCGTGCAAAAAGTATTTTTGGTTGTTCACTAAATTATCCAATCTTTCTAATACTCTCTCTACAACATTAATGTCAGTTCCTAAGCGGTCTCTTACCGAATAAAAAGGAAAAAAGACTTTACTTGATGTAACAAACAAAAAGATTCCTTTGCTAATGTAGTGTTTGTCATGATCTACTAACAGGGGCGGTTTCAGCTCTTTAGGGATTATAAAACTATTTAAACACACCCTGGGAATCGTATTTATTTATTTATTATTTTTTATCACAGATTTTTGATGCATTGATTTTAAAATAATTAAAATTTTAAGATAAATCACTGTAAAAAATAATATTTCATCCCCCTAGAAGCGTCTCTGTTTTATAAACTATCTCTAGCTTTTGAGGGGTAGGCTTAGCGCAATTCCTCTTACGTTCACTAGATGGTATGGGCGTCGTTTCCCAGATTAATGACTGTGTGTTTTATGTGATTCGCCATTCATAAATAAGGAACTTTGTTATTTATCGTTTTTCTTGTTTTCTTCTCCCTCAAACACTCACACTTTAGATGAAACTCAATTCCGTTGCTAGGATGAAAAGCACGATACCCATCACCATATAAAGTACTGACTTTATTTCACGTAAACTAACATCCCTATTTTTTCAAAACGATATAAAGTGGAAAAATCTATACTAGCTTGTTCCAAGAAGTTGGTTTTTTGTTAGTAGATAATTTATTGTATTGTCTGTTGGGAAGAAGAGAATTATTTTGTATTTGTTTAAGTTTGAGAGCCGTCCGGAAGATTTATTATTATTTAAGAAAAAGTGTGCTGAAAGAAAAACATGTTTCGGTGCCAAAATTCAACGCCAAATCCTGTAATCTAACATTTATAGTAATTATGCGCTCCACAAAACTATTTTATGAAGCTACTTTCAATGCGCCCGCAACCTGCAAAACATATTAATATAATATTTATAGTATTTATGTGGTTTCAGAAATATTTGTGCTTATAATGACCCCATTACGACACTGAAACAACAAGCCCAATTATAAGACGAAGTATGTTGTGATTAAAACATATTATTATTACACTTATACAAATAACAAATATTTTAAAAATATTTTGTGTTTAGAATAAATCCCTTATAATCCTAAAAACAGTTTCACAAGATACCTTATTATGAAACAAACTGTTTTGGTAAAAAATTTATTTTTAATGAATCTGCAACTCAAAAAACATATTGATTTAAAATATATATAGTAATTAGGATGTTTTAAAAATGTTTTACGTTCATAAAAAACCCGTTACGACACTGAAAACATCTTCACAAAGAGCCCAATTTTCAAACAAAACTTTTAATGCGTTTTAAGCTATACAAAGTACCTAATTATAAAATAATATTTCTTGCTGCGTTGACAATCCTTTTTTAGCAATAACAGTTATAAAAGTATTTGCGTTCAAATTGAGTTCATTATGAAACTGAAAATAGTTTCATAAAGAGCTTGATAATAAAACGAAATATGTCTTAATGATAGAGCTACTTTCAACGCGTCCGCAACCTGCGAAACATCCTAATTTAACATTTATATTTATTATTAGGAATTCAGAACAATTTTGCGTTCACATTAAGCCTATTTGGCACTAAAAGCAGTTTCACGAAAAGACTGTTTATAAAAAGAAGTGCTGTAATAATGAAGCTACTTCTAATGCATCCACAATCTGCAAAACATATTTATTTATTTTTGTAGTGATTATAGATGTTTCAGAAATATTTTGCGTTTCTAGTGAGCCCATTATGACATGGATAGTAATTACACAAACTATCTTGTAATAAAAACACTACTTTTTATGTATTCGTAACCTGCACAACATATTAATTTAACACCCAAACTTTGTTGTGACGATCAAGTTATTCTCTAAGAGCCCGCAACTTGCAAAATTGCATAATGATCTTAGATGTTTAAAGAATGTTTTCGCTCATAATGAGCCCATTACGACACTTAAAACAGCTTCATAATCTAAACTGAATTGAGTTGTAGTAATAACAGTATATTATGAAATTAGTTTATACTCCATAATATTATGGCATAAATTAAATTGGCGCATGAACGAAGTGAATGCGCTAATTTTATGAATTATAAACAATTTCATAATAAACTATTTTATAGTCGACTATAGCATTACAATAATTTCTAATTTAATTTAATTGATTTGCGTTAGAAATATGCCCATTATCACATTAAAAATATTTACACAAAAAATCCTATTATAAAACAAACCTTTACTTTTAGTGCGCCAGCAAGTACAGCAAATTAACCCAACTTGTAAAGCAATTATACATGCTTCAAAAATACTTTGCGTTCACAATAAGCCTATTATGATCCTGGAAACAGCTTCATAAAGAGCTT
The DNA here is from genome assembly GCA_963989225.1 of Dromius quadrimaculatus. Lineage (NCBI taxonomy): Eukaryota > Metazoa > Arthropoda > Insecta > Coleoptera > Carabidae > Dromius > Dromius quadrimaculatus. The sequence goes on from OZ022329.1 coordinate 8,594,386, forward strand.
AATTATGAATGAAAGTATGTTGTAGTGATGAAATTACTTTGAATGTGTCCGCAACCTGCAAAACATCAATTTAATAGACTGGGAGTTTAAACCGCATGCCTTTTTGAGGGTTAAAAATTTACCCTTTGATGAGAAAGATAAAAAGATTATTAAAAGATGTACGCTTTCCGGTCATAGACCAAACTCCAATTATATTTAAATAAAAAATCTGACGTGGACATCACGTGACTTACCTGTACATCATTGGATATATTTTTTGCATAATAATCAAATACAAAATTCCATCGTTCCACGACTAATCGTATTGGATTTATTTACAACATTCCTAAATACTGATTTCCAAGATTCTACGACTGACAGTTCTGAATTTATGCGCAAAATTAGAAAACAATTTCAACTGAAGAGCACTTCCGGTTCAGTCGATTGCTATGAGAATAGTAGGCAATCATTCAGATGCTACAGCAGACTAAAATACTAAATTTCAATACTCTACAGCCGATCGTTTGGAATTTATTCGAAAAATTCCAAATGACTGTCAAGTATAGTGCACTTCCGGCTCAGTCGATCCTAATGAAAATAGCATATGAGCATTTAGACGGTACTATCGTCTTGAATACTGAATTCTAATATTCAGCGTCTAATCGTTTTGGATTTATGCAGAAAATTCAAAAAATGTTTCAAGTAAACTGCATTTCCAGCTGAGCCGATCACAATCATAATGCAAGGTGTACAACTAGATGTTATAGAAGTGCTTAATATGAAATTTCAATATTCTACGACTGCTTGTTCCGAATCTATGAGAAAAATTCGAAAAGTCTGTTATATAAAGGGCACTTCTGGCTTAACCGAGTGGTACGAAAATAGAAGATGACCATTTAGATTTTATAGCAATTTCAACTACTGAATTTCTGTATTCTACGGCTAATTAGTCTGGATATATCTTTTGACATGCAATTTGAAAACGCGGAACTTAATATATATTTTTTTACAAGTCTACTCGACCGTTTGAGCCTTTTGGGCTATTGCGAATTGCATTAAATCACTTTCAACTATTTCGCGTTATACAAAGGCATGCAAAATGTCACGAAAAAAAACATATTTTTTTTTCATAAATTTAATTAGAGATTGCATTTTGACCGGAGAGCGTGCATCGGTCAATAAAAATTTTATCTTTCTTATTAAGGGAGTACTACCGATACCACAAGTGTCAAATTAGTACTTTGTGTTATTTGACTTCCGTAGTATTTTTATCTGGCAACGCCGCGTAAAAGCAAAAGAGATAGAAGTATATTCTGTTTCACTCAGAATATGAGATCATGCGCCCAAACCTATTGCGCAAACATTTATTTATTCTTACTAACTATTAGTTACAAATATCTATTTATTAAAATGTCTGAATTTAAATTATTAAATCACAAAAAAAAAGTATTTCATTGGAAAGGTGAAATAATTACCGAAAAAAAAATATAGAAAAAAATAACCTTTCAGCAGCGTTGCCACATGTAAGTAACATAGCACTTTTTTCTTAATTATTTATCAATTACTCTTATCACAAGCTCTGAAGCTAAGATTTTATTTGAACACAATATTCAATAAATTTTTCTCTTTTCGTTGATACCACTATCATAGAAATCTGAAGGTCCAGTTTTGTGAAATAAAATAAAGTCTGTGATTTCCCATAAGGATCAATGGTGAAGGCAATTTTTTTTAAAGATTAATATCTTTTTTTGAGTTCTCTGTAGGCCTCCAAAAATTTAACTAGTAATTTATGATATTTTATCGTACCAATATGCCAAGTTTCATAAAATTCTGAACGTGTATTCTAAAACCGGTTATACTACCTTAAGGGCTAAATTTTTAAATCTCAAAAAGGCATGCAGTATAAAATTGAAGAATCTAAACTGTAACCATCTCCCAGTCTATAACATATATAGTAATAATGTTTTAAAGAAAGTAAGCTTTTAGAATGAGCCATTATGGCACTGCAATCTTTTCCACAAAAAGCTTGACTATAAGAACAAATCTGCAATCTGCAAAACTTAACATTTATAAATACTGCGTCTATAATAAGCCTATTATGACACTGCAAATCATAAAACAAACTATTTTGTAATAATATAACCACACCAGCAGTCATCCGTGGCTTAGCCCGTATATAGAATAATTTTTTGAAATCAAAGGAAAAATAGTAATAATTGACTGTAGTACCAGGTCAAATCGTAGACAACACCCGCGGTAATTGTGTACCATCCATAATTTTATTGCTTTATTTCAAGATTAATTGATTTAATTGACTTTCTTCTAGAATTATAATAATTGACTGCAGCACCCAGGCAAACCGCGATCCATGCTCGCGGTAAACTTGTGCTGTCGTTAATTTTTTATTTTTATTTTCGGAAGTTCGATCCAATTGCTCTTTTTTTTTTGAAGGGATTGTTTATCCCTCAATTCATTATCAATTGCAATGAAAAGTATGGGGAACACGAAAATTCGTAAAAAGTTGAAGGCACGAAAATAAAATCGTAAAAAATATTCTGTATATAAAATGAATATATCTATAGTAATTACAAAGATTTAAAAATGCTTCGCGTTTATAAAATAGTGCTATAACGAGCCCATTTGTGAAACAAACTGTGGAAAAGAGTCCGCAACCTGCAAAACATATCTGTTAAATTGGTTACAAGCATGAAAACAATTTTAGAGATTATTGACAGCACAGATGTGATGTTATTATTTGAACTAACCATCAATTCTAGAAAAAACTGAGGATTGAAATTTATACAAAACGGATTAAAAAATATTTATAAGTTAATTATTCGCTTATTTATTCCTGTTGCAGTTTTAGATACTAGCAAGTTAAATAACAATCAAACCGCCCCTTAAGTTTTAACAACACTTGAGTTAACAATACTATTCTTATTACCATAAGCTACCCCATAAAATAGGGATATTCTAGAGGGTATTATACAACAATAGAAGCGACACGCGACAAAAGACACTTTACAAACACATGCATGAGTGCCTGGTTGATGGTTGGTACCCTCCCCTGTATTTACACTTATGATGCTTCATTTACTAACGCTACTTCAGTTTTTAGGGTACATTTTTATATAGAAATGTAATCTTTTGGTTTAAAGGTTAAATTGGACAAACACGTTCTCAACTCACGTATCTATAATTCCACAAAACGTAAATATAATTTGCTCGTGAAAAACCTAGACGTCGTTGATGGAATTACGACCGGAAGTGACGAGAAGAGAGAGCCGGGGATCTTTTTTCTTTGACCATCTACTGTAGATCATAATACCTTCAGATTTTTTCGCATAAAATTCTTATTAATTAAATTTTTGCTCAAAAGGTATCTCTTGAATTTTATGAGATATTTAATGTTGCAGATTTCAGTTATCTTAGTTAATCTATTATTAGATAAAAGCTTTACTTATTTTTATGCTCAAAGCCCCTTTTGGCTTTTTATCCGCCCCCGTCGCTACCTCCTCCTCAAATTCTCATTCTTTGATAGGAAGCAATTTCGTTGTGAGTTAACACATAAGCGGTGCTTTTAAAAGAATCTCGGAAACGAATCGAGATCTCAATCCTTTAACTTTCCGTTTCCGGGTTCACTTAGCGTTGCTCTGCCGTTTCCGGTTGAGACGCGAGTCCGGAAGTAGATGGTGGAAGCCTAGAACGAACTAAAGAACAGAATTGTAAGAGTGTTTTATTATATCAATGCTCGTAATTTATAAAACTGAAGAACTAGGGCGGAAAAGATCCCTTTTTCGTATTGAATAATAAAATTATCCTCCAATGATCTCAGTTCATAACTAATTCACAGCATTTCGAAAGCAATTATTGTCAGCGTCATCTATAAAACAAAACAACTCACATATAGACGCACAGTCGCACAGATGAATAGAATGAGATGAAGATAATCCCGCCATGATACTTCAGTAAAGTGTTCTTGTAAAGTAATTAAAAATCAGTTTAATTATACCGTAAGTGTAGTGTTGAATATTTTATGAACGTACAAGGGGATGAATACCAACCCCTGTGCGTTAAATATTGTGCAGGTTTGTCTTTCATCTGATTTTTTTTTGGACCTTTAAAAACCTAAATTAATCTTTATTGTAAGAAGCCAATCAATAAAGATGGTCCATTTGAAAATAAAATCACTTCTTTACTCTTAAGTGAAGGCCCAATAGGGGTGAAATTCCCTTCAGCACAGTACGACCATAAATTTCATCACATAAACTTTCTCCCATATATTTTATCACATTCAAGAGAAATACGAAGCGTAGAAACGTTAAGAATCAAGTGTGCTTGTTCGGGGTGTATATAAACAGCCAAGGCGTTTATAGAAATTTGTAATTCATAGGGGATGTTGTTACAATATTTTATTGAGGTTATTATTCTTGAAATATGATATGGTCCTTCCTGAAAAATGCTAAAAAATGGGCTGGAAAAATACGAGTGTATTTGAAATCAAGCTAGCGTGAGAAAATGATGTGTTTATGAAATAAAATCACTGTTTTAATATGAACAGTTTTATATTCTGGATATGTGAGCTGAATATTACTTGGTTTATTTTGCAAATTTTATGTTTCAAGATGTTTTCGAAAAGAATACACAATATTTTTTTTCACTTCTATATACAATAATTTTTTTTCAATTTCCCCGACCTTTATATTATAGGGGAAGTAGTGTAATCGTGATTTTTTGACAGTTCAAGATTCTGATTAATCTTCACAATTTAGACCGTACTTAACCCAAAAAATATTTTTAAAAAGTCGTTCTGTCTGTTTGGAAAACTTGAGAACACGTACGATTTTTCGACTGAAATATATTTAAATTATTAATTAAAAAAAACTAGGCTTAAGTTCATAAATGAGCTTTTTTCAACTAGTAGTACCAATATTTTATTGATGCAACTTTTCAGTTTCTTGCGTCTATTTTATAAACAGTATTTACAGTGAAATATAAAATAACTAAAATTGATCCTTGAATAATTTGGAATAACATCTACCTGAAACATTTTTCACAATTATTAGCAGTTCATTTGTTTTTATTAAAATTTGAATTATTATAAAATTCGTTATATTTTTCTAAAACATGCGGAGAAATGAAATAATAATGTGAAATTGGAATTAACATTATTCATATTTGGACATCACATGCCAACATTCGTCAATTGTTTTTTTTTTTAAATAAGTAATTTGGTTCTATCCTGTTTGGTATCAAATTAAAGTTCCTGCGGCAATAATTCTAGTAAAAGTATCAGAAATGATTTTTAAACGATTGTCAATTGTTTTTTACAAGTTATTTAAATGATGTCTAGTTTGGTACCAATTTAAAATAAATAATTTTTTCAGTTGTTAATTGTTTTTTTACAACTCAACCAGATTATACCAAGTTTGAAATCAACTAAAAACTAGAGCAACTGGAAATAAAATTTATGGCCATTTTAAAATAGAATAATTTCAAATAACCACCAGTTTGATAATGACAAGCTGTCACTTTGAAATATGCAGGTCATTGATACGACAATCTAAATTTATGAAACAACAATTAAATATTCATGTGGTGGCCACAGCAAATTTTTACTTACTTATACTAAGTACATGGAAGTATTGTGAAACCGACAAAATTCACCTATCGAAATTTCGGTGGAAATATTCGTTTTGAGCATCCCTGAATCCATGTTGAATATTTTCGGTTTGATGTCTGTACGTATGTTCGTGCGTGCGTTCGTAACTCGCAAATCTCAAAACTGATTGAACGTATAAAGTTGAAATTTTGTATTTAAGACTGATATAGGGTCTAGTTGTGCACCTCGCATTATAGTTCCAATCGTCTGTACCGGAAGTGCACTTTACTTAAAACTTTTTTCGAATTTTTCCAATAAATCAAGAATGATTAACCGTAGGATGTTGAAATTGAGGATTTGAACTTGTGTTGTGTCAGAATGATTATCTACTATTTTTGTATGAATCGGCCAAGCCAAAAGTGCACTTTACTTTAGTGTTTGAACTTGTAGCATCAAAATAGCTATCTACTATTTTTGTATCAATCGGCTGAGCCGGAAGTGCAGTTTATATATGTAACAGACATTCAGAATTGGCCGTATGAAACAATCAGTTTAATTTGAATGATAAGATAGGCAATGATAATCTGTTGTCAATTTTTTGATTTTGTTTGACATTTTACATGTCAAAATATTATTAAAATTATATTAATTATAATCTGGAGTGACAGAAAACTTTATTGAATAAATTTGTGTATATATCAAATGATGTACAAGTAAGTCACGTGATGTTTACGTCAGATTTTCTATTATTATTAGATAATTGTGACTTTTTTTGGATCCTACATGTCTCCCTATTTTGAACATTTTTTTTTTGTATTTGATCAGAATATCTTGAACAAGGTGAGAAAATCTGTGTGATATCTCATAACACTGCTGATTCAAATTCGATTAAGCCTATTGCGTAAAAAAATTTCTGTTTGGAATTCCTGAAAAAATAGTAAGTTGCATAGCCGTCTGCACGTGAAGAGTTTAATGCCGAATGCTAAACATGAAGGCTGTTCAGAAAATAGTGAATAGCGAGTCATGGAAGCAAAAAAACAACTAAAGTAAAAAAAATACCCATCTGCATTTATTAAAAAATAACCTAAGTTGGTCAAAGTGATAAATTTTTAATATTTACAAGTCAAGCATTGATTGTATAATCATGAAAGAACCGCGAACCACTTTTCGTGTAATGATTTTGTACGATTATAGAAGAATATTAATATTCGAGAAAAGTCAAAAAATTTCGTGGCAGCTTTTAGGGCCACGGCTGGCAGGTTAGTTAGGAAATTCAGCGGAGTCTAGGCATTGGCAGTGGTGCCTTATCCATTGGGCTAAATGGGCTATAGCCCAAGGGCGCCAGTGATCCAAGGGCGCTTCAGAATTCAGAGAATAAGATTTTTTAGTCTGTTTTATTTAAATTGTCATATAAATTATACAAATATTCTTATGATAACGATTTATATCAGGCCACAACACCACAAGTGCATCGTGCACTACAGCGAGTTTGTTGGAGGGAGTCTGCGGGGGTTAGGAAATAAAGAAAAGGAAGTCTGCATACGATAGTGTAGCTTCCAAATTTGAATTTCTACTCTATTTAGAAAATTGGGACGAAGCGATAATAAAAGAAAATGCAAATACATTATCTAATAAATATGAAATTGATTTAGAACCAGGATTAGTTGAAACATGTCTTCATTTCAAGCACATTAATAATTAGTGATAACACACTTCCAAAAGCTACAACTTTCAGAATATTTTTGATTATTTTTACCATGCAAATTTCGACCAATAGAATTGCATCATTCAACGTCACGTGGTACAACCAACACGGTTTTCAAGTGGAAATTTTTTGGAAATTTTGTCTGTTGGTTATATATACAAAACAAAGAACATTCAGCTGCGTTGATTCAGCATCTGTCAAACTGACAGACAGATTGAAAGTAAAAATGAGCAGATTCGGAGTCGAGTTTCTGGAATCTATTGATGAATTTGGATGGGAAAAATAATCTCCCGAATACCACTCGAACTTCGAAATTAATCTGATATTTCGAAGCTCTTGTGGTATTATATATGAATATTGCGTGTACCAATTGCGGTGGAGAAAGATCATTTTCAACAACATAAAGAATAAAAAATTATCTTCGATCATCATCAGGACAAACAAAATTAAATTATTCAAGTCTTTTATCTATAGAATCTGATATAATAGACTATGCAGAAGTTGATGATATTATTATAAGATTTTCAGAAGACAAGTGCCGCGAAAAATAAATCAGAAAACGTTCAATGTATGTTTTGAAATAAAAATTTTTGCAATGATTTTCCATCCATCTACTTTGCCTATTTTTCAATTGGATTAGGGCGCCAAAATTTTTCAGCCCAAGGGCGCTCTAGCATGTTAAAACGGCCCTGGGCATTGGATTCGCTGCAGTAGATAATATTTTATATCAGCAGCTATGTGTGAAGAAGCTGGAAACACGGTAGATTTAATTTAACAAATCAAATGCCTAGAAACAGAAGAAAAGAAGGCAAACCTAAGCACAGAATAATTTCTTATAATCGCCATCTGTCACTTTGATAATGACAGCTGTCATCTTGAAATACGCAATTAATTGGTATTACATTCTAAATCTATGAAACAGCAATGAAACTGGCCACAAAATTAACTTATTACAAAACCAGTTTCAATCCTCTATCTTCAACCCGGTTGATATAAAGGGTTGAATAATGCAGACAAATTTTATCACACTTTAAAAGCTTGTGTTTTCTAGAACAAAAATTCAATCTTATTGAACTAAACGATAATAAAAAGATCATTTAGTGCCATTTTTTATAATACCTGTTTCAAGTCTTCATCTTTAACCTAATCGATATAAAGAGTTGAATAATGCAGCAAAAACTTATTACACTTTGAAAACTCATATCTCGTGAAATAAAAATTGAATCATATTGAACCAAACGCTAATAGAAAGCTTATGAAGCACCATTTATTATAAAACCAGTTTCAACATTTTATTTGTAACCCTGTCGTGATATATAGAATTGAATCTATTACAATTCAAGAACTCATATTTACTGTGATAATAATTAAATAATAATGAACCAAACGATAATAGAAAGCTCATTCAGTGCCATTTATTGTAAAACCTGTTTCAGCCCTCTATCTTCAACCCGGTTGATATATAGGGTTGAATATTGCATCGAGAATCTATCACACTTTAAGAGTTTATATTTTCTGGAATAATATTTCAGTACTAATGAACTAAACGCTAATAGTAAGCTCATTTAGTGCCATTTATTATAAAACCAGTTACATCCCTTTATCTTTCAAATCTGCCGAGATAAGGAGCTATATTCTGAAACAAAAATTTGTCACACTTTGAAAAATAATAACTCCTTAAATGAAAATCTGACGTGGACATCATGTGACTTACTTGTAAATCATTGGATATATATATAATACGATGTGATTTTGTGTTTGATCGTATATATCATTGGATATGTATAATCAAACACAAAATCTCATCGTTCCACAGTTAATCGTGTTGGATTAACCCAAGAGATTCTAAGAATCTGTCAAGTAAAATGCGCATTCAGCCAATTCGGTTGCTATGGAAACAGTAGGTCATTATTCTTATAGTACAACATTCCTTAATACTGATTTCCAAAATTCTACGACTACCAACAGATCTGAATTTATGCGCAAAATTAAAAAATTAAATTTTTACTGAAGTGCACTTCCGGTTCAGTCTATTGTTATGAAAATAGTAGGCAATCATTCAGATACTACAGAAGACTGAAATACCAAATTTTAATATTCTACACCTGATCGTTTCGAATTTATGCGCAATATTCCAAAAGACTGTTAAGTAAAGTGCACTTCCGGCTCGGTGGATCTCAATAAAAATAGGATATGAGCATTTAGACGGTATGATCGTCCTCAAAACTGAATTCTAACAATCTACGTTCAATCGTTTTGGATTTATGCAGAAAATTAAAAAAATGTTTCGAATAAAGTGCTCTTCCGGCTTAGTCGATAACAATCATAATGCAAGGTATACAACTAGATATAATAAAAGTGCCTAATACAAAATTTAAATATTCTACGACTGATTGTTTAGAATTTATGCGGAAAATTCAAAAAGTCTGTCATATAAAGTGCACTTCCGGCTCAGCCGATTGTTACAAAAATAGAAGATGACCATTTAGATGCTACAGCAATTTCAAATGCTAAATTTCAGTATCCTATGGCTGATCATTCTGAATTTATGCGGAACATTAAAAAAAAAGTCTTTAGTAAAGTGCACTTCTGGTTTAGTCGATCGCAATCATAATGCAAGATGTACAATAAGATGTTATAGAAGTTCTTTATACGAAATTTCAATATGCTATGGCGGATCATTCTAGATTTATGCAAAAAACTATAAAAAAGTTTCAAGTAAAGTACACTTCTGGCCTGGCCGATTCTTATAAAAATAGCAGATAACCATTCTGATACAACATCAAGTTCAAATACTGAATTTTAACATCCTACGGTTGATCATTCTGGATTTATTAGAAAAATTCGAAAAAAGTTTCAAGTAAAGTGCACTTTCGGTACAGATGATTGGAACCATAATGCGAGATGCACAACTAGACCCCATACCAGTCTTAAATACAAAATTTCAACATTTTACATTCAACTAGTTTTGAGATTTGCGAGTTATGCACATACGTACCAACATCAAGCCAAAAATAGTGAAAATGGATGCTCAGAACGGATATTTCCATCAAAATCTCGATAGGTGAATTTTATCGGTTTCACAAAACCTCCTTGTACTTAGTACAAGTAAGTAAGAAATTGAATTTTAATGAACCAAACGCTAATTTATTATAGAATTAGTTTCAACCCTTTATCTTTAACCCTGTTGTGATATATAGGGTTGAATCCCTTTATCTTTTAAATCTGCCAGTATAGGGGTTGAATAATCCAGAAGAAATTTTTCACACTTTGAAAGCTTCTACCTCCTAAAACTAGAATTGAATCATAATGAAGCAAACGCTAGTAAAAATCTTATGAAGTACCATTTATTATAAAATCTGTTTCAATATTTCATATCTCAACCCTTATGATACAGGAGGCTTGATAATGCAACGAAACGTTTTAACATTTCCAAAGCTATATTTCCTGAAATAATTATCGTATAATAATAAACCAAACGCCGACAAAAAGCTCATGTAGTATTACTTATTGTAAAATTAATTGGAACCCTTTATTTTCGAATTTTGCTGATATTGGGGTGAAATAATGCAACAAAAATGTGAATGCTTTTACCTTTCCAATAATTGATAAGATTATGTAATGTCTTTTATTCACAATCATAATAGTAATATGACAATTCCTAACCTTTTGGAGGTTCGGAAGTATGTAATTTCCAACTGCAATAACTATCTCACGGGTCGGAAGCGATACTTCCATCTCTTGGGTGGGAAATGTTTATGCAGGGTTGCTTAGCATAAGTCATAAATCTTTGTTGGAGTAAAATAATCCGTGCTTTCAGAAATACCGATCATATTATCCAATGATTCAAATAAAACAAGTAATATTGAAAAGAAGCAGATTTATGTTGCATTTCTGTATAAATCTATGTCTTATAAATTCATCAATTTATAAATTATTAACAAAATCGCTATGAACTTACATCCGTAGCACTTTCGTTCGATTCGGGGTATAGCTCCATTTCACTGTTATAACTTATTGATATCCGCACTTATCACAATTTCAATGAATACACGTATAAATAATTTGATGTATAAATCATAAATCCAACAAATGTCAAATTCATTTAATTTTTCAAAACATTCTCGTTTTCATAGACTACTACATCAATTTAATTTGTTGAAAAAAGAACGAAATTGGATCAATTATTTCTCGGAAAACTAAGGATGAATGTGAATAAAACAGTATACATACTTCGGTGAGAATTTCATATCAGCCTCGAGATATATCTGATCCTCAAGGCTTCGCCTCTCGGTCATATAATAAGCTCTCGGCTGTAATGAAATACTTTCCACCTCAGATGTAATATACTATTATTATAAAATTCTTGATCTTTCAACCCTGCTTGTATAAGGGGTGAAATAATGCAAATAAAATTACTATTCGAAGTTCAACCCCTTTTTATAATCATACAAATGCATGAAGAGCGATTCGTCCAATAATAAGACTTGTGAACATAAAAAAATCTTGTTGAAAATGCATATAATAAACTAAACGAATGGATTTTTGATGGGTATTCTAGTTTTTCGCTTTCATGGTTCGCTACTGAATATTTTCAGAACAGCTCTCTTCTTATGTTCGCGTGTTCTAAGTTCTGTGATTGCGTGGGAGGAGTAAAGAGATAATGTAACTCCGGATAATCGCCTCGGCCTCGCGCGGACTCCCGGAGTCTGGAATGACTCCACCGGAAGTGAGACGGTGGGCGGCGAAGAGCAAAACTCGGCAGATTCCATTTACTCGTCCGAAACTCTTTTATTTACATCGTTAAGCTGATACAAGAATGTTTTTCCTCCTCGTTGGATGACGAAAGAATTATTCTCTACAGTTATAAATAATCACGAGCGAAGCGAGTTTTATTTGTAATATTTTGACATATGCCCTTTTGTACTTAAACCTTATTGCATATTCACTCCATCAGTATATTATAGTGATGTGCATATTCCGGAAGTGAGTTGGTTCTGCGGTGTCAAGTTACACTATCATTCTGTCGCTAGGGAAGCGAGATGACTTTAGGAACGGATATGATAGTGTTTTAGTTTCGATGTATGCCGCATTATGGGTCATTAGATTTTGAATTATTAATAGGAGTGAGTATGGATTATGTTAAATTCTATTCTGAAGATCGAAGCTCCAAGAGGTCGTGCAAAAATAATTACAACATTATAAGGGCAGCTTCCGTTTCGGCTTACAAAAACGTTCCATTTAGCCATTATCATTAAGTATCTTTTCATTACGTCATTACATCCATTATGCCATCATCATCTCCCTCCTTTCCTATTTCCTCTCGTTCTATTGTTTAAAGACTGTTTTCTTGAAACAAGTGAATGTCTCGATCCATTTATTGTGCTCTTACAGGATAACGGTTTTTACGAGGGAGGAAAGACGGTGGGGAAAGGCTAAAATAGTTTGGTCTGTTGGTAACTGTCCAATTGTTTGTTGCTTTATGTGGAAGAAAGATAAATGAGCTCTTCAGGGCAGTATTAAGAAATGATTGCATGATCGAAAGGAATGGAAAGCTAAATTTAAAGTTGGAATGTGTTAGCAACCTCGGAAAATTGATGTTTACACATCAATAAAAATAAATAATTTAAAGACAGGCTTAAAACAATTCCTGTCCCCACTCTGTATTTTTCCCTAAGTGCATTAAATCACAAGTATCCGGTTTCGAGCTCTGGCATTTACGGTTGCCTAGACTGGTCACCGTTAACCGGAAGTGTCCGAGAGAGCGATGGCTGTTTCCTTCCGCTTACACTAGTGATGTAGTGTCTTTGGAACTGCCCAAAGTTAGGTGTTACACGTGGAATAGGCGTGGTAAAACAATGAAATCCTGTTCATTTTTAAAATTACAATAATTTCCCGTTGTTGAAATCCGCGTATTCCATTACGCTTTGGAAATCCGGAAAATCAACTTGGCTGATATGAAGCTATATATTTCCGTTATTCGACTTTCCGTGCTAGTGTTAATACTGTATCTAAACCAATTCCCGGACTTTTAATGAGAAATGACTCGATCTCTGATTGTAGATTATCGGTAACATCTTTTCTTGAAAACAACGAAAAACGTGCCCTGAGACCGAAAGCTCTGAGAACTCACAATTTTTTTTTCGTTGATCTACTTTAGGAAGTTTTTTTAATTATATATTTTCTCATTGTATAACTCCATTCTGTAGTCCAATCAAAAAAGACAGAAAAAGCCAAAAAAAAAATCTGACGTGAACATCACGTGACTTACTTGTACATCATTTGATATATACACAAATTTATTCAATAAAGTTTTCTGTCACTCCAGATTATAATTAATATAATTTTAATAATATTTTGACATGTAAAATGTCAAACAAAATCAAAAAATTGACAACAGATTATCATTGCCTACGTTATCATTTCAATTAATCTGATTGTTTTATACGGCAAATTTTTAATGTCTGTTATACTTATAAACTGCATTTCCGGCTTAGTCGATTGATACAATAATAGTAAATAACTATTTTGATACTACAACAAGTTCAAACACTAAATTTCAATATGCTATGGCTAATCATTCTAGATTTATGCAAAAAATTAAAAAAAAGTTTCAAGTAAAGTGCATTTCTGGTTTGGCCGATTCATACAAAAATAGCAGATAACCATTCTGATACAACATCAAGTTCAAATTCTGAATTTCAACATCCTACGGTTTATCATTCTGGATTTATTAGAAAAATTCGAATAAAGTTTCATGTAAAGTGCACTTCCGGTACAGACGATTGGAACCATAATGCGAGGTATACAACTAGACCCTATATCAGTCTTAAATACAAACTTTAAACAGTATACGCTCTACCAGTTTTGAGATTTGCAAGTTACGAACGCACGAACTTACCGACATCAAGCCGAAAATAGTCAAAATAGATTCAGATATGCTCAAAACGGATATTTCCATGAAAATCTCGATAGGTGAATTTTGTCGGTTTCACAATACTTTCTTGTACATAGTACAAGTAAGTAAAAAGAAGAAATTTAGAATAACAGCATCAAACTTTGACTAAAGTGTAGGTTTTTACTGTCTCGATGTATACATTTCGCGAAAATGGACAATATCTTTAAAACTATGCATTTTTCTAAAAAGAATGATAAATTGTTGGAAACTTGATTTTGTACAAAAATTTATTTAAAAAAAAATCAATTTTCTGATCAATTTTTCCAGAAGATTATGTGAAAACTGTCCATAATTTTCTTTTTCTAAAGGAGAAATGACTTTCTTATCGCTTTAGCATTTATAATAGGATTTTCAACGATTTTTCTAAAATTTCAAAAATGAACTTTGAATATATTAGAAAAATATCGATACTAATTTATTTGTTGAAGAAAGTCGTTGTGATTAGCAAAGAAGAAAAACTGTCTTGTTGTTGTGACGTCATTACGCACGTTGGCGCTCAGTTGTAGCAAAGAGCCAGCAAAATAAAACTACGGTTCTAAAAAACTCTAAATCAGTATTGCATTGGGCCTGGATGTGATAGCAGCAATCATCGCAAACCAAATAAGTTGTTTAAAAACGTTCCAACATAAGAAATACGAAAAACTAGATACATCTGACGTAATTTTAATGTAAGTACATATTTTCAATACATTATTGACAAAATTATAATAGATTTTATGGTAAATCCTTCTATGTAATAATTATTGTCTTATATTTTAATAGAATTATTGAAATAATGACAGAACCAATTCAAAAATCATTCTCTAGATCCATTTCTAGCAAGGTTAAGATACACGATCTTAAAATTTTGATGTTTGATTATGAACCAAGCTATTGAAAATAACATTATACATCCTGCATCATAAGTTTACAGAATAAGTTTATATCCATTATAAACAAGCCTCAACAGGAAACAAACTTGACATCCATGAAGATCTATTGTTATTCATTATTTTGTATGCATTCGAAATATTTGGTTATTTTCTTGTGAAATGACACTACTGTAAACTTACACAATCTCAAAAAGTATTCTCCAAATTTCAGCAAATAAAAATTGCATCATTAATAACGTCTTAAAAATGACAGTGTCAAATGCTATGTTGACAAAACATTTATAGGTTAACATTGGATATCCACTATTTCAGTCCTCGATTTATCTTAAGCAGAGCTTTACCTTGGTAACAATTGTTCTAACAATCATTATTATAGAAATTAAGCTACGTTTAAGATAAACCATGAACGGAAATATCTTGCCTAAGACGTTTCAATTGCTAATTATTACGTGTTGAAATTAATAAATTACTAAAACAGTATTTATTATGCCGGGGCCACATTTATGTCTAATGCCGTTAAGTGAGGCGTTATGTGACAATTGACATATTGTCATTGACAATGTGTTCATTATTGAATAACGCCTCAATTAATGACATTAGACGTAAATGTGGCCCCAGCATTACTCTATGCACACAAAAATAGACATTATACTGTCAAAAGAAAGAACCACTTGTTTTAATTGCGTTAAAAACTCACTTTTCAGGAAAAAATTGACAACCATTAACACGTGAACCTCTGGCAAATTATCTGTCTGTTGATTTACGAACCCATCAGAACTCATTTTGTGTTTGATTCTATTCTAAGTCAAATTAATCCACGGTTCGTATCTCTATTGCACTGACTCCTGATCTCCAACATGTTTTATGACGTCACAGCGGCGCTTGGCCAATAACAGCGTTTCGTCGGTCAGGTGACAAAATTTGAAAGTTTAACGATTTTGTGTATTTGTTGATATTATAAACCTCACGTTGACACACAAAAAAAATTAAGTTATATTATTTTTTTTCAGCAATACCCTATTATAGGCTAATTTAAAATTTAGTCTGGAGTTCTACAAAATTAAAATGAAATAGTGAAAATACAAAAAACTTATGGATGAATACAATAGGGGATAATAAATAAAAGTGCAAATTTAGCGAGAGAAATTCAAAGTTCTAAAGCGCAACACCATTGGTTAAAGCGAAATGTGACGTCAAATACTATGCCAACAAGTGCGCACTGCTTACATTTGTATGGCATTGCAGGCTTTTGATTAGAAAACATAATAATAACGTGTGTGTTGTAAATTCATTTATTGTTTAAGTGTAATTTTAGCATCCTAGTGAGATTATAAATAATTTAAGACAGTGGTTTTGTTAAAGCACAATTGGATAATCTGTCAAGAATAGATCCATTCATGATGTCGTCTTATTTTCTTTCAAATCCAAATTTTACGTCCGCTAAAGTAAAAAGAGTGAACACTGCAAAGTCATTATTCAATAATAACAATTATGTACGCTATTTTAATAAATACAATCCGAAATATGATGAGCAGTGAACATATAATGTTATTCATGATCTGTCAAGTTTATTATGATACTTCATCTCTTCTGATAACCTTACATCATTTCTTACGTATTTTAAAACCTGTCTGGATTGAAAAAAAGACTTTATCAGGTACATTTCTGATAGTATTTTGCATTCAGGCACAATGCAATACTTATAAATTGACTTTTGACCTTTTTAATTACTGAAATAAGTTGAAAACGAAAACACCTGTGGTAAACAATGGACTGTAATGTCACTGGACATGGTATTTGACGTCATCAATAAAACGCGCGAAAATGGCGGCGTTTAAGCAACTCAAAATTATTCTCAATTTTAAATATTTTTTTAAACTTGATTACAGCACTTTTAAACATAATTCATATGTTCAACTATGTTATAACAATGTAAGCAGTGAATTAAAAATATAAAATAAATTCATCAATATACCCTATTTAAACAAAAAAAAATATTGAAAATACATTGCTTACAAATTGTTGAACAATATATTAATTCCGTAAGCGATGTATTTTTAAATTTATTGTCTAAATTGTATTAATTCGTAAGTTTTTCGTATAATTCTTCATGCATGCTTTCCATTTTCATTATTTCATTTTAATTTTGTAGAACTCCTGTGGACTAGAGTTGTTTGATTAAAAAAACTTTTATGACTGAAATCAAAAAACTTCTCTGCATCTATCGCAATTTCTACAGTCAAGAAACAAATATATTTATCATCTATGAAAATCAATAGTCGATCTAGAACAGTTCATGATTTATTTTATGGAATAGCGTGTTGGGCCCTTTGAATATATTTTAAATTTTTTCCAAGACAGTAGTCTGAAGAATTTTAAATTTTGTATAGTTATTAAAGAAGAATAAAGGTATCTCTGAAGAAAAAATCAATGACCAATCGATATCAGTTCAAAAGTAAATAAAGTGGCTTCCTGAAACAGTGGGCGTCAAAAATTACGTTTATGTGGTAATTGGGGAGAATAAAGGTATCTCTGAAATAAAAATCAATGGCTAATCAATAACAGTTCAGAAGTCGATATCACAAATTTTTTGTTGTGAACCATTTGAATAATTAAAATTAAAACTCTGAAACATTTATTTCTTTGTTCCAAAGAATTTTCAAACCTAAGAGTCAGTTTTGACACAATAATCTTAGATTGAGAAGCAACTGTAGACACATGTTTCGTCCATATTGGGACTCGTCAGTACAGTATAGCCAATAACCCAGATCAGGATAGTGTGGGATTGTATAGTTCAGGAGTTATTGATATGCAAATCGAAAATTAGAACTGTCATAAAACAGTCTGTCAAAATACTCCATCAATTTATTGTTAATTCAGTTTTGCAAAAAATTTGAAATATCGGATGGTTATTAACAATAAAAGTAATTCACAAATACAAATCAATAGCCAATCAATAATAGTTGAATTAAAAATCGAACACAGTATCCTTCATTAATATTCACAGTCATTCATCAGGAAAACGTTTGTGAGCAAAGTGTTTGTTTCTACGGACAACGCTCATTTCGACCAATCACCATTCGGTGTCCGTAGAAACAGGCGATTCGTTGACGTTTCAGTGAAACAAAATGCAAAACAATTTCGTCAGTAAATTGCTCAGAATATTATTTTGTGGAATCAGACGTAATGTTACGTCCAGCTTTGTTCCAAAATGATGATAGTCTATTTTCTCACCGTGATTCCATTGTCTGCAAGCTTAACTCGCTCCCAGAGTCCCAGATGGCTCTGGGTTTATTTCTCGCCAGGCATTTGTCACTGTTACCGTTTAATAGAAAATCCACATCTTCTAAAATCCTTTCTACTTTTTTGTCTCTCTCACAGATTTGATATTATCCAAAAACTTCTTTCAATAGGATATGATACTAAAAGAGTTCTTTTGTTTCAGATTGTGAAGGATTTCTTTGGAAGGAGTGTTGTTAGGCCTGCTCAGCCCAAATTCGGCGGTAAGTGATGAATAATTCTGTCCCTGAATATTACTCCCTCAAAATCTCATTCTACTGTGCAAATAATCACTAAATCAACACTGTCTGGGCATTGTTTAAAATGAAATTCCGCCATTGTAGTTACTCGCCTGTAACATTATTACCGGGGAAATAATTACAATGTTCTCATAGACTTACAGTCAATAGAGTCAGTTCTGATTACCCGAGGCTTCGGGTGGCCACCATCCGTTAACAATCTCAATCGGTTAAAGCAAACACCCGGTAATAGACACTGGAAGAGAATTACCCAATATTTTGGGCTGTTTCGTTTCATATAAAGATGATTGAAAATTCAAAACTGCGTGAAATAAATTTTTGTTCCAATACATTCCTGGCAAATTTGGGAAAGCTCAAAATGGACGAGATAAACAATTATCGTGCAGATTTGGTGGTTATTACGAGATAGATTAAAATTGTCCTGCTAGTTTCCATCTCCCTCATTCATCCCCCGTCTTTCTCTCGCCTTCTTCCAGCTCGGATTTTGATTAAATGTGTTAATTTATTATTGGAATTTGATGCAGCGGATAGATTAGCTTGCAGCTAAATAATTTTGTCTCTTGATTAATGAACAACGTAATTTTGAAATTAATCGGCAATAATCAGAAAGGATATTGATCTTCGCAAACTTCAATATATTATTATTTTATTTTGTTTTAAAATGCTGCATTTTAATGTGGTGAATTGTGCTAAGAAAATATTTTTTTTTAGATTGTTCTGATCAATCATTCGCCGGCGATATTTGGTTCCAATTCAAGGAAGGATATAGCAACGCGGTAAGGAGGAGGATTGATATGAAAACACTGTTGTCAAATAATTAATAATTGTTATAATATATTAAGAAAAAATATTTATTTACTTAAAACAAGATATAAATGATTTATTAAAATCCTTTCTCAAATATTATTAATTTAGAAACTTCTTGCAAAATGGGGATTCTATGTTTGTCATTGTGTAAATGTAAGAAATTAGTTTGTTTGTAATTGTTTTCCATTTCCACCTGGTCCCGAGTACAACTTCTAAGATTTAAGACTCCATTCATTATACGAAGTTAGCCTGCAAACCTTTAATATAACGAATTCGTTGTAGACGCAGGTGCAAAGAAACTAAACTTCGTAAGAATGAAATGAAATATTGCTAAGGGAATAAACTCAAGAAATTGTAATGTAAACTATTTTTACAATTAATTTTTAATAGATAAAAATATTGAAATTTGGATGTATTCCTACGCGGACAAGTTCGTTTCAACTTGTTCATTAGTTTGTCGTTGTTTATGACGTAGTGAATATCGGCGTGGATTCATCATAAAGTTTAAGTGATTTTTCGTGGAAAATGACTATATTAACTTCAAAAAAATGTTTATTAGTGCTTCAATAATAATTTTAGATCCACAGACAATTAAAAATAGGTGCTTTAATGTATAACTGATGATGCCAACACACCTCTCCCTGAAAAGTAAGAACAGCTTTATTATTTTCTTTTATTTTTATTCATCCATATATTTTTTTTTCAATTTATATTTATTTAGTCGACAGTTTCGGCTAGGAAAAAAAAAATATTTGATTGCCTTCCTTGTTTCCTTTTATATATATCCACTATTTCAGACACCTTGCACAATATTATCCATTAATAATTATAATTATTCCTGCGTTACATTGTCTATTTACTGCCTTGATACATCACAACTTGCATAGTAAAATTGCTCATCCTTATTTTTTGGAAACGAGCATATAACTCTGAAACTATTATTGCAGGCTGTTATTGAAGCTTCTTCATCTTATGCTACAAAGCTTCAATCTGAACCAAAGGCTCATTTTAAGAATGATATATTGTTTTCCAAAAGCTAATCTTCCTCGATTCCAGCTGTATGAATTAACTGCCCTGATACATCTCAAGTAAGAGAGTAAAATTGTTCCTAATTTTTTTGAAACGAGCACGTAACTCTAAAATATTTTTTGCTGGCTGTTATTGAAGCTTCTTCATTATATACTACAAAGTTTCAATTTGAACTTCTAACGGTACATTTTAAGAGTAGCATATTGTTTTCCAACATCCAATCTTCCACGATTCCAGCCGTATAACTTTTTGATTTAATTTGTGATTTAAAATCCTTCTGAAGGACGTTGATGTCTTTATTAGCATTCATGATGTTGTGTTCGAAGTATAATAGTTGACGTGAATCCCCAAATCATGCTAGAGGCCCAATTTTCTAAAGCGTTCTGATACATTTGATGACGTTCTTGAACATTTCAGAGCGTTCTTAAATATTTTGGAGTGCTTGGGAAAATTCTGCAGTGTTTTAGAATAGTGTTCATAAATATTTTGGAGCGTTAGAACAACATTCTAATATTCTAAAGCATTTTGAAATATTGTGTGAAATTCCGAAGTATTCTCGGATTAGCAGCAATTTTCTCAAGCGTTCTAGAATGTTCTAGAGCAGGACTGTCCAAACAAGATACAATCCTGGCCCCTGGGTCAATTAATACAAATTACTAAATAGATTGGAGGATCGCAGAGACAAATACCCTTAATTTTTTTAGAAAAATAAAAATAAAGGAATATCGTTATTATATTTATTAGTTCTTCATTAATAATTTATCTTGGAATAAGAATGTCAACATTATTGGTTGAAAGATACAGTGCGTGTCCAAATGAATTATCTGTCATTAAAGATCTATATTTAGATTTTATAGAAATCATAGTTGGATACGCACTTTCATAAAGATAAAGTCTGCCTATCGTCCTATTTTTGTTATTTGAAGAGAAATGATCGTATGAAAAATATAAAACATCGCGGATCACACAAATATGAGTAACGGGTCGCACCCGGCCTGCGGGCCGTGCTTTGAACAGCCTTGTTCTAGAGTGATCTGGAACATTATATGTCATTCTTGAATATTTCGAAGTGTTCTGAAATATTCTACAGTGATTAGAGCAACATTCTAAAGAATTTTGAAATATTGTATAACATTCCAAAGTATTCTGGAATCAGGAGCAGTTTTTAAAGCGTTCTGGAATGTTCTAGAGGTATCTGAAACGTTGCATATTTTTCTTAAACACTCTAAAGCAGGGTTGGGCAAAAACTTTTAATCGCGGGCCAAAATATGACATGTCTTTATAATTATATATTCATTGTAATGTAAATAGAGTCATTGAGAACAAAAAAATTATTCGAGAATGCAAAAGAATTTCGCAATCGAGTATCATACATACAACGTTTTTCTGAAAACCATGTCTCTTAATTAGTAAAAATGTAAAAAGAAAATTTTGACATTTCGAATCAATCAATGTGACTTTTAATGTGGATATGTAACCAATAATCAATAGGATGCGAAATATTTCATATACTGGCTGCGAAATATTCCGCGTCCTGTAAACAAAACAATTATTTCGCATGTTTCTAGTTGTCGTATAAATGTTAAATTTTAATGACAGTTTTCAAAAAAATTACCATGGATCGTTGAATATTTTTGATTGTCTGTTCTCTCTTTTATGATATAATAGTATATTCTACAATAAGTATTGGAATGGCCTAGATTCTGAACGAGCGAAAAGTTTGTAAACCGAGCCGAAAGCAAGGATTACGGTTCGCGAGTGTGGAATACGCCATTCCAAACATGTTGTCGACTATACTTTCTCTAACAAGGTTTTGGAAACTCACCAATATTTCAGAGGAAACTTAAAAAATTATTAAATGTCAAACGTCAAATCCAGATATGAATACTTGAATTGTTAGGAAGTAACCATGGTAGTAGCCAAACTAACAGCTTCTGATTCGTCGAAATGATTCAAAAGGCTCACAGAATCATTCTGAACGGCATACGGAATCATTCTAAACGATTTTTTGGAATGTCATTCGTTCCAACTTAATTTTTGGTTATGGAATATGCAAATTCCAAAACAATGTTGGAGAAAATACTGTACAGTGTACCTACCTTAATATTTTGGAGCGTTCCTTAACATTCTATAATGTTTTAGAACAACATTCTAGAATCTGGAGTAATTTGAAATATCGTGCAACATTCTTCTAAAAATTTCGGAGCATTTTTTCATTCTTCAGTTATCTAAAACAACATTCTACAGCACTTCGAATTATTGTGTGACATTTCTAAGTATGCTAGAATTAAAACCAATTTTCTAAAGCATTCTAAAATGATTTTTAAATATTCTGCAAAGTTTTAGAGCAACATAAGCATTCAGAAATATTGCACAACATTATGAAGTATTCTGGGATTGAGAGCGATTTTTTGAAGCATTCTGGTATATTTTAGAGTGATCTGGAACATTTGATTACGTTACTGAACACTCTAGAACGTTCTTTGATATTTTGAAACATTTTTAAGCATTCTGCAATGTTTTAGAATTTAGAACAACATTCTACACCATTCAAAAAAAATATTGTGTAACATTCTGAAGTATTCTGGAATTGGGAGTGATTTTCTGAAGCATTCTGGTATGTTCTAGAGTCATCTGGAACATTTTATGACGTTTTGAAACACTCTAGAGCGTACTTAAATAATTTGGAGTATTTTCAAACATTCTGCATCTAAGATAAATATTCTAAAGTATTTTGAAATATTGTACAATATTTCGAAGTATTCTGGAATTAAGAGAAGTTTTCTGAAGCGTTCTGAAATTTTATAACATTTTATGACGTTCTTGAACATTCTAGAGCTTTCTTAAATATTTTGAAGCGTTCTTAAATATTCTGCAGTTATTTAGTACAACATTCTGAAGCATTTAGAAATATTTTGAAATATTTCGAAGTATGCTGGAATTAGGAACATATTTCTGTATAGCGTTCTGGAAGATTTTAGATTGATTTGGAACATTTGAAGACATTTTTAAACACTCTAGAACGGTCTTAAATATTTTGGAGCGTTCTTAAACATTTTGCAGCTATTAAGGACAACATTTTAAAGCATTTTGAAATATATTTTAGAGAGTTTTGTTACATTGTATGACATTCTGTAGTATTCTGAAGTGTTCTGGAACATTTTAAAATAATCTGGAGCATTTTAGGATATTCTAAGTGCTTTTGCTTACTTGTACAAAGTCTAAGTAAGTATTGTGAAACCGATTTGAAATTTTGATGGAAATATCCGTTTTGAGCATCCCTGAATCCATTTTGACTAGTTTCGGCTTGATGTCGGTACGTATGTACATATGTACGTGCGTTTGTTCGTAATTCGCAAATCTCAAAACTCGTCGAACGTATAATGTTGAAATTTTGTATTTGAGACTGGTCTAAGGTCTAGTTGTGCACCTCGTATTATGATTGCAATCGTCTGTACGAGAAATGCGTTTTACTCGAAACATTTTTTGAATTTTTCGCATAACAACAAAACGATTGAACGTAGAAAGTTGGAATTCAGTATTCAAGACGATTGTTACCATTCAGATGTTTATATCCTATTTTCGTTGAGATCGACTGAGCTGGAAGTGCACTTTACTTGATAGTCTTTTAGAATTCCTCTCATAAATTCGAAACGATTAGCCGTAGAGTATTATTTAGTATTTCAGTCTGCTGTAGCATCTGAATGATTGCCTACTATTCTCAAAACAATAGACTGTACCGAAAGTGCACTTCAGTTGAATCTTTTTTTAAATTTCACGTATAAATTCAGAATTGTTAGCCGTAGAATCTTGGAACACAGTATTTAGGAATATTGTAGCATAAGAATGATGACCTACTGTTTCCATAGCAACCGACTTGGCTGAAAGCGCACTTTATTTGACAAGTTTTTAGAATTTTTTGGATAAAGCCGTGGAAAGATGCAATTTTTGACTGTTCAATATATAATAGTAAATAATGCCATAAATATTAAATATTGTTTAAAAATTCAAACCCCAAAATAACTTTTTACTTATTTATAATCCCATTAATATTTATTCCCATTGTACAATAATGTCCACTCCATATATTGGTGGAAATTTGCTTTGGTGGAAATTAAAAGCTGTTAGTAATGATTTTTTGCGTAATTAGGCACATATGTTGTCACATGCTGGCCAACAGTTTAAACCATTTACCCGGAAATTAAAATTCTACACCGTATTACATACCCTGCACAATTGAAAAATATTATTATTACTTCATACAACCCATTACTGGTAATTACTTTCCACATACAGATGTACCTATGAGTTATGAAACTGAATGTTCACCCTGTGCAGTGGGGTGCCTAGTTGTTACTAAAAAAGGGGACAATGCTGTAATTTTTTAAAATTTTTGGATAAATAAGATATAAACGAGGAGGAATGGATCATTACTGCTAAATACAAAAAAATAGGGTTTCCTGCTTATGTAAAAATAAAAGATTGGTTTGTCCTTGAAATGCTATGAAAATATTACCGCGGAATGTTTGTTCAGTAAAGAATAACAGTTAGATTTTTATTTAGAGCTTTCCCCGTTCATGATCACAGCACATACTCAAATCAATTACCTTAAATTACTCGCCACTTTAAAACAACAAACTCATACAATCATAGATAAGTTGTAAATGTAGCAGTGGGACTATCAGTCTGAGTTAGCCTCCTCTCTTGTCATCATCAACGCCGATAAATTATATCAGTTGTTGGGTAATGAACACATTGTATTTCACCCGACGAGGAGCAGAGTACGAAGCCATTAGCACGTTGGAGATGAGTTATTAGCAACACCAAATTGCACCAAATCCAATGTGTGAATTATACCACAAGCAAATGTAACACCCCAAATAATTAAACTGATGGCCAGAGATACCAACATGCTTAATTACGTTCTAGATCACTGGGAGCTGAATTACTAAATTGGAATTTAAAATTATTACACTCTCTATCAAATCACACACTTTTTCAAATAAAAGAATATATTGTAAAATAATTTAAGATTCTTTCAAGATTACAATTTCGAATACAAACCTAATAAATATAAAATATTTGGAATTCCTGGCTCACTCAGACAATATTTGTTTCGGACGTTTTAATCAAACCTACAGCTCGTACATCAATAACTATTGGTTACATATCCATTCTGAATACGTACACAAAATTTGAAACTTCAATTTTCAAATTAATAGCTCTAGAGCGTTTTTAAATATCTTGGAGCGTTCCTAAACATTCTGCAATTATTAAGAACAATATTCTAAAGCATTTAGAAATATTTTGTGACATTCCGAAGTATTCTGGAATTAGAAGCATTTCTCTGTAGCGTTCTGGAACGTTCTAGAGTGATCTGAAACATTTTAAAATATTTTGGAGCGTTCTTAAATATTCTGCAGCTATTTAGAAACACATTCTAAAGCATTTCGAAAAATTTGCAACATTTCAGGGTATTCTTATACAAGGAGCAGTTTTTTAAAGCATTTCTAAAGTGGTCTGGAACACTTGATGAAGTTTTTAAACACTCTAGAACGTTCTTAAATATTTTGGAGCATTTTAAAATATTCTGCAGTGTTCCAGAGCAACAGTCTAAAGCATTTAGAAATATTGTGCAACATTCCGAAGTATTCTGGGATTGGGAGCAATTTTCTGAAGCGTTCTAGAATGTTCTATAAGGATCTGGAACATTTTATAACGTTCTTAGATACTCTAGAATATTCCTAAATATGTAGAGCATTTTAGATATTCTGCAGTGTTTAAGAACAACATTTTGAAGCATTTGGAAATATTGTGGAACATTCCGAAAGGTTCTGGCATTAGTAGCATTTTTTCAACGTTTTGCTATGTTCTAGAGTGATCCAGAGCATTTTATGATATTCGTAACACTCTAGAACGTTCTTCAATATACTGGAGCATTTTTAAACATTTTGCAGTGTTTTAGAATAATATTCTGAAGTATTTGAAATATTTTGTAACTGTCCGAAGTTTTTGGGATTAGGAGCAGTTTTCTGAAGCTTTTTGGTATGTTCTAGAGTGGTATGTGACATATTTTGACGTTCTTTAACGTCTAAAGCGTTTTAAAATATTTTGGAGCGTTTTTGAACATTCTGCAGTGTTTTACAACAACATTCTGGAGCATTTAGAAATACTGTGTAGCATTCCGAATTAGGAACAATTTTCTGAAGCATTCTGGAGTGTTAGAATGGCATTTCAACACACTGCAGTATTTCACAACAACACTCTAAAGTATTTTGAAATATTTCATAACATTCCGATGTATCCTGGAATCGGGTGCAGTTTTATGACGCATTCTGAAATGTTCTAGAGTGATCTAGAACATTTTATGACGTTCCCAATTACTCTAAAACATTTTTAAATATTTTGAAGCATTTCTAAATAATCTGCAGTGTTTCAGAACAAAATTCTGAAGTATTCTGGAACTGGGAGCAATTTTTTGAAGCGCTCTGGTATGTTCCAAGGTGATCTGTGATATTTTATGTCGTTCTTAAACACTCTTGATCGTTCTTAAATACTCTAAAACGTTCTTGGATATTTTTAAATATTCTGCAGTGTTAGAATAATATTCTGAATAATTTAAAAATATTGTGTAACATTCTGAAGTATTCTGGAGTTGGGAGCAATTTTCTGGATCGTTCAGGACGTTCTTGAATATTCTAGAACATTCTCAAATATTTTAGAGCATTTTCAAATATTTTGCAGTGTTTTAGAACAACATTCTGAAACATTTTGAAATATTATGTGGCATTCCGAAGTATACTGGAATAAGGGGAGAACACTAATTCGGCACCAAAAACATGAATTCTAAGCCGATAAGCGCGGGGCGCACATGAACTCGGCACTGTCAATTTTTAATAAATCCACGACCGTCTTGCAGGATTTGGTTTTATAAGTGAGTACAACTTTGGAATCGCACTCATGTTGGGCTGAAATACAATATAACAATGATTGTAGACTAGTTCATTACGTTCGCGCTTTTGAAAAACATCCCTAAATATACCGAATTGCGTTGCGCGCGCCTGTGGGACGGAACTTTAGCCCGAGACAGCCGAGAAGGGTGCATTATCTATAAATAAATATTTAAAAGTACTGCTAAATTTTAGTCTGGCTTATTATTAATATAAAATCGATGTGTCCAGAGAATCTCACTCAGGTAGAACGATTAAGTCATTAGTCCTAATATATAGTGTAGTGCCGGGTTCGAGTAGGGAATTAAAGATCCAGGTAGTTTGGTGCCGAGATCGAGGCCGCCGAGGAATTAGGAGCAATTCTCTGAAACATTCTGGAGTATTCTAGACTAATCTGGCTCGTTAAATGACGTTCCAAACTCTCTAGAGCGTTCTTAAATATTTTGGAGCATTTTAAAACATCCTTTAGTGTTCTAGAATAACATTTTAAAGTATTTTGTTACATTCTGAGGTATTCTGGAATTAGGAGCAATTTTCTAAAGCGTCCTGGTATGTTCTAGAGTCATCTGGAACATTTTATAACGTCCTTAAATACTTATTTTATTTAACCGGTTACAGTTTAAACATTTACTTTACAAAGTCGTATGAACACAATATCGCTCACAGTTACTCGTTCTGAATGAATGTCTTCTAGCTCACACTCTTATATACCTAATCCAACAATGGGCCAACATTCGATTGTCTAACAGTTGATGCCTGGCAACCACCGAACATCTAGTAACCGTAGGCTGTCAATCACGTCCGACAATTGAACATCGACTTAGTCAATACTAACTAGGATTATAGTTATAGCGAATTCAAATAAATAATTATGTGAACTAATTACTTGAAATATTTCACATTTGTGACACTATATTCGGCAGTGGTTTAGAACACTCTGAAGCATTTAAATACATTCTGAAGTATTCTGGAATTGGAGGCAATTTTCTGAATGGTTCTGGTAAGTTGTAAAATGATTTAGAACATTTTATGACATATTTTGAAGTGCTTTAAACATTCTTTAGTATTTTAAAACAACATTATAAGCATTTTGAAATATTGTGCAATATTTCGAAGTATTCTGGAATCAGAAACAATTTTCTGAAGCGTTTTGATATGTTCTAGAGTGATCTGAAATATTTTATATTGTTCTTAAACATTCTAGAACGTTCTCAAATATTTTTGAGCGATTTTAAACATTCTGCAGTGTTTTAGAATAACATTATAAAGCATTTCAAATATTGTGCAATATTCTGAAGTATCCTGGAATTGGAATCAATTTTCTCCAACACTGTTTTGGAATTTGCATATTCCATAACCAAAATTTAAGTTGGAACGAATGACATTCCAAAAAATCGTTTAGAATGATTCTGTAAGCCTTTTGAATCATTCCGACGAATCAAAAGCTGTTAGTTTGGCTACTACCATGGTTACTTCCTAACAATTCAAGTATTCATATCTGGATTTGACGTTTGACATTTAATAATTTTTTAAGTTTCCTCTGAAGTATTGGTGAGTTTCCAAAACCTTGTTAGAGAAAGTATAGTCTACAACATGTTTGGAATGGCGTATTCCACACTCGCGAACCGTAATCCTCGCCTTCGGCTCGGTTTACAAACTTTTCGCTCGTTCAGAATATAGGCCATTCCAATACTTATTGTAGAATATACTATTCTGAGCGCTCTGAAAGATTGTAGAGTGAACTGGAACATTTTATGACGTTCTTAAAAACTCTAGAACGTTCTCAAATATTTTGAAGCGTTTTTAAACATCTTGCAGCTAAGAACAACATTGTAAAGCATTTTGGAATCGAGTGCATGCAACATTCTGAAGTATTCTCCTATACTTAACGGTCCTCTAAATACATACATTTATCCTGAATACGTACATCAAATTTATTATTCCTTAGACCGAGTTTATTCAGAAAATTATGATTTTTTTCTGAACGTCGTTCTAATTTCCAATTTTCAAACTTGTAGCTCGTGCAGCAATAACGATAGGAGACTGATATTAAACCTACATATACCCACATTCACCCCTTGTTTCTGGAGCCCCTTGTATACTCAAGAAATATCAGTTTATGTCCCAATTGGATGTTCTACTCTTTTATTTATTTATTTTTTTTTGTGTCGGGTCAAGAACGATTTAGCTAAAAGTTACTTGATATCGAGGAGGACTCTGATGATGACTTCTTGACCTTGAATACATTTTTCATGTGTTTCTTTATTAATATCCCCGCTTTTTCAAATAGAATATTATTTCTCAGGTTATTTGGACAAATTGCTTAAAGTGCTTTAGTATAACATGTGAATAAATTCCCTGCTTTCACATTTATCCTCGACGAATAAGGTTAAAAAGAAAAAGCCTTCGTTCTGCCATCATTTCAGAAAATTCTCTTCTCTTAAATTTAACATTCAACTCAAGACGTACACAATTTCTCATGTGTGTTTATTTATACATATTACTCATTTCTTCCATCCTCCTATGCATTAAACAAAGATAGCAAACCCTTAAAAAGAGACACCATATGAACATCTTTCATATCTTTAATACATAACAACCACCCGACGTAAGAGGGTACGTAAAACGTAAAACGTTCCAAGTAATTCCATTTGATACAAATGGGTTTATATATCAAATAGTGGTGGGGGTAGAAGCTCCGCCCTTTTCGGGAGCTTTACCAATCCAGGGGATGAATTCAGTGACATTGATCTAAGGGTTGGATGTATCCCCACCCCTAAGCCGCAATCTGCTTTACTTTGTTTGTGACAAGAATTAAAAGTTGCTTGGCTGCGTAATTGTTTTCTACCCTCGTGCTGGAGGGGATGTGATTTTCACTTGTTTGCGCTTTACTGACTATATGATTGTTATTTCTATTATTTTCTATTCACAATTAAAATCGATACACCTCTTATAATATTCCCTGTGAAAAATAAAAGAAATAAAAATAATAGTAATCATTGATAGGCACACGATATGATATTGACAAAAAATCGCGTTTTCATGTTTATGAGGGTGCCACTTTGCTCACCGTCGTAGATTTGGGGGTAGTTTAGTTTTTATTGCATAACTTGTTTGCCTTTCGTCGCACAAAAATTTTCTAAGTAACGAATTTATTCGGTAGTTTGTGCCCTACAAAGTGGTGGTTAAATCAAAATTTTAGGCCAAATGACTCAGTCAGAATGGCGGTTCAAAGGTGGTCCAACGCTCGACCAACTTTGTATTTTAAAGTTATACATTTAAAAGAAACCTATCCTCAAAATCATGCGGGGAGGAGGGGAATTCTGTTATATATCACTTTAAAATAAAATAGATAAATTATTCATGTATAATTTTATTGTAGCTATTTTTATACATTCTGCAATAGGTTATTATAATATTTAATGAACACTATACTTTAGTTTACAGTACGGTACCTAAAATATAAGGTTTATGAATTATTTTCAACTAAAATCACATCACAAGAATAACTTAATATAGATTACATTGTCTTTTATACAAACTTTTTATATACTGGAATCTTAGCGTATAATACTGTTTGGAACCCATTGTAAATGGAACAAATACTTATTACAGAATCGCTCTTTGAAATATAAATTGAATTTCATTCTTTTTAGGAGCGGTAGATTATTTACAAATTCATTTGGTGTTCCTTATTCTATACTATTGCACTATTTTCAGCAGTTTTCAAACTTGCTTTCAACAACTATTCAATTCTATAAACTACGGTTCTGTTATATACTCAATACGCGTGATCTATAAACAATTTTTTGGTTTATTATTTGAACTACTAAATTATGTACATTTATTTATCCAATATTTGGGAATATGCCCCAGGAAAAAAATTATAGGTAATACTGACAGGTGTACTTTGAAATGTCCCAAATTATTATTGGACGCAACCCGCAGAACATTCAGATAACTTGATAGATCTAATTTAATTAAAAAAATGTCTTTGATAATATCACAAAAGTTATTTAAAAATTGTACAACTCATCATCAAACTTTTTTGGCGCGGACGCAACTCGCAAAACATTGTTGTCTTGGTAGCGCTTCCAGATACCTTCAAAGGTTGTTGACCTGACGGGTACAACTTCAGAAGCAGTTTGTTTGATTTTTGGGCGAACTATTAGCTCTAGAGGAAAACTATAAATTGGAATTTGTACTTGCAAAAGAAGTAATAATAAGTTGAAAAAAAAATTGATAGGAGTGCATCCTGCAGCTCACTGTTACCCAATATTTTATAAAAAGATCTATTAGCTCTATAACAAATTTTGATTAATGGATGCTTATATAATTCCAAGAAAATTTTATAGGCACTAATCTGATAGAGCGCAGGCGCGAAAGTCTAGTTTAATATCCACAAAAAAAAAACAAAAAAATCGCAATACTATTTGCTAGGGCGTACTAAAGCCTGCCGCACACAATGCAATTTTTCAAGCAATTTTGTTTGCTGGCTGCCACGTTTGCTTCGATACTAGAAATTTGGTCCGCTGTTGGGTGCTAGGCTTGCCACGAGACTTGTTTTACAAGATAGATCGCACTTGTTTCACTGCTTGCTACTATCCATGGCCAATTAGAACGGGCATCGAAACCACGTGACTTTATGTCGCATTTACTACACTGACTTGTATTTCGTGAGATTTGAAGAAACCGGTACTATTTGAAATTGTAGAACAAAAAGACGTCTAGTGTGAAACTTTTGAGGTTAGGAATAGTATATTCCGAAGCAAGTGCGGAATGGAGATCATTCCATGTGAATGAGAATAATTCAGCCACGAGACGAAGTCGAGTGGCGTAATTCAAATGAGCATGGAATGGTCGATTCGCACGAGTGACGGATGTTATTTTTTCTACAGTATTTATAACCAAATATGCAGTTTTTTGAAAAAGAATTTGCTTCATTGATTTCATTCCAATTTCATCAAACTTTGATAAAATCACCCATATTGATATTTTTTTGGAGAGGAATGATAAGAAAATCAAAGAGAAATGAAATAATGACAGCAATTGAACAGTTTTTCGCGACGCCACACGACTCTCCTAAGAATTTCTAAGCGTGCGGAATGACCCCTATTCCGCACACTACAGCGTGTGGAATGGGTATCATTCTATAGTGACTGTAGAAAAATGTATTTTCATCTCAATGTAACTATATTTGATTGTAAAGAAAATTAATACAAAAAATAGTTTTTGAACTAAGATTGGTAAACTTTTGCGTACATAATATAACGTGAGAAAGTGTCATAATTCG
Source organism: Dromius quadrimaculatus (assembly GCA_963989225.1). Lineage (NCBI taxonomy): Eukaryota > Metazoa > Arthropoda > Insecta > Coleoptera > Carabidae > Dromius > Dromius quadrimaculatus. The sequence goes on from OZ022329.1 coordinate 8,627,120, forward strand.
TAAAAATAGAATAAGCCCTGATTTCGGCCCTGTCTGGGCGGGGTCTTTCGTCTCTTAGTATCGCTCCGCATGATCGTAAATTCTAGTAACGTGCTCTCGAATGGCCTAGAACATTTCCAGAAACGGACATATGAGTAAACGACCTGAATGAATAACAGTGAAATAGTGAATATCCAGTGAGTGATCAGTGTAACAAATAAATAAGTTGTTGAAAATAAATATCTGTGGCTTTGGTGTCGAGTTTTAAAGTAGTAAGTGAGAAATAAATTGTATAGCGTTTGCTCAGTAATACTTCGAAGAATTAAATTTTTATTTTCTCCTAATTTATTAAATAGTGATTTCTATTTAAACAATAAACGATTCTTCAAGAGCAATAAACATTACAATAAGATCTGCTTTTCATTTTGAAAATGTGTCGCAATCGACTTACAACTTCGATTTTCTCTATTTCAGCTTTACCATTCAAGCTTTACCACTTATACTTCTCACCACTTGAGTGTAGAGAACTCCGCAGTCTTAAAACCCTTTCATCAGTTACTCTCTTGAATACAGTTTTTTCATTTTTTTCTTTACCCGCATTCTAATTAATTCGTTAGCTATAACTGCTCTTTTCCGACGATTATTTCCGACAACATTCATTTATTTGTAATAAAACAAATCCACGTTTTAGAATCACAGTAAGTGGCGCAGCTTGCTTCGTATGCTGCGAAAACAAGTGTCACACCAAGTGCAGCTCAAAGCGACCCAATGACTAAGGAAACTTGCTGCACCACGACCACGACCACTGTACCGATCTTAAGCGGAATATATAGAGCCCATTTCAGTGTCATTCAATTCGTAAATTGAATTAAATTTAACACAACGGAATTAAAGGTCTATAGCCGTTCGTTTTTTATTATTTTCCTAAAAATATTTTGTAAAGCTCACAGAACTCTCCCACATAGACCGCTATTGGCATTAAATACAATTTTTCAAATAGTTGTTATGAAAAACCGCCGAAATAGTTTAAAACAAATGCCCGGAAATTTGTACGCTCCAAAAATGTTGGAATACCTCCATGATAAAGATGCAACCTGCAGGGCATAATTGTTAAGCTGGTAGCGCTTCCAGGTTACATTTATTAAAGGTCGTTGACCTAACAGTTACAACTTTAAAAGCAGCTTGTTTGTTTTTTGGATAACTATTAGCTCTACAATAATTTTTGATGAATGAATGTTGATGTAATTCCAGGAGAATTATATTTTATTGACATTACTTACAATTTTTTAAGTATTTGTCATAAAAATAGCGATAATAATGACGTAACACCAAAAAAGTTTGGCCATGATGTCATAAGTCGTTTTGATGCCGAACTATCTCAAAACAAGTGCCTGGAATCTTGTACTGTTCTAATAATGCTGAAATACATTCATGATATGGACGCAACCTACATGGCATGATTGTAAAACTGGTAGCGCTTCCAGATATCTTTAAAGGTTGACCTGACGGGTACAACATCAATAGCTGTTTGTTTTTTGGGCGAACTATTAGCTCTAGAGGATAACTATAAATTGGAATGTGTACTTGAAAAAGTAAGGAGTAAAAATAAATAACAAAAATTGAATAATTTTGATAGGGGTGCAACGTGAAGAGGTCAAATTCAACTCACTCATTTAATGTTTTGTAGATAAATCTATTAGCTTTATAACAAATTTTTACGAATGGATCTTGAATTAATACCAAAAAAATTATGTATTACGAGTATTAACTACATTTTTTCTAGTAATTGTCACAAAAAATCGGGATAACAATGACGTAACACCAAAAAAGTTTGACCGTGATGTCACAAGTTGTTCTGGCACCAAATTATTATGAAAATAAATACCTGGGGTCTTGTAGGACTTCAAAAATGTTGGAATAAATTTATGATGTGGACGCAACCTGCAGAGCATAATTGTCAAGCTGGTAGCGCTTCCAAATTGATCTAACGGGTGCAGTTCTAAACTTGTTTTTTGAGTGAACTATTGGCTTTAGAGAAAAATTAAAATTGGAACGTTAATGAAGTGCGCATTGATAATAAGTATGCAAATAAATTATTTTTATGGGGGGTACAAGTAATATTGGCCCCCAAAAATTTAATACGGGCCCGTTGCTCTTCAGATGAATTTCCCTGAAAGGATCTGAACTTTTTTTCAAGATTATACGTCATATCATATGGTTAGAGGAGCTCGCGAAGGTTCCCTCCAAAATATGAATAGCTTTTTAATTTGAATTGGAGCTTAAAATACTGTAGGAGTCGAAAAATATGCTACAAAAATTATTAATAATATTAAGCATGTTCCTTCTTCTCGCTTTCGGCCACCGCTTCCTCATGCTTCCTATGCAAGGCATGCAACGTCAACGGCGGCAGCAATGGGAAGCTCAGCGCTGCTTGCTGGAAGCTCGCAACGTGTTGCAAGGAATGTAACAACGCTGCTGAATGCTCCTGAGCTTTACGGCGTAACTCAGCTACAGAACTGCTCCGGGAATCGCTCATACTAGCTAATGTAGCACAGCCTGACATTGGGATTCCAGGAATGGTAGAACTTGAACTGGTAGTCGTTGAAGTTGATACTGGAGACGTGGTGATGCTGGAAGTATCCAAGGGAAGCAGCGAAGGGAGGCTGGATAAAGGTTTCATTGGGCAACAGGAGCATAAGCCCGGAAAAGCTGAAACAATAAAATTATATTAATAACTTTCAGCTTCTGTTCACTTGATTTAGTAAATTTACACTCCTCTTCACCTCACTGTTATCTCTTCATCATCCAGATTGTGATGAATGGTTTAAAGTAATTGTAAAGTGAGTGATTAAGCAAATTTGTTTCCTGTGGCGCTCCATCTCAACCCTAGTTGTTATAATTCACTGTCATTTGTCTGTATAATGTGTTCCATTGTTATTGAGGTAATGGATTAACAGCCAAATTGTTTAACTGGAGTCTAATAAGAAACCAACATCCTTATTATTTTTTGAGGATAATTCAGCAAAGTTTTGCCATAAACCAGCATCAAATTATCTAATAAAACTCCTCGTACACCTGGGGAAGATTTTCCCGTCATCAATATCCATAAAACGCAGAAAATTCCCACAACAAAATTTAGTGAATTACATGAAATCCGGTTAAGAAGTTTACGGGCGACGCTGCCATCTTCCGTTAGAATTAGAGCAAGAAGGAGGAAAATAGGTGCAGTGTAGAGATCTCAGGTGCAAAGTGTTGGCAAATTGGTAATGTGGGAGCAAAATGATTGAAATATGAGGTGAACTGATCCAAGAAGATGAGATTGAGAAAAAAATCTACATTATTAAATTGAATTATTTATCTCATGCAGGGTGACAGAATATTTCCCATTTTATATATTAGAAGCTAGATCAATAATATCGATTATTTTAAGCTTCCTTTTGTTGCCTCTTCTTTATCTTGTTTTAAATTCATCATGACACTCCTGACATCATTGTTTTATGCAACGAAGCTGAAGAGATGTCGACAAGAGTGAAAATTTTATTGTTTCACGAAAAGAAAGGTTTATGACACCACACGTTATTTTTATTTTGGCTGAAAGGTACTGAGATGCGGCAAGAATATTAAAAATCTTCCTGAAAGCTGTTTATAAGACGAGGATCTTTTCTGCTTGCCTTTTGGCTTCAAAATATAAAATTTAACAATTTTGGAAGTTCTTTTGGCAAAATATAAAATGTCAGATTTAATTTTTGGAGCCTCTAACCTATATAATCGATTTACAAGAGCTTTAAAGACGATTGACGATGGCAGTCGTGCGAATTTAGTTCATATCTAGCAATCTATGGATTTCTGGTGATACAAGATTGTCGAAAAACGATTTAGTGACCCCGACGACTGTATACGATCGATTCAGGATATATTTCAAGACCGGGGCGAAGACATTGTTGACTGATTTTCTTATAATCGTGACAACTAGATTCATGTCTAGGAAATTATTGGATTCCTCAGACTCAAAAATCGTTAGAAACGATATTACCGGCGATCATGTACGATCGATTCTGAATAAATTTTGAGACTCTTGGCGATAATTTATTCATATTTACTTCATGCCCAAAATTCAATCAATCTTTCGGACATCAAGAAGAAACAATGTCGATTCAATGTAGTGCCCCTAATGATTATGTACAATCGATTCAGAATAAGTTTTGAAAAGTCTGACGATAACAGAAGACAAAATTTATCGATTTTCTCAATAATTATGCGAATTTTCTTCGTGCCCAATATTTAATTAATTTATAGGACTTCAAGACCTTCAGGAAAGCTATGTACAACTGATTCAAAATAGGTTCTGGAAGATTCAATGGATTTATTTAATGTCTCCGGCATTCGGTCAAATTTTGGTTCTCCAAGATTGTCGTGAAACGATGTGTGCCGGGAAAATTTAATGTAGTAGCTCGGATTCAGAATAGATTTTCAGGAGCTTGACGAGAACAAAGTAATTTAGATCGTTTTTGTTAATAATCGTGCAAAATTGATTCATTTATAGCAATTTATGAGTTTCTACGAGTAAAACCGTCAAGGAACGATTTTATGTCGATCGATTCTGAATCATTTTAACATCGTGACAATGTTTATCAATTTTTTCAACAATTATGCAGATTTCGTTTATAATCTATAGCATCCTGGGACGCAAGGATCGTTAAAAAATCACGTGTGTCGGAAAAAGTTTATGTACTAATTCAGACGATCATGTATAATCGATTTAGAATGAGTTTTTAAACGTTCGATGATGACGGAAGACAAAATTGATCAATTTTTTCAATAATTATGCGAATTTTCTTCATACCCAATATTTAATCAATCTCTAGGACTTCAGGATCATCAAAAAATTATGTGTGTTAGAAATATCGAATGTAGGGATCCTGACGACTATGTAAAATCGATTCAAAATAGGTTTTGAAACATTCGATTGATTTATTTCATGTCTCCAGCATTCTTCAAATACTGGCACTTCAAGATTGTCGTCTAACGATTTGTGCCGGGAAAATTTAATGTAGTAGCTCTGAGGACTATGTACCATCGATTCACAATAGATTTTAATGAGCTTGACAACAATATAAGGCAATTTCGATCGTTTTTGTTAATAATCGTGCGGACTCGATTCATTTATAGTAATTTATGAATTTCTAGGACTAAGACCGTCAAGGGACGATTTATGTCGGAAATATCTAATATAGGGACCCAGACGACTATGTAAGATCTATGGGTCGATTCTGTTCACACTTTTACGATCTGTAACGCTAATCGTAAGCCCTATTGTATGCAACGGATAAAATCGCAATTCTGATCACCTCAGTAGCTTACAGATTTTTCATAAACTCTTACGGTTCTCGTAAGTTTTTACAGTTGAATAGAAAGTAGCCATAACTGCTATAGATTTTGACAGTTCAAAATGAATCAGGGTGCAGTGCTTATGTTTATAGGTCTTTTATTAGAAGAAGATGATAAAAGGTGAGAGACAGAAATTGGGATGTTATTTCTAGGAATATGTACCTAATAATTATTTGACAGATTGATTTAATAGAACAGTTTCTAGGAATTATACGCGATTACTACGAAGAAACCTCAGGGGCACTACAAGCCCGTTCGACGTCCCAAAAAATTAATTCAAACACTTGAATCATTCATACAACAATTTCAGAGGGATCAAATCTCAGTATATCTGAAAGTAGGCACCTAGTTGTCGAACAATCATTTTTATTTAAATTTTTACCGATATCGAATTAATTGATTCTAGGTTCTACCTACCCTGAATTTAAAAAAAAATCATTTGTACCTGCATTACTTTTTTGAATCATCAATGTTTTGACACTAACTATAAGTAATGATGCTTGAAGAAAAAATCTAGTAATAATTTCTCACGTCATAATATATATTACTGGGTATTTAACTTCCTCAAAATCACACGTATTATACAAGTAAAACAATACTTTTTTTCAATATGAGATTTGACGTTTGGACTTTGAAGTATTGAAACAATTGTTAAATGAATAGAATGAAGTTAGCTCAAGATATGTTTACGAGATAATCTTGATATTTGGAATCTGTAACAACGTTTCCTATAGATGTAGGAACAGAATCGCCATATTTGTAAATTTGTAAATTGTTCTCTTACGAACGATCTGTAGCTTATGAATTTACAATTTTACAAATTTATAGGACAGTGAACAGAATCGATCCACTATTTTGAATCATTTTAACAACGTGACAATTTTGGTCAATTTTTTCAACAATTATGTGAATTCGGTTCGTAATCTTTGGCATCCAGGGACCCCAGAATCGTTAAAAAATGACATGGGTCCGAAAAATTTGATGTAGTGACCCAGACGATTATGAATAATCAATTGAGAATAAGTTTTGAAACGCTTGACGATAATGGAAGACAAAATTGATCGATTCCTTTAATAAATGTGCGAATTTTTTTCGTGCCCAATATTCAATCAATTTCTAGGATTCCAAGACCTCCAAAGAATTATGTGTGTTGAAAAAATTGAATGTAAAGATCCTGATGACTATGTACAATCGATTCAAAATGGATTCTGAAATATTTGATGGATTTATTTCATGTCTCCAGCATTCTATCAAATTCTTGTTCTCCAAGATTGTTGTGAAACGATGTATGCCGGGAAAATTTAATGTAATAACTTGCATTTATAGCAATTAATGAATTTCTAACAGTCCAAGACCATCAAGGAACGATGTATGTTGAAAATATTAAATGTAGTCACACAAACGGCTATATATAATCGATTCTGAATTATTCCCAAAACGCGACAATGTTGATCAATTTTCTAAATAACTATGCGGATTTGGTTTATAATCTTCGGCATCCTGAGATTGCAGGATCGTTAAAAAATGACGTGTGCTGGAAAAATTTGATGTAATGACCCAGACTATTATGTATAATCGATTAAGAATAAGTTTTGAAACGTTTGATGATTATACGGAAGTAAAAATTGATCGATTTTTTCAATAATTGTGCGAATTTTCCTTCTGCCAAATATTCAGTCAATTTCTAGGACTACAAGACTTTCAAAAAATTATGTGGGTTGAAAAAATTGAATGTAAAGATCCTGATGACTATGTACAATTGATTCAAAATGGATCTTGAGGCATTTAACGAATTTATTTCATGTCCAGCATTTTATCAATTTCTGGAGCTCCAAGATTGTTATGAAACGACATGTGCCAGGAAAATTTAATGTAATAACTTGAACGACTATAAACGATCGATTCAGGATAGATTTTGAGCAGTTAGACGACAATAATAGGCAGTTTTTATCGATTTTCTTGATAATCGTCCGGATTTGGGTCATTTATAACAATCTATAAGTTTCTGGAGTTTCGAGACCGTCAAAAATATTTGAGATAGTAGTCAGACGACTACATATGATCGATTCTTGATAATTTGGAACACTTAACGATAGCTAAAGGCAATGTTGATCGATTTTCTCAATAATTGTGCGAATTTGGTTTATGTCTAATAATCTTTGGAATCGTGAGACTCAAAGATAGTTAAGAAACGACATGTGTCAGACAAATTCGATGTAGTTACCCAGACGATTATGTATGATCAATTCTGAATAAGATTTGAAACGTTTCTCGACAATCAAAAGCAATGTTAAACGATTTTTGCAATAATTATGCGGATTTGATTCATGTCTAGCAATCTATGGATTTCTGCGACTCCAGGATTATTAAGAAATGACGTGTGTCGGAAAAATTCAATGTAAAGAGCTAGATAACTATGTATAATCGATTTTAAATAAATATTAACGCTTAACGATAACTGAGCGAATAATTGTGCGAATTTGGTTTATGTCTAGTAATGTATATTGAAAAATGACGTAATGTTGTTACTCTGACTACCAGGTTATAGGTATTAACGATGTTTGTTGAAAGAACTAAATAAATAAAAAAAAATTTATATTTATGCGGATTTGGTTCATTATCTATGGAATCATTAAACTCCAGGATCTTTGAAAAACGATATGTGTTGGAAAAAATCGATGTAGTGGCCCAGAAGATTATGTACGATCGATTCTGAATAAAACTTGGAACGCTTTTCGACAACTTACGGCAATGTTCATCAATTTTTGCAATAATTATGCGAATTTGGTCTATAATAATGGGACTCCAGAATCTAGAAAAAATCAGTATAGTGATCCAGACGATTATGTACGATCAATTCTAAATAAATTTGAAACACTTTTCGTCAACTAAGGGCAATGTTGATTGATTTTTGGAATAATTATGCGAATTTGATTCATATCTAGCAATCTATGGATATCTGGGACGCCAGGTTTATAAAAAAACGACGTCTGTCGGAAAAATTCAATATTTAGGGATCTAGACGACTATTTATGATCGATTTTGAATAAATATTAACACTCAACGATAACTGAAGGTAAAGTTGATCGATTTTCTCCATAACTGTGACTTTGGTTTATGTCTAGCAATTTATGGATTTCTGGGACTCCAGGATCATTAAGAAACGACATAAAGTAGTTACTTAGACTATCATGTATGAACGATGTATGTTGAAAAAATTGAATAAAATGCAGAGACCTTGATGACTATGCACGATCGATTCAAAATGGATTTTGAGACGTTTGATGATAACTTGTGCGGATTAACTTCATGTCTATAGCATTCTATCAGATTCTGGCACTCCAAGATTGTTATGAAACGATGTGAGCCTGAAAACTTTAATGTAGTAGCTCGGACGACTATGTATGATCGATTCTAAATCAATTTTAAAATTATGCGTATTTGGTTTATAATCTATGGAATCATGGGACTCCATGATTGTTTAAAAAGACATATGTTGTGAAAAATCGATGTGGTAACTCAGACGGTTATGTATGATCGATTTTGAATAAGATTACGATAACTAAAGGTGAAGTTAATTGATTTTTGCAGTAATTATGCGGATTTGATTCATGTTTAGCAATCTATGGATTTCCTGGACTTCAGGATTATTGAGAAGCAACGTGTGTCGGTAAAAATATATATAGTGACCCAGACTACTATGTACGATCGATTCTGAATAAGATTTGGAACGCTTTCGGACAACCAAAGGCAGGGTTAATCGATTTTTGCAATAATTATGCGTATTTGATCCATGTTTAGCAATTTATGGATTTTTGGGACTTCAGGATAATTGAGAAACGAAATGTTTCGGAAAAATTCAATGCAATAATCCTGACTACCATGTATGATCGATTTATAATAGGTTTTTAATCGATTGACGTAGAAAAAGGATCAAAAGTGCGATGATGATTGTTTTTATCAACATTAATGTGCTAGTGAGCTCTCTGAGTATTCAAGATCATCGATGGAACTACGTGTATCAAAAAAAGAGTCTAGAAACGTCGGCGATTATGTACACATGAATTTTTGATTTAGATTCGATGCTGAATCAATTCTGAAGAAGTTTAAAACTCTTGGTGATGACGGAAGGCAATAATTTTATGTCTGTAACTTTTTTATGAGGTTCCGGGACTCTCAGGTCAACAAGGAACGACGTGTGTCTGACAACTATGTATAAATCGATTCAATTCAGTTATAAAGGCAATGAAATATCGAAGATCATTGAGGGAACAATGTATTTAAGAAAATCGATGCTGAATCAGTTTCGAAAAGGATTTTGAATCGATTGTCGTTAAAGAATGATCATAAATATGTAGATTAGTGTTCTTTTCAATATTAGTACGATTTAGGTTGTGTTTCAAGTTTAATGAGACTTCAAGATCGTTGTAGGAAAAATGTTCCATCAAGAATCGTTGTTGAATCAATTTGGAAGAAGTTTTGAGGATAAAAAAAGAATATGAAAGCGACGACGATTAAAAACGATTGTTTGGGTAAAATTTGTGCCCTAATGAATCAACATAAACTATAATGAAAAGAGTCAATGAAAGGGACGAAAGATCGTATATTCCTCCTTTGTTTTACGTCCAATAGCACCGGTATTTTTGATCCAGAAGAAAAAGAAAGTGTTCTAAGTTCGTGCGTCGCTTGCACTGAAATTTCCTTACTCTCGCACATCTTTCATAATTTTTTGTACTCTCTATTTTTGCCAAAGATGTTATTGTTTGATAATTTGTGATATTTACCTTTGAGGCCAGGGAAAAGCGGTGGTGAAAACTGGGATGAAAGATGCGACGCCAAATGGGGCGAGAAAAACATTGGGGGTGTGTTTCTTGGAGCATTTCCGGCTTCCAGAACTGGTCTGAATCCTGCACCGCTGTAACAAAAATATACAACATCAAAATTTATTTGCCTGATGAAATAAAATCAAAGATTCAAAAACATGGCGGCGTATTTAATTACCTATAAGCGAAATACAAATTTGATGCACTCATACAATCACACTTCAACGCGGACGTGGTTAGTTCGTTGTACATTATATGTCCTCTATTAGGAGTCAATTAATGCAAACTATATTAAATTTAATTTGGGCGCACGGTAGTCCCAGCCTTTGCTTTGACCGCCCACTGAATGCATTGCAAATCTGTTGATTACTGAGTTCAGAGCAGGGTTAGTGCCGTGCGGACACACAACAAATTCATTGTGAATAAACATACTCATTTTTTGCTTTTAATTGAGGTTGAAATATAGAAGCCTTTTAATTACACATCGAACGTTTACGCATTTTTAGTCATCCAGACAGCACAAGTTAATACAGTTGAAGACGAGGCGGTAATCAAAGTAAGCCCGATCGAAGATTCCAGTGGCCGGAAGACTCAACTGAATGCTTGCTTTGGAATTGAATCGAATGAGAAGCTTTAAATTAATTAATTTGCAGAGAGGCATCGTAATTAATAAGATAAATAATAAATCTGAATGTAAGACATTTGTATTTGCCGCTCTGTAATTGTGGCTGAAGGTACTAAGTAAAGCTATACGTATCTGAATCCAATTAGTATGTTAGTGTAGCAAATTAAGCTGTCTGAAGCGTTTACCTAACTCTATCAGTGGTAGAGTGGCGCTACTGTAGCTTACTAGGTGTGGGAGGAAGGTGCACTTAGACAGGGAGGGTAAATAGGAACTAGAATATTTACAACATTCTAATCGAAGTTGATCTCATCAAGAAATCCCAACTCATGAATATTGTACGATTTTTCGATTTGTAAAAAATCATTCATAATGTTGTCATCTAAATCTCATTTTTCAAACTGTTTGAGTGCCATCGTGAACTCACATCATCCAGTAAGTGAATATTCTGGAGCCGTATGAAAAGCGAAGCAGATCTCAAAAGAAATAAATAAATCAAGATGTCATATCTATATATCTTATATTACATTTCAGTCTGAGACTTGCAACTTTAGAGGGATGAAAGAGGGTCGGTGGAGGGTTGAAATATAAAGCATCTCTTGTGTTTGACGTATGTAATAATGTTTGCCGACATATTTTCCTCGTTCTGTTTAAATCCAATGGATGCTATGTCTGATGCACGCAGTTAAAATGTTTAGACTTCAATTTACTTTATGCCCCGTGGGGAGCAGGCTTTGGCTTATGTTTACAAACAAGTACAGTTTTCAAGAAAATGGAAATCAATCAAATCTCAACTGAATTAATCGTCTTTATCATTTTCTCGACAAGTGACAGTCTCGTTATAATTAGTTAATACAGCAGCGCCAGGTCTCATTAATAAATGACGATCGAATCTTCGTACGTGCGTTTAGCGAATTAAGTTATTAGGAAGATCAAGAGGCAAGGGGAATGTAAATGGGCTAAGATATGTCTTTGAGGTGTCTAACATGTCGGATTATTAGCAGGGTTGAAGTGTTTGATTATCATATGTGATGGAGGGCATTAATTATTAAACAGATACATTCCATCACGAGCTGAGCCACTAAATTCCTGATGGGTAATATTGTCAAAAATGAGAAAATCAATGTTGAGATTCAGGCAACTGACATTTTAAAAAAGATGATCCAATTAATTTAAATTGTCCTTTGAGGTATTGATGAGCTTCCGTTGTCTTAATGAATGATGTTCCGTCATTCTAAGATGGTTCTATAAATCAATTTGAATATTTTTGCCCTTTCTATAATTTTTAAAAGACGTTTAGACATTTAGGAATCAATTTAGTTGTTGATGAGGAGACAGAACTAATTTGTGGTAGTGACGATGTTGTCTCCTCAAAAGTACATCCTTCTGAAAGGCACTACAATCTTCTGCCGGAAGCCTTCCTTATTTCGTACTTTTACGACCTGTAGACTCCAATAATATTGGAATTTATTCATGATATGAACGCAACCTGCAGAACATAATTTTTTAACTGGTAGCGCTTCCAAGTAACTTTAAAAACAGTTTATTAATTTATTGAAAGAACTATTGTCTTTTGAAGAAAAAATATGCATTGGAACGTTACTACATGAAGTGAGGGTTGATAATTAGTGAGAAAATAAATTAATTTTTATGAGGAAGTAAATAATATGAAAAATTGTAAGATCTGGGCTTTAAAAATATGGGCATATATTTTAATAGTATATTATGCTACAAGGACCGAACGACCGTCATTATTGTTCAGGATGAAACTGGCTGTATTCGGTTAAGGCGAGGGCAAACCACAAGGCATAGCTCCTTGCAGCCAAATTCATCTGTGACAATAATGACGGTCGTTCAGTGTCCGAGTGGCATACGATACTTTCCGTAACAAGTGCACCGAAGTACCCTATTACTGAGCTTTTTAAACAAATTTTACAAAAAATCTACAATAACGATCACATTTACAGTAAACTAGTTTTTTATTGATTCTATCCTACTCTACAGTTTTGGTCAAACCTGGACCATTTTCAGGAGTGCTACATTTGTACATCAGTGTGAAAATGTGGAACAAAATGACAAAGTGAACTGAAAAGTGTATGCACAATAGGATACTATGCATGGCAAAAGCTGACCGCTATGAAAGCCCGAGACTAAGTACATTACGCGGGCACGCACTTTCTCTACCAAGTACTTAGTCTTGGGCTTTCATAACGGTTAGTTTTTGCCATGCATAGTATTTTATAGTTTTTTTTTCACTAAGACGTACTTATTTTTCTGGTTTTTAACGACTTTACTTAATATACTGCCACACAACTGATGTTAACACACACAAACACTACTTATATTGTAAGTACACTTTTCAGTTCACTTTGTCATTTTGTTCCTCATTTTCACACTGTTGTACCTACAAATGTAGCACTCCTGAAGATGGTCCAGCAATAAAAAACTCTGACTTAATTTCCACACATCGTTTCCTTCATATAACTTACAAGACTTATTTTATTGATTGATATTTTTCACATTTTCTGTATTATCACGTTTACAGCAAATGCAAACACAATAACGAACATATCCCATAATACAAATTTTTTCCAAACGTTAATTTGGAATTATAACAATGAAATTAAAAACACCAATGGCATTCATGATCCACAATTATCATTTTTTCTCTCTACGTAAGGAATCAATTTTCATTGATTCCTTATCAACAGGGAATTAATGATAATTGTTTCCATGGTTGTAAATTAAGTACTTTGAAACAGAATTCAGTTCAGTAAAACGGTACTTTCGGTGCACGTGTTATAAAAAATATTTATGTACAAATATTGTCAAACTGTAGGATGTTGTCTTGAAGTCACAGCTCTCCTACTTCCAAAACGTTCCGCACAACTTTTACAAGCTGCTTCATCGCAAATCTTATCCCTCAAAAAGTATTTTTCGTTTCAGGGCGTAGCCTAAGGTCGTAAGAATCTGTATAGGCAGCTGAAGTGATCAAAAAATCCCGTATTTCATTAGAAATCATAAAACAAATTATGACGAATGAAAAGATGTGCCATCTTCTCACTGAGTTGCATAATTGTTTCAGAACTTTGAAGTAACAATTTTTGATCACTGTTTGATTTTTTAAAGAATTCTCGTAATAAGAAACATCCTCTGGATAAAAAAAAAAAAAAACAGTGAGCACTGCCTTAATGTTGCTGTGACTTAGGCGCGCTTCTGCGGCTTCCTCTTTGAGTGTCTACAACTGAGATGCCATACACATTTTTAATCATAGCAATAGTTTCAATAATTTCCGAACAAGATTTATTGGCTCTTCATTCGCTTATTGTAAACAGGGCTTAACTGAATTTCGTAAGGTGAATATGGAGCTAAGAGAATGATAAAATTTGAAACTAATAACTTATATTTATTCCTCTTGCGTTGATTATTGCTTGAAATCGACGCGGCAATAGGCCTGTTGCGTGTCTTCAAATTTCGACGAAAGCGCCGCGTATTATTCAAAAATTACAACTTCGAGGTGTGACGTCACCTGTCAATGTTTTGAAATATGTCAATCTGCTTTAAAATCAAAATGAAACCCATGACGTACCATCTCTATTCCTAATAATAATATTGGCTGATACCCCGAGCTCTGTTTTTGGCGGTACTAGGAGCGTTGTGTCAAGATGTGTTTTAGCGCAATTGGAATTTTCACAAATACTTTAGAAAATAATCTTCAGATATAAATTACAGAAAACACATAGGTCTATGAAATTTATTTGCATATTTTGCATTAAAATAGCTTGAAATATTTATATTGCCTTAAAACTCTTCTTAAAATAACACTGCTAGTATAGCCAAAAACAGAGCTTGTGGTACCAGCCAAAGTATTTAATTTATGACAACATTTGTAGATAAAAATATTCTAAAAGAAGTAAATCAACCATAGTCATCATTATTTTTTATTGTTTATGTGACTCATCCAAAAGTAATCAATTACAGTTAGATTTATGTGTTATATACGTACAGAATTTTAGCGAAATCGTTGGGGGGAAGAGATTTTCTCATCTTGATTATCTTTCAAACAATTCTTGAATTTTGAGAAGGAAAAATACTAAGCAAAAATTTGGTGCTTTCAGTAAAGGATTTTAAGACGAATTCATGTGACGGTTCAATCAATTAAGAAACTTATCTAAGTGGTATTTATTGAGTTTCTTTACAATAATAATATTTAACAACTCTTAAAGATGGTTGATACTGAGAATTGAATGATATCTAACACATTTTCATAGATTATTGCATAAAATCATACTCGTTTAACTGCTGTTATCCACATTTCTCTTTGTTTCGCTTTATAATCTCTTTCCGGAGACCTATAAAAATGTAGTTCTGGGCTGTTTGCTTTAGTATTAGTACATCCAACAACACAACAACTTCTAAGTGAATGATTTATACTCATGGTTATCAAATAATATGACAAAAATGACGTTTGACAGTTTGACATTTTTGACGGCACACCTCGTAGATGTGAAATTCAACCGATAGAGTGGAGCCACTGAGGATACGCAATAGGCGTATAAAGTTGCGGATTACTACTGGTGGTTATTATCCCATTTTTGCAATAGCAACTCCCTCAGCCTCCGGGTAGTTCTTGGAGCTGGTATGTCTTCGGATCCTACCTCAATCAGATACTTCCTGACAATTCTGGTTGTGTGTAGTTCCTCAATAATTTGCATTAAAATGTCATTTTCCTCCATAATGCACCTGTGAACCATTTCCTATGAAGACCAACTCTGTACGCACTTGTGCAATGATTCCCGCCGCTAAATTGAAGACGCTCGTTGATACAAACTTCAGCATATTTTTCCCCAGGTTTTCTTTACTCTCGTCGACGTCCATTCGAATTCGTGAGGCAAAAAGCCGACAATCATGATATTCCAACGAATGTGATTTGAGACAAATGACAATCTCGATGCTATCGTTGCATCGGCAGACCTGTAGTCATTTTTACTTACTTGTACTAAGTACAAGAAAGTATTGTGAAACCGACAAAATTCACCTATCAAGATTTTGATGGATGTATCCGTTTTGAGTATCCCTGAATCCATTTTGACTATTTTTGGCTTGATGTCGGTACGTATGTACGTATATATGTGTGTATGTGCGTAACTCGCAAATCTCAGAATTCGTCAAATGTATAATGCTGAAATTATATATAAAAGACTGGTATAGGATCTAGGATCTTGATGTGCACCTCGCATTATGGTTGCAATCGTCTGTACTGGAAGTGCACCTTACCTGATACTTTTTTTAAAATTCTCCGCATAAATCTAGAATTGTTAGCCGTGGGATACTGGTATTCAGTATTTGAAATTGCTGTAGCATCCAAATGATCATCTCCTATTTTCGTCCCAATCGACTAAGCCGGAAATGCATACTTCATATTACAGACTTTTCGAATTTGTCTCATAAATTTAAAAAAATCAGTTGCAGTATATTGAGATTTCGTATTAAGCACTTTTATAGCATCTAATTGTACACCTTGCATTATAATTGTCGAAAGTGCACTATACTTGACGATCTTAGAATTTTGCGCATAAATTCAGAACTGTTAGCCGTAGAATCCTGGAAATCAGTATTTAGGAATGTTATAGCATAAGAATGATGACCTACTGTTTCCATAGCAACCGACTAGCCGTGGAATGATGAGATGTTGTGTTTGATTATATATATCTAATGATGTACAAGTAAGTCACGTGATGTCCACGTCAGATTTTTCTGTATAACAATCCAGCAACATGAAGTCTTCTAACATCTATTCACTTACGTTGACATTTCTCACTTCTTCTAGCTGATTTCGCAATGAAACCGCATAGTAGCTGTCTTCCTCCGCAAATTTGTATATAACAAAAAACTGTCATCTCGTGGAGTGGTTACTTTTTTGGCCCAGATCCCGACCTTTTGGTAATCAGGTCAGTCTCCAGAAAGCACTTGTATACCACAAAAAAGATTCTTGCAGATTTGCTCTGCCTCCAATCCTCTTATAATAACGTTACAATTCTGGCCTCATCAATATGAACTAAAGGCATTATTGATATTGAGCTTCCTTATCAAACCGAATTGATCAATAAGCAGTTTTTTGATGTTGCTTTTTTTCAGCCACCAAAGCTTGATCCTCTTTCTGTTCATAATGAAATTAGAGCTGTGTGCTCGTTTACCAGCCTTTAAATTATCATGTGCCGCTTTTGGTGTGTTCTTCGTTTCCATTTATCACCTATCAGTCATTGTTCAACGCCTTGATTCGTTTTTATCTTTGTCCTTTGATGATGGAAATTTTGTGGGTGGTTAATTTGACAGAGAATGCTGTTATATTCACTGTTTCTTTTTTGTATAACTGTTTTTTTTATCTCAGTATAATCAGTGCAAATGTAATTTTTATAATTTTCGCGTTGGCGCTAATTTGGAATTACGAAATACGTGACTTGTAAAGATTTAGGCGCCTCCACAGTCTACATATATTGTTACATGTCATAAAAAGATGTAATTGTCAATTACTCACACATACATACTCAAAATTTTACACGTTGATCTTTATTTTGATGGAAATATTAAATACGACCCTCGTATAATTTTGTTGTGTTCTATTCGGTAATTAGTTTCTATGATGCAAATTCGGCCCTGAATAGTAAAACCTATATCACACTACTAATTCCATGCTCTATAATTAGTAGAGTTGAGGACGTTTGATATCGCGGACAGTTAATTTCATGTAAACGCGATTTTCCGACAGCTGTACTAACATTAAATTCGTAGCTCAGTGGTTGATAATTAGTTTAAATTGAGTCAAGTGGTCTCTTGTTGTACGCCAGAGACACGAGACATTAATGTCGCCAAGCAATCACACCGACAACTAACGTAATAGAAGAAATAAAATTATATAACATGAATAAAAAAACTTTCCCATAAAATGACACTACCGCCCTAAAAATAAACTTATCACGCACAATTACTCTCCCAACAATCATTTATCACAAAGACTCGGCAGGGTGCACAAAACGCGTGTGATTTGCATTCGTGTCATCATCAAGGGCGCGTGCGCACCCTGGGACACTTTTCATTACCGAATTTGGGTGATCCTAATTACAGACGGCTTTATTGTTATGACTTTTTAGGGATGCTAGTGAGAGTTGAAAACTTGAATGACAAAATTGAAGCATTAAAAATTACCCAAATGATCCTCATTACAATATTAAACAATTTTCATTTCCACTTCGCGTTAAATGTTGATTTTGCGATAAGTAAATTGCGTTTCAGGACGTGTTTTATTGAGGTCAATGCGATTAGGCTGGAAATTAAATGTTTCTGCAATTCAGACTTGAATTATTATCCTACCAAACTGTCAAAATTGGTTGATTGTTATTGATTAATAAGTATTTTATTTTGTATTACAATTTGCTACATAGTTGTCATAATGCACGTTCGTGCTTTTAGCAGCATAAAGTAATCAAGGTATCACGTCTTCACCTCCTTAAATAAAGCAACAAATTAATCCTTATTACAACAGCCACTAAATAAATTAAGCATCAACGTAGCTTTTGCTTTAACACATACACTCACGCACATATGGTGTTGCCGAGGTAAACAGGATTATCCAACACTACAAGATATGTTACATGGATTCACACATACATCGGAAGTTCTCAACTTCATCACTTGCGGAGAATATGGGAACTAACATACAGGATAATTATTTTACCAAAGCTTTGAAGAAAGGAATGCCTGAGCCTATAGTTCTTCTTTATGTCACTTTAAAGTCAATATTGGAGTAAATCATTGAATTCGCTGCGTCTAAATCACACAATAACACCCCAACTATAATAAAAAAGTGTTGAACAAAGGATAATTTTTGTAACAAACCATCTGTCAATAATATCAGAATTAAACACCCCAAAACCACTATTACCAAAAAAATCACTTCACACAACAGGAAAATACCCCTGCTGATCCTTGCACCCCTATTTGTGTGAATAAAGATTGTGGACACTAGAGGGCAGTATCCTCCATCCCCTCTTACAAGTTGTGCACCCCCTAGGCGATTCTCTTTTGTCAGAACTATTACCGTTAAGTCAATGGTAGAGGAAGTGCTGGCACGCGTCTTGATACCGGAAACTGTGATGTCTTTCGACTCCGGAGGACCGTTTCCGGTGTCGAAGCTGGACAACACACACATGAGCGTTAAAACGGCCTAAATGCCAGCCATCTTGATCGGGGTCGTAATGATGCTGACTAATATACTTTAATAATCAATTTCAAAATTATAATCATAATACCTCTAACTTCATTACTTTCCTTGTACATAAATTACTGTAATACCTTATTAAGATGTGCTTATGTACGATAATAGAATCATAAACATCGTAAAAAATACGAGACATTTTCCCGCCAACAGATACTTTGAAAATTAACTCCAGTCGCCCTGCAAAACAGACGTCATCCCCTCGCTGAAATAAGATCAAGACTGAAATGAGAAGTTGTCTTTGTAAGACGCGTATTACCATACTCCTGTTTATTTATTAACGAGCTCTCCACATCCTAAATATGGTGATTATTTATTTAAATGGTGGGGTGAGTGCGCCAATGTAATGGCTGTTTAAAACAGGGGAGGTTTTAAAATGCGAAAGAATCAGGGGCTGTGTGTGTGGTTACTGAGGGCTACTAAGAACTGATGTATGAATTTTAAATTTTGATCTGCTTAAAGTATTAGGGGGTTCACTTTAGATTAGGCGGGTGAATGGAATATTGAAAATATTGTTGAGTACTTCTGCACCAATATTGATACACATTGCAAATTCCTGACAGCATTACGATGTCAGAGGTCAATTTGCGACAACGTCATATACATCTACAAATAAAGCCGCATTTCTTACATTAACTCAAATAATATAATTAACCTCTGTTCAATTAACAATTATTAAATATATTTAGTCCTGTTTGTGACCATCACAAACAATTTAACGCGGCATTTAAAGAAGCTTCGCGGAAAAAAATACCAGAAAATTAATTCACTCATTCCGATTTATTCACTTGCCCGGCCTGTATACAATATATCCACATCTCGAGGTGCCACCGTTGGGATCTCGAGGACTATACGAAATAAGACCTTGGTTAAATTTTATTTATTCTTTTGATAAAATTCTTATTTTGTAAGCATTAATGTTTGCTTTTTTATATTACCGGAATCTTAATATGCACTGCACGGTATTATATTTCTTCAAAATTTTGCGGTGGAGCACCATCTTGATGAAACCAAATATTTCCTTTTCCAGATACAGTAAATCCGTCGAGTTCTTCTACCAGTTGATCGCGTATAAGTTGTAAGTAGTTCTTTGAGTTTAAATTTTCATAAAAAAATTAATGGCCCTATTAACTTTGTTCCCAAAATGTCACACTAAACTAGACTAAATTCAATTTTGAATTCTCTACTCCAATAATGATAAATTATGTCTATTGTAAATTCCGTTATTTGTAAATTTTGTCTCGTCCGTCCACAGTACAGTATCATTGAAATTTTGATCATTTTGTAATTTATTTTTGAACCAAACACAAAATTGGCTACTTTTGACGTAATCAGTCTGTCGTTAAGCTTGAGTAATGTTTGGGTTATATGGATGGTACCTATTTTTCTTTAGTACTTTGTGCACTGTACATTTTGAATGCCCGATACATTGAAAAGTTTTCAAACAGATGTTGAAGGCTCAATTTTTACTGCCGCCAAAACATCTATTACTATATTTAAATTAATTTCGTATTCAGTTATTGGTTTTTCAACCATATTGTTTGAAATTGCTTTTCAGCTTTCTAAATAATTTCCTATGGATAAGTGGATAAGTGTTTGAATAGGTACTCTTTACAGGTACATATACTATTTTTAAAATTTTCATCATAAATTATAAACATATTCGTCTTTTCTTCATTATGATATTTCATTTTATATGTTGTGTACTTTGCAAAAAGAATTTTAAATTATTTAATAATATTTATTGTTTATCTGTCATTTTCATTTAATAAACAATAGTTTTTGTTTTCCACGGCATTCTCAGATAATTACATCAGTTTAAAATTATGCTTTGTTGATAGTCACTGATCTTTACCTATACAGGCTGTGCAATGAAATGCGGAATATAGAAGTTTAACATAGGATTTTAAAAATGTGTGAATATTGGCTCTCCTGTATATGTTACAGCAAAAGTACAGGAATAAAAAGTTGTTTAAAATCAATTTCTACTCATGGAAAGTCTTCATTTAATACAGTAGAATGTCTATGGCATTAGATATTTGAGAAACAAAATATGACATTTTTGTCAAAAATCAGATAGCCGTGGAAATATAAAACGAATGAAACAAACTCTTAAATTAATGCAGGAAAATATCTGTAGTATCTGAAAAAAACTAAAAAATGACACGAAGTTGATCTTTCATATCAGAATGAAAGCTTGTTCCATCCGTTTTTCATTTCCATAGCTATCTGATTTATGATGAAAATATCATATTTTATTTTCTAAATATCTAATGCTACAGATATTCTATTGCATTAAATTAAGACTTTTCATAACTAAAAATTTATTTTAAACAACTTTTCATTCCTGTACTTTTGCTCTAAAATATACAGAAGAGTCAATATCCGCACAATTTGAAAATCCCATGTAAAACTCTTATGTTCTTCGTTTCGTTGCACATTCTGTATATGGATACCAGATACTGTAGTCCGCCATTGTCGCCTTTAGAGTAATCACCAGCGCCACGGTTACTGGGAGAGGAACTAAATTGACATTTAGTAAAACACGCACCAATCGGATATTTGAAGATATTATTTTTATCATGAAATCACTCATAAACCCAAAAAATATAATTTAAAAGAATCGGTCTGTCTGTACTTTACAATGGTTCAGGATGCTCTATTTATGTTGTTTTGAAACGTTGCGAATCGTCCCAAAAAGGTTAAAAATCCTCTGAAATGTACTAGAACACTTCAAGACGTTGTAAAGTATTCCAGAACACTCTAGTAGTTTCAAAAATGCTCCAAAATGTTTAAGAAGCTTTTAGAATGCTCTAAAATTTTTGAAAATGCTTTTAAATCGTTTAGAGTTGTTGAAAGATGCCCCATTATATTTTAAAACACCCAACAGCGGTTTATAATGCTCTAGAATATTTTAAAACCTTCCAAATTTCTCTAGAATGTATCAGAACCTTTCAGAATGCTCTAGAATGTGTCTGAACTTCCAGATTGCACTAAAATGATTCATAAGGCTCTATATAACGTTTGAAACGAAAATGTTCCAGAACGCTTCGAAAATGCGCCTCAGCACGTGATAGCATGTTTCAAAATATTTCCATTTAAAAAATTATAACTTTGTAACGTATTTCAAAAGTGTGCTAAAGAAAAAAATATTTATTCCCGATATGCAACAGTTTAGGAATTATTTACAAACGAAAAAAGAGACCAAAATCAGTTTTTTGTCATTATTTAGTGATCTATAGAAATTTTTCGAGAAACAAAACATGTCTGAAATTGTATATTAAACAGATACAAAAAGTCTTACTCAACCGAGATCGTATCTCCTATTGTTCTCGAGATCCCAATGGAGGCACTTCAAAATGTGCATACACTGTATAATAGAGGAGGTATTGTCTTGAGCTTTTGAAATTCATAACTTAATACAATGTTATAAAATGTTCCAAAATGCTTGAGAGTATTCCAGGCTACCCTAGAATGTTATAAGATGCCTTAATATGTTTCAGAACATTGAACAACGTTTTATAATGCTCTAGAATGTTTTAAAATCTTTTAGATTTCTTTAGAATGTTTCGGAACTTTTCAAAATGCTCTAGAATGTTTCAGAATTTGTCAGATCACTCAAAAATGTTTCAGAAAGATTTAAAATGCTCCAGAAACTTTCAGAATGCTCTAGAATGTTTCAAAACAAAATTAATAATCTAAAAAGTGATAGAATGTTCCAGAACGCGCCAAAATGCACTTCAGAACGTTATACAATGTTTCAAAATATTTCAGAGCACTTCGAAACGTCCCATAATGATCTAGAATATTATACAAGGTTTCAGGTTATTTCGTAATCTTTCAAAATACTTTACAATGGTTCTGAATGATCTGGATTGTTTTAGGATGTTATGAATCATCCCAAAAAGTTGAACAAAACTCTGAAATGTACTAGAACACTCCAAAACGTTGTAAAATATTCCAGAACAGTCTAGGCTATTCCAAAATGCTCTAGAATGCTTAAGAATCTTTTAGAATGCTCTTAAATTGTTAGGAGTGCTTAAAAATCATTTAGAACTTTCTTGAATCACTTTAATATGCCCCATCATGATTCAGAACACTCAATAAGTTTTATAATGCTCTAGAATATTTTAAAACCTTCCAAATTTCTCTAGAATATTTCCGAATCTTTTAGAATGTGTCAGAATGTCCAGATTACTCTAAAATGTTTTATGAGGCTCTATAATGTTCCAAAACGTCAGTCTCTCTGTCGGTCTGTATGAGCATTTTTCAATCAGTGGTACCAACATTTTATTGATGGAACTTGACCGTTTATTGTGCTTATTTTACTGAAAAAAAATAACTGAAATTGATCCTTGAATAATTTGGAGCAATATTTATATGAAACATTTTCTGAAATTATCAGCGGCTCATATATTATTGAAATTTGAATTATTATAAAATTCGTTATGTTTTTTTGAGACATTTGAAGGGATGGAATAGTGAAAGTCATAATATGAAATTATAATTATTATTACTCATATTTGGATATCACATGCAAACGTTCGTCAATTGTTTTTTTTGAAATAAGTATCGTGTTTGGAATTAAATTGAAGCTCCTGCGGAAATGATTCTCGTAAAAGTGATAAAAATGATATTTTAACGATAGTCAATTGTTTTTTTACAAATTATTTGAATTATGTCTAGTTTGGTATTAATTTGAAGCTTTTGGGGAGTTAAACTACATAGAGATCTGAAATAAATAGTTTTTTATACAGATTATGCTGAATTTGGAATCAAGTAAAACAACTGGACATGGCCACCATCTGTCAATTTGACAATAACAGCTTTAAATTTATGGAACAGCGATGAAGGTGGCCATAAAATTCATGGTCGAGGAAGTACAGCAGATTTTTTGTGCTTGTATAGTGCGTCGACGTGAATCAATCGCGCTTTATTTTTACAAAGTTTGCCTCTTCCGCGGACAGATGTGACGACACTCCGTGAAATGCATTTTTATTTTGCCAGAAACAGCCAATGATATCAAGGATGATTTTCGTAACGCAATAAGACTTAAAAATCAAACCAGCTAATAAATATCAATCTACAAAGCGTGCTCTGATCGAATGAAACAAATATTGGAGCTAATATAATATTATGACTTACTTAAGCGTTTAACTGACGTTAAGTATATAAATTATTATTTGACGGATGCAAGGTCGCCACGAAAACCGCATTCACAGTCTAACAATTAATAAAATATTTATAGTACACCGTTTGTCATCCATTTAAAAGTTAGACGATTCCTAGAAATCTAATTTGCTTATTGTATCATCGCCATTCATATGCAACGTATTAAGTGATGCAATTGTTTGAAAACTTGAATGTTTTGCGTTGTGGTTTTATGACACACCTTGTATACATGAATGAAGTACTTCCTCACTTAAATTTCATTAAAATAATTTTTTTTCTGTGACTTCTGAGTATTTTCTGTTGAATAATTATTGCCATCTTCCTATGAATGAAAAATTAAACTGAATTTTGATTCATTGTTTGTCATCTTTTTCTTTTAATTCTCTCGCTATTTTAACTATCAAGTTACAATACTCAATCCTTCTGAATTAATATGGTGTAATGCTCTCGTAGTTGAGCATTGTAATACGTACTGTTGTACTCAAATTGTCGGTATTAGTTATTGGCTTGTTCGCATGAAATCGGGTTAATCAAATGATAGTAATAAATTGACCATCGCACAAATCGAATTGAATTGACTTGATTGTGGTTTGTTATATAATATCTGCGCATTTGCATTTCGACATTCGGACGTCCAAGATCAAACTCAGACAAAACTTCATATTTTTATTGTCCATTCAAATGTTAATTTATCCTTCAGAAAATTGGAAGATAAATGATGGTCAGTCAATTGGAATAACACAGAGGATCCATTTTTCGGAAGATGATTTGATTTTTTGCTGTAATACTAAACTGTTTTGAAGCTAGAATCCATTAATTTCGGATTCAGACTGATCTCATTCGTGGGATAACTTTTCTTGGCGCAGCAAAGTGAGAGAAAAATGAAAAGACGGAGGGTTTTTAAGAAGCGTAATTTATTTACGTGAAAATTACCGTAATGAAAATATCACTGTCATTTTTATTTTCCCGGGCGTAACGTAATGGAAATTATGTTCGTCTGCATCTTAACGCTCCTTCATTCTTCTTTGTAGTGTTCTTTTTTGAATTTACAGAACGCGAAATTCACTTTACGACTTGGAAAGAATATTCTCTGAATGCAGTGAATAATTAATAAATTCCTCGCGGTCTGCAAATTATTATTATTTGCTCATTTCAATTCATCTCCGGAAAGAAATATTTCATTAGTTTAGCTCGATATTTTCACACTGACGCTCAAAACTTGATTCCAACGAGTACTTGATATACAGAAATTATATTGCAGCTTCAAAAGAAATTACAGCACTCATTCCTCTTTGGCGCTGTTATAAAAATTAAATCAAATTTTCCCCAATAAAGTTTCCCGGATACAAGTTAGCGAGACAAGCCAGTCGACCAGTGCAATGATACCCAAAATCATTAGCCACGAAAATAACTCCAAAAAAGAATTATTGATACATTATTTGTTTCTTCAAATTTCAATTCTGATTCAAAGTGCCGTTAATCCTTAACTGATTTATCAAATTTAGTTCAGTCTTTAATGGTAAACAATCTATTCTCAGTTTGAAAACTTCGTATTATATTATTGAATAAATGTCGATTTCTTTTTGCTATTTTGCGGCAAAATTCATCCGAGCGACTAGAACACATCCAGGGCTGGCTCATCAGAAATTCACCATAGCTCACTGAAAGTATGAAAGTCTGAATATTTTTACCGGTTACTGTGAAAAAACGAACGAGATCACTCGGAGCTACGATAACTCGTTTACATTTATTTTCTCTCTCCGACACCCTCATACACAGTGCGCATGCGTTTTTATTGTAACGCCCCGTATTTGAACACTTTGTACCTCAACCACCTATTTTAGACACAAAACACGATAAGAAATATTGAAATAGGAGCATTCAGCTGTCTTGTCCACTAGCTTGAGTCCCAATGTAATACAATGTTATAAAATGTCCCAAAATGTTTGAGAATATCACGGGCCACTCTAGAATGTTGTAAAATGCCCCATTATGTTTCAGAGCATTGAACAACGTTTTATAATGCTCAAGAATGTTTAAAAATCTTTTAAATTCCTTTAGAATATCTCAGAGCCTTTCGGAATGCTCTAGAATATTTCAGAACCTTCCAGATTACTCTAAAATGTTTCACAAAGAGCTAGAATAATCCAGAACTCTTGATAATGCACTATAATGTTTTAAAATGTCCAAGAAAGCTTCGAAAATGGGCCTCAAAATGTTGTAAAATGTTTCAAAATATTTCGGAGCGCTTCAGGACATCACATAATGATCTAGAATATTATACATCGTTTCAGGATGTTTAAAAACTCTTTACTATGCTTCGGAATGCTTTAGATTGTTTTAAAATGTTGCGAATCGTTCCAACAAGTTAAACAATGCTCTGGAATGTACTTCAGAACGATTTAACATATTCCAGAACACTCTTTAACATTTCGAAATACTCTAAATTGCTTAAGAACCTTTCAGAATTCTCTAAAACCGTTTAGAATGCTTTAAAATCATTTAGAATGCTCTAGAATCGTTATAGGATGTCCCATTATGTTTCAGAACACTCAACAACGTTTTATAATGCTCTAGAATATTTACAAACCTTCCAAATTTCTCTGGAATGTTTTAAAATTCTCTAGAATATGTCAGAGCTTTCCAGATTGCTCTAAAATATTTCAGAAAGCTCTAGAATGTTTCAAAATGTTACAAATGTAATAAAATGTTTTAGAACACCTCAAAATGCGTCTCAGACGGTAATACAATGTTTAGGAATATACTAGAACACTCCAGAACATTGGCAAAATGATTTAATATATTCCAGAACGCTTTAGAACAATCCATTATGCTCTAGAACACTATACAAATTTCAAACTGTCTCACAATCTTTCAAAATACTTTACAATGATTCAGAATGCTTTAGATTGTTTTGGATTGTTGCGAATCGTCCAAAAAAGTTGAACAATGCTCTGGAATATATTATAACATTTCAGAACGTTGTAAAATATCCCAGGACACTCTAGGACATTCCAAAATGCTCTATAATATTTAGAAACATTTCAGAATGCTCTAAAATCGTTCAAAATGCTTCAAAACCATTTAGAATGCTCTAGAATCGTTGTAGGATGACTCCACTATACTTCAGAATATTTAAGAGCTTTTCAGAACGACCAACAATATTCTAGAGTACTATACAATGTTACATAACCTTACAGAATACTTTAAAATGGCTCAGAATACTTTAAATGGTTGTAGGATATTACGAATCATCCCAATATGTAATATAATGCTTTAGAAAGTACTAGAACACTCCAGAACGTTGTAAAATGTTTTAAAATATTTCAGAACAATCCATAAAGCTCTAGAACACTAAACAATGTTTTAAAATATTTTCAAATGATTCAGAATACTCCACATTGTTACAGAATGTTACGAAACGTCCCAGAAAGTGATACAATGTTCTGAAATATACTAGAATACTCCAGAACATTGTAAAATGTTTCAAAATATTCCAAAACGATTCAGTACATTTTATAATGTTCTAGAACACTATACAACATTTCAGAATGTTTCGTAATCTTTCAAAATACTTTTCAATGGTTCAGAATACTCTAGATTATTGTAGAATGTTAGGATTCTACCCATAAAGTGTACAATGCTCTGGAATGTTCTAGATCACTCCATAACCTTTCAGAATGCTCTAGAATGTGTCAGATCTTTCCAGATTGCTCCACAATTTTCATAGGGCTCTATAATGTTTCAAAACGTTATAAAACGTTGAAGACCGTAATAAAATGTTCCAGAACGCTTCTGGAATACGTCTCAAAATATAATACATTGTTTCAGAATATTTCAGAGCTTTGTAGAACGTCTCACAATGTTATAGAATGCTATGCAACGTTTCAAAATGCTTAACCTTTAAAAATATTTAACCATGCTCTAGATTATTTTATGATGTTGCTTATAGTCCCAAAAAGTTAAAGGATGCTCTGGAATGTACTGGAATGCCAGAACGTTAAAAAATACTCCAGGACATTCTAGGAAATTCCGAAAATACTTTAGAATGTTTAAGAATATTTCAGAATGCTCTTAAATTGTTCAAAATGCTTTAAAATCATTTAGAATGCTCTAGAATATTTGTAGGATGCCTCAAGAACACTCAAGAACTCATGGAATGTCTAAGAACCTTTTAAATTCCTCTAGAATGTTTCAGAATGCTCTAGAATGTGTCAAAATTTTCTAAATTTCTCTAAAATATTTTAGGAATCTCTAGAATGTTCAAAATGTCATGCAACGTTCCAGAAGGTGATAAATTGTTCCAGAAAGCTTCGGAATACGTCTTAGAACATAAAACAACGTTTCAAAATATTTCAGAGCGTTTCAGAGCGTCCCGCAATGTGCTAGAACACTATACAACGTTTGAAAATGTTCTGTGATCTTTCAGAATACTTAAATGCTTCAGAATAGTGTTGAGTGTCTTAGAATGATTGTCTCCAGAGAGTAATACAATACTCTGGAATCTACTACGTTGTAATATGTTTCAAAATATTCCAGAACGTTTTGGAACGTTTCAAAATATTCTAGAACACTATACAACGTTCCATAATGTTTTGTAATCTTTCAAAATATTTTTCAATGGTTCAGAATACTCTAAATTGTTTTAGAATGTTACGAATCGTCTTGGAAAGTATTACAATGCTTTAGAGTGTTCTGGAACACCCTAGAATATTCCAAAATGCTCCAAAATGTTTAAGAACCTTTCAGAATGCTTCAAATAATTCAGAGTGCATTATAAAATGTTTCAGATTGTGAAACAATGCTGTAGAATCCCCAAAAAGTGTTTCAGCTTGAAATTGTTGGCTTCTAGTTTCCTGACGATAGACAGTATCTAAATTCATGGTTGAAAGTTTATTCCTGACATGTATGAATTTATATTACAGAATTTTTGTAGTGGTTCACTTATAAAACAATTGCCATAATGGATGTAATATTTTGCTGCACCTAGACACAAATTCTGTCATAATTTATACGAAAAAAATTCACCAAAAATACGCTAGATAACAAAGTAAGTTTTTTGTTTGTTTTCTGTTGCAGTGTAGAATATATATGAGCTGTAATTAATCTATGGAATTACTTGACATGTTATTAGTTATAATTTTTCAAATTGAACCGGAAAGTTTGAAATGAGAATAATGAAAATGGAACAGGGGATGATTAAAATTTCATATATTAATATTTTGGAGTCTTTGCATACAAGAAAAATTTTAGTTTGTGCTCGAATCGATGCTAATTCAATTATTTATAGAGCATATCAATAATTAACGAAGCGATACACTTTTGAATACGTAAATGCAAAACCTGCTTGTGATAAGAGATAAATAATTTTTAATATTCCTCTAAAGGCAAATATGGAATTCCTTTTCTAGTATAAATCAATTTCAAGTAATTTTTTGGTCGGCAAATATTTGCACTTTAGATATAGTCAGTTTATATCGCGAGGATAAAACAGTTACCCAACGAAATACTCCTCAAATAAATTTCTAACATTCACGACATTTATCTCAATTATTTTTGATATAAATGCGGACGCAACCCGCAGAACATAATTGTTAAGTTGGTTGATTTAAAACTTATAATTTTAAAAAGAGTTTGATCGTTTTTTGAGGAATCTATTGACTCTAGAAAAAAAATAAAAATTAAAACTTGTAGCAATTGAAACGAAGGGTTGTTATATGTATGAAAATAAAATATATTATATATATTCAAGTTCAAACAGAATTTAGGGCATAACTTGAATTCGTAGGGAGCTGCATGACCACAAATTTCCAGATTATTCTTCTGATCGTCTGTTTTCGACGCTACAGCAACGACACAGGTAGATACGCGGACGAAATTCAAATTACATAAGGGCACACTGAATTTATTAAAATAAGTTAATATTTATTCTCCTCTGCAAACATCAGAACTTCGTATATTCGAGTTAAAAACCAGCTTTCTTTGATGTCTCCACCGTCGACTCTTCTTCATTAAATTTAATTTTTTATATATGCACAGGGAGCAATATAATTAGGTTTACGTTGGAATATCTTTCCATATTTAATATAAATAAATATATACACATTTTATGTGAGTTTACATAAGCTTCACATGATGCTTGTTTTCCAGAATCTTCTATTTTTTTATCTTCTTCATTCAAACCTAATTTAAAGATCAATGTGTTGCATCCAAAAAGTTGAAATTGAGAAATTGTCTTTATGTAGCCCCTTCTCCTGATTCCAATCATGTAATTACTATTCTGTGTACTCTACAATCTCTCCTCTCAATGTACGTCCTCTCTTCGTCATTTGTAATTAATTGATGACGTCACAACATGCCGTGTTAATTGGCCGAGAGCATGCGAGCATTCGCGTGACACATGATACGGATTGCGGGTGAATTTGGAACAAAGTGAATAGTAACCCCCAAAATTTCAAAATATGCGAAACACCCAATAATATTCACGAATCAAATATCAGTTCCTCATGTTTACATAAAACACGCAGTTAATATAGGCCCAATTAAAAAAAAAATTATTACTTACTGTCTGCAAATAATTTAAATAACCATTTTGGTTCTTGTAAACATATGAAAAAAGATTACAGACGTTTACAGTATGCACATCACCTTACTATTCAAGTCCTCCCACCCATTTTCATGTAATTTTTATTATTTGTAGACGGTAAGTAACCTTAAACAGTGAAAATTAGATAGTTTTTGAAACACGTGTTCTATAACAAATAGAACATTCTCCAGCACTGCTCTGTTGTGGAATTTGTAGATTTGGTCACGTAATTTTGGGGTTAATTATTTATTACGGGTGTTTGTGAGATACATTCGCCGACTAATGTGAGATGAAATGTCACTACTCTACTGTTTGTAAAGCACTACTAATTCTGATACTGTTTGGGTATGCATATGTATCTTTGATCATTTTAATTCAATCAACTGCTTTTCAAAAACTCATTTTCCGATGTTTCAAGGTGGCATGGCTTCCGTTAGAATTTTATATTGATTTCTGGACAATTTTAATACTTTTTACATCCCTAAAGTTGGCGGAAAGTAAAAATTTGATATATTTTCAAAATTTTAGATGCTGCTCTTTACTTTTTAGTGCCCTGATCTATATTGGGTGATAATACTAAGTTGTAACACCCGAAAATGGCAGTTAGAGCTCATTGAAACAAGTAACTTTTTTTTATTTGGAGCCTCAGTTTATGGAATACTTAAAGTTTCAGCTTTTGCTTTTGGTTCTATAAAACATTTGTATGTACAATTATTTTCTATTTCATTAAATAATGAAGTGGCGACCGATCAAAAATTTCAAAACAAGATATTTTGAAAACCATTGCATCGATTTTTGAAAATAAAACATTCAACAAAATCCTTGAACTGTCTACTAATATCTACTATTGTAAAATTATTACAGACACACTGCAACAATAATTTAAAACAAAATAGGCTGTGTGGTGTTGCCAGTTTGTAAGTTCAGATTTGAATACCTTTTGGCCTTTGAACAAATGTTGAGTGGTGATTTCCATCACACTAAAGTCTTGAATTATTATTCAACTAGTCGTATAATTCATAGTCGGGGAAGTACTGTGTGGCTACAGCCCGTAAACCAATAAAATATAGTCTCTTCCATATTCTTTGGATAGATATGAAATGCTACTTCGATTAATGTAAGATTTGCCCGAAAGAACGACACCACTAAAGCTACCCATTTTGGAGTACTTTTAATGCATACAGTAGACTACAAAATAGCTTTTTCAAATGTTTGGTGGCCTTTAATTGTTTTCTAAAGATTACTAACTTCCAAAAATATCTTAGTTTCCTATTTCTTAAGATTTGTGCCTTAATTTCGTTCTCCAAATTGAATTATATAACGAAAAGAATGAGAAGAAAATAGGTAAGATTGCCATTTCAACTTGCCAGATAAACGGATGGCAGACGCATCTGAGTTATATTCGCCAAGAATGTAGTGACGTCTGGTGGAATTTCTGGGAACTACTATAACTTTCTAGAGATTTCGAGAAGCTTTAGGTGGGGATATAAAAACCCGGACTTGTTCGATCCAAATAATTATAGTCGGATAGAATTAGCGCAAATATAAGCTAAAATCAAGAAGAATGATTACTTGATTTTTTTTGTATGTTAGTTTGTAATATGTATAATAACATATCCCATTTGTAGGCGCCTATGTTGTCAGGAAGACTGTCAAAAACTTGTCAATAACTGCCAGAAATGTTTTTTTGCGTTTTATAAAAAAACTATGCCTCTGACGGAAAAAGATGTTCTGATAAAAAAAGTGCGCAATTGAAAGCAAAATCAAATAAGTTGCCTTGAGCCCCGATCAGTCCAGTAGTTTTTCAGTAAATTTCAAAAAACCGTCATTTATGGTCATTTATTCGAAAATTCATAACTCGCGTTCTATTAAATATTGAGAATTATAATTTTGATATAATGTGGGACCTTAAGCTTCCAACATACGCAACAAATTTCAGAAAGATCGGCTGTAAACTTTTTGAAAAATTTTGAAGAAACCAAAAAAAGGTTCCACCAATACATGGCCGTTTTTCGGAAGAGCATTTTTTTGTTTTTTTCATCATTTTTCGCAAAGTTCACAGTAGATCTTTTCAAAATTGGATGCATATGTTGGAAGCTACTGAACTCACATTCTGTCAAAATTTCAAGTATTAACAAATATAAATTATGAATTTTCGAAAAATGGTTGAAAATGACGGTATCTTACAATCAACTAAAAAGCTACTGGATTGATCAAGGTTCAAGAGAACTTATTTGATTCGTCCTTTTATTGCGCACTTTTTTTAATAAAGCACTTTTTTCGTCAGATGCATAATTTTTTTGTAAAACGCAGAAAACCGTTTCTGGCAGTTTTTGACGATTTTTTTTGACAGCCTGCCTGACAACATAGCTGCGTACAAATGGGATATGTTATTGGCCACGTCATGAACTAACAAATGGACAATAAAAAATTTGAGCTATCAATTTTTTTCTTGGATATGTTAATTCTATCCGACGATGATTGATATTCCAAATACGGAGCGAGTAAGATTGAAAATAAATTGCAAGTTGAGATAAAAAGGAAACAGTTTTTTGCACGATTGGGCGTTTTTATGTGTTTACCGGCCCTCTATTTGAGGTGGTATGTTGATTTTACCAACAAACTGTGGTTACTATGGTTACCGTCCATGGGCAAAGGCGGTAAGTAAAATATTGTGAATTCTCACAAAAAAATATTCATTTATTTATCTTTAATTGTAATTAAATATTCAGAATAAAATATCAAGCTTGACAGCTGACAGCGAATAAACAATCATCAGTAGTAATTTAATTTCAAAAAGAAAATTAGGATCCATATTTTGGGTAGATTTTCCAATCGTGCAATAAATTTAAAAAAAAGTATAATATTTGGAAACTATTATTCTCAATCGGTAATCTGTACTTACTGGCCTTAATACTTAAATATATTGTTTATTTATATATTTTTTTATAAAAAAAAGATACCTGAAGATAACTTCAAAAGTCGAAATGATCATCGTTAATTAATGAAGAAAATCATAAATTGAAACTTAACTCTTCCTACAATTATTAACTTAAATAACTATTTCAGCCCAGGCAAATTAGGGTTTCACCTCGGAATGAGAGACAATAAGCTAGAAACCTGTACAAACCTTTATTTTGGCATTCTAAAATTTGTCTCAAAAGTCTCATGAAATCTTGCACCTGAGTCTTAAATTATTCAAGGACAAGAATCGCGAAAATTGTTTTTTGCAAATATTTCGGTTCCTATGGCTCCAATAATGTTGACGTTTATTACAAAAATTATGGAGCATAAAATTCGCAACAAATTTCGTTCAAAACATTTTTTCATGCGCTCATACTGTTTCTGGAATAGAGCGCGGAGAACGCGAAGCACTCAGCCATACATACTGTAATGCAAGGTCAACCGCAAGTTCCGGCGGATAATACCTCGTACAAAGTCAGTAAATCCTTAATCATGAATGATTTGTATTATTTATTGGTCAATACATTATATTTGATAACATTTTTTCAATAATACTTTGTGTAATTAAAAACTCATCAAGTGAAATACTTATAGTATATTTTAATCTAATAATAATGCTGTTGATATGAATTATGCAGCATTGAGGCAAGCTTGCTCATTACACTAGCCACAAGCTAAAGCGGATTGCAACCCTAATTTTCTGCACCCGTAGCGTGCACCACAACCATTCTTACAGTTCCAAAATATTTTTTTCAGTAATTTATCTGGAGTCGATGGTAAGATTGTTGTCATTGGTTCCAGAAATTCATTCTGCAGTACTCAA
Organism: Dromius quadrimaculatus; assembly: GCA_963989225.1. Classification (NCBI taxonomy): domain Eukaryota; kingdom Metazoa; phylum Arthropoda; class Insecta; order Coleoptera; family Carabidae; genus Dromius; species Dromius quadrimaculatus. The sequence continues at coordinate 8,661,752 of OZ022329.1, forward strand.
CTCCATTCTTGCATTACAATATGGCTGAGTGCTGCGCATAATCCGCGTTCTATTTCAAAAACGGTTGAGCGCATGAAAAAATATTTGAAACAAAATTTGTTGCAAATATTTTGCTACACAATTTTTGTAATGAATGTCAACATTATTGGAGCCATACAAACCGAGATATTTGCACAAAAACGCTTATTATCTCTCATTCCAGGTGAAACCCTAATTTGACTGGGCTAAATCGAGGTGAGTTTCGTTACAGAATGTTTTTTCACACGATTAGCAAATCTAAACTGAATTGCGATTTCTTCCTCATTGTTCAATAAATTCTGTTTCATTTATTACTAGAATAAATCGATGGGGGAGTTGATAAGGAATTTAGAGAAAGAGCTTGCTGTAAGCCTCTTGGTAGTTTTAGAGGTGCGAAAAAAAAAGGTTTTAGTTTCTGAGCTTCAGCTTGCCGGCGTCCGTCAATGCAATTAATGCGTTATGCATTTACTGCACAATGCGTAACAGTGACATCATTGTTCAGATAAAAGATTTTGACTCTCGTCTCGCGTCCATATACATCTGTTAATTTTATGTGCGTGATATTGTCAATTAACCAGTGTTTAAATTAATTACTGCCTTAATTGTCGAGCCGTTGCTTACATACAGCCTTTATTAATGTATTTATTTATGGACCAAATAGCTCTATCTCTCTTGTTTGTAATTTATTTGCTACCCGGATAGTTATGCTTATAGATCATTTGGTCTATTAGAATTGATGATATTATAAATAATACCGAAACTACAATCTAGTAGGCACATATGTAATTATGAATTTTTAACGCTTAATTCATTCTTGGAAAAGTATTTAATTGGATAATTATGACTTTATCAACGAATGTACTAATTTATTCATTAAAATTCCTTTACTCACCCGTCTCCAAAGGAAAACATTCCCTGTCCAAATCCTCCATGTCCAGTCACTGTGGGACTCCTCGATCCAGCAGCTGGACTAGGAGATCTTCTAGATCCCGATTCTTCTGTAATTGTAATACTCCCTTCTTGATTTGATGTTCGACTTGGACTTAAATCCCGAGGGTTGGGGCTGTCCTTCGAAGGAGCTGAAGTTGCTCCAGGTTCTGGAGAATCTCGGAGGCTGCAAGCAGGAGAGGTGGATGATGGAGGGAGGGATACAGGGCTGGAACTTGTCTGTCCAGAATCATCCACCTATAAAAAATAAAATAATTGCAACATACTTATCAAAATTTAACGACTAACATGCACGATAAATCAGCCAGACTGTGACAGAGTGTAATCTTTTAAAGTAGAAGCTTCATCTATATTCGTTACACATAGAAACAGTCTAACATCATCCCCTGGGAGGTTAAACTTGCATCAGGCTCCGCTATCTCAATATTTAAACCACCGCGGTAAAGTTATTTGCAAATATCATCTAAATTTAAATTTCGCTCGTGCAAAAGCTGCAAAAGTAGGCGATTTGTATACGAGAAAAATGCATTGAGAGAATTGAATTTATCACTAGATGGGACGTAACAGAATTTTGTTGAAATATAATACCTTCTCGTCCTTGGCGTCTGGATCACGTTTGGTGATGTCCTGCCCTTCTCGTTTTCTTTGTTCTTCTTTTAGACGTTCTGCTTTACGCCATTTTGCCCGACGGTTTTGAAACCATACCTTTAAAAAAAAAGCAATATCAGAAAACCCGCTGCGCTCAAACGTAGAAACGCGTGGACATATGTGCAGAAATAGGGGCGCAGTGGGCTTTAATGGGAGTCGAGGGTGCCAGTGGCAATTAGCCACGACTAATGAGATCTTCACATGCACCATTACACTCGTCACCTGTCCATAATAACAATTAAACATACTACAACACTCCAGGACATAAACAACACACTTCAACCATTTTAACTACCCTAACAATCTTATTTCTTTGTTGGTAACCCTTAAATCTTTCATGAGAAGTAAAAATAAGAATAAAAATATAAAAGACGACTAAATAAGTAATAATAAAACATGAACATCCCTGTTCACCCTTCCATCACAAATCACTGCCAACTTCAGCAATTATTATAGCAATATTTGCTCTCCACCCTGTACCACAAGTTATTATACCTCAAGCCGCAAGCATTTTTCCTGCAGCTACATCTGGCTGTATGCATCTGTTACTGTTACTGCACAAAGGGTGAGATACACTTGTTAGGAGGGCTAATCGAGCACGGGGATGTAAACATCGCTGAAGAGGGTTGGAATTTTGATTTGAAGGGTTGTTTGTTGGTTAGAAGTAATTATACAACGTATAATAATTTGTCTCAATTCGAAATAATAGCGAACTCACCATAAACCAACCAAAACAAATAACTGTTACCCATCCAGGATCGCACAAACACAAAATTAAAATATAGAGGTCCGGTGATGTTTACCGGGGGTAAATGTTGAATGTTGGTATAGAATTACACGCATTATGAGTTTAAATTGATAGAGACCCGTTCGAATATTGGGTACAATATACTCTGTCAATATATTCATGACCTACGGGGTCTCCTGGTGATCTGTCTCTTGTGGACGGAATGATAACTTGCAGATTAAAATTTGGATTTGTTTTGGTAATGCAATTTGAACGATTTTCACAGGAACCTTTAACAGAAGATTTTTGTTGTCGCTCGACTGTTTGATTTTACATTGAAACAATTCTGGTTTGTTAAACAACCAATCCTTGCTGTGAGGAAAGAGCGACAAAATCATCTATTCGATAAACAGCAAAGCTTTGAACTCAACTTCTCAACTTTGATTATTCTAAACAGTCAGAACGATATGCCAGCTTTTTCAGCAACTTCACGTACTGAACCTCTTCATTTTCTCAATGATATCGTTGATAATTGAGGTTAGTGGTCTTCCTGTCTCTTTTAGTCTAGTCAACAAGTTAAAAAACGTGTTAATACTTGCTACTGCGAATTGAATTACGTGCGATAGCTCGTTGAACTCGTTATGACGTCTAAAAAAATGTGCAAAAAAATTCATGTAATTTGCAATACTCGCTTCGCTCGTTTTGGCAAATATTACGTCTCGTCAAACAATATGGCACTTTTCATAACTAATTATGTAAATAACTATTACATGTATTATATATTAATTTTAAAATTTGAAGAAATTACTGTGTCATATTGACACATGAAAGGAGAAAATATTGCCGGAGATTTTTTTTTTCAAATAAGAGTCTCAAAAAAATTCATTAATTAACAATAGCTTCATTTAATAACAAATGCACAAAGAAAAAATCTCCGTAGGTATTTTTTCTTCCCAAGTATCTCGATAACACAGTAATTTTTTCAAATCTTCAAATTAATATTCAATATATGTGAAAATAATTTTTGTAATTAACGGTCAGTTTCAAGGCGGTGTAACGGTGCCGCACTCACCGCGTGGAGCCCTATTTTCAACATCAGATAAAAAAAATTAACAATAGAGGTCAAGTTTCGGGAGTCAACATTTTTTTTGAAAATTTCCTCCTCTTTAAATATCTGTTTGTAAAATTCCTCTAGCACCAACAGTTTTCGGGTAATTTTCACAAAAGTAGACCCCTTTTCTTTGGAATCTTTAGTTGTTTATAACTTCTGCAATTATTTATGTGCGAGTTTGATATTTTGCACATTTTTCTAGACGTCATAATGAGCTCAACGAGCTATCGCACGTATTTTAATTTGCAGTAGCAACTTGATGACTTGATCCACTCATAAACATTCATGCAATAGATAAATTGATCGAAAACACGTCTCCACTTATCAAATTGTCCCTCTCTACTTCACAAATATTTCGCGGTGATGTTTTTATAACAGTTTGAGGATAAAACAAGCTTTCATTTTCACATTTCCTCGTATTAGGCAGTGGCGTCTCTTGTCTTAAAACTTTCCAATCACACCTCGTAAGTTGCAGATACACTATAACAGCTCAAGCATTTTTACAGGACATAACAAACCACCCGGACTCTAATATTCCTCTTATTTTCGTTCTTGGGGCACCCAGTTTTTCAGCACATTTTTGAAAAAAAAATGGAAGAATCATCTAGATGATGGAAGCGCATTTTTGACAGCTCATGAATCCTTGTTACTTCAGAAATTTCGCAAATAACCATATCCCACAATTACTGAGCTTGAAATCAAGCAGTTTGGGCAAACTTACGAAACAGCAGCTTCCATTTAGTACTAGTTTCAAGTTGACTATTTAATAGGTACATAATTTATGCATGTACAAACTCAAAAATACCTTTTAATCTTCATTGTTTAGTTATTGACTGACGGTAGGTCAAGTGGTGTACCTTAAAATGAGAATTTGATCTTTATCAAAGCTATATAAAAAAAAATACACCACAAGTAAACAAATTTTCATCCAAAAATAATAATAATTCATTCTAATAAGCTTCAAATTCGCGTCAAACAAGTCATTGAATGAATCCGGGACAGATTTGACAACTGTACATAATAATAGTGACACCCGCGGCTAAAGTTGTAACTAAATTTTTATCTACTTTAATGGATTTCAGTTGCCATATCTCTAATGTCATATGTATCTATGGGCATTGTTTCACTTAAAACAAGTAATTGAATAATTGAATCTTCCACAATCACTGAGCTTGAATTAGAGCAATTTGTGAAAACCTACGAAACAGCAGCTTTTATTTAGTACCAGTTTCAAGTCTGTAAATAGTATAGATGCTGAGAACTCAGCGTCACGCCAGCCAGCCAAATTAAATATAATAGCGCTTTTTTTCCAAAAAATGCGCTAAAAACACTATAATATTAACTTTGGCTGGCTGTGTGGCAGGCTGGCGTGACGCTGACTTCTCAGCAACTACAGCACTTACAGACTTGAAAGTGTTCCTAAATGGAAGCTGCTATTTCTTAGGTTTGCCCAAACTGCTCAATTTTTTTATCCATACACCCAGTTTTGGGTTCAAAAGTAAATAAAAATTCAAAAAGTAATTACTGCTGAACTTTGCATAAATGAAAACTGAAACTTGCTGCACAGAATGAACGACATATCAGAAACTAAATTTTATACCTTAAATTTCGAATCGATATGAATAAGTACCCATTTTAGGGTAGAAACTATTTATCTCAATATTTCGCGAGTTACACAAGATATTGACATGCGGTTTTCGGTGTTGGTATTAGAATTAATTGAGCTTTTATTTTTATGATCAATTTAGGACAGTATATGACCACCAGTTACTCATTTTCTTAAATCTGTAATTTTAGAGGTAATTGCACAAAATTTTAAGGGACATTTTGTTATATAACTTTGATAAAGATAAAATTATTATTTTAGGGTACATTCAGTCAATAACGAAACAATAAAGACTAAAAAGTCCTTTTGCACAAGTTATTATATAAAATTAGTCACAACTTAAAATTGGTACCAAATGAAAGCTGCTGCATCGTAGGTTTGCCCAAACTGCTTGATTTTAAGCTTAGTGATTGTGAAATTAGTCATTTGCGAAATCTCTCAACTAACAAACATTCATGAACTGTTGAAAGTGCGCTTTGATCATCAAAATTATTCTTTATTCTTTATTAGTGGTCGCTCAGTGGACGAAATTCGAACGTGAATCAGTTTGAACCTTATTGAATTTAACCTTCCATCCCCGAGGTTCCAGGTGAAATTAGCTTAGTATTCGACGCTCCATCCGAATCTAAAATCAAGTATAGTGGTTCCCATTCAAGATTTTAAAGTGGCTTTCTCCCCTCAACCTTCGGAAGGGGAAAGAAATCATTAATGTCTTCAATCGGTGCATATTTCTCGATATATTCCAGAAAAAAATAATATCGTTTTCAGCGGTAAATTTGAATTGAAAACTCTGTATATAATTAAATTTTTCTGCAATCCTTCTTCACATAAACTCCAAGTATGTCATATCTTACATTCTTTTATGCACACAGTACAAAGTTTTCTCTTCACGTAAAATTTAAATAGGACATCCTGTATATAATTTTAGCTCCCGGCACTTCTTCTCCACATGAACTTCAAGTATTCCAAATTTTATATTCCTTTGTGCACGTTACAAAGTTTTTTATCAAATAAAATCAAAATAAGACACCTGTATATAATTTAGGCATTCTGCACTACTTCTCCAGATAAACTTCAAGTATACCATATCTCGCATTCCTTCATGCGCGCGGTACTAAGTTTTATCTCCACGTAGAACTAAATTAGAACATCCTGTATATACTTTTAGCTTTCTGCACTCATCCTTATAGACTTCAAGTATGCCAAATCTCACATTCCTTTATGCGCGCAGTACAAATTTTCCTCTTCACGTAAAATTAAAATGGGACATGTATATAATTTCAGTTTTTTGCACTCCTCCATACAGACTGCAAGTATGCCAAGTCTCACATTACTTCGTTTTCTCTTTATTTAGAATTAAAATGGGACATCCTGTATATACTTTTAGCTTTTTGCATTCTTTTTCCAAATAAAATTTGAGTATGTCAAATCTTACATTCCTTCTTGAGCGCAGAACAAAGTTTTCCCTTCACGTAAAATTGAAAAGAGACAACCTGTTTATAATCTCAGTTTTCTGCATTCTTTCTCCATATAAACTTCAAGTATACCAAATCTCACATTCCATCACGCGCGCAGTACAAAGTTTTCTCCTCATGTAAAACTAAAATAGGACATTCGTATATAATTTTGATTTTCTGCACCTCCATCTCCACATATACTTCAAGTTTGCCAAGTCTTACATGACCTCATGTGCGCGGTACAAAGTTTTCTATCCACGTCGTTAAATTAAAATGGGACACCTGTCTATACTTTCAGGTTTCTGCATTCCTTCATATTAACTTCAAGTATGTCAAATCTCACATTCCTTCATGCACGCGGTACAAAGTTCTTTCTTTACGTAAAATTAAAATGGGACGCTTTGTGTTAATCTAAGAGCTGGCTACAAAAATGTGAACTGATCGAATATAGTGGCGATTTTTTCTCATAAGATTCCTATGACGTCAACTAAGCAAGAGGCCAACTTGCAGAAGTCATATTTGCTGCAATCAAGAAGGGGAGAGAGTTAAATGTGCAATTTTTACCTCAAAAAGGAATGATCGAATTTAGTTCTGCATACAGTATACAGTTTCATTTCTTGCTAATATAATTGAAAAAAATGTTCCCAGAAATGTAAGTGGTAAACTAACTTCTCCCAGAAACGATAAAGCGGTATCGAAAGGCTCGAAATCAGCCAACCTAAAATATAGTTCTGCAACTTTGTGTATATCAAGACAACAATACAAAAAACTCATATTTGAATTTGCAGAAGCCAAAAATGAGGATAAGTGACTAAAATAGTTATTTGTGTATCAAGGCCGTAAAGGTTATCTTTTTTGGTCGAATCTGTTGTTTGCGGCCGAAGCGTAGCTGAGGCTGCAATTCAGGTGAGACCAAAAAAGAACTGTAGGCCGAGGTGCACACAACGTTTTTTAGGCGATCATTACGAAATAATTCAAAATCACATCATTTTATCTATTTATTTATAAAACATTGCAATTGTAAATCTTAGTTGCCGTAGAAGTTGTCTTATTTTATTGTCTTCTATCAAGTTGACGTTTAACAAAAAATGCGTATTTATTTTTTGAATTGCAAGAAATACAGAGGTTGACGGAAGAATATATGTACTATTTAAGCGAAAACTGTTTCTTAAAGAGTTCATCAAGCTGCCCATATAGGTAAATATAAAGTGTTTATGAAATATTTTTGACAGATCAGTCCCAAAAAGTAATATTTGACAGATCAGTCCCAAAAAGTAAAATTTGACAGATCAGTCCCAAAAAGTGAAACTTCACGACCGCAAAAGAAGCCATAAAAACACCTTTTTTGTCATGATCGCCTAAAAAAATTATTTAAAGCCGTGCGCACGAGTTTTTCTAACTCTGTTGATCCTTAATGATGCGATTTATTTTTAACTGATAAATAATGAAATAAAGTACTGCAAATCGTTTTCTTGGTATGTTGAAGTTATGGTTAAAATGTGATTTGATTTGCAGAAATCAAAAGTAAAGATAACTGAACAGATTAGCCATATCGATTTTGTTACTATTATCAACTATCCGAGCACATATCGGTTTCAAGTACCTTTAAAATACTAATTATGTGATCCTAGAATAATAATTAATTTGAAAAGAATCTCAAACTAAGTACTAATTGTCGGAGAGCCCATTCCATTACCCATGTTTCATGAAGTGATTGATTCAGATAGAAAGCTCTTACTCTAATATAATTTCAGATTTCTGCACTCTTTCATGTAGACTTCAAGAATGCTAAATCTTACATTCTTCCGCCTATGAAATATGCTCAAAAAAAGGGTAGAAAGCTTTCTCTTTACATATTAATATATAGATTAAAATGGTATAACTTGCATATAATTTTCTCTTTCTGCACATCTTCTTCATATAAACTTGAGGTAAGCCAAATCTCACATTCCTCCGTGCATGCAATATGCTTAAAAAGGGATCGAAAATTTTCTCTTGACGTATTTATCTATTAATATATAGATTGGAGATTGAGAGCCAGTCGTATCACATTTATTCAATGATTGATTTTGATCAGTTTTCTATCATCAATAAAAATTATCAGACGGTCTAGAATAGAAAATTATTATTATAATCCGGGTGACTTTTTACACCCTGTACAGTAATTAATACGAAAATGATGAGAAAAAGAATTGTAATGCATCCTTATAAGTTGAGAGATAAATGATTTAACGGATATATTTCATTTTGCTCTATTCTAATAAAAAGTACAGATTTTACACGCATTTCCACGTGTCATTTTTGAATGCCTTGCTTAACTTGCTAAAAATACAATAGCTCAAAAAAATATTGGGAATAATTCACTTTTCTGACCGGATCTGTATTCTTGGTACTTTATTTAATAATCAAGCCAAATTTTGTTCAATTTGATTGGAAAATGTTTGTTTTATAAGAGTTTAAATGATGACAAATTTTAAAGCGCCTCCACCATATTTCGGCATTTCTCCGTTTCTCACGAATGTCCACTCTGAGACATTGGCCATTAAGTGATAGTAATATGACACGGGATAAGCGACTGGGGGGTGGTTCCCGCGGGATTCTACAACAACCCGCATGTGCGCTTTATAATTCGTGACCAGGACCTTATACACTATCCCACAGTGTCAAGTTGCAAGCGAGAGCCAGAAATGTGACAGCAACTCGGGAATTTGGAAATTTGAAGGAAATGTGGAAAAGTGTATTATTGTCAGAGGGGTGGATGGGAAATTCATGCAACGAAGTCTCACGTTGACATCTTCAAACAAACGCGAAACACAATTAATCGTCACCCGTCGCAGGCGGCTGTTCATCAGAACAAAGGAACAATATTTAGCTAAAATAATAAAACAAAGCAACATCACGACACCACTTACAGCGCTCCAATTAGAGAAACAATGCCATTACAATAAAGCTTTATAAGGACTCGTAGTGCTTGTGGTGCATCCCGCACGCGTCCGCAGGACACAACGAGCTGTTTTGTTTTATGTAAACAACAAATGACAGTTGCTTGAGGGTACTTCATAATTTCTTTACAACTTCTGTGAAGCCAAGATAAAAATTTTCACCTTTTTCTGGACATAATCAAACTGAACTTTTCAGACTTTTCATTTTATTTGAACCTGTCAGATATCTCCATCAAATTTAATTCTTCTCCTGTTCGAAAATATCACATCTCAAGATGAAATTCCCCCTTTTTGCTTGTCTTAAAAATTCTTAGTCCGTCACACACCAACCAATCTTTAAAAGCCCTGACAGATACATGATATCATATCGCAGGAACCACCACATAAAAATTTATTTTGACGGGAGTTTAACTGTGCATTTTGTCTCTCCTTGGACCTTTCTCAAATAGATTGACACTGCTGATACATTTTCATACATAAATATAAATCAGTTCATTTGTCAATATCCCAAGGTAAGTTATATTACAATGTAACTTCCAATTCGATACTTCAATAATTCTCAAGTCCCAATATAGTGATTTAAATTATGTATTAATTGGTTGCTAAATTTATTTACCTCCCCGTTAATTCGATTCGGTTCGCATGTGTTGTGATCATTACTCTTGCCTGTTAAATTCGTAACAAACTGAAGTACAAGAGAGCTCGTATACTCGCAATAAAAATCAACTAATCGAGTTACAATAATCACATAAACAATAGCAGTGGCTAATTCTCCCACTGGTAAGTGAATTAGGCCGGGCCTGAACCAGTAACTGAATTTACCACGTCCGAGTTTACTATCTTATCCTGTGTTCAATATTTGTTCCTGTCTGTATGACGTAAAATCTACGTCCCACTTTTTCGTCAAACGAAGTTTGGCATAATAAAATCGGATAATTGTATTTGTTCGTATTGAGTAATTGTATTAAAGTATCGAATTTCACAAAATCAAATAATCCGCCGGCAAAAAACGACCCAAAGTCCGTTTCTCATGTCAATCCTGATATTTTCACATCGCCCTGTATACAGCACAGCGTACTCTAGATAAGGGTGGTAAGAGTGATTGCTCGTGACCGAAACGCTGTTTGAAATTTGATACTCGAGGGCTGGATGGTGTTATTCAAAAAGAGAAATATCCAGGATAGTATCATGAGATGGTTCATTATACGATGAGATATTAATAAGTTTTCAACCTGACACATTTCAACAAAATTACTAAATTATATTCTTTAATAACTTTTCTGCCCCTTGTAAGTATCTGTAAGATGTATCCCATTTTCTGGGAGCACGAATCTTTCCTGCTGATTTCGTTTCGCAACATGCTCATAATTTTCTAGGGTTTCTATGTTTCAGGAACATGATAATGAGCCTCACCCACAATCATCATTTAACCCAAATTTTAGTCAAAACGGCCGCAAAACAACTTAAATATTGTGATTTTTTGTCGATTTTGATCGGAGTCCCAATATTCAGTATGAATAGTTCGTCCAATAATTTGTTCGTACCTGTATCAGGATACCCCAAATAGAGTAGAATAGCACGGATATCGCTCTTATAATAATTAAAGATAGAGATTTGGTGGCACGGATAATGTAGAATTTTGGGGGCCGATTTAGATGCCGTTGAAAAATCTGCTGTGGCTACACAGTATCTACTTCCCCGAACATAAACATGCTTAGTTTTATCGCTGTTTCATAGGGTGCCGCATCAATTAATTGCGTATTTCAAACTGACAACTGTCAATAAAGTGACAATTATCATTGTTAAAGTGACAGATTGAGCTTATATTTCAATCCTTACATAAAATAAGTATTTTTGAATGAGAAGTGTCCTTTTCTAGATTTTCGGAGTCTTTGATTCATTGGAACAAACAGTTTTCACATATAATCGCCTGAAGTGTGATTTAAAGATGTTAACGTAGATTCCACTGATTATTTTTTATTTTATATTTCTATTAAGCTTATCTTCCCGAGAGCTTTAAATTGATACTAAAGTAGACATCATTTAAATTATTTGCGAAAAAAACAATTGACAGTCGTTTAAATATCATTTTTAACATTTCTGTTAGAATTGCTTTAATTTGATACCAAACACGATAGAACCAAATTACTTATTTTGAAGAAACAATTGACGAACGTTTTCATGTGATGTCTAAACATAGTAATAGTAGTTGTAATTTCACATTATGATTCTTATTATTTCTTTGCTTCGGAAAAATATAACGAATTTTACAATAACTTAAATTTTAATAATAAATTAAATTTGGAACAGTCGGAAATTCGTACGCGTGTAAAAAAATACTTGCTGATTTCTAAGAACTCAAATTTCTCCGTAAATATAAAGAAAATTACAGAAGTTCTCAGCTAAAAGCTATCTACTTTAATGAAGCAAACTTGAAAATGATATCAAGATAGAATTCAGGATGGCTGTTTCCAAGATATGAATAGTAACTTTCTTGTTTTAAATTGCTAAACGTGTAGATTTATCAAAATCTCGAACTTTCAAAAAATCACGATTACAATACTTCCCTTATTGTATATACGTCGGGGAAGTAAAAAAATGATAAATCCTGGTAAATTTCCTCGTGAATATGAAAAAAATCAAAAAAAGTTTCAGCTAAAATCTACTTACTTTGATGAGACAAATTTGAAAATGATAATCATTAGCATCATTAATAAATACGGTAAATCACAATAAATGTTCAAAGTGCTGGCCGTTTTGAGCTATACACAATCGACACCGCTTTGTAACACTGTTAGTAACTTGACGCAATGTATTGCGATTCCCCCTGATCAGGCGTACTTTATTATCAAAACGGTCATCTAAACATCTGATAACATCTCTAGAATTGTGCGCAGGAGCGCCATACTGTTGATACCATATTCAAAGATTTTGTGCCAAATGTATTTCATCTAATAAATCTTCAAGAGATGTTTGAAGAATCTCCATATACCGTTGTTCTATTAAGACTCTATCAAAAATTATAGGATCCACCAAGCGTTTCCACAATACGCCAAACAAAATTTTAAGGCCAAAACAAACTTGATTTTTCCGTGGAATCACTATGTGTGGCTTCTTCTATGACTCCTGAGCTCAATATTTTTCACTATGGCGATTGAATAATCCACAATTAGATAAATAGGATTCATCAGTCCATAAAACGTGACTGATAGAGTAATCATATTGTACATTTTTCTGCTCTACGAATATTGTCATTTGATCTTAAAGTCTGTGCAACGTGCAATCTATAGGGTTGAATATTTTGCTTCCTTAAAATTCTTGATGCTCTAAATTTAGACACGTTTTTTTGAGCCTCAATTTCTCAAGTCCAAATTTTCTAGCTTTTTCTCTTTTCTAGGGACGAAATTTATGTCCCGCTTTGCTGCTGAAATATATGCAACAAACTTTCAAGAACGTAGACAATCGGATATTAGAGTGTATGCAAGATTTGAATCGAGTATGTAGCATTATGAATGTTTTCAAAAACCTAATCAAGACATAAATTTGGACCCTGAAGAACAGGAATTCACTTAAGGCTGGTTTATGATGGATTTAATTTATAAATTTAGATTATCTCAATTATAAATCCAGCCAATCGTAGACATTGGCTGACATGTCAAAAATTTCAAATTGTTAATTGTCATAGAAACTAAATTCAAATCATGAATATGGTGGAGGTGCACCTATATTCATATGATAAAAGTAATAATTCAAACCAAAACTCAATTATTTGTGCAAATAAAATGATTTTGGCGATGTAAAATGACTACTCAAAAGGTCAATTTCAGGTTATATTTCAAAAAAGAAAAGAGAACGGGTATCTAAAACTATGAATCTAAATTTCTAAATGTAAATTCCTAAATTGAATCCATCATAAAACAGCCTTTATGCTTACGTGGAAATCAATCCGAGAATTTCGACTCGAAAAATTGAAGCTCAAATTAAGTTTTCTAAATCTAAAGTATCAAAAAATTTAAAAGAGCACAATTTTCATGTTGCACTAATCAAATGGTAAGGCTGGTTTAGGATGGATTTAATTTCGGAATTTATATTTAGAAATTTAGATTTAGAAATATGAAATATATATTGACTTATGTGCTGGTTTTTGGTGGACTTAGTTTACAAATTTATATTTGAAATATTAATTTGCGAATCTAAATCTTAAATCCAACCAACCAAAAATAGATATCGATTGTCACAGTAAAATTGTCAAACTGTCATCTGTCAGATATAATGAATGGATCATCAAACGTAACACAATGCTATGAGTCCATACTGACAGTGAGATAAAATTCACTTGGCTTATTTTCTTCCTCATTTTAAGTACACAATATGACAAGTATTTCACGTGTAAATAATATTTGACCGGCCACATTATTATAGTAGAATCGAAATTCATCATAAATCAGAACAAGATTTACGATTTAAATATAAATTTATATATGTGAATTCCTGAATTCAATCCATTATAAAACAGCCTTTGGATGATTTTTGAACAAAATTATGATATTATCCATCATACGGTTACTTTTCTAATTGTGTGATTCCACGGCGAAATCAAGTTCGTCTTGGCTTTAATGTTTTTTGTGGCATATTGGGAAACCATAACAGGGCAACCTTAGATTTAGATGGCGCTCCTGTGTACAATTTTAGAGATGTAATCGGATATTCATATCTCTTGAACCGCTATCTTGAATTCAATTTTGACATCATTTTCAAGTTTGCCTCATCAAAGTAGACAACTTTTATTTGAATTTTTTCTTCAATTTCTTTCATAATCAGCGATTTTCAATTTTTTTTTATGATTCATAAACCATTCCGAATTTAGATTATTTTCACAAAATTGCACAACATTGCCCATTTGAGCAAATTTCTATCTTTAATCGTATGCTATCCTTTGCTATTTAGGACACACTGTAGTGTTATTTTGTTGAATTAAGGGAATGTGAAGGATTATAACGACTGGCAGAAACAGCACTTCTATTAGAACTTGTCATTTTGTTGATAATGACAAATAATATTTCCCAATAACTGCGTTTTGCCACCTTCTAAGTAATCTATAAATTTTGATCTCGTAAAATGGGATGATGATTTTTATAAACGAAACCTTTTGGACCGACGTAAGTCAAGATGTATCTACATTTGCATCATGATGATGAATCCAACTTTCATCCACAGTTAAATGAATTCCGCAAACGAATGAAAATCCACTTTATTACAGCTCGAGTATGTGTAAAAGTATCTGATTATTTTTTTTTTAACAATTTTGTGCTCGTATTATCGGCGTGGGACACTAATTGAATAGGCGGTTAATTATAATGCACTATCCACATTATTGATTGCTTTCGACATTAATTAGGTCGCTTATTAATGAACACTAATTAAATAATATAATTTCACGCGTTTATGCTGTAGAATATTATTTTACATTAAATTTATATTATAGCCAATACGAATCTATCATCAGTATCATCATACGAGTTTCAATTATGCTACAATTATTATAATTATTATATTTCATTAGTAACTAGATAATGAAATCGTATTAACATTTATTGTGTCTATTTTTGCAGGATGGACTACTTAATTGCAGCGATAGAATGACAGCCTGGTAAGTGAAAAATGCCCTTTCAAAAGAATCTTATTGTGAATAAGCACTATTATAACTGCTGTTTGAAAATCCAATTTTCCTGCTATTTCATCTACAAGAACACAATGTTCAAAGCTTATGTGAATTTCCAATGTTTGCAATATCGTCTCATTGTCACTAGCTAATCGGATAAGTCTGTATGCAGCCAATTTGTAATACAAACACAAATTTTAAGGGGATGGCTTGTTACATGCTCGTTAGATAAATAATAGATTTGGCACCCTCAGAATTGGGGTATTAGCAGTTGTAGGACAATTGGAGAACTACAATTTAGGGGATTAGCCTCTAATAGTATATCGTTTTGTTGAATTGATTCTGATATTGGTTGTTATTTATATTTCTCGTTAATATGTTCGTGGAAGTTTCTCGTTTTCGTCCTCTAAGCTAAGAAAATCCAGGAGGCTTTACGTGCATTTCGGCATCATTTTACGTTAGTCTTTATCCATCTTCACATTTTGTTTCTCTGAAGGGATATATACTTCGATTTGTCCTGAAATCCCACCGAAATAGATACTGTAAAGTTACAATAAACTCAATTGATAACTGTCCTATTACTTTGCATTTTAGTGTAAACCAAGCTTAAAAACACTGACAGTTCTTTTTACCTCTCTTGGAAGTATTATCTGGAAAGTAGTTCATCTGGCTTAAAACTTATTTAATGCTCCCCTGGTCTCTGAGGAGTTGCCAAGTCAAGGGGAGGATACTAGAAGTTGATGTGGCAACATTGCGGATTATCAGAGGATAGTGGTTAGGGTTGTTAGGTGGTTTGACAGCCGATAGATGGGTAATGTCAAATTCGTGACATTTCACATATGACCAACTTGTAGAAAGACGGAATTCCCGATTGAACAATCAATTTTCTCATCAAAACTGTTTTCCGATCACATCATTTAGCTTCCACTTTTCCGCGCTTCGCTGAAATTCCTCCAAACCACATCTGAAACTTTTTATCACGTTAAGGGTACATAATCCTTTTGGTTCTTCACTTTTCGTCTACGCTTCAGCCAACATCAAATTCAATAATACTTATCGCTCTGCCTCTCCGCTCACTTCGATGACACGAACCGGTATAACCGTTAATGTTACCGCCATATTCTGTCAAGTGATCGCGAGAAGAAAATGCGTTCTGACACCGTGTAAATATGACAAGATTCAGGGGGCAGAGTTTAATGAGGAAAGTCGATATAAGTTTTTAAGTAAACTAAAAATTCCCGTATAAATCTGCAGCAATTTCCCCTATACACTTCAACATAAATCCGCCCTGGTTTGTGTTTACCTTACACTACAGTGACTATAGTACACCCTTTGCTTTTCGCGGGGGTGGATCAAGGTTGCTTAGCAACGCAAGGGTAGCGGAACGCGATGTCCGACGCGAAATGCAATAGACATGGAGACTAAATCAGACATTTTTTTAGTTCTGACTTACCTGAACTCTAGCTTCAGTTAAGTTGATCTTCATAGCTAAATCTTCTCGCGTAAACACATCAGGATAATGCGTTTGAGCAAATGCGCTTTCCAATTCCTCCAACTGTAAATAAAATATTAATTATGGCAGCTGTATTTCGTGGTGACCATCTTCAAAACTTGTATCTATTTGTAGACAAACCTCTGAAGATGCATACCATAAAAGAGGAAGAATTGTATTCCAAAATATATTTATAACTTTACTTTAGTAAATAGGCAATATAGAGGAAATTCGAGGAGGGTTTAATACCTGTTGAAGAGTGAATGTTGTTCTATTTCTTCTTTGCTTCCTCCTGACGAAAGTATCATCATGTATTGCTGGATGATAGGAGTAACTTGTATCTGTAAAAGCAATAACAACAATTTAAACATTACAGTCTAATAGCCCCAACCAAAGAAAGGAAGAAAATTCCAAGTGCTTGCTCATATTGCCAGATTATTTTTAATTTTTTTTTTGGGATTATATAATAATACAGGTTACAGTACACTAATTTACTTTATAGGTGACTAGCATTATGATCTTATGATTACGGCACAGTAAATCGAGCATATAATGTATAACATTATGGCACAAAAGTGTCGAAATCGTCAGAATAACGAAATAAAAAACTGTCAAAAATTATTTATTTTTATTAATATTGACATGAATTGTACAAGTTGTATTACCAGATGGAACATGTTGGAGTAACAGAATCGTTTGTTGTAGGAATATTAATTCGTTCATTGGTAGATCCAAGTCTTCGAGCAATTTTGTTCTTATTTTCTTGCGATTCTGCAATGCAACCTTCAGAAACTAAATTACTTTTCCAACACTGTCTTTTTGAAGTTGTGATATCTGCTAAAATTGTAGCGAATGTTCTCCAAAAAGCGTATACATGGCAGGAATTTCCAGAAACCTAGCAATAAGTCCAGGCATTTGTCCAAATGTATTAATTCCAATTGGATTGCGTGTACATTTTCCAGAATTATAAAATAAAAAGAGCCTCATAATTTTCACATTCTTTGGTCTTGAATTCATATAATTTTTAATAATATTAATGTAATGAAAGGGAGGCATATGTCACACTGAAGCGTTCTAAAACATTCTACAATATTTTGAAATATTATATAAAATTCCAAACATTTCTGGAATGTTTTAAAATGTTTCGGGACGTCCTAAATCAGTGTATGGTTTTCTGAAGCATTCCCCAGTCCCAAAACGGCATTATCTTGTTGGAATTTGATATTAATCTAACACATTTGATCAATTTGTGCTTTAAGCTCTTTTGGAGAACAGTTATATATTCATTAGAATTTATTATGCCATCTATAAAGGATAATAGTTGACGTACATCCTCAAATCATAACTGAAGCCGAAAACAAATTTCTTTCGAAGGTATTTAATGTGATTATAATTCCGGCAATCGCCAACACAAACTTCAAGTCTAACAACGTCACTTCATAGTATGAAATGACAAAACTAGATTTGAAATTTGCGTTGGTGATAGTCATGACCGAGTCATAAGGACCTACCTTCAGAAGAACGTTATTTTCGACCTCCGTCATAACTTAAAAGTCCATGTCAACTATAAACTAAGAAGACACATCATGAGAGCTGATAGATACATCAACATCCTCCAAAAAGATTTAAAGCCACAAATTTGATATCAAGAGTTTAATTCTAAATCGTAGCGATAATTTCTTGACATCATTTTAGAGACTAACGGACAATTGGAGAATTAATTAAACGTCGTCATCGTTGAAGACAGTCTTCAAGAAGTAAGAGACAGTATCGAGTCAGTTTCTTTACTTTGATAACACTTTGATATTTGTATGTCATCAAATATAACCAATAAAACAACTTATAACTACTATGATTAATAATGAATCAAAAAAAAATATAATCATGATTTGAATTTGACTTTAAGCATCGTCTTCACTTGTTACCAACATAAATTTGTAGATCATATTGTTTATACCAACATACAATATTCAAGTCCCCATAAATTGATCTAATGACTGGGAAATGTCTTCAAGCTGTCTACGATTTAGAACAGATTCCCAAATGTATCTTCCAACAAGAAGCTGTTGCTTTTCATGCGACTGAATCGTGAAAGATTGTATGTTGGGAAACAATAATTAATTTTTACTTCCCCAAATTATATTTGTAATGTTTATTGCTTCGAAATTGCTCATAATTAAAATAAAAATCACTATTTAATAATAATTTAAAATGGAATAAAAGTTTTATTCTTCTGAATATCACTAACAACACAATATTATTTATTTATCACTTAATACTAACTTGAACAAAGTCGCAGATATTCATATTTAACTATTTATATCCAATGATCACTTCACTGTTCTAGCTTCACCATTACACTACTCTCAAATCATTTGCTTGCGTTTATATATAGAAATATCCATTTCTCGAATGTTCTACCACATTTCTGAAATATTGTTGGAGGCTTTCATCAAACGGAGTGATGTGATGCGGTGCAGCGCGACGCAATGAGGACGAAAGGCTCCGCCCATGCAAGGTCACCTTTACGAACCTCCACACTCTCGCACGTTACATATTGTATAATAAGGGAAGTATTGTGATCTTAGCATCAATTTCACTACAAATGATTGCTAAGGCTCAGTTTATATTATTTTGTGACGTAACAAAGCAGTGAATAGTCGAAAAAGCGATGTAACGCAATTTTCGTTAGTTGCTTGAAATTTTCTTTTTTGTTACTCAAAATATATTTCAATATGTCAATAATTACGATCTCCAATGAAGTATAGACGATGCATTAATTTCAATGAAATTCCCGAACAGCTCGTATTTAGTCAAAACGTTGTTGAAACATATGACCTCACCTTTAGCGTCAAATAAAACTAGATATTTAGGGGGGGAACAATCAACAGTCTAGTAACTTCCGGTACAAATTTTTGTTCGATCACTGATACCTTGACTTGAAGCATCAAATTTATATCAAATTGATGGCCAATTTCTTCATTTTTTGTGCCATCACTAGTCAATCAATAATTGAATAATTCGAAATCCAGTTTATTGGTTAACTCTTCGTCACTTGAACCCAGGTTAATTTAATTCCCGGTCATGAAATCGTGCATAAAGGATTTAAATTTAGAGGAACTTAATAGACTGGATGCTCGTGACAGAAAAAAGGGAATCACTTTTTACAGGCTGCCATTCATGAAGAAAATACTTACAGCTGTTAGCTCAAGATATTTTCAGGTGTTAATGCATATCGAACGTAGGACAAATTTGCAAAATCGACTAGAATTAGGGCTTCCAAATAACACCTAATCCCCCTCAAATAAAGAATATAAGGCTGCCCATCTCTTGCCTCAATCCTAGTATCTTACAATCTTTTTTAAACAATGACGAAACTTTTTCCATTAGATCGTTGTAAGAATAGTTATACGAGGGCTGTTCTTAAATTAGTGAGTATAGTAGAGGTCTAGATATTATAGAATGGTTGTGATTAGCTTTATCAGCAGATTGTCTTCAAGAAGTACCGCATTCTAATTTTTTTGTATAGGTATTTCTAACAGTATATGAGAACAGTATAATGTTTTAATAGCATTTTATTTCATATACATTTTTTATAATCATACGACGAATCTAGGAAATCAAAATAAAATATTGTTATTTAGCAGTCAAAAAAGGATTGCAGGTTAATTATTAATATTAGGAATCAATTAATCTTTTCATTAATACTTTTTCCGAAAATTATATCAGGTTTTAAAAATGAAAAATCTTTTTAATACTGTCATTCGGTCAACTGGTACTAAATCCAAGTTGTGGTTGGTTGGTTATTCTATTGGTCGGGCCCACTCTGTTCTACAATATCTAGACTGCTACTAAACCAGAAAAATTGAAGTATTTGGAACCATTTTTCAAAATAGGGAGCATTTTCGGTTTCTTGGCATTTTGTAAAGGCTAAGTTTGCGTCAGACAATCCACCTTTTTTTTTCCAGACTGGAAGCTAGATTTGTATTGTAGTATGGCTGATTGACGAATTGCACCCTCAATTAGCTCGTTACCATGGTAAAAATGACGCGCTCCTCATCTTTCATCTTTCGGGTAACACATTTAAATTCCATGACTACTCGAACTTTAAGTCTATTTTATGATCTAACAATTGCAGGAAAAGCGGTTATAGTTTGGAGGAAAATGCATAAGTCCCTAAATAGATCGCATGCACAAATTGCGGTAGCTTTCAATTTAACTTTATATACTCATCTTGTATAATATTATGCATTAGAAATTACATTTTAAGTTAGTTTAGAATACTTGCATAAATGCATTAAGCAATTCCTCGTATCTGCATTGTAATAAAGCAACACCGAAACGTCGTCATATTAGTGACGACATGAAGTAGGGACATACTGTGTCTGTCTCTGGTTCTAGATATAAATCAGATAAGCAAGATAACACAGTTTGAGTTGTATAGAGTTAGCTCGTTTCTCGTGGAATTCACTTTACAAGTTGTCGGCGTTCGGTCAACTTTGACCCGCGGTGCAGCACTGATCGAATCAAGGTACACGAAAGGTACCTTCTAACTTGACTTACTTCAATCAGATGTGCGCCAAATTAAATACAATTCTTTCAATCATTGTGTATTTATTCGAAAATTATTTAATATAATCCAATGTTGCAATTTGGAATTATATTGTGAATTTTATACATTTAATTTTATTAAATATTTGATCGATTGAAATACTTTACAATTAATTGATACGAATGTCGAAAAATATAGCATTTAAATATTTATCAATTATTCAATAATAATTTTATTTCCGAGCAAAAAATTCTGTTTGTATTCGGCATAAAATATTGGACGGGCAAAAAAATTAATTAATATGCGACGGAGCTCGTTAAATATTACATCAACCAATCAAAAAATTATTTATTGAGTGCGTAAATAATTTTCGCATTTCATCTTTTTTATATTTTCAATAAAATCCTGCATAAAGTTCAATTAAAAATCATATGTAATTGAATAAATTATCACGATGAAAAATTTTCATACACAGAATTTTTAACATTCATAAATATTAATAAGTTTTTCCATCAAATCGCTAATCCTAAAACGTATTTGACATAATTAAAAAACTCCGTGTACTGTTTTCAATTGTTTTATTATCTGTCAATGGATTAGAGACAGCACATCAAGAGAGCCAGGGTTTGATTCGCTAAATAAAACACTGGGGAAATGATACGTTATGGATGTGTCACTAATCCACCCTTTTCAGAATCACAAATTTTTCTGGAAGCTTCACCAGACACGTACTTATACAATTCATAATTTTTCACTCAAAAATTGAGCATTTTTTTTTAAATGCGCTAGAACTTATAGTTTGGAATAAATTGAATTTTAACAGGCAGGCACAGAGTGAGAGAAAAATGCTGTATAAATCGGGCTGCGCCCCTGGACCTCACCCACACTATCAATACAAGATCATAGTGCACTGAATTCGATTTGCTTTTGTCGGTTATGATATTTTAATGTTCTGTCATCTTCGAGCGTTAATAAAAGGTTTGACGGTGCGAATAAATTGTTACTTTGTCTATAATGATGTGTTTATTCGTAGCATTAACTCAAATCTCTGTATTGTGGGTTTGATTCGATACGAAGTTCTTCAAAGGGAATAATTCCATATGAGCATTGCGGAATTGTTGTCGGTTTGTTTTGCAAAGACAATCGAACTGCATTTCCGGTATTCACCTTCTAATGTGCAAATATGTTGAAATACAGTGTGGACATATTGATTTAAATCTCATGTTTCATTCAGTGAATTGTACATTTAATCTGATAATCATCAGCACCACGAATTAAAATATTCGATGCGACGATTACATATTGAAATCCGATTTTATACATGCCCATTATTTGATGATTACAGCTTGCTTGATGACTATATTCAATTTGGTGGACAGTTTTGGTAAAATTAATCCTGTACAAAGCATAAATGTGAAAATGGGAGCCAAGTTCAATATTAAAAATATGCGTGAATGTAAAAATTAAGATCTAAATCAATCAAGTTTGAACTCAGTCGGATGGATAATACGCGAACGAACAAATACGACTCGTACATCATTTATTATATGTAAATGGTTTTATGCTAGAGATCTTCACGCAAGTGTCAACAGCAACTGTAGAAAATTTCAACTTAATTGATGAAGGCTTTTTGAAGATTACACTGCAGTTCGAGTCATACTTTGATGGTTCTATGAACAAAGTTATTCAATACGACTCACGCGTCACCTGTTGTACATTTTATGCCAAATAACTTGCTGTAAGTACCAGCAATATGTGTAAAAAGTTTCAACCCAATTGGATGAACAATGCGCCACTGACTGTATGTTGATATTACTATGTCAGAAATTTGCTTGCAAGCGCCAGCAACAACTGTAGGACATTTAAACTCAATCTATATAGCTGTCTCGAAGGTTAACTTGATCAAACATATAGACAGAAGACAGACAAAAACTCAAAAAATGCGTGCTTGAGTTTTAATATCTTGCAAATAACCATATGAGACTGAGGAAAAGTCCTTATTGCTAAATTCTACATAGACACTTCGATTTTATTTATTTGTAAACATTACGGTATTTACATTGTCTCTGTCGTAAAATACTTTCTCGACTGACCTTTGCTGCGCATAAAATATTGATCTACGAAGTTTCAGGATAATTCGTATTTTTCAATATTTCGTTGGCGACCTTAATCCATCTCTGTTGTAAAACTCATATTACAGTATGATTATGACATTTACATTAAAAGAATCGGACTTTCGAAGAAAATTATTATAATTCAAATCCCTGACATCAAAGACAAAACACAGATAATTTTGTTTCTCTTTGGATCATCTCAATCCATCCCTGTCAAAAAATTATGATAAGGTATAATATTTTCTTGCCATTATCCACCTGAATATCAAATTTCATGCCTCTAACAACAAAGAAATAAAACTTTCATATGAACTTGCAATCACCTTTATACCTCTTTAATTCGGCCCTGTCGCAAAATCTTTGATCAAATGACCTTTGTTACTTACCCGCGAAATTTCAGTGCGTAATTCGTACTTTTTAATATTCCGTTGACAACCTCAATCCATTCCTTTTGTAGAAATCGTATTATAGTATTTATCCAGGCAACAATATTAAAAACATTGAACTTATAGCCCAGACAAAATAGACAAAAAACAGTGCTGAGTTTGCATTAATTCTCAACAAGCTGAATTTTGGTATAGGTCATCACAAATGCCATGTCAAAAGTCCTCATCGATCCCGCTTGTCCATTGTTTTTTATCCGAGATCAAAGGTTACTAATTTTCTCTTTTTGCGTATATCTCTGAAATGGTGAGAATTACCGGAAAAATGGTTAAGAAAAAATTTATAGAAAGTAAAATTCTCTACAAAAAAGGTATCAATACTTTTTTTCCTACAAATCACCCTTCTCGAGTTGTCGCGATTTCAAACCTAGAAAATACGAATATACATTCATATGTGGCCAGTATGCACCATTTGAATATTGGTTTTTGTGATTCTTACACTCAAATACTATACGTGGAAAATATACGATTGAGTGGGACAACGACTGTCCCTAATTCCATTAGTCGGTTGGCCTTAAGTAACATCAACAGTCCAGTCAGTTTGAAACAGTTTTTCGTAGTGAATAAATGTGTTTGTAGATGGTATTTTTATTTTAAACTGTGCCGTTACAAAATTTTATAAAAATGTCAGAAATTTGCTTCATTTGCAATGAATCTTTAATTGAAGGTGAAATAGAAGAGTGCAGTTATCTTGATTCTCTCCAATATCTGCTTCTGCTTATCAACACATGTTTCGTGTGTTCTACTAAGCGCAAGTGTTGTTGGAAAATGAACTGAATCCTGAAGACTGAGACTCTAAATTGATGAATAATAGTTTGGAGCCAATTCAGACTTTAGAGAAACTGCTGAATACAATTTTTTGTAACTGCATTAAAGACTACACGAACAATTGTGTTGAGCAGAAAAGTTGGATTGTTTTGTTCACCAGTCTGTGCCAATAGTCAAGGCCACTCTTGCACTCATGCTGAATCAACTGCAACATATGAAGATTCTTCCAAAATTGATATATCTCTCTCTTCTTAGTGAAGTCAACACAAAATGAGCAAGATGAAGAAGAAGAGAGTTAAGAGGAAGAAACGAGTGATCATGTAGAATTTGATAATGAGTAATGTAATTTTCTTGCTACTACAATTTTCATCATATTAATAAAATATTGTCCCATTAAATTCTCTGGAAAACCACGTTGAAAAAAAGCGCTGAGTACACTACATCAGCGGTGCTGTTAGAATGTGTGCATACCTACGATCTGAAATCGCGATAACTCGAGAACGGTCCTGCGTAAGGAAAAAAGAATTGATACCTTTCTTGTACAAAATTTCACGATCTATAAACTTTTTTTTGTACATTTTTACTTACTTGTACTAAGTACAAGAAAGTATTGTAAAACCGACAAAATTCACCCATCGAGATTTTGATGGAAATATCCGTTTTGAGCATCCCTGAATCCATTTTGACTATTTTTGGCTTAATGCATTATATATATCCAATGATGTACAAGTAAGTCACATGATGTCCACGTCAGATTTTTCCAGTAGCTTTCATCGTTTCAAAAAAATTGAGATTTGTGACCTTTGACATCTTATAAAAAGCAACGCACAAGCGGGATTGATGGAGTCTTTCGACATATTTAAGACCTATACAAAATTAATGCAAACTGGAATGTTTATTTTGTTTAGACTAGTATGAAGAAAATAATATAATTTGAGTCTCTGACTTTCTGACATCAGAAACAGAAGTCTCAGAGTAATATTTATTCCTCTCTGTACCATCTCAATTCAACCCTATCGAAAAAATTATATATCGGTATTTATTCTTATCATATTGTCTACCTAAACTGAATTTCATGCCTCTACCGACAAAAACATAGAAATTTTATACAAACGCCCTTTAATTCGGCCCTGTTGCAAAATCCTTTCTTAACTGACGGCTTGGCAGTTTTTAAGATTTTGTGTCGAATCAGTAGTATTCCACTTTTTTTCATATAGATAATAAATTTTTTGTCTCCATTTTATATTATTTTGATGAATTCACCAATTATAGCGTTCAATAATTTGAACTTGCCAGAGCACGACACTTTTCAAGGAATCAAAATATTGTTTGAATTTTTCTCTTACTTCCACACTATTGTTCGTTGATTGCCAACTTTTCTTGTCTCTCCATTATTCTTTACATCGAACTATTTTCTATATTAGTATCTGTGTAACTTCAACTTTTTGTAACTACTAAAAAGTTGTGTAGAAGTACACAAGCGAAAGTTATGAGCTATATCTTTTTGCTACTGGAATTAATTGGATTGAGTAAAACTCGAAAACGATTTGCCAATATAACAAAACAATTATGTTGACGTGTAAACAGTAAGTTGTAGAACTGATTGCATTATTAAGCGCAGCTGCCGCTCGCTCCGTAGCGTCAAGCTTGGAAAATATTTCAAATCGTAAAAATTCAGTTTTCAGATTTTTACCTGTGCAAAGTAAAAGTATTGAAACCGACAAAATTCACATATCGAGATTTTGATGGATATATCCGTTTAGAGCAACCCTGAATCCAATTTGACTATTTTCGTCTTGATATCTGTACCCGTTGAACGTATAATGCTGAAATTCTGTATTTAAGATTGGTATAGGGTCTCGATGAGCACCTCGCATTATGGTTGAAATCGTCTGAACCGAAAGTGCACTTTATTTGAAATGTTTTTGAATTTGCCGCATAAATCCAGAATGATTGGCCGTAGGATACTGAAATTCAGTATTTGAAATTGCTGTAGCATATAAATGATCATTTACTATTTTTGAACCAATCGACTAAACTGGAACTGCACTTTATATAACAGGCTTTTCGAATTTTCCGCATAAATTCAAAACAATCAATCGTAGAATATTGAAATTTCATATTAAGCACTTCTATTACATCTGGTTGTACACCTCGCATTATGATTGCGATCGGCTAAGCCGGAAGTGCTGTTTACTGGAAACATTTTTCGAATTTTTCTCATAAATCTAAAACTATTGAACATAAAATGTTAGAATTTAGTATTCAAGACGATAGTACCGTCTCGTCTAGATACTTATATCTTATTTTCATTCAGATCGACTGAGCCGGAAGTGCACTTTACTTGACCGTCTTTTAGAACTTTTCACATGAATTCGAAACGATCAGCCGTAGAATATTGAAATTTATTATTTCAGTCTGTTGTAGCATCTGAATGATTGCCTACTACTCTCATAACAATCGACTGTACCGGAAATGCACTTCAGTTAAATTTTTTTTCTAATTTTGTGCATAAGCTTAGAACTGTTAGGCGTAGAGTATTGGAAATCAGTATTTAGAAATATTGTAGCATAAAAATGATGACCTATCTTTTCTATAGCAACCGACTGGGTCGAAAGCGCATTTTACTTTATCGCCAGTTTCTTATAGATTAGGGGCCCGTAACGGAACAACTGGCGCAATTTGTTTCTGTCTGCCAATTTGAGTATTGATAACTTTTTGACTTTTTAGTTAATTGAGGCCTTTCCCAAGTTTTCCACATGGATACTTAACTTTATTAAGAAATTGTAAGAGAAACAGCAGTCTTTGAACAATTTCTTATCTCGCAAACACCAAGTCTCGCACGTTGCGTGCCAAAATGCAAAAAAAAATTGGGCTCAAAAAACAACTGATTCCTGTCTGCCAAAGCATCATAGAGTTATTTTTATTGCAAAAGTTGACAACAAAAAAGTGACAGACCTTTTATGTCTATACTAGTGCGTGGATTTTTTGCAAAGCTGTATCCATAGAACAAATTAAATGTACGGGAACAAATCGTGCCAGTTTTTTGTTACGGGTCCCAAGTCTATTTGTTCTTTTCATTAAAAGAGAAGATTCCAGGTTGATGGTTAAGGGTTGTTGGAATGTGTTTAGCAAGGTAAATATGATTTTTCCTCGATATATTCATAAGCAATGAGTATTATTTTCTTGGCAGTGTTATAAATGTAGTAAGCGTAACACGCTTGTGAGCGCTTTCGCATTTTTAGTGTTATTTTGTCTGAAAATTATAATGAATATAATATTATAACACTTTAATCCCTCCGTCAGGTCGTAGTTTGTATAGCTAATCCAACTATTCTATATATCATCCGCATGTATTATCCGTATGAAATAAATACCACTTCTATCTCTTGTGTAGTCAGTATTAATATGTAGATTGAATTTAACTCGTTCATGTTAAATGTATATGATTGCTGCATTAGATTTCGAATGGATTAACAATAATAACACAATGTGTAACAGTAATAATGATATTGCGCATTCGAACAAGTTATGGAGGTATGGTAATTTTGGATAATACTAATTAATTTTATTACTAGGTTTAAGGTGATTAGCTCTTTATATCCTAATGGAAATTGTTCATAATTACTAATCATATTATCTCGTTAATTAAATGGGAACTTATTGTGTCTGCCAACAATCCCAAAGATGAAAATATACATCCATTGGTTGTTCATCATATTGTCACAAATATTGTGCTTTTATAATAATAATATAGGTCATAAAATTGTCGTACAATATCAAAACCACTAGCTGTCACTTTCATTGATTGATTATTTTTATTTTTACCAGTCCATCCTTTGCCAACCAATCAGAATGCCGTCAATCAGCCAATGGACAATAAATTATTAAATAAATAACAAACCTTAATAAAAATTGGTGTAAACTAATGATATTTGTGATAATATGTTCATATGTTGGAGGTGGTGACACATGCTGGCACTCCAGGTCCCAGCGTCTCTAAAGAGATTAGTCGAACCAGCTGTCCACCTCAACACCGATACACCAACGTTCATAAATGTGTAACACATACAATTCTTACATTACATTACAAACTTTTACCCTTTGGTTCTTCGTTTGTTGAGCACCGTTATTAAATGGAATAATTAATAATTGAATGGCCGGTTATAAACAACGTCCATTTTGGTTCGCAAAGCTCCAGTTATTCAGGATTTAAAATAGCAAATTACGAAATTTACATTAAAATTGCTTCTAATCCCAACATTTCATCGCAAAAATCATATTGTACGCTGGAAAGGGGATTACATGTAAAAACCGAAAATTAATTTCCTAGTCATAAAAATTCAATGCGATGGTGGCGCCGAGTCGCCCAACGGCTAACAGAGGTTGAAGTTTTCCTCCACTGTAATTAAAATACTCAAAACTCGATACTGGATTTTCCTCAAATAATATTTAATGTTCAACGAATTAGCTTCCTCCCCTCACTGGTCATCCCTAATAATAGTTAAGGGATTTTGTGTGTGTTAAGGAGATGATTACAGGGTGGTTATCCCTAGGGATTCCAACCTCCCTCCGTCAAGTCCTGTGGGATTTATTATTGGCCATGTATGGAATTAGTGCTTATTTTACATGTTAAGTGCAGTGCCCGTTTATTGAATTACTCTTTGCCACTAGTACCAGACTAGATAGGAGACTACTAATACTAAAATCGTGAGGTTAGGAGACTGTCGTAAAGTATAAGACAATGATTATGACATTGTAGGCATTCCTGTCTCCAGTTGAAACAGTCATAAATTCATTCGACGTATGACATCTTTGTGCTCCTCGACAGTGAACATAATAAACTATAACCAAAAGTGCCAAAAGGCCAATTCTATTCAAGTTTTTCGACGCAACTTCCCTGATAGATCTTATGATTAAAACTAATACCAAAAGATAGCCAAGGTCAAGTACTTAAAAAAAATCCAGAGTGCCACTTCCTGTCCTGTCCAAGAGGGCGACAGCCACCTCTAAGTGTAACCCATTTTCGTATTAAACTTCCCTGATCGAGCTTACTATAATTCTAATCGAAGCTTGAATCTTCCTGACCACGAGAAAACCAAGGTATCCTACCTGGCCGGGAGGGCGGTAGCCACACTTAAAATTATTTGATTTTCAGGTCCCAATTTCGAGCACAGCTGTACTTCTCTCATCGAATGTACGATCATTTTTACTAATTATAGTTGAGCCTTCCTAAACACGAAAATACCGAAGTGCTGCCTCCCACTCTGTCCGGGAGAGTGGCAGCCACTCTTGAAGCCTATTCAATTTTTAGGTCCCAATTTTGAACGCAGCTGTACTTCTTTCATCGAATTCAGGAAGGTTCAAGCTTCAAATTGAAAAATTCGTGAATTAAATTAAATTTAAATTAAATTTTATTATTCACCACTAGCGTATAAAAATACAGGCAGGTCATAAAGCCAAATCGGCCAATTAAAGAAATTACATAACAAACATTTCAAAATATTTCAAATAAGATGAATAAAAGTAAATAAGTTTAAAAAATATCATTACAATTTGAAACAAAAGCTCTTTTAACAATTTTTTTGAATTGAAGATGACTTAAATTTTTTACTTTTTCAGGTAGCAAATTAAATAATTTTGGTCCTAGATTGTTGATTTATTCTTGCTCTTGGAGTACATGCAGGGTGTATCACGGAAAGTGTAACATAGGCGTTTAACATGGGAAATCAATTTTTCTATGCGCATTGCTCCTCAAATTATCTTAGACAAAAAATTTCAAATGGATATTGTAGTGCAAAATTTCTTTACCGACTTAATAAGAAAAAAATGGAAGAATCATCTAGATGATGAAAGCGCATTTTTGACAGCTCATGAATGCTTGTTACTTCAAAGATTTCGCAAATTACCATCTCTCACAGTTACTGAGTTTGAAATCAAGCAGTTTGGACAAACTGACGAAACAGCAGCTTCCATTTAGTACTAGTTTCAAGTTGACTATTTGATAGGTACATTATTTATGCATGTACAAACTCAAAAATTCGTTTTAATCTTCATTGTTTAGTTATTGACTGACGGGAGGTCAAGTTCTGTACCTCAAAATGATAATTTGATCTTTATCAAAGCTATATAAAAAAAAATACACCAAAAGTAAACATATTTTCATGCAATAATAATAATTCATTCTAATAAGCTTCAAATTCACGTCAAACAAGTCATTGAATGAGTCCCGGACAGATTTGACAACTGTACATAATAATAGTGACACCGGCGGCGAAAGTTGTAACTGAATTTTTATCTACTTTAATAAATTTTAGCTGTCATATCCCTAATGTCATAGATATCTATGGGCATTGTTTCACTTGAAACAAGTAATTGAATAATTTAATCCTCCACAACCACTGAGCTTGAATTAAAGTAATTTGTGCAAGCCTACGAAACAGCAGCTTTTATTTAGTACCAGTTTCAAGTATGTAAATAGTATAGTTGCTAAAAACTCAGCGTCACGCCAGCCAGCCAGCCAGCCAGCCAGCCAGCCAAAGTGAATATAATAGCGCTTTTTTACAAAAAATGCGCTAAAAAATCATTCAGGCTACTTCATGATAGCAGAAATAAAATATGAATATTCACGAAATTGCATTTAATAGTATTAGCTATGAAATTATAAATAAGAGACGAACAAAAGCGTAACATTTAATACGTCAGTGTTAGAATGATGATTGTTAAAATAGATATCTTCCGTAGGTAGTGAATATCAATTTTTTAAATAAAAATCTAATAATAATGATGGTAAATAATGAGTAGTTTAATTTGATTGATTGTTTAAGATTGATGAAATAAAATAAAGTAACACTAACGAATTAATAATGCAAAAAATTAAATCCAATATGAGCTACAACAAACTCAAAATATTCTTAAATTCTCAAATTATAATAGATGTTCAAACAATCCTCCGTTTTGTGCTAAACAATAACCCAATCTATTGTAGAAACTTTGCCGAACGTTACTTAATTGCCTATTATTTATTTTTTGACATTCTTGTGTTATAGCATATTCAAGTTTTTCTATACTCTGGTAACTTCTTTTATAAACATTAGTTTTCAAATGATCCCAAAGAAAAAAATCGCACGGATTCAAATCAGGCGGCCGTGCTGGCCAGTTAATTGGTCCTCTTTGTCCTATCCAGCTTTCAGGAAATGTTTGATTTAGATATTCTACAATTTCTGTTGTTCTATGTGCAGGGCAGCCATCATGTTGAAACCACACATTTTCTTTATTTGTTTCGGCAATTTCAGGTCCAACTATATTCATTAATAAATTCAAATACGACTCCGAATTTATTCTTGTAATAAAGAACGGGCCTATTATTTGATGTCCTAAAATTCCTGCCCATACATTTTCAGTTTGTCGATAATGTGTCCGGGACTGTATAACGTTATGTGGATTATTCTTGGACCAATACCGGTAATTATGACCATTGGGTTCGCTATTCATGGTAAATGTGCATTCATCTGAGAATAAAATATTCCTTAAGAAGTCTCTATCATAATTTGACTTCTCCATCATTATTTCACAGAATGATGCACGCACTTCAAAATCTCGTTCCAAAAGATGTTGATGATTTTGAAATTTGAAAGGAATGTATTTATGTTTCTTAAGAATTCTATGAACTGTCATAAAATGAATATTCAGTTCCCTGGAAATTTCTCTTACACTCATTGTATGTTCTAGTTCTATCAAAGCAAGAACATTTTCTTCATTTTCATTGTAGTTCTCGATATTTTGTTCCTCTTTCTTGAAATTGAGTGTACCTGTCTTCTTAAACTTGGCAATGAATCGTTGAATGGTAGACATCCCCGGAATATCATGATTTCGCCAAAGAGTACTAATATAATCACGATTTTTCCGTAAACTATTGCCAGAATAATACCATTTAATTATTTGTAGCTTTTCTTCATTTGAATAGTTATTCATTTTTGAGAGTAACTTTTATATCGATCTTTTATTACAATATTACAATTTGTCAAAATGAATAATAATAATTTGACTTATAAAGCATTATGCTTTTGTTCGTCTCTTATTTCTGATTCCATGGCTTATACGATTAGCTGTAATTCTGTGAATTTTCAAATTCTATTTCTGCTGTTTTTTTTTATTGATTCGGATGCAGAAATTTCTGTTTTACTATATCCATTTGAAACTTTTTGTCTGAAATAATTAGGAGAGCAATGCGCTGGAAAAAACTGATTTCCCATGTTAAACGCCTACGTTTCACTTTCCGTGATACACCCTGTATATGATTCTTGGTTCTTGTATTATAGTCATGCTTGTCACTATTAGTTTCAAATTTATTTACATGATTCTTTATGTAGCACAAAATTTGTATATAATAATTGAAAATAACGACATGATTTCCAATCTGATGAAGTGGGGTCTACAATGAGTAGCGATTTTGATATTTGCAATAGTTCTGATAGCTCTTTTCTGCATCTTGAAAATTTTCTGTAGATTCTTGTTGTTACTATTGTACCAAAGTAAAATTCCGTAAATCATTATAGAATGAAATAATCCAATATTTGTTGTCAATGCTGCTTTCTCGTCTACAGACGATCTTATTTTTCGCAAGGCAAAGATCACTGGTGATAGTTTTGAGCACATTTGATCAATTTGAGGTGTCCACTTCAGTCCGGGGTCTATAAGTGAACCTAGCAGCTTTGTAGATTCACTGCCGGTTGTACTTTTTCGTGATCCTAAAACTATGTTAGTTGTTTTCCCTTCGTTAAGTCATTCGCTTCAAACCACATTTCTACTTGATCTAGAGCCTCCAATGATTCTGCGTGGAGAGATTCTATATTTTTAGCTTGGACGCTAATCATGGTATCGTCAGCGAATAAAACTGTATTCGCTGCTATATTATAGGGTAGATCATTGATGCATATGAGAAATAATAAAGATCCAAGAATTGATCCTTAGGGTACACCATTAAAGATAACTACTGGAGTCATTTGAAAGACTGACCTTTTAAATTCTTTCAGTTAGGTACGAACTAATTATGTCATATGCTCGGCCCGTAATTCCGTAATACAGTATTTTCATACCAATAATATCGTAAGGAATTATTCTTACCTTCAATAATATGATTGACAAAAGAAAGCACAGCATCGATTGTAGAGATGTAATTGATCAAGTTATCATAGAGAATTTTTTTGGAATCGACGGAAGAATAGATATTGGCCTGCAATTTCCTTTATCAAACACATCACCTTTCTTGTGAATCAGAGTGACTTTAGCAACTTTCCATATATCTGTATCGTACTGTAACGTGCGAGAGTGGGGAAGCTCGTAAAGATGGCCTTGTATGAGTGGGGCCTTTCGTCCTCGTTATGTTGCGCCTTGTCGCATCACATCACCCCTCCCAATGGAAGCCTCTAACAATATTCCAGAAGTAGAAAATTTAAGAAATAGAACATTCGAGAAATGGATATTTCTATACAATGGCAAGCTAAAGACTTGAGGAGTAATAGTGTGTAATGGTGAACTAGAACAGTGAAGTGAACAGTGTATATAAATAGTTAAATATAAATATCTGCGACTTTGTTTAAGTTAGTATCAAGTGATAAATAAATAAATATAGTGTCATTAGTGACATCAGAAGGATAAAACTATTATTTCATTATGAATAATTAAATAGTGACTTTTTATTTAATTACAAACTATTTGATCAAGCAATAAGCATTACAGTACATTCGGCTAAAGAAGCACAGCTGCGTTCGAAATTAGGACATAAAATTTAGATGACTTCAAGGATATCTGCCGCTCTCCCGGACAGGTAGGGTAGCGGTACCCTGATTTTTTAGTGTTCAGAAAGCTTAATACGAAAATGGGTTACATTTAGGGATGGCTGCCACCTTCCTAGACCGTATCATAGGTGGCACCCTGTTTTTTTTAAAGTACTTGAATTTCGCTATCGATTGGTACTAGTTTCAATCGTAAGCTCTATCAGGAAAGTTGCGTCGAAAAATTTGACCAGAATTGCTGTTTTTCAGACACTTAGGACAGGACCCTGCATTTATAAAGTCTGGCATTTTTTTTCTAAACCTTTTTCACTTTGACGTATTTTATTTATTCGTCGTTCTGGAGCACGATGATTAGTTTCGATAAATGGTTGTACATCAATTGGTTTTAATCGTTGTTCTATTTTTTGAAGTTATTCCAGCGCTACGTAGCTTCCATTTCAAGATAAATCTTGCTACCTTTTGCAGTATTCCTCAGGGATAACTTTTGATGGATTTTGCTCATTTTGAAATACCCAAGCAATAGATTGACGTTTTTTTCGATTTCGTAAGGGTTTGTTTATAATTCTTCATTGCCTCATTATACTGTGAATGTTTTTTTTTATTGAACTAACACTTTCTCCTACTCATCTTGTAGAATTTTTCGGTTTGACGATTTGCGAATGACTTAGTGTGCGGTTATACTAAATGCAAGCGCGTGCGATTTTTTAGATGTACGCTCACGTACGACGTCGTCGGTAAAAACAAATCTGTTGGAATAAACACGTATGGTTACACTACAAACGATTTTGACTGACGCGCTCGTACGGCTCGTATGCCATCGCACGACTATCAGACCTAAACAAACTGGTTTCATTTTTCTCGCGTTGTCGGGCGAGCCTGTCTAGACAATTTGAATGAAAAAATATATATTGAAAGAATAATTTGTTGTATTGAGTCGATTATTTCACTCATGTCAATTATTCTGCCAAATTCTGCATAGTTACAACGACATATAGTAACAAACTGCTTGCCAACGGAAAGTTACTACGGTAAAATCCCGTTGGCAAGCGACTTATCGCGATAAATTGCCTTTGCCATGGAGAAACAATACACAGTTTTAACATAAGCAAACAATCGGCTTTCGAGAATGTCAAAATTTAATCGTTTTGGAAATGCATTCTTTGAGGAAAGTAGGAAGTCTGTAAATTGAAAAAAAAAGTCAAAATATTATATAAAGACAATTTAGTGCATTTTGCAATAAAAAAAGGTTAGTAATTGCAGCCAACATCATTTAATAAGTACTTATAATAGCAATTTCATTCGAGAAATATTCTCTACAAATACCACTCGCGTCTTGAATTTTATCATAACTTTTTCTTTCAAACATTTTCTACCTTTAAGCAACATCCTTCGAGTCATCTGCTCAGATTAAACCCTCAAGCTACGCTCTCGTGATTTAATCGGACAGATGACTCAAACGATGTTGCTAGGTGAAAAATGTTTTCAAGAAAAATTTATTGTTAAAATTATAGTCCTTTGTGATATTTTATAAGAAAGAAACCATCATGGGATCAAAACTCTGAAGAATACCACAAGAAAATTATAGTTGAAACGTTTTAAAATCGCACGCGCTCGTATTTATTGTAACCACACGTCTCTACTCTGCAATGTATCGCATACCGATGTGATAATTTATCACCAAATTCAGAAAACAAATGGACGAGACATTGGGCTGAATTCAGCTCCCTTCATTAGCAAAAAAAAGCCTCACTAATCACCATGAAAATATCTTCCATATTTTTCTCATTCGTTTATTCTAACATACGTCTGTTTTTATCTATATTTTAGTAAAGCTCCTCTAAGTAGTGAAAAGTGCTGAATTCGGTCAACTGTTATTGGGGCAACTATCTCCTAAAGTTATCGTATACTCAGATTCTCCCCTCTTATACTTTACATCCATCATTTTGTTAACTTAGTCTGTATTATAATTCGTGAAATGGTACGAGCTGTAATTTTCTTATAATTTGATGCTCAGCATAACATTTTGTCATGAATGATCCTTATACAAGGAGGGTACATCCATTGACAATAATCTGATGTGATCTAACGTGATATTATTTACAAATTAGCATAATAATATAAGTAGCATGTGAAAACAGATGCAAATTTTCAGTGGGTTTGGGCAGCTCTGTATGATTTATAATTCGTTGTTACTTACAGGGATGTGTAGGCGTGAACGGGTAGTCAAGTTGTGGCAGCCGAGGCTGTGCAGCACCCGGGTGAAGTGAGGGTGGACAGTGGTAACAGAACATACCACGGGCCCCGTGACCCGCTATCTGAAACACAAATGGGTAAGATATAACATTTTACATAATAGATCACAATTTTTCAATTTTAATTTGAAATTAGGAAATAAATTGCTCTTACAATCAATTCCATAACAAAAACCAATTGGCGCGTTTGCTGTTGCCACACACGATCCAACAATTCAAAAAAGCAACCAATTACTCCCTCAATTAACATTAACAATAACTTTCTTTCAAGCAAAATTAAATTTCTGATGATATGACACAAAGAACTTGATTCTTCATTCAGACAAATGTACTAAATCATTTTTTTACATGGTTCCAGGCTAATACAACTCTGTGACGTCACATGTTTAATGTAATTAGCTTAATTAATCAAAATGAACTCGCTGTTAATTTAAGCGGCCAGTGTTGATATATCGTATGACATTAGAATAACTTATTCCAACACGCCTGTTTTGCTACCAGTATAAAGTTCATCTTCGGTAATTGATATCTCAACAAATTTTGTGATTTAGAATCAGGTTATTTATCAAATAAACTTTAATCCTTAAGAATTTCGGCTCTCGCGAATGAGGCATCCCTTAAAATGTTTTGATTAAGTTTTGACCGCTCTTCATCATGAAAATCTATCGTTCAAATTTCATATTTGACCTCAAATACAAAACTTCGTGCTAATCGATGAAGTAACTAGCAGTTTTAGCAACAAAATCACAATAAATAAAATTGCTTCTAGTTTCAAACAAAACATGCTCGGATTGTTAATGACACCACATTTAAACTATTTCGTCAGACCTAATCATATCAACCCAATAAATTAAATTAAAATGACATTGTCAGAGAGCTCAATAAAATCCTTGTAATAAAATCCAATCAATTGAAGTGATCACCCTTCCGACAAAGCGTCATCAAATGAACAGTTCATGATTTGGTTGAACATACGGGTAAGAAACAAAAAAATTAACAAGTGAAAGGCGATATGTCTCTATAAGGCCCTGTGACAACCTAATTAAACTGTTTTCAATCTCTTAATCGAATTTAACTCAACTGATACTGACTTACAAACACAATGATGATGAGCCAATGAAGAATAATGTTTGACTTGATTTACAAATGATTTATTGATAAAAAAAAATAAAAATTGGCGGAATAAAATATTTAATATTTGGTAAAATTCTCCAATCCCCATGTTATAATAAAATAACAATGAATTAATTGGAGTATTACCAACAGCAGGAATTCAATTAATATTAATTCTCAAATATCAATAAAAATAATTTGAATTTAGAATGTAAATCCACAATTTTAAAAAGCTTTTTACCGGAGTCGGCTGCAATTGAAATTGCTACAAAATATTAATAATTATTTCAAATATTACAGATAGATTAATAATAATCTTGATTGTTGATGATACCGATCCGCTGACTTGACAGCTCATTAATGTCATTTATCTGTCTAATCTTATGACAAAAGCACACGATAACCCAATTTTCAGAAAGGGATTGTTAAACTGAAAGCATCCATATTCAAACAGTTTTTAATTTGATATCCTTGTTTCTAATTCAGAATCATTTTTTGGCGACCAAATTCAAGTCACTTTATAACGAATAAACAGAACCCATACAGACTAGACTTCTGATGTGTGATGAGATTTCTGGATATCCACTAGAACTTTCTTAAGGCTTCGAGAAACTCTAGGTGGGGATATAAAAACCCGGCTTATAATTATTTTAGTCCAGACACGGAGCAGTAAGCAAGCTAGTGGATATAAATAAAAATCAGTGAAAATAAATGGCAGACAGTATTACAGTGTAAATAATAAATAAATGTAGTGATAATATTTAGTTTAACGCCGTTCACAAGCAAAAGCATTCATTTTTTATTATTTCTAGTTATATTGTTGTAGCCTCAAGTGAAAATAGATATATTAGGCCAACAAATGAGTTGACTTTCGTTACAATAGAAAAAATGAACTTTTTAAAGACTCTAAGTGACAAAAATTTACCACAAATGATTCTGTAATTTTAGACGTCATGTAGGTAAAAATATAGAGGCCAAACTCGTGTTTGTGTCATTCTTAAAAGTCACTTGAGATAGAACATTGAATTTTGGGACAAAAAATCTTCAGTCTCTTATTGGGAAAGTATCACAGGATTCTTGAATCATTTAAGAGGACTGTTTAAACCCGTGGGTTGTATGTTAATAGTATTAAAAAGAGTAGACTTGTTTTTCTGAATAGTTTATTTCTACCAACTGACTAACACTCACTGTGTTCAACAAAAGTATTTACAATTTATACATCTTAACCTAGGGGTGAGTAAGTGGGGATGAACCAGGGTCGGAACAAGCCAAAATGCTCCGCAGATACAGGGGTGGACTAAGCCTTAACCTCCCGCTAAGAATGTTGAGGGTAACAAGGACGTAAGGCTGAGGACTCTGACAGGAGTCTATAATCTGAAATACCATTTCTAAAAAGTGGTACAACAAACAGAGCATACAGCACACTATGTGACTCTTCAGTAATAAGACGAATGACCAACTTAACAAGACTCTCTAAGTCCTGATAAGTTCCTAAACTAATTTTTAAATTGACATTTGATCTTTTAGGTCGTTTTACAATTAAAAAACAAATAATAATAAAATCATTTTGCTTCTTGGACCGACGATTCAAACTTTAGGAAAGGATTCTTTAGACTGAGAGGTATATAAAAAATTTCTAGATCGGGAGATGGCGACAGTTGGGGCTCTCACATATTATATCTCATGCCTTTTCAAGGTTTGAAAATTTACCACTTGTAAGAAAGATAAAAAAGTCCGGTCATAGTGCAAATTTCAATTATATGAAAAAATGGGTTTTTCATGACAACATTTTGCATGCCTTTGTAGCACGAAAAAATTGGAAGTGATTTAAAGCCTAGTACTGAAAGGCATGCAATTTGTAACAGGCCAAATGGTTTGAACGGTCGCATGAACTTGTAAAAGAAATTTGAAATTCCATGTTTTCAAATTGCATGCCAATTGGTTTTACATTTGTGCAAGATTTCCTTAAAATTTCTCACCCTTGTATCAACGAGGGATGCATGCCAATTTTTTTTACAATGGTTTTATGGCTTTAACTTCAATTCTTTTCATTGGTATGCAATTTGAAAACATGAAATTTCACATTTTTACTTACTTGTACAAAATACAAGGAAGTATTGTGAAACCGACAAAATTCACATATCGAGATTTTAATGTATATATCCGTTTTGAGCATTCCTGAATCCATTTTGACTATTTTTGACTTAATGTCGGTACGTATGTTCGTGCGTGCGTTCGTGCGTAACTCGCAAATCTCAAAACTGGTTGAACGTATGACGTTGAAATTTTGTATTTAAGACTGGTATAGGGTCTAGTTGTGCACCTCGCATTATGATTCCAAGCGTCTGTACCGGAAGTGCACTTTACTCGAAACTTTTTTCGAATTTTTCTGATAAATCCAGAATGATCAACCGTAGGACGCTAAAATTCAGTATTTGAACTTGATGTTGTATCAGATTGGTTATCTGTTAATTTTGTATGAATCGATAAAGCCAGAAGTGCACTTTACTTGAAACTTTGTTTGAAGTTTTTGCAATAATTAGCCATAGCATATTGAAATTTCGTATTAGGCACTTCTATAACGTCTTATTGTACATCTTGCATTATGATTGCGATCGGCTAAGCCGGAAGTGCACTTTACTTAAGACTTTGTTTTTAATTTTCCGCATAAATCCAGAATGATCAACCGTAGGATACTGGAATTTAGCATTTGAAATTGCTTTAGCATCTCAATGGCCATCTTCTATTTTTGTAACTATCGGCTGAGCCGGAAGTGCACTTTATATGACAGACTTTCTGAATTTTTCGCATAAATTCTAAACAATCAGTCGTAGAATATTTGAATTTTGTATTAGGCACTTTTATAATATCTAGTTGTACCGTTGCATTATGATTGCTATCGACTAAGCCGGAAGAGTACTTTATTCAAAACATTTTTTGAATTTTCCGCATAAATCCAAAATGATTGAACGTAAATTGTTAGAATTCAGTATTTAGGACGATTATACCGTCTAGATGCTCATATCCTATTTTTATTGAGATCCACCATGCCGGAAGTGCACTTTTCTTGACAGTCTTTTGGAATTTTTCGCATAAATTCGAAACGATCAGGTGTGGAATATTGAAATTTGGTATTTCAGTCTGTTGTAGCATCCGAATGATTGCCTACTATTTTCATAACAATAGACTGAACCGGAAGTGCACTTCAGTAGGAATTTATTTTTTAATTTCGCGCATAAATTCAGATCTGTTGGTAGTCGTAGAATTTTGGAAATCAGTATTTAGGAATGTTGTAGTATAAGAACAATGGCCTACTGTTTCCATAGCAACCGACTTGGCTGAAAGCGCATTTTACTTGACAGATTTTTAGAATCTCTTGGGTAAATCCAAAACGATTAACTGTGGAACGATGAGATTTTGTGTTTGATATATATGATCACATCGTATTATATATATATATATATATATATATATATATATATATATATATATATATATATATATATATATATATATATATATATATATATATATATATATATATATATATATATATATATATATATATATATATATCCAATTATATATATCCAATGATGTACAAGTAAGTCACGTGATGTTCACGTCAGATTTTTTTCACAAATTCACGCGATCGTTTGAGACTTTTGGTCTGTTGCGAATGGCATGCTTTTCAGTTCAAGGCTTCAAATCACTTTCAATTGCTTCATTGATCAGTAATTTTCTTATCTTTCTGATCAACGGGTAGATCTTCAATTCTTAAAATGGCGTGCAGTACAAAATCAGAAAGCCCTATCTGTCACCATCTTCCGGTCTATTCGGCGGTCTTATTAACCTCAAGAAAAGTTCGAAAAGAGCAACAATAATGATAAAAAATCAATAAATATAAGTTTGAGACTGCGTCGATATCGATACCCTCAAATATTGTTTCACTTGGGTT
Organism: Dromius quadrimaculatus; assembly: GCA_963989225.1. NCBI lineage: Eukaryota > Metazoa > Arthropoda > Insecta > Coleoptera > Carabidae > Dromius > Dromius quadrimaculatus. The sequence continues at coordinate 8,703,360 of OZ022329.1, forward strand.
CCAGGACAAGAAGTTGTACGGTAATGAACAAACCAACATTTTTTTTCGAAAAAAAGATCAAACTTGTGTTTGTATCGTTCTAAAAAGCCACTTGAAATCAAATTATGAATCTAAGGGAGAAAAATCAGCTGTTCCCAAAAATATCTTCTCCAAAAACTATTAAAGCAGATGATGGACCCGACAATAAGAATAATGGAACATCAGAGCATATTTGATTGTCTGACAATATCCTTGGATAACTAAATAATTTTGGAAAGACTTTTTTAGACCTGAGAGTTTTCCGGAAGCCTATAATTTCTGAACATGTGGAACAACTTACAATTGCCTTGTTACTAAGTTTTAGATTTATCATTTATTTTTAAATCTTTGTATCTTTATTAGCCGAAAATTTACAAGTCTTCATCGTTGTGGTGTACATTCTTCAAATTAAAATGTATATTCGGATCAAAGACAATATTGACATCACGAATTTTTTCCTCAAGAATTGTTCTGTTTGTCATCCACCAAAGAAATCTGTAGTTGAAATAAAGGAACAATTGATAAAAACTCCATAAATGCGCCAGATAATAATATTTACTCATAAAGATGTAATTTTCAAATTATTGCTATTTTTGATTTATTTGGAGCTTGTCCCATAATTTATGTACTGATGATGTAAAAATGGAAGGTTCTTTTAGAGTCGTTCATATTGTCACAAATGTGAAATATTTTAAGTAATTAATTTACATTATTATTCATTTGAATCCGCTAGTTATTCAATAATTTATTGTAATTGTAATCCTAGTAGATGTTCAATTGTCGGACGTGATTGACAGCCTATGGTTACTAGATGTTTGTAGGCATTTGAATGCTGGTTCATTGTTGTTCAACTGTCAAGCATTTGAAGGTTGGCCCATTGTTGGAGCCGGTATATAAGGCACGCGAGCTAGCGAGAGAGTCAGTCATTCAAAAAGAGTAACTGTGAGCGATTTCGTCATTGTGAGCGTTTGTAAAATAAATATTTACACTGTAACCTGTGTTAATAGATTATTCACAATAAAATTTGTGACAGTATTATAAAGATTATATAAATTTGAGATCTAGGAATTTGAAAATAGCGAAACTCTTTTTAATTTATAACTCTGGAAAATGTACATGTAATCCAATTGGAAATAAAATATTTGGACGAATTCCTGGACTTATTGCCAAGTATTTAAAAATTTCTAACGCTGCTTTGTATACAGGTTATTCTTTCCGCAGAACATCCGCTAAAATTTAGCAGATAGTGGTGCTGTTATCACAAGTTTAAAAATACAAGGTGAACGGAAAAGTAGTTCAGTTGCTGAAGGTTAAACTGCAGAATCGCGAAAAAATAAGAACAAAATTGGCCGAGTACTTGGATCTACTAATGAATGAATTAATATTTCTTTAACAAATGATTCTGTTATTTCCACAAGCTCATCTTTCATGTCGTGTATTACAATATCTGAGAATACAACTTGTGCAATTTATATGTCAATTTAATATAACATTATGCACGATTTCATGTGCCGTAATCATAACATTATAATGCTAACCGATTATAAAATAATTTTTTCAAGAAAGTAGGTACCATTATTACATTTGAGTTAATAAATAAGCACCAACATAATTCCAATTTAGTATATTTGGTTACAATTCCTGTCAATGACAGTGCGTACTGCAGTCGCATTGCATACACACCACGATGAGCATGTATTCATACAGGAGATACTCTCGTACTAATGGATTGCTTCCTGGTGACAGACTCGGTGTATAATGTCCCCTAGCCTTATCACTGTTATCAGTTTATCACACCGACATGGCATAGCCGTGATACCGGACAAAATTATATTAACTGCATATTACAATCAGCTAACTTGACATTTTAAAGTGTCATTGCGAATCATAAACACATGAACTTAGCTTTAATGCTTTTGGAAGTTATTTCAAAACATTCGCCAAATCAGGATCCAACATTCAAAGAAATTAACTGATAAAAGCTGTTTTTTGTAGCCTCAGAATTTTCCGTAATGCTTATGAGGATTATGTTTGGTATTATATTATCACCCATATGAGTACAGAGTGATTATAGCATATTCTAAGCACAATGGGTAACATAAGTATAGTGGAGGGTGCTTCACACTAAAGTATTATAGTGTAAAGTACTCTAGAATAATGTATGCCCTATGCCCTATTCACTACTGAATTATCAAAACATTGAATATTATTTTACTTGCTATTAATGAATAATAGCATTTTTTCTCAAAAATTGATCATGATGATAATCGAATATTATTTGATGATTCTATTTTCATGAATGATTCAATAGATTGAAGAATTCGGCCATTGTGGTCAAGGTGACTCCATTTAACAAGTGTTATTACTAATTCGTCTTTAAATACTTCAATTGATAAACTTTTGCAACTATTCACTAATAAGATCTTGAGATTTTGATTGACATCCGAGTTTCAGACTTCTGCAGAAGACAAAGATGTTTTAATTATGTTTATACGTACAATCTATCAAGATTTTTATTAGATATTACGTATGAAAGAGATATAATTGTTTTTTCATTGCTGAAAGAGTAAAATAGTTAACCCTTGTTAAACTAGTTTGTTTAGTCTATTGGTAAAATTAATTTAACATAGTTACATAATATAACAGGAGCATCTTATCAATTTTTAGTACCCAAATCAATACACAAACATAATTCGAATAAAGTCCTGCCTAATCAAGGGTTAAACATAATCTTCCACTCGAACAGTTACACATCGTGTAACAAATGCTAAAACAAGTGTAAAATATGTACAACACAACAGGGTTGCTTTATTTGTGTCATAGGGGAAGTTGTACACAATACACCCTTGCGTTTCTTGTTATTAATACCAATGGCATTTGAATTGGTCCCTTGTCAAGTAAGTTGTTACTTGGAGTTTAGTGACGTAGCTCATGACGTATTTTAATGTACTCGAGTGTATCATTACATATTAATTTATACAGCTGTTACTGAGGGACAATCTTGACGACTAAAAACACAAATTAACACAATATTCTCCTCATTTTCTCAAAAAAACCTCTCTGCGCACCTCTGTACGACAGACGTGCCTCTATACGACAACGCGCGACTTTCAAGTCGTATATCATTTTTCCTATTCAATAAACAGAGCTGTAACTTTGCAGTATACTTCTTAATGTATCATACATATTTTCTTTAATACTAAGTGTTCACTCAAAATTCGGAATTTCATTCCTCCATTTTTGTAATTGCATGTGAGGACTTCCAAAATCTTTCAGAAATATTTTGAAAAATTGCTATTTGATTAGAAAATGGCTTAGAATCTTGTCTTATTGATAATTCCTTCAAAAAGAAATATGTAACCTTATGTACTCGCCTCTATTCGGAACACGCGCGTACGCACCCGGAACCAGCACAAAACTTTCAAGAGTATATCTTTTTGTTTCTATTCAATATATACATAGCTGAAATTTTGCAGAATGCTTCCTGATACATCGTATTTTAATTCTTACAAGGTATTTACTCGAGATTCTAAGTTTCAACCCTCCAATTCAACAATTGCATGAAAGGACTTCCAAAATCTTAAGGAAATATTTGAAAAATTTACTACTCAATTAAAAAATGCATTAGAATCTTAGGACTAAACTTCTTTGCTTGACAATACCTTCAAAAATATTTGGTTTGAATTTCAAAGAGAAATTTGTAACCTTATGTACTCGCTTCCATGCGAAAGAGGCGCGCATGCGCCCGGAACCAGCACTAAACTTTCAAGCCGTATATTTTTTATCCTATTTCCCGTTACATTTCTTGAGGACTTTCTAAACCTTACGGGAATATTTAAAAAATTTGCTATTTGATTAGAAAATGCTTTAGAATCTTAGGACAAGATTTGTTTTATTGATAATACCTTCAAAAATATATGGTTCAAATTTGAAAAAGAAATATGTAACCTTATTTACTCGCCTCCATTTGAAAGAGGCACGCACGCGCCTGGAACCATCACTAAACTTTTAAGCCGTATATTTTTTTCCTTATCCGATGTGCAGAGCTGTAATTCTGCAGAATACTTCCTGATTTATTATATTTTGATCTCCACTAGGTGGTTACTCAAAATTCCAAATTTCAACGCTCCAATTTTGCAGTTGCCTGTGAGGACTTTCAAAACCTTATGAGAATATTTTAAAAACTCGCTACTCGATTAAAAAATGCTTCAGAACCTTGGGACAAAAATTATTTGATTAATAGTACCTTCAAAAATATAAGATTCAAATTTCGAAAAGATATTTGTAGCCTTATTTACTCGTCTTCATCTGAAAAAGGCGCGCGCCTGTCCAGATCCAGTACTAAGCTTTCAAACCGTATATCTTACTGTTTTTTGATATAAGTAACTGAAATTTTGCAGAATGCTTCCTGATACATCGTATTTTGATCTCCATTAGATGATTACTCAAAATTCCAAATTTCATCCTTCCTATTTTGCAATTGCATGCAAGGATGAAATTCCAAATTTCATCCTTCCTATTTTGCAATTGCATGCAAGGATTAACGACAAAATTTGAAAAATTCTCTCCTCGATTAAAAAATGCTTTAGAATCTTAGGACAAAACTTGTTTGTTTGATGATACCTTTGAAAATATGTGGTTTGAAATTCAAGAAGAGATTGTAGCTTTATGTACTCGCCTCCATGCTAAAGAGACGCGCACGCGCCTGGAACCAGCACTAAACTTTCAAGCCGTATATTCTTTATTCTATTTGATATATGTAGCTGAAATTCAGCTAGATGCTTCCTAATACTTCATTTTTTGTTCTCTACTAGGTAATTACTCGAAACTCTGAATTTAATTTGAGTTAGTAGTTAGTAGAAGAATATTAAGAATTCAGTCAATTTTTGTATTTTATTTCTTTCCTACTTTACAGTTTCGGCTGTACCTCAGCCATCTTCAGAAGTGAAAAGAATTTTCTGGTGTGAAACTAAAAGTGTACATTTATTAAATGTAATAAGATAGAGGAAAATTTTTTCCTTCTGTCAAATGCCACAACCGCATCTTGGTCAATGTCTTCCACAGATGTCGGTTGTGTTATTTGACAAAAGGAAAAAATTCTCCTCTATTTTATTACATTTAAATCACACATAAATGTACACTTTTAGTTTCACACCAAAAAATTCTTTTCATTTCTGAAGATGGCTGAGGTACTGCCGGAACTGTAAAGTAGGAAATAAATACAAAAATTGACTGAATTCCCAATATTGTTTTACTAACTCAAATTCACTCATCCAGTCAGCTTTAAAAATTTCACCTAAATTTCATCCTTCCAATTTTCCAATGTGGGGACCTCCAAAACCATACGAGAATATTCTAAAAACCCACTACTCGATTAAAAAATGCTTTAGAATCTTAGGACAAAACTTGTTTGCTTGATTATACTTTCAAAAATATATGGTTTAAATTTGAAAAAATTTGCAGCCTTATGTACTCGCCTCTATGCGAAATGTGCGCCTGGAACCAGCACTAAAATTTCAAATCATATATATTTTTTCCTATTCATTACACAGAGCTGTAACTTAGCAGAATACTTTCTGATATATAATATTTTGATTCCCACTAGGTATTTAATCGAAATTCGAGATTTAATCCCTACAAATTTTCAATTGCACCTGAAGACTTCCAAATATATACAGAATTTTTTTTTTAATTTGCTACTCGATTAAAAAATGGTTTGGAATACTTGGACAGGACTTATTTTGTTTATAATATCTTTAAAAATATTTAGATTGGTTGTTGGTTGGTACATGTGAGAAAGTTTCAGTGTTAATAGGATAAACGGCGAAACGAGTTTAAAAATTAGGATCATTAATTTGAATGAGGTAAAAGAAAAGTGCATTTGGATTGAGAGGTGCCTGACGTTGATTAGGGGTTTCTATCAACCTTGATAGTGTTTTGTTTTTATTATAATGATTGTAGGCTAGCTCACTATGCTCGCGTTTCTAATAAACATCTCTGAATAGCTCAGAATTGCACTGTACGTGCCTGTGGGACCAAATTAAAGACCAAATTGTGTTAGGTCAAAATATATTCTGTAATTGTAGATTAGCTCGCTACGCTCACACTTTGAACAAGCATCCCTGAATAACTTCAAGTAGCACTGCGCGCGTTTGTAGTGTGAAACTAGAGCTGGAAATTAGTGAAACCTAGAAGCCTAAATCAAGTTTATCAACAAGTATGTGTTGAAAGGATTGTAGGTTAGCTCGTAATGCTCGCACTCCTCATAAACATCGTTGAATAGCTCCAAATTGTGTTGCGTGCGCGTGCGAGGCCGAACTAAGGTTCGAAGCTATCGAAGCAATTTTTGTTGGAGTAAAAGCTAGTTTATGAACAAGTGTCCACATGTAACAATAATTGTAGGTTTGCTCGCTACGCTCGCATTTTTGAAAACCATTCTTGAGTAGCTCTGAATCGCGCTGCGCGAAATTGTGGGGCCGAACTAGAGCACAGAACTATCGCACACCTTTTCTTGGGCCAAAACTTAGTTTATAAGCAAATTTTCATGTATAACAATGATTATCAGTTTGCTCGCTGCGCTCGCGCTTTCAAAAATCATCCCCGAATAGCTCCAAATTGCGCTACGCGCATTAGCGAGGCCGAACTAGAGCTCTGCACTATCCAGCACCTTTTATTGGGCCAAAACCTAATTTATTTATAATTACTCATATGTAAATATGATTATAGGATAGTTCGCTACGCTCGTGCTTTCAAAAATCATCCCTGAATAGCTCCAAATTGCATTGCGCGCGCTTGCGACACCGAACTAGAGCTCAGGATTTAGGACATCTTTTGCTGGGCCATAACTTAGTTTATAAACAAGTGTCCATGTGGAACAATGATTGTCGGACTGCTCGCTACGCTCGCTCATTCAAAAATAATCCCTGAATAGCTCCAAATTGCGCTGCGCGCGCTTGCGACATCGAACTAGGGCTCAGGACTATCGAATACATTTTGTTGGGCCAAAATCTAGTTTATGTACAAGTGTACATGTGTAACAATAGTTGTTGGTTTGCTCACTTTGTTCGCAGCTTGAAAAAATATACTTTAACAGAACTGAATTAGATCTTTTTGGAAAATTTAGAATTATTTCAATAATTTGAAGGCCCCTTAACTTTAGATTACATGTCCGCGTGCTCCCCCGTTTCCTTTGTTAGTGAATTAGGTCCTAATCACACGTACGCAATATAATTTGTGCGTTTCAGTTGAGGGTATCATATGCTAATCACACCTAACGCAGAACATAGCGAGTATGAAATTTAGCAATTGATATTAATGATTTGCAAGCCGTCGGCGATACGTAGACACCACCCTTAATAACTTAGACTAGAGGGTGGAATATTATAGTCAAATGGAATTATTTCAGCCCCTGAATTACAAGCTATGTGTGAAATGACAACGGCGGTGTGCTTCTTGATTACCACCCCTTAAACTTGAATAAATTTATTTATTTATACTGAATTATTATTGAAAATCATATATTATGACAGACTACTATACCTATCAGCATTTTCGCATCAAGATTAATTATTCAGAACAATAAAATGAATGCAATTTGAAACATTTCTGGATTTTAACACTTTAAGCTTCTTGCACCGGATTACAGTTTCGCGTACACAAATGATTCGCGAATATGGGAGCTAATTAATTATTCAAAACAATTTATACATTCCATTATCTGTCTGTAAAAAGGTGTCTATTATAGTCAAGTTTAAATATGCACACAAATAGTCTTACTATATTTTTTCGTCTACCCTTCAATAAAGTAATACTTTTCACCTCGTACAATACTTAAAAATTCGTTAAAGAAATTTAAGTACACAAATTAAAAGGTCTAATCAATTTTCGGCAGATTTATATTATCTTTAACAGTAAAATAAAATATTTACAGACGAAAATTAATTGACTGCTTTCACAGAACGTTTTGATGATTTATAATTCAATTTTATTTGGAAATATTTGGTTAATACTGTCTTCAGTTCTATATTGGAATAATATTTGGATTTTTTATTTTTTCCGGAGCTTGAAACAAATATTCCGGTTCCATTTACAGACGGAGGTCATTTAACTGGTGTTACAGAACGCTTTAAGGAATAATAATTTAGTAAATACTGCCTCCAGTATATTTATATGAAAATAATATTGAATTTGGGGCTTGGTTTACGTATAATTGTTTTTCCGGAGCCTGGAACAAATGTTTTAGTTGATTACAGTAGACAGATATAAAATTACGTCCGTTTCAAGAATAGGGGCCTCTCAAATCCAGAATGAGGTATTAAATATATTTTTGCTCTTCTATTATTAAAAAAAAAAATTAGTTACCTTCAATCTAAAATTATCAAACATGATTCAGTTGATAATTTAATGTTGGATGGGGCTCTTTTCAATTTTTTGAGTAAATGAGTAAATGTGAAAGATTCGGTTCTCACCTTGTGGCCGTCTCCAAATATCGTGATAGTTGATGGTGGGGTATCCCCACCAATGGCTCCCTGAAGTCCGCTTGACGGGAACACTGTCACCGACGTTATTCCGGACTTACGCAGCCCGGAAACCAACCAAACACGAACACAAATTTATTTTTAAGCTACTTATAGTTCCTTCAACACTTTTATACGAAATAACCACAAGGAAACAACCCCAAAAGTTAGTAAAATATTTATTTATTAATCACGATTCACTTAAATAAAAATATTTCTAAGTCCTCAACACGGCCAAAACTTCCAAAACCACTGACTTTTTCATTCTTCGGCGTCGCGTTTCGTTGCTAGGGGAGGTATCAACAACCAGCGTTGCTTGTCTGTTCAGAATCCAAACTTCGGATGCTGTATGTAGCGAGTATCGTCCGACGGACGGATGGAGCATGGAGATGAACAATAATACGCATGCGTTAATAACAGCGGGATGCAGAATGACATAGAGGCGGAGCTTACCAAGTGAGCGCTTTATAGCAGAGCTTTCCAACTGAGCTTTGATGCAGGAATGGAAAGAGGGTGAGATAAAGAGATATGGATAGTGCAGGATTCCGATGATGGCGAGGTGACAATTTGGGGCTGCTATTTCCCTCAAATGCATTTTTTTATAAATTGGAATGATCTTCATGCAAAATCCTACAACAATATGAATTACCAACTACCAACTCTTTTGGATACCTATAGGATTGTGAATCCATTTGTAAATTTTAAGGAGTACCCTTTTTGAACCTATTTGAACTACAACATATCTACGAATCATCTTTAAATGAATTATTTAATAAAATGATTCTTATTCTTTTTAACGATTCATAAAAACTAAAAATTAGATGTGTGGAGTCACTCTCATGAAATGATAGCACCCGGACATAATTAAACGATTAAAACACCATTTGAAACCAAATTAATTCTAATTCTTCTATCTTGATTATATTTCTCATCAATTCGCCCGCATAGAACATGCGTGATCATTTCAATCTTTCTTCTAATCGGGTTATTAACATTTACAAACGCCATCATGTTGCCAGCTTCTTCACATGTAGTTTTTGCTATAAAATATTATTTTTCTAACACTGTTTTGGAATTTGCATATTCCATAACCAAAAATTATTTTGGAACAAGTGATAATTCAACACGTATCGTTTAGAATCATTCAATCATTTCCAACGAATTATCATAGTTACTTCCTAACGATTTAGATACTTATTTTTTGTTTTGCGTTTGACGTTTCATAATTTCAATAGTTTCTTCTGAAATATTGGTGAATTTCCAATATCTTGTTGAAGAAAGTATAGTCCACATCATGTTTGGAATGGCATAATCCAAACTCGCGTTCGTTTGGAATGAAGGTCATTTTAATTCTTGTTGCAGAATATACTATTACATTCTACTTGCAGCAATTTTTCGGCAGTACAAAAGTTTTCAGTTGAGATAGGCCTCCCAGGTCTCTGTATATCTTTCAGGTTACACCGTCCACATTTAAATTCACAGAGTCACCTGCCAATCGTTGATTTTGATGCCACCAAATTTAAATGACTGTTCTATTACACGAAAAGCAGAGTTTTAATCAATTCGAGACTTGTCAGTATTAAAATAATTATCACTCTATCTTAATCCAATCTTTCTGAAAATGTGAATATGAGCAATCGAACGAATGAACTTTTGCTTTTGTCATTTTTTGCTTTTATGCTTCCCCACTCACTATTTTTTGAATAGTCCTCAGTAAAATCTAGGTCCCAGTTTCATGCAAATATTTTTGTTTCTGCGATTTTTTGGATGGAAATTTGTTAGATCGTGACAAAAAAGGGGAACAATTTTGTACAGGCTGTCATTTATAGGGAGGATATTTACAGCTGTAAGCTCAAAATATTTGCATTAAGAAATTCCTGCTAGGTGTTAATGCATATTGAAAAGTCAATTTTAATTAGCAACAAAATATAGCTTTTCTGAACAACTTTTTACAGTCTGCCATTTTTTCGAACGTAAGACAAGTTTGCAAAACCGACTAAAAGCTTATTGGCAGATGATCTACATGAGTGCAAGAAATAAAGCATGTCCAGGTGAGCTTGTAAATCACAATCACAAATGAGACTGATACTAGAGACAAATTGATGAAATTTTATGACTTAATAATGAATTAGCACATTTTTCTAAACACAAAACAATTTTTAACAGCTTAAAATTATTTCATATTTTGACTTTATAACTGAATATATAAAATGAAATGAATGATAGACTGATATGAAGTACATAACACCGCAAAACTGTCTTAAATTTTCAAGAAAAAGCCATAACTTTTGACAATTTTTTACAGTCTGTCTTTTTTCCAAGCAATGTTCAAGTGTAAAATATAGACAAAATATGCACCAGCAGACAATTTGTGAGAATAATAGCGTTAGTATTGGAAAGAAGAATAAGTTTCCAAGAAACTTACTCTCGAAAAATAGAACAATTTATTCCAGTATGTCATTTTCGTTTTTACTTACTTGTACTAAGTACAAGAAAGTATTGTGAAATCGACAAAATTCACCTATCGAAATTTTGATTAAAATATCCGTTTTGAGCATCCCTGAATCCAATTTGACTATTTTTGGCTTGATGTCGGTATGTATATTCGTGCGTGCGTGCGTAACTCGCAAATCTCAAAACTGCTTGAACGTATAATGTTGAAATTTTGTTTTTAAGGCTATGATAGGGTCTAGTTGTGCACCTCGCATTATGGTTCCAATCGCCTGTACCGGAAGTGCACTTTACTTGAAACTTTTTTCGAATTTTTCTAATAAATCCAGAATGATCAACCGTAGGATGTTATAATTCAGTATTTGAACTTGATGTTGTATCAAAATGGTTATTTGCTATTTTTGTATGAATCGGCCAAGCCAGAAGTGCACTTTACTTAAAACTTTTTTTTTTTTTTTGCATAAATCAAGAATGATCAGTCATAGCATATTGAAATTTAGTGTTTGAACTTGTTGTAGAATCAAAATAGTTATCTACTATTTTTGTATCAATCGGCCAAGCCGGAAGTGCAGTTTATTTATTATTTCTCTCACTTATAAACTCCGTACTACCGGCATTAGCTCTGCTCTTGTGTTGAAAATCTGTGACTGTTTTTATATTTTTATGAGAAACTCAATTGCATCGGTTAATCCTGGAAAAACAACAAAATATATCTATAGCACAGGGCTACCGCGGGCTCTACCGCGATTTGCCTCAGTGCTGCAGTTAATTATAATAATGTTATTTTGTTGATTCCAGAATGTTTCCGCGGCTGGAGTTTGTAGTTTTCCCGGATGCTATAGTCAATTTCAGATATTTTTTCTCAATTATTTCAAAAACTTACCGCGGACCCTATCCACTTTTCTTTCCTGTGCTGCACTCAATTTTTTTTCATTGATTTTCGGGTGCTGCAGGCAATAATTTTTTTCTCATTGATCTCGAAAAGCTATCCCAGTGGAACTTGTACTGCAGTCAGTTATTAATTATTTTTTCATTGATTTCAAAGAAATTCCGCAGATGGAGCCTACAGTTTTCCCTGGCGCTGCAGACAATTACTCTTTCTCATTATCTCAAAAAGTTACCGAAGACAGAGCCTGTAGTTTGCCGTGGTGTTTCCAGAAAGTTGTATGCGGTTTACCTAGATGCTGTAGTCAATTATTATATTTTTTGTAACACGTGCACCGAAAGTACTCTATTACAGAGCTAAATTCTGCTCCGAAAGTTCTTTATTCCAAACCATGGTAACAATTTTCATGAATTCTCAGTTGACAGGGAATTAATGGATATTTTTGTCCGCTGGGTAAAGATAAATAAATTGTGGGTCATGGATGCCCTTGGAGTTCTTTTATTTCATTGGTATTATGTCAAATTATTATTTGAAAGAATTTTGTATTATAGGAGGTGTTCGCTATAGTGTGTGCATTGATTGTGAACGGGATAGCACAGAAAATGTGAAAGATATCAATCAATAAAATAAATCATGTAAGTTATGTTTCATTGTATTAGTTTACTGTAATGTGATCGCAATTGAAAAAATTTGTTTGTCAAACTGATAAGATAGTTTCAATACATCTAAATTTATTTAAAAAGCTCAGTAATGGGGGTACTTCGGTGCACTTGTTACAAAAAGTATCGTATGCAACACGGACACTGAACGATGTCATTATTGTCACAAACTTTGGCTGCACGATGATACGCCTTGGGCTTCACCCTCGTCTTCACCGAGTGCAGCCAAATTTATCCTGGACAAAAATGACAGTCGTTCGGTCCTTGTTACATAATATACTATTTAAAAAATAACAAATAAAATAATAGGCCTTAAGTGATCTTTTATTATGATGAAAATATAAAATTTTATTTTCAAATTTGTCTTGAACATAAATACAGACGTTTCAAGGATGCAACTGCCCTCATCCTCAGCTAATGTTTTTAACAGGTTGTTTTAATACATTTTCTTATTAAAAACTATTTGAACATAATCAAAAAAATATTGAACATATAATTTAAAAAAAATGAACAGCATATCAAAGGCTAAATATAATCCCCAACAACATCCACAACGAGAGATCACTAAAATCTGAAGACCAGTCCATGGTAGTTGGCGGCTAATTGATTTTGAATTTTTAAGTGAAAGTCAATTGGATTGATCAACCATAGAATAAAACAACAAAAAATATTGAAAGCACGGGGGCTCTCCGGGTGGTTTCTGGGACTTTTCCAGGTGCTGCAGTCGATCATTGTATTTTTTTTTCATTTATTTCAAAAAATATATCCGTATATGGACAAAGCTGTGGGTGGCGGCTAGTATTTATTGAAATAAATTTTAAAATTAATCAGACGACGAAAATGCATTAACGCTATTCTCACACACGTCGTCTGCTGTTGGATAGTCTATTTTACAACTAAACATTGCTAGGAAAAATAAAGTAGACTGAAAAATTGCCGGAAGCTGTTTTCTTGCAAATTTAATTACATCTGCCTACAACTTAAACTGTTCAAATAAATATGCAAATAGTTTGAAATTGAATATTATATGTACCTATTCATAAAACAGACTGTAAAAAATTATTTCAAGTATATAAAAAATTTGCGAATTCATTATCAAACGTGATTAAAGTGCAAACAGTCTGTCTTGAGAAATTTCATTAACTTGACTCTAGTATCAACCCTATTTGTAACTAACAGACTGTGAAAAATTGTTCTGAGCTACACAATAAATCTACAAGCTACTTGAACATGCCTTATTCTTGTACTCATGTAGACTGTCTGTCAACAAGCTTTCAGTCGATTTTGTATACTTGCCTTATGTTCGAAAAAATGGCAGACTGTAAAAAGTCCTTCAGAGAAGTTATTTTTTGTTGCTAATTGAAATCCATTTTTAATGTATATTAATACCTGACAGGGATTTTCAAATGCAAATGTCTTAAGCTTGCAGCTGTAAGTATCTTCCCTAAAAATGGCAGACTGTAAAAAATTGTTCCCTTTTTTCTGTTACGAATGTCCGGCGTATATGGTCAAATGGTTCCATGGATTAATGAGGTGTGAAAAATGGCCTTTATCTTGCAAGGAGACTCAAAAATGTGCAATAAAACTTTTATTGCACAGTTTTAATCCTGCTTTTAATATGAAAATGATGTAAAAAACTAACATTTCTGGTACGATCGTAGATAAAGGTTCTAAGCTAATCAATTTAGGCATTATCACAAAGAAGTGGAAACTTTACAACAATTCATTTAATATTATATCGGAAATAACTTCCTCGAAGTGTCTGCGTCTGTACGCTGTGGTGAGGCTAATGAATTTAATAATTTTGTTAATTAATTAGGACGCTAAGATGCCTCAGATGGAAGGCCTCCTATTGAATTAAACTTTAATTAGTAGAAGATACGGTTTGGCGAATTAATTTTGCAGTTCCGGTGGTGAATGTACATGTAGATTTGCGAATATGTTTGTAAGTTGTGTGAAGTAACTAAGGGAGGTAATCTGATTATGTAATAATGACTGTTACAATTATTTCCACCAGTATAACAATATTTCCTGAGTTTTCAATTAATAAAAATGGAACAATAAATGAATTATGGATTAATCAAACAAAACGCGAAGCCGAATTATAAATGACTTGTCTTAATTAGCGAATTCCGTCGCCATTTTCATTTCTTCTCCGCTGCAAACGTAAAATAATTTTCAAGTTACATTTCAGTTTAAATTCCATTACATCGTAATAAAAACTTACCGTACTTACTTCATCCAAATTAATATTGTTATTAACTTTCGCAAACTTTTAAAAGAGATATTCTTATATTGTTTTTCTGTTAAATTGCTTGCAGATAAAGTAAATAAAAGAGGCAAATTAAACATCGTTTCTTTCTAGTTAATTTTATGTCCATCAAATGTCGTATTAACTAAATTGAAATGGTTATCATTTAAAATTATTTTCGCGGAAAAATGTCTAATGTACAACTTTCCAAATCTTGATTTTTGATGACCTATTTCACGGGATTTTCAAAGTGATTTCTCTCAAGAGATCTCATTTACAATCTGTTAAATCTAATCAAGGTACTGAATACCTGTTTTAGTAATTTCGCTTCTGTCCCACACTGTACTATTTATAATCCACGTAGTGCTCCAGCAACTCGATGTTGATATGGATGGTCCAGTATAATTGGGTTAGGTCGTAATTGGACGGCTTAATGTTGTTAGCTAACTCGAGCTGTCTTCAAGAGTACCCTAGGCTGTGAATCGCATTTTCCAACCGGAAGGCAAACTCTGAAAAGGTGGGTTCGTACAGCCAAGAGATATTTCTAATTCTGCAAAGATTTCTGTTGAGGATGCAGTTGAAAAAAGATCGTTGTTGGAACACCCTGTATATCTGTAACTGAATTAGCAGCATCTTGTTGTAGACAGTGATCACGTAGTGCACGTGTTTGATTCGTGCTTCACAATCTAGTTATCTTGCCAACTATTAGGGTTTTCATGTGAATTAAATGAATTAGGCACTCAAAAGATAAAATTCACATGCTAATTATTCGTATCTTTCAAAATATTTGAGCCTAAGCGCAATAAATGCCATTCTATTCATATTAAAAATTCATGTGTATTCATAGCTCAGTGCAAATATGCTGGCTTTGACGACTAGTAACCGCACACTACGGCTGAAGAATTATCAATCAATCTACCAAGTGCACCAAAAGTATCTGCCACTTTCGTTTCGGGTGAAAGGCGTGATTGCTATTGATTTATTACAACTTGCCTGGCCTATATACAGGATGTATCACGGAAAGTGAAACATAGGCGTTTAACATGGGAAATCAGTTTTTCTGTGCGCATTGCTCCCCAAATTATCTTAGACAAAAAAATTCAAATGGATATTGTAAAGCAAAATTTCTGTACCGACCTAATAAGAAAAAAAATCATTTAGGCTACTTCATGATAGCAGAAATAATATACAGAGTGATCAATAATGATTGTCTGACAGGTGACAGGCAAAAGTTCGCATTATGATCAAAATTATCTTCATGGAATAAAAGTAGTATGAATTTATTTATTTTGAAAACTACGTTACCGACATATCAAGAACACAATGGCGTATATTTTGCATATTTTATGACTTTAATTTATTTTAGAATTTATTATTATTCTACCAAATTATTAGGTTAGAATAGTGTTTTCAGAGGAACTGTCATCTGTCACTTGAATGTCACTATCTCAAGCAGGCGGCAAAGAAAAAATCAGAACAAAGCGGCACGGACAATCATTTTTGATCACTCTGTATAAATATTCACGGAATTGCATTTAATAGTATTAACTATGAAATTATAAATAAGAGACGAACAAAAGCGTAACGTTTAATACGTCAGTGTCAGAATGATTGTCAAAATAGATATCTTCCGTAGGTAGTGAATATCAATTTTCTAAATAAAAATCTAATAATAATGATGGTAAATAATGAGTGGTTTAATTTGATTTATTGTTTAAGATTGATGAAATAAAATAAAGTAACACTAACAATTAAATAATGCAACAAATTAAATCCAATATGAACTACAACAAACTCAAAATATTCTTAAACTCTCAAATTATAATAGATGATCAAACAATTCTCCGTTTTGTGCTAAACAATAACCCAATCTATTGTAGAAACCTTGCCGTACGTAACTTAATTGCCTATTATTTATTTTTTGACATTCTTGTGTTATAGCATTTTCAAGTTCTTCTATACTCTGGTATCTTCTTTTATAAACATTAATTTTCAAATGACCCAAAGAAAAAAATCGCACAGATTTAAATCAGGCGACCGTGCTGGCCAGTTAATTGGTCCTCTACGTCCTATCCAGCTTCCAGGAAGTGTTTGATTTAGATATTCCACAAGTTCTGTTGTACTATGTGCAGGGCAGGCATCATGTTGAAACCACACATTTTCTTTATCTGTTTATTCTTGTAATAAAGAACGGGCCTATTATTTGATGTCCTAAAATTCCTGCCCATACATTTACAGTTTGTCGATATTGTGTCCGGGACTGTATAACGTTATGTGGATTATTCTTGGACCAATACCGGTAATTATGACCATTGGGTTCGCCATTCATGGTAAATGTGCATTCATCTGAGAATAAAATATTCCTTAAGAAGTCTCTATCATAATTTGACTTCTCCATCATTATTTCGTAGAATGATGCACGCACTTCAAAATCTCGTTCCAAAAGATGTTGATGATTTTGAAATTTGAAAGGAATGTATTTATGTTTCTTAAGAATTCTATGAACTGTCATAAAATGAATATTCAGTTCCATGGAAATTTCTCTTACACTCATTATATGTTCTAGTTCTATCAAAGCAAGAACATTTTCTTCATTTTCATTGTATTTCTAGATATTTTGTTCCTCTTTCTTGAAATTGAGTGTAACTGTCTTCTCAAACTTGGCAATGAATCGTTGAATGGTAGACATCCCCGAAATATCATGATTTCGCCAAAGAGTACTAATATAATCACGAATGTGTCGTAAATTATTGTCAGAATAATACCATTTAATTATTTGAAGCTTTTCTTCATTTGAATAGTCATTCATTTTTGAGAATAACTTTTATATCGATCTTTTATTACAATATTGCAATCTGTCAAAATGAATAATAATAATTTGACGTATAAAGCATTATGCTTTTGTTCGTCTCTTATTTCTGATTCCATGGCTTATACGATTAGCTGTAATTCTTTGAATTTTCACATTCTATTTCTGCTGTTATAAGGCTGCCAAAATTTTGTTTTTTCATTGATTCGGATGCAGAAACTTCTGTTTTACTATATCCATTTGAAACTTTTCGTCTGAAATAATTAGGAGTGCTTCTTTTCCTCTGGAAGTTGCCACTTCAAACAGCCTTACTGGAATTGGGGACTACTCGCTCGCAGATCGTATCGCATCTTTTGTCTGCTGCTGGCAGCTCAAAAATTATTCCGTTCAGTAATAAGCAAAAGCTCACATACATTCACAGCCATCTTCTGTATTGCTGCATCTTGACATGCTGTAGTTGTAGAATATTGAGCCTCTTGCTTGATTTACAGCATCCACAAGCCCTGCAGTACTCTTCGACGTCTTTTCGACAGCCAATCTAGAAGAAGTTCTTTTCCAGAACCTTCTTAATACCCAAGTGTCCACTGTCGTTACCATCATGCATCTGTCTTGCCTTCTCAATTTCTTCGGCACAACCAGCACCGTCTCATTTCCATCAGGATTTTCCCATAAATGGTGTAAAATGTCCTTTCTTACTCTCAGAAAACTCCATTGTACTAAGTAGGCCCTGTCAATAATGCCTAAAGCTGATGTTTCTTGGTAATTACTCCATAATCGACTTCAGAACGAAGTCATTGAGCTGTACTTGTTGTAGTTCATTCAGTGACGACACAGATCCCTCTTGTCGCAAAACTTCCATTATGTTATCTTCTGGGACGATATCTAGTTCATTCGGGATCACCTCCTTCGACCAAGATGAAGCTTGGGAGTCTCTTGGAGCAACAGAATCCATTATTTCTATTATTTGCATTTGGAAAATGACCTTGGGGCTCTCGATACGGTATTCAGCCAGCTTTTGCTCCTCCAGACTGGTAAGCTACATCCTGAAGATGCCTTCGCACCACAATCGACGGTGTGCTAACCGCATAACCGAAATATCTGTTGTTCAGACGACATGTTCATGGCACGACAATTTATTTGAATATGACCCTCCTTGCCGCACTACGAGCATCTAATTCTTCTGCTTACTTTCGGATTTGTTGGTGTACAAAGGGAAGAAGACTGCTCTCGTCGCCGACTCCTTACGAAAATCATGATCCTCCTCACCTTGAGCTCTTCCTCCTCTTCATGTTCGAACCACCCCATTTTTTTGTCATTTGCCATTGACGTTTTCGTGGCAGCTTCAATTTCAAGAGCTCTCGTAGTCGGGGAGTCGACTGCATCTTATGTTCCTTGATCGGATTTATGGCCAAATTGTATATGAATCGACCGAATATTTATTGGTCAATATGATGCTAGACTTTATAAATGCTGAATCTTGTCCTAAGTGTCAAAAAAAGACCAATTCTGGCCCTTGATAGAGCTTACTACTACCAATCGATAGTGAATGTCAAGTACTTCAAGAAAAACCTCCCCCTGTCTTGTCCAGGAGGGCGGCAGCCACCTCTAAGTGTAACCTATTTTCGTATTGAACTTCCCTGATCGAGGTTACAATAATTATTTTTCTTAAATTGATCTGGAACATTACTGACCACAAAAAAATTGGTCCGAAAGGACAGCAGCCGAACTTGAAATTATTTGATTTTCAGGTCCCAATTTCGAATGCAGTTGTATTTCTTTTACGAATGTACGATCATTTTTTCTAATTATAGCTTGAGCCTTCCTGAACACAGGAATATCAAGCCTCCTACTTTGTCCGGGAGGGCACCAGCACCGCCAGCCACTCTTGAAGTAAATTCGATTTTTAGGTCCCAATTTCGAACGCAGCTTTACTTTTCTCTCATCGAATGTACCCCAGTTTTTCCGTGTTCAGGAAGGTTTAAGCTTCAAACTGAAAAAAATCGTAAGTTCAATGAGGGAAGTCGAGTACGGAAATGCGTACACTTAGGGGTAACTGCCCCCTTCTCAGATAGGGCGAGAAGCAGCACTTTGGCTTTTTAATTTATGAAGAATAATCGTACATTCGATGAAAGAAGTACAGCTGCGTTCGAAATTAGGACCTAAAAATTGGATTGATTCTAGAAGAGGCTGCCCTCCTCCCGGGCAGAGTGAAAGACAGGACTTCGGTATTCTCGTGTTCAAGAGGGTTCAAGCTACAATTAGAAAAAACAATCGTACATTCTATGAGAGAAGTTCAACTGCGTTCGAAATTAAGACCTGAATATCAAATAATTTTAAGTGTGCTGCCACCCTTCCGAAGAGCTAGAAAGGTTCGAGCCTCAATTGGAAAAAAATATCCATCGTAAGCTCGATCAGGGAAGCTTAATACGAAAATGGGTTACACTTAAGGGCGGCAGCTGCTCTCCTGGACAAGAGAGGAAGTTGCACCCTGGTTTTTCCTTGAAGTACTTGACCTCTGTTATCGACAGGTAGTAGTTTTAATCGTAAGCTCTATCAGGGAAATCCAATCAATTCATACACAATTTGGCCATAAGTGCGGTCGGCTCCTGGACTATCATTAGCACTTCTTCAACTGTCTTCGGATTCGCCAACCGCACAAATAGCCCAATGTCGTCATCGCCACAAATTTCTGCGTTGATTTAGGATAATCTGCGAAAGCTTTTCTGGCTAGACTATGCACGTCATATACCAATGTATAGTCAGATCTTCTTTGTGTAGCTGCGTACGGCTCCGTAGCTGTCCAGGCAGCAGTTCATGTGCTCCTCTCCAAAGCACAGCTTCAATTCAGATGTCAGTTCTCCATAATTCAAGCGTTCTTCTTCCAGCCATTATTATCCGAAATTAATTAAAATTGAGCAAAATACTAATCCCATGATGTCTTACTATCGTACGGCGTCGGTTTTTTGGTAGAATTAGTTGTAAATTCTCCCGTAGTAGTTACTGAAACATTTTCTATCCGTAGGGCTGCACCATGACTATTGAGACTGAGGCTCTGTAGCTTTTCGTTGCCAATAGAATCTAATTTTGCTTCCAACTCACGTTCAGGTTCAGCTTGACTCTTTATTCCAATAAGTTCTTCATCAATCTTCTAGATTTTCATTATCACCTTTCATTCTGCTCCGAAGTCTTCTTCAACTCTGTAGCCATTTCTTCTGTTGATTCTTCTACTGTTCTAATCATTTCAGCCACTGTCGCCTTAACTGCTTGTATCTTTTCATCTACGGTTTTTTTTACTGATTCAGTAATTTTCTCTTCCATGGACTGCATCTGCTCCGCTACAATCGCTCTCATACTTTCCGTAGAATCACTAATTCTCTTCTCCATGAACTTCATCTCTGCAGTCATCACCGCTTTCAGCTCAATAGAAATACATACCTCCTGTAGATTCAGACACTCTCTTCTCCATAGCCTTCATACCTTCCGTATGTAACGAGCGAAAGTGTTAAAATTCGTAGAAATAAAATAGGCCCTGAATCCGTCCATATTCTCTGGGCAGAGCCTGTTATCTCTGTAAGTCGCACCAAGCGACATTCGAGAATAACGTAGAACTTTCTGGATGTTTGGTCTCCGTATATAAGGGCGAACAACCTGACTGGGAAACAAAAAAAAATAGAGTGAATATTCAGTGCATGATCAGCTAAATGCGAAGTGTAACATATAAATAAGGCCCAGTATTTCAGGTTCAGTTTAATCTATAGATTACTTAAGCGAAGCTTAAGACATAATATTCGGACTTTTGAATCGGAATATCCGACAACGGCTCATACGTTCCGAATGTAAAACTATTAATTTGTTGTTAGCGCGAATTCGCGAGGTTGAACATTCGTTAAAAGAACTTAGATCAGAGTTCCCGGTCAGTGAATTAAAAACTCAAAATAAAACAGACAAAAAATCGCGTCAAAAATGCTCTTATTGTAATATATTCGGTCATTCAGAATCAGATTGCCGGAAATTAGTGCGAAAGAATAAAGAGCGTTCTGATAGCGAAGGTGCCGTAGCCGCTAGTCAATCAACAAAGCCAAGCGCCACCAGCTCATCAAAAGAACAAAAAGACGCTACAGCTAGTAAACCATTCAAATGTTTTGGATGTGGAGCACCTGGCTACATTCGTAGTAATTGTCCAAACTGTCAGGTCACATCAATGAAACCCGCAGAATTTAATTCGGCGGAAACACAAAATAATCACAATGATCTTCCAGGAGTACGTGTCCGAATTCTTAATCATAATGGCATTGCTTGCATTGATACAGGTGCAAAGACAAGTTTAGCAGGAGCAAAACTTTATAAAATTCTTTGTAATGAGAATCAGCCTTATGAAGGAAGAAACATTAAGATGAAATTCGCCGATGGAAATGAGAAAATAGTTTTCGCCAAACTATTTAATGTTCATGTTGATTTACAAAATAGAAAGATTCCTATTGAACTTTTGGCAATACCTGAGCATGATAACAGTAACCTTTTATTAGGTGTTGATTTCATTAAAAAAGCAAAACTAATTTTGAACTTATCAGAATCCAGTTGGTGTTTTTCTGATCAAAAAGAAGTTAGCTATCCTCTTGAAGATCCAAGAGCAATTGAGGTATTATTCTCAAAAACAGAAGAAATGGAGAAGTATCTATTGCAGGAGAGCGAATGTCAAAACCTGTCTGCCGCTGAAAGAAAGAAAATAAATGATCTATTGAAGAATAATTCTCACCTTTTTCTTCTCAGTAAGGTACCAACATCCTATGCTGAGCATACAATAAGATTGAATGATGATCGACCAATAGCGTTACTTCCTTACCGATTATCGCAACCAAAGAAAGAATTCTTAGAAAAAGAAATAGAGCAAATGCTGAAAAATGATATAATCGAAGAATGCGATTCAGCGTACGCTGCTCCAGTAGTGCTGGTACCGAAAGGAACAGAACATAATAAATATCGGGTATGCATTGACTACCGGCGACTCAACGCCGTTACAATACCAGATAGGTATCCACTTCCAAGATTGGATGATCTTCTACATGAAGCAAAAAGGACTGCGTACATGACTACTCTGGATTTAAGCAGCGGATATTGGCAGGTGCCCCTTAAAGTTGAAGACCGTGACAAAACAGGATTTGTCACGCCGTTTGGCCATTTCCGGTTCAAAAGAATGCCATTTGGTCTGCGGAATGCCCCATCAACTTTCCAGCGTCTTATTGATCGCTTCAAGAGTGGATTGCAAGACATCACCATCCTAGCTTATTTGGATGATATAATAATTCTCTCACCTACATTTGAAAAGCATCTGGAAGACATGAAAAAGGTTTTTGACAGACTTACCTTATTCAATCTACATATTAATAGATCTAAATGCGCTTTTGTGTGCTCCGAGGTAAAATATCTGGGACACCTGATAACTCCGGAAGGATTGAAGCCTAATCCGTCAAAAGTAGATGCAATTCTGAAGATTCCAAGGCCTAGAAATGTTAAAGAACTTGTCACATTTTTACAAACTGTTTCATGGTTTAGGAAATTTATTCCTAACTGTGCCGAAATAATGAAACCATTGACGGATCTGACAAAGAAGCATGCTACCTGGAAATGGGAAGAGGCTCAAGACAATTCTTTTGTAAAATTGAAGGAACTATTAACAACTGTACCAATATTAACTCAAGCGGATTACACGAAACCTTTCATACTCCGTACTGACGCGAGTTCATATGCCATTGGAGCAGCGCTACTCCAGGGGGAGCCACCCAATGAACACCCTGTGGAATACGCAAGTAGATTATTGACACAGGCTGAACGTAACTACACGACTACGGAGAGGGAGGCACTGGCCGTAGTCTGGGCAGTAGAAAAGTTCCGAGGATACCTTGATTCCTCTTCGGTGACAATCATCAGTGATCATCAACCCTTGCGTTGGTTGATGTCGATAAAATCTCCTAGTGGGCGACTAGCGAGATGGGCTCTAAAATTACAAGCAGTAGATCTTCGAATTGAATATACACCTGGTAGATGCAACGCGTTAGCAGATACATTGTCGAGATTGCCTCATATTACTGACGATTCTGTAGAAGTTATGCAACTGACCACTGTGGACCTACCTGTTACTAACTTCGAAGAGTTGCGAAATCAACAATTGTTAGATGATGAACTGAATAAAATCATCAATGATCTTGAAAATATGGAAGACCCTGTTAGCACCAAAAGATGGACCGAAAGAGGATACCTACTCCTAAATGGTGTTCTCTATCGATATCCAGCAGACGATGATGACGACGAAGAAGCTGTGTTTGTAGTGCCATCTCTTCAGATACCAGAAATATTATACGAATATCATGATTCACCCACTGCAGGCCATTATGGATTTGAAAAAACATACAAACGCATCAAAGCTCGTTATTATTGGAACGGCATGAGAAGACAGATACAAAAACACACTCAAGAGTGTTTAGAATGTCAACGTTTCAAGCCTAGAAATCACAAGAATTTCGGGTTATTACAAACTCCGGTTCAGAACAGAAGGTTTGAGGTGATATCCATCGATCTGATGGGACCATTGCCAAAAACGGAGGATGAAGAGCAATGGATTTTCGTGGTTGAAGACACCTGTACTCGATGGGTGGAGTTATTCCCGCTTAAATATGCGACTGCTGAAGCATGCGCGCGTTGTTTAATTGATGAAATAATTCTACGATATGGTACACCACGCCGTGTCATCAGCGACAATGGCGTCCAGTTTGTCTCTGAAATAATGCAATTCGTGGCATATTCTCTAGGATTCAAGCAAAATTTAACTCCAGCATATCATCCAGAAGCCAATCCTACGGAGCGTAAGAATCGCGATATTAAAACACAGTTGGCTATCATGACATCAAAATGTCATACATCCTGGTCTACTTACCTACCCAGTATTAGATTTGCCATGAATACTGTGGAAAGCATCTCAACAGAATGTACCGCTGCCTATCTCATGTTTGGTAGAGAATTGAGAACACCAGATGACGTCCAAAGAGATATGCGTGCTATCATTCAAGATGCGCCATTTGTTCCACAAATGACAGCACATCTACTTAAGCTAGGCGAAGTATTGGCTCAAGCTCGTGAAACCTGCGAAGAGAAACAGGATAGAACCAAGGAAGCCGCTGACCGACACCGTCAGCGAGCCCCAGTCTACTCCAAAGGAGATAAAGTATTAGTGGATGTTCATGCCCTGAGCAAATCCTCTCAGTCCTATACGTCGAAATTTGCCCCAAGACGAGACGGACCTTACCAGATCACCAAAATTGTGTCCCCAACAACTTATGAAATAGCTCCTATGAACAATAGTAGTAACGCAGTCGGGGTATACCATTCCAGTTCCCTTACCCCGTTTAAAGAAAGTTCTAGTGTTCCAGATCCACAGCCACTACGACCTCTTCGAAAACGAGGCCGTCCAAAGAAAGCAAACCAGTAGCCACTTGGACCACAAGCGAGCCGCTTCCGTGTTCCAAAGGGGGAGGTTGTGACACCCATATCTACATTACTGTATTTTGTATCATAGAATGTAGCTAGTTTTTGTTATTATAAAATGACTTGTTTTTGGTGAAATATAAAATGTCATGTAAAATAAGGTGATTTCTGTTTATTCACTCGAACCCAACCAAATAAATCTTAAAACTACACCACAACAGTTTATTTTAGTGTTACTTCAAAGAATAAAACTTTTATTTTCTTTTCATTCATTAAATAGTGACTTTCTTTTCAACAATAAACAATTCTTCTAAAAGCAATTAACATTACAGTAGATTATCAAGTAAATAAGTTGGACACACTCCAAATTAATTCCCAAAATACAGCTCTATCATATCTTGTTCCAAGTCTTCAACAAAATACACCCCAAAATTAATTTCCATCTTTCTCTTCCATGTTTTCCAATTTCCAAACAAAACTAGTCGAAGAACAAGTGAGTGAATATTGGAGAAATACAAATAACACTTATATATCCATGGAATTGAAGCAATGAATAATTTATCACTGCACCAAAAGATATATTTCCGATCGCGAACATGAAAATCCATTTTGATTCCCATTCGGCGACAAAATCAAATTCGTTGCCAATCACAACCGATATCGAAACACACACACACATATGGGATAGAGCACGAGCTCAATTGGACACTGAGAGACAAAAGAGTGTCGTTTTGAACTGTTTTATTTATTTATTTTTTAAACAAATTAAAATTTGTTTTACAATAGTTTCAAAACAATAAATGAAAAAAACATTTTAAAAATTGTTTGATTATATGGGCGCTTCTTTTGTGTATCAGTGTCCAAATTTCGCGATACGTTATTCTGTTTCTTCATATGTAAAGAAGAGAAATGTCGCTAGTCTTGGCTCAGCATCAGAAAATACATTTCAATTTCAGGGAGCGTTCACATCTCGCAAACATGTCTCCAACATCCAGAAATTTACTTTACTTTACTTTTCAATTCGCGGCATCATGCGATAACACGGAATCAAGAACTGTGATATTGAAAATCAAGACAAATAGAGAATTTTTCAATCCGAATATATTTCTCAATAAATTAGAATTAGTTTTTTTGAATGTATTAAAAGTAATTGTGGTACGAATCATAGAGTCAACAAACGGTTCGATTATTTCCACAAGTTCATATTTTATGTCGGTGTCGGGTATTACAATATTAACATTATGATGCTAGTCAATTATAAAAAATGTAAAAGTGTGCATCCCTTGTGGGGATCGAACCCACGACCTTTGGATTAGAAGTCCAACGCGCTATCCTCTGCGCCAAAGGGACAGGCCACCGCTGAGCCTTAATCTCTGATTGCATCGCACTTATCTTACAAAAATGCAATTTATTTCTTTTATTTGAAACAAAAATTGTTATATTCTTTGTGTAAAAGTTATTAAAATGATACATCAAAAGAGTTTTTATGGCTGAAGATCGAGAAAGGCAAAGAACAGAAAGAATTTTGAAGTAGATTTGTTTATAGAGTTTGCGAACGATACAGGAAATGTTAGGAATATCATATAGGTATATCAGTCAGACATGAATATCATATGAGCCTGAAAATATTGATATTTTACAAGATGTAGCGAAAGAACGACGACTAAATTTGAATTGTACGCTTGGATGGAACTTTCAAACAATTTTTTTTGCCAATTCAAAACCTTTTCGAGGTAATAATTCAAATAAATTCTGTGCAAGTTCAAAACTAATTAAAAATGTAGAACATAATTCGATCAAGTGACTCCTCACAAGTTTTTCAACGAATAAAATATTAATTTTTATATCGCTTTGAAGTCTAGGGTGTATGAAGCTCCTTAAAAAGCTTTTTAAGCTGAGTTAAATTAATAAAATTAGCGACATCTTAGGGCTTTTACAAAGTTATAGAATCAACTACAGCAATTTTACTTTCCACAAATTATTAAAATCATAATTCGTTCCAAACAAATTGAACTACATCAGAGATATTATTAAAAAAAAATGTAAAGGAATGGGCGTATTCGTTCATCCCCTGTATAAATGGCTTCCGTCTTGATATATGGAACCAATTTTCAAATTTGTACATTTAGGCTAGAGGCGTTTTCTTGAAAAATACACCGCGATTTCCCTGCACTGCTAAGCTAATCCGATACCAACCACTACATAAGTTATTCAGGGTTGATTTATCACTATTACCCCTGAATTTCACGCGGAATTTTATTCATGATACATGAGACTGAATTGGGATCCTAATATTTGCCAAATTAATTTCTTCTGTGAGATCTTTAATTCCGGAGTGCAAATGAATAATCCGATTGGGTGTCTAGCATCGGAACGCTTTGTGCACCCTTGTTGTACCCCCTTTCAGCCTGAAATCATCCCTACCCTGCTGCTGCAATCAGCGCCAATCCGATTTGCTGTCGTGTCCGGAATATGTACTTCTCTACCGATATCAAACACCAAACAAACGCCAGAGACACTCGAAAGTCCGATAAAAATGCACAACGCAATGGGGATAAGTAAATGATGAGGAATTTAGATTTGAGGAGGGTTGTAAAATCGTTCCATTAGTAGAAAAGGTCTCGAAAATGGACAGTTTTCCATTATTTTAAGGTATGAAAGTGTCTGTAGGCTGACGACTGGTAAATAATATATCAATAAATGTATATTGGAGTCGTATGTTTTCAATCCTAGCGTCGTGCATAAAGTTTTCATTAAATTTTTCAAATAAAAATTCAATTCTCTTCTGTAACTAAAATGTCGATTAACTTCCATATTTAGCAACATTTTTTGTTCATTTATTCCAATTAAAAATCACATATTTCCCAAAAATCCTAAAAGCATTTCGAACTACAAAAACATCGAATCAATCATCAACTTTTAATACAATTCCAAACTGCAATTTCCAATCAATGCATTCAAAAACAAAAATAACTCTATATGCAACTAATTATTGAAAAATGTACTAATTTCAGCCTTGTTACAGTAAAATCCATTCTGATATTGAATTATACTCAAATCTGAAATTAGTCCTGATTAAAAATGCATTACTTCAATTGCAGTTCACAAATCGTTCAGCCTGAAAATGATGAATCATCGACAGAATTTTACATAGATAGTTCCTTTTAAGGTATGAATTGTCAAACGGTTGTTCTTGCTATTTCTAAAATAGTCCTCGTATCATACCACGAATTAAAAATAGCCAGTTAATCTTCAAAACACTCTCATTCGATATTTTGATGTTTTATATTTATTTGCAGACAATGAGCCGTCCCGAAGGACCTTTGGCTACAACTTTCGCTGTTTTCCCAGATGCGGGTGGAAACTGGGGTGAGTTTTATGTCCAGTTACTTTAGTTGATCCCAAACTTGGCTTAACAATTAACAATCGGAAAAATTATTTATTCTAGATTTCCCAATTGAAATTGTTTATTATTAAATAGGTGAAGCTAAAACATAATAATAGAAAAAAAATCTGACATCACGGGACTTACTTGTACATCATTGGATATATTTTTTGTATATAATAATATGATAATCAAACACAAAATCTCATTGTTCCACGGCTAATCTGAAAATTTGTCAAGTAAAGTGCACTTTCGTCCCAGTCAGTTGCTATGGAAACAGTAAGTCAATATTCTTATGCTACAACATTCCTAAATACCGATCTCCAAAATTCTACGGCTAACAATTCTGAATTCATACGCGAAATTAAATCAACTGAAGTGCACTTCCGGTACAATCTATTGTTATGAAAATAGTAGGCAATCATTCAGATGCTACAGCAGACTAAAATACTAAATTTGAATATTCTAGGACTGATCGTTTCGAATTTATGCGAAAAATTCCAAAATACTGTCATGTAAAGTGCACTTCTGGCTCAGTCGATCTCAATGAAAATAGGATATGAGTATTTAGATAGCACAATAGTCCTAAATACTGAACTTTAGCATTCTACGTTCAATCGTTTTGGATTTATGCGGAAAATTCAAAAAATGTTTCGAGTAAAGTGCACTTTCGGTATAAACAATTGCAATCATTATGCGAGGTCCACAACTAGATGTTACAATAGTGCTTAATACAAAATTTCAATATTCTATGATTGACTGTTTTGAATTTATGCGGAAAATTCGAAATATCTGTTATGTGAAGTGCACTTCCGGCCCAACCGATTGGTACAAAAATAAAAGATAACCATTTAGATGCTACAGCAACCTCAAAACCTCAAATACTGAATTTCAGTATCTTACGGCTGGCCGTTCCGGATTTATGCGGAAAATTCAAAAAAAGTTTCAAGTAAAGTGCACCTCCAGTACAGACGATTGGAACCATGATGCGAGGTGCACAACTAGACCCTATACCAGTCTTTAAATACAAAATTTCAACATTATACGTTCAACCAGTTTTTAGATTTGCGAGTTACAAACACACGCACGAACGCACGAACATATGTACCGACATCAAGCCGAAAATAGTCAAAATGGATTAAGGGATGCTCAAAACGGATATATCCATCAAAATCTCGATAGGTGGATTTTGTCGGTTTCACAATACTTCCATGTACTCAGTACAAGTAAATAAAAATAGAAAATCCAATATAGAGAAATGAATTCAACAATCAGAATTCGTGGCAAGGGATCAAAAGTTTAGAAGTAGACTCGAATTGAGTTTTATTTCAACGTTTCGGCACCGAAACGGTCCTCCATAATCAGCTCATGTGGAAATATTATCACATTGTTGGTTGAATATGAAGTTAT
Organism: Dromius quadrimaculatus; assembly: GCA_963989225.1. Taxonomy (NCBI): domain Eukaryota; kingdom Metazoa; phylum Arthropoda; class Insecta; order Coleoptera; family Carabidae; genus Dromius; species Dromius quadrimaculatus. The sequence continues at coordinate 8,733,224 of OZ022329.1, forward strand.
TTTGTAAAAAAAAAAATCATAATTTAAACGTTGAAACCAGAAAAAAACTAAACAATGTAAGGCCATGGCATTTTTTGATAAATTACACGAACCACCAATGTAAATACTCAATAAAATCAATAATAGTGATGCCTTGGTCTTATATTGCTTAATTTTTTTTTCTCCTGGTTTCAACGTCTAAATTGTGTTTCTTTTTTATAAAATAATTTGAAATTTTAACCTACTAGATAATAATATTTCAACTTCCACATGAGCTGATTATGCAGAGCCGTTTTGGTGCCGAAACGTCCAAATAAAACTTAATTCAAGTTTACTGCTGATATTTCGATCCCTTGCTACGAATTATTTCTCTATATTGGATTTTATATTTTTAATAATTGAAGAATTAATATTCACCTCCCCTAAATCATTGTTTCAGTATCTCAAATGAACATTCTTATAAATAAAAAGACCAGTGTGAGACCTAGAACCAATAATTTGTTGAAAACAATAATCAGTAAAATAAGAAAGTATAAAAATTTATGATCTGTCCTTAATAATTTGACCAGGTACTGCTCGTACTGACATCAAGCCGAAAATAGTAAAAATGGATTCAGGGATGCTCAAAATTGATATTTCCATTATAATTTCGAAATGTGAATTTTGTCGATTTCACAATACTCACTTTTATTTTGCACAAGTAAGTAAAAATATACAAAACACTTGAATAATTGAAAATTTTCTTGAATTTATTTTAAATGTGTTTACTGACGGGACAGTGGTGATAGTAGAGGGTAAATTTTTTTATGTCAAAAAGCCTTTGTGAAACCCTGATTTATCTGTTTTTGATACATATAATTTATCTCCCTGTCTAGTATTATAATCATGTATATCTCTGACATATTTGATATTATTTGACAAATATTTTGGCAGCCTACTAGTCATCATTTTGTATATGAAAACCAGAATTTCAAATTCAATAAACTTGCTCATATTCAACCATCCCAAGTGCCTCAGCATGTCATGTATGCTTGTTCTTTCATTACACTTTAGTATCATCCACATGGCTCTGTTTTGTAATTTTTGGAGCTCATTTATATGTTTATTATTACACATATAAAACAAAGTTGAGCAATAAGTTAAATGAAGTAATACTATTGTGTTGTATACTGTCAATAAACTTGTTATTGTCAAATATTTGGCTATACGAGATACGTAATTTATTTTCTTTGCTATTTTCTTACAAAAAGCGTATCATCTATAATTATTTCAAAATATTTAATTTTTGTGAGGGCTTCTTTCTCAATATTATTGATTCTTATTTTTACATCAGGCGAACAATTTTTAGAGCTCAGGCTCAGTTTTAGTTTCATTTAGTTTTAGTTTATCACACAGCCATGCCACACATCTTTCAAGCTCTTCATTCACAATATTTATTATATCATTGTTGTCATTTCCCTCCAAGTATAATACAATTACAAAATTGAAAGATATTTGGCCAGTCATTAATATAGATAATAAATAAAAGCGGGCCTAGCACCCATTTCAATAGGCATTGTCGAAAAATAAGTATTGTTAATTTTCATCTGTTGTTTTCTCTCATTCGAATAACTTTTTTTGCCGATTGACTTCAATAGTACAAATTTATTGACAGTTCACAGTCTGTAAAGTGACACTTTCACTGCCTAGGCAGTAAAAGTGTCGTTTCCGCAGCAACAAACGCATAAACACTTGGCAACCGATCAACATATGCATAGCAGCATAATTTGATAGCGGTGATATTTTCCAAAAATATTGAAGTTAATCACAAAATTTATCAAATTCAAACAAGCGGCAAAAAAATTATGTGTTCAACACGACAAGAAATGAAGACTTACTGCCTCGACTATGAAACTCTAGCCTCGTTAAACAAATAACTATTAAACCATTTTAAAACTTTATTCTTCATACCAAAATCTGATAACTTTTTAATAAGGATTTCTCTATCAACGGTCTCAAACGCTGTTTTTAGATCAAGAAAAACAATACAAATAATTTTATTTTCATCTCAATGAATTACCAAAATTTTCAATTGATTCAATAACAAGTTCAATAACTTCAAGTAGTTTTTCATAGAAAAGTAAAATATTAACTAGTAGTCCTCCACTTTTACTGAATTCTACTAAGCTGATCTCTCCGAGAGCTTTGAATTGATACCAAACTAGACATCAGTTAAATAACTTGTAAAAGAACAATTAAAAATCGTTCACTAGAATTATTTTCGCAGGATTTTTAATTTGATGCCAAACACGACAAAAACAACTGACAAACGTTTGCATGTGATATCCAAATATGAGTAATAATAATACTTATTTCACATTATGATCTTTATTATTTCTTTTTATAGCATGTTTCAGGAAAATATAACGAGTTCTATAATAATTCAAATTTTAATAATAACAATTGAACCGCTGATAATTTTTGAAAATATTTGAAGTAAATGCTGCTCCAAATTTTTCATAGATCAATTTCAGTCATTTGATGTTTCATGATAAATACCACTGTTTAAGAAATTATCACAAGAAACTAAAAATTTTCATCAATAAAGTTTTGGTACCACTGGTTGAATTAAACTCATTTACGAACCTAAAAAATATAAAATTTCAGTCAAAAATTCGTACGCTTGCTTTCAGACAGACCGATTTTCTTTTAAATCATGTTTTTTGGGTCGAGTCTAAATTGTCTAAGATTAATCAAAATCTGGAGCTATCAAAAAATCACGATCACAATACTTCTCCTACCAGTAATAAAACTCGTCAAGTGTAACAATTTTTCTGGTTTTTTCCCCTGTAAGTTCTCTGGAAATCGAGTAAACATTTATCAAAGTAATGTGCTCATGGTTCAAACAGAATGTCTGTCATTTGTACCTATAGATTAAAATGAGTATTTTGTAACTTTGAACCATCGTAGTCATGTCAATTATTCGTTTGAAACTGAAAGAATATTTGTATCTTGGTAACACATTGAGATCTTGAATTAGCTGTTCAGTGAATTGATTTCTATTAAAGAATTTCACGTATTGTTCCAGATATAGTTATCACATTTCTTAAAAATTAAATTGTCTGCACAAGTTCATTGCACTTTCATATACAACAGCTTAGGAAAAAGCTAAAAATATGTGCTACCATCTATGAGCGGCGAATAAACAAACTGTTCTATAATATTTAGAGAAAATCATGCAACAATTTATCCAAAGAAAACTGTTTATAAAATGAACGCAAGAAACTAAAATTGAATAGTATATAAGTTTAGAATGAAGCTTATTCAGCATGAGTGAAAAAGTTTGTAGCAAGAGCCATAGGCAAATATGACGATTCCACGAGTGCTAAATAGCCATTCCAAATATGTTTCAGACTATACTTTCTGTACGACCATAAATTCTGCTATTTACAGAGATACAAAAAATTACGAACTCTGAAACAGAGAATGACATAACCTCAATATTATTTGTAATCTGTATTACCGACATGTCACTGTGACAGATAATTATTTTTATTTAAAAATTAAATTTTCGGCATTTTAATTATAATTTTCAACATTTTAAACTGACTTAGCAACTATATCAGTTTTACAATAAATATGAATTAATAAGATAGCATTTTTTTGTATTCTATCAATACCATAAATGTGTAAGAGATGTCGCTACTTGTGCTCATTCCATCACTTATGTTAGAATGGATATTCTAGCACAGTATGATAGAATTGAAAAATTCTGTAGTTAAAATTAATATTAGAATGTTGATGTTCTATAATGGTCGAGGAGAAACTAGTTTTTTAATGAAAAACTCAAATATAAAAAAAATACAGTAAAAAATTAGTACACATTCTCAAGTTATCGTGCTTCCACACAGACAAATCAACAGACAGACTTTTTTTCATACCGTGAAGATTCATCTTAATCTTGAACTGTCAAAAAATTCTAATTATAATACTCCTTCTATTATAGACCATGGAAACAAAAAAAAAGAGTCTAAAACTAGCTAATTTGGCCTAATTTCGAGTTTTCCAGCAACGAGAACATCAATTTTTGGGACAAAAAAGGCCAGAATCTCACTAAAAATTTCGAAAAATGTGAAATTAATCTCTTGATTCATTTGGAATTGTTGCTTCTTTCGGTCCAAAATGTCAGAGGCTGAATTGTGCGCCATCTGAAGGGTAGATTTTCCACCTCCAGTACGGTAGGTAGGGGTGGATGTAGAGGGGGTAGAATTATAGTCCCGGTCTGCTTTGATCTCGCCATATCTCTTACAAATGCAAATTTCATTTTGCTCTGCCGTACCCCATCAAAAATATCAACTAAACGATAACTTTATTTATTATTCATACCTCGGGCGGACCACTCGACTCAATCTACGACAAACGTGCGGAGATGCCCTACGTTTTGGGTACATTCTGTTATATGTGGTGCAATTTGACACAAAAGTATGTTTAACGTTATTTCAAAAGGTTTCAATTAATTACACACAGCATCGAGTTTTTTGAGAAATTCGAGTAAAATACTTTAGGACAGTGAATGAGTATCTAATTTCGAAAAATCTCAACCAAATAATTAATTTATTTCCGAGACTTGTCTCAAACTGTCGATACACGAATAATTTTCGAGAAATAATAACGGGACTAGTCGAGAAATTTTGGACTGTTTAAAAATGTCCAATTCTCTCTTATTTCTGCAAAATTTGAACGTGGGTCGCAACTCAGCTCCGGTATAAATTATGCATAAGTAAATATAAAAGTTAAGGGTGCTATCTACCCGCACCCCTCTCGCTATGACAGCGTATTGAGTTAACTGCGCTGGCTGACGTAATTCGCCTAATTGCCAGGCCGTTTGTGGCGCATTTTTACCAATTAGCCCAGCATCGTTTTGCTTTTATATCACCAGCAAAGCGCACTTGCACTTTATGCTATTAGTACTCAATTGAGGTGTCTTGAAACTATTTTTAACGCACTCAATCCGCTTAAGCGAAAAGACACCTCTGGAGAATCACTTCACAGATTTTTTCTTTAAGATATTTTTCGATAATTATTTCGATACAAGTCTTGAACTATCGAGAAGTGTCTTCTTTTGAGCTGTCAAGAAATAGGTATGTCTTGTCTCAAAAATTCAAATTGGGACAAAAAAAATAAAAAAATAAATATTTTGCACAACTAATTCTTTAAAAACATACGTAAAAATCAATTGGACTTTTTTTTTGAGATTATTTTAAAATATTATAACTCAGATAGGAGTACTTACTAGTAATGCAGGTTACCTACATCTATTTTGCAATACATTTACACTTTTACAGTTACATATGCGTTTAAACATTGTGTACTTTCACATTTCTGCTCGCCTAATACAATTTGTTGCTATACCTGTTGAGAATTTGTCCATGCATTCATAATAATGCATTGTGGTCGCTAATAACAAATACAAATATTCCGCATTATTTAAATGTATTGTAAATAGCGCTTACAACGGTTTATAATAATTAGATGTGGTTGAATTATAAATACACTTGGCTACGTCAACTATAATATGTATGAAATACGTGGGGCCATCTATGAGGCAGTAACTGAAGCTGCAATGCTGCTAAAGTGAGAAACTGTCGAGAAATTATCCCAAAAAATTCATATTTAGATTACTAGCTTTTTCAGTTCTATTATTATTAAAATTAAAATTTTTTTTCAATAAACAAATAATGCAACAATTCTCTATCCTACCGTCAGAATATAATATTTATCAGTTTATTTCTTGGGTTCACAATTCCTATTATGCACTTTCACTCAAATCAGTAGCTATTCATTTAAATCTCGTTCTTGAATACAAAAAACTATTCTCATATCAGAAATGGAAATCAGCGATTTCCACAGAAAAACGTGGCGTTAGGAATTTTCATTTATAGAAAATAGGAAGTGCAATCGAAATTTGTTTATTCAACTTGAAAAAATTGATAATAAATGGCTATATTTAGAATGCATCGTTAAAAGGTAACTAATAATTATCGACAAAAAAGTACTACCTGTTCTTAAAATAGAACTTGTTTTGAATTACTTTAAATTCAAGGTAAATTCAAACACCACATCATAATGAACATGATAAATATTTATATAAAAAAAGACTATTGCAACTGAGCTTATAAACAAGACACAGAAGATTCTTCTTTGACCTTCAACAACACCAAATAAAAATTATACCAGAGGTTATAAATAGAATGAAGTCGTTGTTTTATTATCTCATTTCATTAAAATCACATAAAACAAGTTCTGGGAGCAGGAGAATCAAATTTCCCTATTGTGGGACTAAAGTAAGAGCTGGTAAGGAGATTTTTTAAATTCTCAAAATTTATTTAGTTACCGGTTTCGATCATTGAGTGATCATCTCCAGACTACCACTGAGACAAAGAAAGAAAACAAAACCAAATTCAAACATACTCACAAGTAAATGTAATTTTTTGTAACTAATCAAAAATAATAAATTGGTAACTTACACAATAAACTTACAGGACCTTCCAAAAAAAAAAGACGGCGTCAAGAAGTAAAAGAATAAAATGATATATAAAAAAAATATATATATCTCAAGCTGTTCAACAAAAAATCCAAACTGTAACTGAAAAGAACTGAAGCCGCGAATTGAATCAGAAGATTCAAAAGTGGAGTTTGTCTGAGGTTCGTTTAGTCGTTGAAATTAAAGTCAGCATGGTTTTTTAATGACTTCTTAATCTCGTAATCACTCATTGATCGAAACAGATAGCTTAATAAATTTCGAGAACAATGTGATAAAGAATTTTCTCGTTTTCTCTTTAAAAAAACCCTTACCAGTTCCTATTTTTGTCACACTTAGGTTAATTCGCTTTTTTTATTATAAAATAGGAACGTACTTTACTACTCTGAACTGTAATTGGTCAGTATATATAACGTGAAATGATTTAAAATGTCCCGTACATTCAAATTTTATGGTGAACGGCTGTCAGAATTTTTACTGGGGCTTGTACCCCAAAAATGAGTTCATAAAGCATGAAATTAGCGAATCCGAACTGTGGTTGGTCAGTACCTGTCACGTGGGAGGGCCTAACCAATCACAATTAATGTCAAGTATCTTGTATATTAAAAAATAATGCTAATAATCAAAATTGAATTCAAATATCTTGTATAAAAACAATGCTGAATGGCTGCTAAAGTTTTTTCGAAGTTCGTATCCATTAAAATATGTTCTAAAGCAGGAGATTAGCGACTCCGATTGATGATTGGTTGGTAAATGTCACGTGAGAGGGCCTAACCAATCACAATTAATGTTGAATTCCCGGTACTCAAAAAAATAGTTCATGAAGCGGGAAATTTGCAATTCTGAACTTTGATTGGTCAGTGCATGTCACGTGCGGGATCTCAACCAATCACAATTGATGTCAAGTACATTCGGAAGTAATTGTGAACAGCAACCATTTTTTTTTTGTATGAGCTCTTACGCTTAAAAGTAATCCATAAAGCCGGAAATTGGCGACTTCGAGGTGTGATGGATCAGTACTTGTCACGTGACAGACGCAAATTAATCACATATGTTAGATATCCAGTACATTAAAAAATAATGCTGAGCAACAGTCATAATTTTTTTCGGAGCTCCTATCAAAAAACAATTGTTCATACAGCAGGAAATTAGCGACTCCGAACTGTGATTGGTCAGCATATATCACCTAAGAAATCCCAACCAATCACATTTGATGTCAAACGTCCTGTACATTCAAAAATAATTCTGAACAGCAATCAGAATTTTTCTCGGAGCTCGTACCTTGAAAATAAATATTTTATGAAGTAAGAAATTAGATATTGTGAATTGTGATTGATCAGTACATTTTCCGTGAGAGTCTCCAACCAATCAAAATTAATCTCAAGTGTCTTGTACATTCAAAAATAATAATGCTGAGCTGCTGCCAACATTTTTTTTGAAGATAATATTCAAAAAATATTCTATAGCAGGAAATTAGATATTATGAGCTGTGATTGACCAGTACATGACACATAAGAGGTCTCAGTCAATCACAATTGATGTCAAGTATCCTATACATTCAAAAATAATTCTGAACAGCAGCCAGAATATTTATCGGAGCTCGTACTCCAAAAGAACTTTCCATATACCAGGAAATTTGATATTCTGAACTGTGACTGGCCAGTACATGAGATGTAAGAGAGCTCAATCAATCACAATTTATGCCAAGTGTCTTGTACATTCATACATAATTTTGAACAGAAGCCAGATTTTTTTCTAAGTTCATAGAGCAGAAAATTAGCGACTTCGAATTGTATTGGTCAGTACATGTAACGTGAGAGACCCCAACCAATCACAATAATTGTCGAATGCCTCGTGCATTTAAAAATAATGCTAAGCGACTACCAGAATTTGTTTGATTCTCCTTTCCCAAAAAAATATTTCATATAGCGAGCAACTAGATATTCTGAACTGTGAAAGGCTAGTACATGTCATGTAAGAGGGTTCAATGGCTCAACCAATCACAATTGATGTTATATGTCCGGTACATTCGAATAAAATGTTAGATATCTACCAGAACATTTTTCGGACCTCATTCCCAAAACAAATAGTTAATAAAGCAAGAAATTAGATATTTTGAGCTTTGATTGGTTAGTAGGGCGCGTTATAATTGGGCCAAATTAATCCTCAGGTACTAATCCTACCTTGTAGTTGGGCCAACATCATGCAACCGAGGGATTAAAGCAATTCTCGGTAGTGCTGGCTGGTACTTTTGAGATGTGTAGGATATATTTTCTATAAATTTTAAATCTCGAATGAATTTATCTAGTTTTCATCCATATTTCAAACTTGGGAGGTGTGAGTATCGTATGTTGAGTGAAAAAGGCAATCAGTTGTTAATTGTGAATAATTTCAAGTTTTGTGTAGCAAATTCTTTGCAACATAGAACTTGACACTTGAGATGTGTGAATAAAAAATTGAAGTGTTCTGCAAAACTTTACACAACGGCTGAAAATTTTGCAGAAGTTCTACAATTTGAGTTAAACCATAATCACAGATAAGACGCATCCCTATCCAGACAAATCTTGAGTAACAGTTTCAAAAGGAAAACTTTGAAAAACCTATATGAAAAACCGGCAAAATTATTGCACACGACATTCAGATCTATTTCAAAGGGCATAAAAAGTGTGGCACACAAGCATGCTCCAAGCTTATAGAAAAATGTATATGTATATGTTTGACTATACCTATATAAATGTATATGTGGCTGTACCTATATTAAAGTATATATGACTGTATTTATATAAATGTATATATCAATGTATATATTATATGTATGTATTTGACTGTACTTATATGAACCATATGTACAAAACAATTATAAAATAGAAATATCTATTTCTTTCATACGGTATTTTATTTTATAACCTTGTTTAATGATTAGATGCTGGCATTTGGCCCAACTATACTGTGAGATTAGTTGACCCTTGGGATTAAAAAATTTCTAGCAGGTAGGCTGGCCCAACTATACGACTCCGGGTTAGGGCATGTTAAGTAAGAGACCTCAACCAATCCCAAATAATGTTGAATGCCTGGTACATTCAAATAAAATACTGAGCGACAGCCTTATTAAATATCTTATATTTTCGAAGCTCGTACTCAAGAAGTATTTCAAATAGCAGAAAATTAGATATTCTGAACTGCGATTGGACAGAAAAAGTCATGTAAGAGGGTTCAACCAATCACAATGATGTCAAATGCCCTGAAATAATGCTGGATGGCAACCAGAATTTTTTTTTGATCTCGTACACTAAAAAATAGTTCACAAAGCAAGAAATTAGATTTTCTGAATTGTAATTGGTCTGTACATGTAACGTGAGAAACTCGAGCCAATCACAATTGATGTCAAGTGTCCTGTACATTCAAAAATAATGCTGAACAGCTGCTGGAATTTTTTTTGAAGCTTGTACTTCAAAAAATATTTCCTATAACAGGAAACTGAATATTCTGAACTGTGATTGGCTAGTACATGTCATGTAAGAGGGCCCAACCAATTACAATCAATGTCGAATGCCCCATACAGTTTTTTTTCTCGGAACTCATTCTAAAAGAAAATAGTTTATTAAGCAGGAAATTGGCGACTCCGAACTGTTATTGGTCAGTACATGTCACCTGAGAAAGCCCAATCAATCACAATTAATTTCCAATACCCGATTCATTCAAAAATAATTCTAAACAGCAACCAGAATATTTTTGGAGCTTGTACCTAAAAAAAAATATTTTATAAAGCAACAAATTGAATATTGTCTAGTGTCCTGTACTTGAGGGCTGCCAGAATTTCTTTGAGGCTCATATAGCAGGAAATTGAAACTCTAAACTGTGATTGGCCAATACATGACACGTGAGAGGGCCCAACCAATCACAATTAGTGTCGACTGCCCAATTCATTTAAGTATAGTAGTAGACGGCAGCCAGATTTTTTTTCGGAACTAGTACTCAAAAAAATGGCTCATATAGCAGAAGATTAGATATTCTGAACTGTGATTGGCCAGTACCAATCGTAATTAATTTCGAATGTCAGGTTCATTTGATTTTTTTTTTTCGGAGCTCGTACCCAAAAAAGTATTTAATAAAGCAGGAAATTAGCGACTCCGATATGCGATTGGCCAGTACATGTTACGTAAGAGGGCCTAACCAATTACAATTATTGTCTTGTATTTCTGTACATTTAAATATAATGTTGAATAGCAATATGAATTTTTTTATTATTCCTGAGTGTAAGATGATCCCCACAAAAGAAATCGAGCATTATTTTTGACTGTAGCCGATAGTTGAATGGTGCTACCGAACGGGAAAGAGAATTTATTTCTACAATAAACTTATATAGGAACGAGACATGCCAAAAAATTCTATTGGAAATGACTCATTTTTGTTGTAATCCTCTAAAAAGTTATATTTTATTGCCCACGTGCTGCTATTTCAAAATAATATTTATTTTAGTGATAAAAGATTGAAAACGATTTCATAACCCAAAAAAACATTTCGTTTTATAATCTCTGTTATCATACACACAGGTATATAATATCACATGTCATTCACGCATGTGTACCCAACAAAGAATCCTTTTATTACCCCCACTCTTAATTTTTCACCTAATTCAACTTCCTGTTTAGTTGTAGCACATACGCCCTCGCCGATTGAGACAGCGTGTGCGCATGTGAAGGTCTTTGATTAAAAGAAAAGGTCGTTTATATTTAGTACATTATGGCGCTTGGATAGTTTTGGCTTTTGTTTTTAAACAGTTGAGGATCAAATGTTGTTGATGCTGTATTGTTTCACAACCTTTTGTTTCTTATTTCTTGTTGTTGGTTGATAGCTTATCAGCACGCAATGTAATTTAATATTGTCGGAATGTTGAAACTGCAGAATATAAATAAGCGCTGAAAAGCGAATTCATTTTAAAAATAACTAATTTACGTCATTCAATATTCAAATTTTTGATCAATAGTTTTCATTTTATTTATAAATTATTTCAAGTTGACGACGAAAATTATTTATCGGGAAATTTATGGATTTCAAAAGGTAAACAAAATAATAAATTTGGAGCAAGGTTGAAGATTTTGGCAAATAGCTTGTGATGTCGGAAGATATTGCATCTATTATTGAACCAAGTGACCTGGTTCACTTCACCAAATCACTCCACACTCGAAAATTCAGCTTTCTACCTTACATTTCATCCAAATGCATAAAATATAAACTTCCCACATTACTTTTCTAAATTAATATCCGATTGTAATTTTAAAATCGGCCAAGTGCACGTTGCACTCCTCACAGTGAAGGGTTTCGTAGTAGGGAAGAATGTGCAACGTTTCATAATAATAACTTAAAATGTCCCATATTTCAAAAAATACAGGACATATTGTAACGAAACTCAAGTATTTTTAAAATTCAATATTTTATTTTCACTTGAAGCTACAAAAATATAACAAGAAATTTACTAATAAATACTTCTATCTATAATCGGCGTTAAACTAGACACTATCATTAAACTTATTTATTATTCACATAGTGTAATGATTATTGCTCTTAGATGAACTGTTTATTGTTAAAATTAACTACAAAGCCACTAATATTTATTTACAACAACTTAGCTGATCGCTCAGTCAGTCAGGCCGCTCCCCTAATATATTCGGATGTTCACTTCTAGAAATTTTTACGTCATTCTAGCAAGCTACTCGAACGTTCGAATGTGTGGAGTGGCGCGACGCGAAGAGATGAAAGGCTCCGCCCAGACAGAGGCGTATTCAGGACCTATTTTATTTTTACTTCGCACGTTAAATAGTAACACTAAATGCTATTTATTTTTACTTCTTTTTATTCATCTTATTTATTTTCAACCTTACTTGCTTCGTATATGGACAAAAATAATTATTAGCTCGACCGAGTCCGGATTTTTATATCCTTATCTAGAGTTTCTCGAAGCCTTTAGAAAGCCCTAGTGATCTTCAGAAATTCCACCAGATGTCACTACGTCCTTGGCGCATGACTCAATTGCGTTTGCTACCCGTTTATCAAGCGTGTTGCCATGTAACTCTAACGTCTAACCTGTAGGGGCTCTGTTCGTTGCAATATCTTATTCAAACCAATTTTAATTAAAAGTGTGTTCAAATTTCTACCACCTAAATTTTTTTCAGAATTTTTCACCGTATATTCGAAATGTTTTGACGACTTTAGAAGCACGTATCTCACCAACTATTGACCTAAATGAAAAAGTAATCCCGAGACTTTCTTTCTCATTTTTTAAGACCTATCTAACGACATCCCACACGGTTATGTGCATTCAAATATTATTTTTTCATCCTTCAGTTACAACTTTTCTTAGTTCAAATTTTTGCTTCAGCGCCCTAGTTCATAGTTATCGGTGTTCTTTTGTTTTTCGAAAAATCGTCATTACTCCCTTATTTCAAGTAATATTTGAGAAATACAAAAACTTTTAGCATTTGTTTTCGGTTCTCTAAAACATTTGTATTTGCAATTAGTTTCTATTTTATCAAATAACAAAATGGCTACCGATTAAAAATCTCAAAACAAGCTTTTTTGAAAAGCAATTGGTCTATTTTTGAAAATAAAACATTGACAATATCCTTAAACTAACTACTAATAAGATTTATCTGAAACATTTCTCTCGATCTGTCCAAGACAAGTTTTGATTTAAATTGAATTAAAAGATAAATTTCAACACACTGCAATAATCATTTAAAACAAAGTAGGCTTGCTGCCATTAAACAATTACACAAAAGCAGAATAATAAACGTGTATTCCAAACTTAAAAAAAAATTTTTACTGCCTCATTTTGAAAAGTTTCTGCCACGTTTATCATTTGTGTGCTTATTTTGCATAATTTGTGTATAAAAATGCATTATTATCAAAGCACTGAACTTCTTGACCTGCTTTTAGTTTTTGGAGAGGCACAAGACGCTCGTAGAATTTATCAGAAAATATATCCAAATCGTCAGCAACCAAGTTACCGCATTTTTAAAAAAAGTTTTCACCCAACAATTTGTAACGTGCGATGTGCGAAAGTGTCATAGTTCGTAAAAATAGAATAAGCCCTGAGTCAGACCCTGTCTGGGCGGGGCCTTTCAGCTCTTTGCATCGCGCCGTCCCGCCCCACACGGTCTAAGATTTTAGTAACGTGCTCTCGAATGACGTAGAACATTTCCAGAAATGGACATCTGTATTATGGGCAAACGACTTGACTGAGAAACAGGGAAATGGTGAATATTCAGTGAGTGATCAGTGTAATAAATAAATAAGTTGTTAAAAATAAATATTGGTGGCTTTGTGGATAAGATTCAATATTAATGAGTAAGATAAATTGTATAGTGTTTTTTCATAATACTTCGAAGGATAAACTTTTATTTTCTTTTTATTCATTAAATAGTGACTTTTATTTTAATTATAAACGATTTCTTTAAAAGCAATAAGCATTACAAATTGATGGAAATTCCAATAGATTACATCAGACCCGTGCATTTGAAGAAGCTGTTCTTATTATTATTGAAGATGAGCCATAGACGATCATAGGAGTGATAGCAAATAGATTAGTAAATCACGTGACAGTTCGGCAAGATCTGAAGGGACAAGATCTCCATTAATTTTCTAGACAAAAATTGCAAACGTTGCAATCTTCAGAGACGTTTTGAAAAGCTTATTTATTTACAGACAAAGCTTGTTTCACAAGGGACGGTGTATTTAGTTCTCGCAATAATCACTTGTGGAGTGTCGAAAATCTCCACGCAACATTTGTTCGTGCGCATCAACGACGTTTTTCAGTAAATGTATTGGCTGGATGGAATCTTAGGGGAGTACGTTATTGGATCCTACATTCTCCCAAACCGATTGGATGGTGAAAATTATTTAATTTTCTCAAATAACGTTTTGCCAGGGCTTCTTGATTACTTACCGCTAAACATCACGCAAAGATTTTGGTTTCAACATGATGGAGCACCAGCTCATACAACCTGAGAAGTTATAGCACTTCTAAATAGAGAATATCCGAATGAGTGGATTGGAAGAGGAGCTCCTGTTTTTCTCTGTACATGAGACACCAGTAAACACCTAATTACAACTAATTGTTAGAATAGTAGCTGCAGCAGAAAATATAATAGACAAGCAGGCAGCTCTTGCAAGTGTCTCTTCTAATATTAAAACACGCTGCCGGGCTTGCGTTCCTACGAAAGGAGGCCATTTTGAAATTCAAATTTAGTCCCTTCCCTGTTGTTTCATTGTTCATTATTTTATTTTTCTTATTTAATCTTCTAGCTAAATGGCAGCAAGCCTACTTTGTTTTAAATGATTGTTGCAGTAGGTTATAATTATCTTGTAATTCAATTTGAATAAAAAATGTTTGGACAGATCGAAAAAAATGTCGTTAAAAGGATCAGTAGCGTTCTGTAGTGAGGCTAATACGCTTCCTGCTGTTATAGAGCCTTAAAAGGGACAAAATCCTGAAAACTAAGTGCTTTTCAGTCAGTATAAGTACAATTTCCGAATCAGCGAATCTTCCTCATGTGTCAACCACTTGTTGCGATGAGTGTACACGTGCTATGAATGCTTTTGGCCCCATGATATCTAGCGGTGGGGCGCGGAGGGAGGGCCCAGCGGACATTCGCTCAGTTGATGACGCTAAGTCGTGCTTAACTCTACTAGTTTAAGTCACACAAGAAATCATTTTATCTTTGAAGCCGGCTTGTGACAATAAATTAAAGTGATTTTAAGCCAAACTCAAGTGGAAACCGTCTGTGAATATGTGATAAAAAATTGTTGTTAAAATGTCTCTAATGTGGCTTAAGCCAGTTCGGAAAAAGTTAAGTAGTGTTCTAAGGTTATGTGCGCTGGAACTCGTTGTAAACAAAAGTGGTTTTTAATTTTTTTTTGGTGTTTGTATCGTTAATTTTGGATTATTTAGATGTAGGTATGTATTTTTAACTGTTATTTAAAGTACAGTTAATAATTAACCACTTATTTCTATTTTTAAACTAGTCGGTAAATAGTTTACACTCTTTAGCCTTGATATTATAAGTCACTTTTCAGAATAAGGAAGACAGAATGAGATAAATTTGTTTTCCAAGTAAATAACTGTCAAGATATATCAAATTTTTTTGCCAAATATTTATTCGGCCTAAATAATTCTATCAAAAATTGATTATTAATTAAATTATTCTCCGATTAGATTATTAAGCTATTATTGAATCCATCATTTTGTAATTCAAATGTTAAACAATTAAAACGTGTATTTAAATATCTCGCGGCTCAAAATAGATTTCAAGGTCACCTTGTGGGCATTTTTCAAACTGGATTTGCTGAGTAGTGTATTTATTTTGTTACTTAAGCCAGGAAAAGATACTTAGGACTCATAAAATATCGCTCAAAATAACCGAATTTCAAAATTTAATATATGAAAAGAGGCAGAGAACAGATGTGACTACGCCGCAACAGAAGACGTAGAATTACGTCAAGGGTTGGAAGATGAGAGGGTGGCAACTAAATTAATAATAAAGGCCAATACATGAGCTTTTAATTAATATTTAATTTATTATTTTACGATTATTATTTCAGGAGATATGAGCTTTTGAAGTGTGACAAATTTTCGTTGCATAATTCAACCCCTATGCTATCAAGCTTAAAAGATCAGGGATTGAAACTGGTTTTATAATAAATGATTCGATATAATCTTTTGATTTATATCCATTTGAAACCATTTAGACCAGGAGATGGTGGCAGTTTGAGCTTTCCGATTTTATACTGCATGCCTTTCTGAGGGTTGATATTTTTTAAAAAGCTCAGGCGACCGTAAGGCGTAAAAAGGCTTTTTTTGGCTCTTGAGAATTGCATGCCTTTCAGTACTAGGCTTTAAATCACTTTCAATTATTTTACATTACAAAGGTAAGCTAAATTTGTTATAGAAAAACCTTTTTTTATATAATTTGAGTTTGCACCATAACCGGAAAGCGTGCACCTTTTTATCTTTCTTATCAGGGGGTAAATTTTCAACCCTCAAAAAGGCATGTGGTATAAAATCGGTGAGCTCCATAAAAATGTGCCATATTCATTCATGAATAAAGCAAAAAGAAAGTAATTTCACTTTCGTCGTCATGGGGACGCTTGATACAAAGCGCCACTTGTCAAGTGTTCCATTCGGATGCATTCTTTGATGTGCGTTTGTTATGTACATTGTTACTTATGTGGGAAATAGGTGCTTGTTTATGCTAATCACACATACATACACGAACACAT